>JAYEVI010000122.1:0-600000 GCA_036346575.1 Dendrocalamus sinicus | reverse complement strand
AGCTTCGACCCCATAGCCGTGAGTTGTTCGTGCAAGTTGTTCTGTTCCTGATGCCTCATGGCCTGGAGGGTGCGTCCCAAAGCCAGTGCTTGCAGGATGCTCTGTTAAAATTTGTAGGCCAAGTCCATATAAGGCAAATCTCAAAGGCCCACTCATGCAAAGGAGGCATGCATGTGAACTTTAGTACCACATTGCTAGTTCTAGGAGAGGAAGACCAACTTAAAAGGAATGGTGCACTCCTAGCCACTTGAGGCATGTGTGGGAGAGAACTAGAGGATCACACGCGCAGCGCTGCCGCCTCGCCGGGCGGGCGGGGCGGGCGGGGCGAAGCGGCGCGCCACGGCACTGCGTGAATGGTCCGCCAAAATCGACGCCAGGTGCTTGCGCAGACGCGGCTTCCTTTTGCGGTTTTGAGTGGCAGTGAATCCGGATCGGTTACGCGTGACTAATCCGTTTCGGTTACGAGTTATGGAGAACGTGCAGGCGTCTTGATCACGCGTCCTGATTCCTCTATAAATACCGAGTCGCCGCCTCCATACAGCATATGCGAAAATCAATCTAGGGTTTTGCCTCTTCCATTGTGCTGCGTCGTCCCACGTAGTCTACTCCGTCCGTTCGCGGCGTGCATCGCCGTTCGGGAGAGCAGTCTCGGAACCGCCGCCAAGTCTGCCGCACCGAGAGGGCGAATAAGGTTTTTGGGAAGCGCTTTGCGTGACTGCTTGCTGTAGATCTGGCTCGTCTTCCTCATCGTTCGGCCTCGGCGAGTCGTCATCGACACCGCGTCATCCACACCGTTCCTGCAGGTCAACATCGCAAATCGATCGTAACGTAACCATCGACGCAATGATCATGTTCTCCGTATTAGATCTGCTCATGTACGCTTTCTAGTTTACATGTCTAGATCGTTTATGCCGTGATGGTTCTCGTTATTTTGCGTGCATGTTGTCATGATTTATTTATGGAATAAATTGAATCTACATGTGCTTATATTTCCAACAATCCAAAAACCTTATTGTAGGCAATCGTGGTTTTACTATGGCTGGATTTGCCGATGCACTGAGGCCGGATAAATTCTCCGGTGTGCACTTTAAGAGATGGCAGATCAAGGTCACTCTGTGGCTTACTGCTATGAATGTATTCTGGGTTAGTAATGGCAAGCCTGAAGGTGTTCTTGATGCTGAAAAGCGAAAGAATTCGAGACCGCCACTACTCTCTTTGTTGGATGCATTCTTAGTGTTCTTCTGACCGTCATGCGAGGTGTATATGCACATGACAGACGCGAAGGAGTTATGGGATGCACTGAATTCCAAATATGGTGCTACTGATGCCAGCAATGACATGTATGTCATGGAGCAATTTCATGACTACAAGATGGTTGATAACCGTTCTGTAGTAGATCAGGCTCATGAGATACAGGCCATTGCTAAGGAACTCGAACTCATGAAGTATGCCTTACCCGACAAGTTTGTGGCTGGATGTATTATTGCGAAATTACCTTCTTCATGGAGGAATTTCGGAACAGCACTCAAACACAAGAGACAAGAGTACTCTGTTGAGAGTCTGATTGGGTCTCTTGAAATTGAGGAGAAAGCTCGGGAAAAGGACGCCGTGTCTAAGGGTGATGGAGGCGCGTCTAGTGCCAATGTGGTACGAAACCCTCAAGCAAGAACAAAGGGAAATTTGTCAAAGCGCAATGACAACCAACTTCAAGAAGAAGAAGAACAACAACAATCGGGATGATAGAACTTGTTTTGTGTGCGGTGAGGTTGGTCACATGGCCAAGAAGTGCCCACAACGCAAAGGAAAGAAGGCACCTGTAGGACAGACTTCTAAGTCTGTTAACGTGACCATTGGCAAGACCGGAGATGGGACTGGTATGGTAATTTACCTCTCGTTCTTTCAGTTAGTCAATCTACCAATTGGTGGATTGATACAGAGCTAATGTACATGTGTGTGCTGATATTTTGATGTTTTCTTCTTATCAGTCGCCCGATTCCTCCGTCCTAATGGGAATGGGTCACATGCTACTGCTCATGGTGTTGGCACGGTAGATCTGAAGTTTACTTGAGGAAGATCGTGCACCAAGAACGTGCAGCATGTCCCTTCTATAGACAAGAATCTCGTTAGTGGCTCCCGTTTATGTAGAGACGGGTTTAAGTTGGTGTTTGAGTCTAATAAAGTAGTCGTGTCTAAACATGGATATTTTATTGGTAAAGGCTATGAGTGCGGAGGCTTGTTCCGTTTTTCCCTTTCAGATTTCTGCAATAAGTCATGAACCATATTTGTGGCAGTGTGGATGATGAGGCCAATGTTTGGCACTCACATCTATGTCATATTAATTTTGGTTTGATGTCTCGGCTTTCCAGTATGAATTTAATTCCAAACGTTTCCATCACCAAAGGTTCTAAATGCCATAGCTGTGTGCAATCAAAGCAACCTCGTAAGCCTCACAAGGTTGCCGAGGAGAGAAACTTGGCACCACTAGAACTCCCGCATTCAGATCTTTCTGAGATGAATGGCATGTTGACGAAGGGTGGAAAACGATATTTCATGACATTGATTGATGATGCAACTAGGTTCTGTTATGTGTATTTATTGAAAACGAAAGATGAGGCTTTAGACTATTTTAAAATCTATAAGGCAGAAGTTGAAAACCAATTAAATAGAAAGATAAAAGACTTAGGTCAGATCGTGGTGGAGAGTATTTCTCAAACGAATTTGACTTATTTTGTGAGGAACATGGCATTATACATGAGAGGACGCCTCCTTATTCTCCCGAGTCAAATGGGATTGCCGAAAGGAAAAATCGCACGTTGACTGACTTGGTGAATGCCATGTTAGACACTGCGGGCTTACCTAAGGCATGGTGGGGGGAGGCTCTGCTAACCTCTAATCATGTATTAAATAGAGTTCCTAATAGAAATAAGGACAAAACACCATACGAGGTATGGATTGGGAGAAAACCATCACTTTCTTACTTGCGTACATGGGGGTGCTTGGCGAAAGTCAATGTGCCAATAACTAAGAAACGCAAGCTTGGACCGAAAACTGTGGACTGTGTCTTTCTGGGATATGCTAATCATAGCATTGCCTATAGATTTTTGATAGTTAAAACTGAGGTACCTGACATGCATGTTGGTACAATTATGGAGTCTCGAGATGCAACGTTCTTTGAGAATATTTTTCCAATGAAGGATACACATAACACTACTAGTCAACCTTCTGAAATAATTCCCAGTTCAATCACACCACCTGAACCTTTTGAACATACACATGAACTTGTCAACGAGGAGGATGACAGTGAAGCTCCTAGAAGGAGCAAGAGACAAAGGATATCCAAATCCTTTGGTGATGATTTCACTGTGTACCTTGTGGACGACACTCCCAAGTCTATTTCAGAAGCGTATGCATCTACTGATGCAGACTATTGGAAGGAGGTTGTCCGTAGTGAAATGGATTCCATTATCGCTAATGGCACCTGGGAGCTGACAGATAGACCTTATGGGTGCAAACCTGTAGGGTGCAAGTGGGTGTTCAAAAAGAAGCTTAGGCCTGATGGTACCATTGAAAAGTACAAGGCTCGGCTTGTTGCCAAGGGCTATACTAAGAAAGAAGGCGAAGATTTCTTTGACACTTACTCACCTGTTGCAAGACTGACCACAATTCGAGTACTACTTGCTTTGGCTGCCTCACATGGTCTTCTCGTTCATCAAATGGACGTTAAGACAGCTTTTCTTAACGGAGAGCTGGATGAGGAAATTTACATGGAACAGCCTGATGGATTTGTAGTAGAAGGTCAAGAAGGCAAGGTGTTAAAACTATTGAAATCTTTGTATGGTCTGAAACAAGCCCCTAAGCAGTGGCATGAGAAGTTCGATAGAACACTGACATCTGCAGGCTTTGCTGTCAATGAGGCAGATAAATGTGTATACTATCGCTATGGTGGGGGTGAGGGAGTTATTCTATGCTTGTATGTGGATGACATCTTGATTTTTGGGACAAACATCAATGTGATAAATGAGGTCAAATTATTCTTGTCTCAAAATTTTGATATGAAAGATCTGGGAGTGGCTGATGTTATTCTAAATATTAAATTGGTTAGAGGTGAGGATGGTATTACATTATTGCAATCTCATTATGTGGAGAAGGTCTTGAGCCGTTTTGGCTATTCTGAAAGCAAGCCTTCTCCAACACCTTATGATCCTAGTGTGTTACTTAAGAATAAGAAAATTGCTAGGAATCAGCTGGAATACTCCCGATAATTGGCTCACTTATGTATCTAGCTAGTGCAACAAGGCCAGACATCTCCTTTGCTGTGAGCAAGTTGAGTCGGTTTACTTCTAACCCAGGAGATGATCACTGGAAGGCGCTTGAGCGAGTGTTGCGCTATCTGAAAGGTACCTTGAACTTGGGACTTCACTATACTGGGTACCCGTCGGTACTGGAGGGTTATAGTGATTCCAACTGGATCTCTGATGCTGATGAAATCAAAGCCACTAGTGGATATGTTTTCACTATTGGTGGTGGTGCTGTTTCATGGAGGTCTTGCAAACAGACTATTTTGACGAGGTCAACCATGGAAGCAGAGCTCGCGGCACTAGACACTGCTACTGTTGAGGCAGAATGGCTACGGGATCTATTGATGGATCTGCCTACAGTGGAAAAGCCAGTGCCAGCTATTCTTATGAACTGTGATAATCAAACTGTTATCGCTAAGGTGAACAGTTCTAAGGATAATATGAAATCGTCTAGGCATGTCAAGAGACGATTGAAGTCTGTCAGGAAAATGAGAAACTCCGGAGTTATAACCTTGGACTACATCCAAACAAATAGAAACCTGGCAGATCCCTTTACAAAGGGACTATCACGGAATGTGATAGATAGTGCATCGAAGGAGATGGGAATGAGACCCATATGAGTTATCTATGGTAGTAACCCAACCTATGTGATCGGAGATCCCGTGAATTAGGATCTGGGAAAAACAAGCCATTAGTTAACTGGAGGAGAGTAATTTCAACCCTCTCTATGTGAAGATGCAATACTCTCAGAAACTGCAAGGCAGGTTGGTTAAGGCCTTAATGTGTTCCATTGGCTTTCAAAAGCGAAGACGTTATCCTGCAGAACGTTCTTGAAAGAACACACCTATATGAGCCCGACTGTTAGTCGCAGTCTATGGAGATCTTGGGAAAATCTCCTACTAAGCTCATGAAGAGACCAAGGAGTATGACTTATACGCTCCAACCGAGGGGTAGCCTACTGGCGGCCTAGTATCAGTTAAGTCTTTAAGTGAAGCTTGCTTGCACCAAACTTGCAATTCAAGGCGTAGTCCATTGTTCAAGTTGTGAGTAAGTGTAGCTTGGAGTTCTAGGTGGATGTTCAACCTTAATCGGTCTCCATCGAAACACTGATATATAAATAGTACATTGGAATTCGTGCAAATCTCGTGGGACTTTGAGATCTGGTGGGGGATTGTTAAAATTTGTGGGCCAAGTCCATATAAGGCAAATCTCAAAGGCCCACTCATGCAAAGGAGGCATGCATGTGAAATTTAGTACCACATTGCTAGTTCTAGGAGAGGAAGACCAACTTAAAAGGAATGGTGCACTCCTAGCCACTTGAGGCATGTGTGGGAGAGAACTAGAGGATCACACGCGCTCGCTCGCCTCGCCTCGCCGGGCCGGGCCGGGCGGGCGGGGGGACGCGCGCACGGCACCTGCGTGAATGGTCCGCCAAAATCGGCGCCAGGTGCTTGCGCAGACGCGCTTCCTTTTGCAGTTTTATTTTTTGCGGTTTTGAGTGGCGGTGAATCCGGATCGGTTACGCGTGACTAATCCGTTTCGGTTACGAGTTATGGAGAACGTGCAGCGCCTCTTGATCACGCGCCCCGATTCCTCTATAACTACCGAGTCGCCGCCTCCATACAGCATATGCGAAAATCAATCTAGGTTTTGCCTCTTCCATTGTGCTGCGCCGTCCCACGTAGTCTACTCCGTCCCGTTCGCGGCGTGCACCGTCGTCGGAGAGCAGTCTCCGAACCGCCTTGAAGTCCTGCACCGGGAGAGGGCGAATAAGGTTTTTGGGAAGCGCTCTGCGCGACTGCTTGCTGTAGATCTGGCTCGTCTTCCTCGTCGTTCGGCTTCGGCGAGTCGTCATCGACACCGCGTCATCCACACCGTTCCTGCAGCGTCAACATCTGCAAATCGATCAGAACAGAACCATCGGTACGTAACAGTCATGTTCTCCGTATTAGATCTGTTCATGTACGCTTTCTGGTTTACATGTCTAGATCGTTTATGCCTGTGATGGTTCTGTTATTTTGCGTGCATGTTGTCATGATTTATTTATGGAATAAATTGAATCTACATGTGCTTATATTTCCAACATGCTCCATCTAGTCTATGACAAGGAATATATTATTACAAAACAAGCTATCAGCTGAGACATAGCTTAACCTCCATAGACTTGAGAGAACTCTCAAGGAGCTCCGGTCCGCACAAGTGCAGCACACGGTAGTTGAGCACCGTGTCAGTGCACTTCGTGGCTCTTTGCAGCAGGCGCACCACCTCGGGATGGGAAATGAAGTCCACCATAGAGAGGTGGTTTTACTCCGTTATGGCACCTTCCGAATTTGTGCCACCCGAAGATATGTCCACAGCGGGAAAGCTGAACATGCTATGACCGACTTCTTCACTTGACCCCTGTGCATGGCCTGACGAAGGGGGACCCGCTGACGATAGTGATAGCTTCAGCGAGCAAATCAGAGATAACTTTGTAAAGGGAATTAGTCATACCTACAGCGCGCCTTGGGGCAACCGGTGGCGATGCACGGCCTTGTTTCTTTTAGATAGATGTGGAGGTATTAGTTTTTGACATGTAGAGATACACACTGTGTAAGATTGGATTCTAAGTAATAAAAATTAAAATCGGTATGGGGCCTGTGCCCCCCATAGGAGAATTTGCATCCGCTTCTAGTGCCCTATTAAGATGACAAATTTGAAATGTTTGAGATTTGTTTACGTTAAACGAGTAGATAGGTAGATAATTCTTCTATTATATCTTGTTTATTCTCTTCCCTAGAGATTGAGTTTATTACCGATCTCTCCTTATGTGTATTTCTGTTGTCGCGCATAACACGTGTACTGCATACCGTCTGGCAAGGATATATAAAGCGCAGAGCTCACGACACTCCCCTTTGCGAGATCCAAACACATATATATCTTTCTCTTTTATTTTTCTACACTTTAGATTAGCGATATCTTAAAAAATGATTGATCAAGTAATATAGTTTTTGCAAAAATAAAAGTACATGGCAGTTTCTGGATTCTTATTAGCTCTGATTTTTTTAGGGATGCAACTCTCTACAATTTTTTTATCCAGTTCATTTGCACCCAGAGTGAGCTATCTACTGTATTTTAGGGCCTCCTTGAATGCAAGAAATTTATAGAAATTTTCCATGAAGTAGTATAATTCTTTTGGAAATACTCCAGAATGTGGATTATCTACAACAGCTACATCTACACAAAAATTTATTGCTTCAGACATTTGCAATGTCCCAGAATAAATTTCCTTTACACTTTAGAATTTTTTTTGACGATATTTTCCATTTGAGAATTGATATGTAAATGTGATACTTTTTTATGAGACAAAGGAAGGAGCTCTGCCTCATTTCATTAACCGTGAGAAGGGAATACAAACAAAAGCAGAGGACACCTAATAAACACCGAATGTAAATGTGATACTCAATGTAGTCTTTCCAATGAAGGCTTCTTTGAGTCTGCACCACCTGCAGCCCCTCTCTGGGCAGCAGGATGCCACCATGGTGCTAAAGTGCCTCCACTCCCTTTCCAGACATCTGAATTAACAGATTTAATTTTTCCCTTACACCCATGATTAAGATGGGAATCTTTGTTTTTATTTTTCTTCAATTCATAATTCAGCCTGTATGATAAATTGTCATGTTATATACTCCCTCCTCCATAAATGCATGACATTTTAGGAATTGCTCACTCTCCAACTTCGTCTATCAGTAACTTTTATTTGGAATAATTATACATAAGCATAATCTTATAAAATTACTAGCTAAATGCTGGTGTTTTCCTACGGATAAAAAAAATCATATTATCCAAATACATTGAATCGACACTGTTAGGATCAACCTGTCCTGCCCATGTCGTCGGCTCCATCTCCGCACTCGGCCATATCATGCCTCTGCGCCCTCAGCTCTACCATGTACCCTGTAGAGCTCTTTTTTGTTAGAGAACTTTTACATTTGAGAATGTTTTGAGGTTATTTTACATTAGAGAATTGATATGTAAATGTGATACTTTTTTATAAAACAAAGGTAGGAGCTCTGCCTCATTTCATTAAACAGACGGAAGGGAATACAAACAAAAGCAGAGGACACCTCATAAATACCGAATGTAAATGTGGTACTCAATGTAGTCTTTCGAATGGAGGCTTCTTTGAGTCTGCACCTCCTACAGGCTGCAGCCCCTCTCTAGATTCCAGAACAACAGGATGCCACCATGGTGTTAAAGTGCCTCCACTCCCTTTCCTGACAGCTGAATTAACAGATTTAATTTTTCCCTTACACCCACGATTAAGATGGGAATCTTTGTTTTTATTTTTCTTCAATTCACAATTCAGCATGTATGATAAATTCTCATGTTACATACTCCCTCCTTCATAAATGCATGACATTTTAGGAATTACTCTCCAATTTTGTTTATCATTAACTTTTATTTGGAATAATTATATATAAGCATAATCTTACAAAATTACTACCTAAATGTCCGTGTTTTGTTACGGATTAAAAAAATCATATTATCCCAGCATGTTAGGTCGACATTATTATGATCTCCTGCCCAGCCCATGTCGTCAGCTCCATCTCCGCACTCAGCCGCATCGTGCCTCTGCGCCCTCGGCTCTACCGCGTACCTAGTAGAGCTCTTTTTTTGTTAGAGAACTTTTAGGGTGGCGGAATTTGTTTTTTGTAGATTGTTTTTTCCTATTTTGTTAGAGATTTTAGGAGTTACAAGGGGAGTTGGGAGGTGTAGGTGAACCGCTACAGCTAATAACTCATTCTTTTTAGTAGTAAGATAATATTTTAAAAATATCTTATAAACTTATAATGTATTGGTACAATTTTAGTACGGCCAATTTAGATATAGCTATGTATACCAGTGATCAAAATTAGACAAGACTGATTGAATGGATACCATAATGACAAAAAACAATTATCATACCATTTGAAAGTTTGACACAAATCATCATCACTTCCATATTAGCAATGATGTTCACCTTTTGTACGTTGCTTTCTCAATTTACTCTGATTTGTGGTTCCAGACATTAACAAGTGCAACACACCAGGCATTTGCAAAGGGGTATGTCACAATGTTGTAGGGAGCTACTCAATGGTGGATCTAGAACAAAAATGACATGGAGACCTTATGCTCCATGCATGTACTTATCAATGTATCTATCAATAATATAGTAGATAATAATGTATTCTAAGGGGGTGTTTGGGACTGCTCCACAAACTCTGCTCCACGAATTCTACCGTGGAGCAGCTCCACAAAAAACCTAGAGTTTGTGGAGCACCCCTTTTGGTGCTCTCACAACTCCACCTTTTTTTCCTCGAACAGAGTGCGTGGAGCTGAACCTGTTTGGCTAAAAAACATAGAGCGGAGCTGAAAAACGTGGAGTGGAGCAGTCCCAAACACCCCCTAAATTTTATAATATCAACTAATTTTATGACAAAGTTCAATAGTAAATAACTATTTGTTAGACAACATACCAAAATTGAGAAGCATACTATTAGTGAATAATCTAGGATGAATTCAAGAACAAAACATGGTTAGCTATTGAAACACACTAAATTAGATATTGAAACACATTGAAAAATTCTCTAATTCAATTGTTGCAAAAAAACAAAACAGGGCATTCTAATATTAAAGCCCTAACCCACAAATAATTTAAAGATCATAGAATTGAAACCCTAAAATCTAAATCACAAAATTTAGTACGTATTTTGGTCAGCTGATCATTACTTCATTAGCTATGAAGATCATTGAACTTTCAAGCAAGGAGCCAGTCAACCGGAATGAGACGACGAGTGGTTTGTGGATGACCACACCTATTGCTATGACTGTCGGTCATACTGCATACATGATACATACACAGACATTTACTCCATTTGTATGCGCCCATAGTGAGATTAACACAGCGAGAAATCTAACCATACCATTTGAGTTCGACACATGCAGGAGCAGGCGAGAAGCGATTGATGTGCTCCTGGATGATGGTAGCTCCGGCACTGGGCCCGTCGCCACTGTAGACAAAGGACCAACTCACCAAAGGTTGCATGCATGACGTAGGGAATAAGGGAAGGTAGGTAAGGTGTCATCTGGACCCGGCATTGCCTACTTGATTAGCTTGGGGCTGGTGTTGTCTTGGCCGCGTGGGCCTTGGGCTGGAGTTGGTTTGGCCGCTTAGGACTTGGGCTGGCGTTGGCTTGGAGCTGGACCAGCTGGTGGCCCCCGCTCGATTGATTCAAGTACCCCTGTTATTTTGTTCACTTTTCACTGTTAGTTGATATGTTGTGCCGTGCCCACTTCAACTTACACATATTTTTTTGGAGTGTCTTGCTTTGTCAATGTCCTACGTGTTTTTCTTTTCTTTTCTCCCCCTGTTTGTCAATATATTTAAGTCTTCTTTCTTTTAGATAGATGTGGGGCATTAGTTTTTAGCATGTGGAGGCATACACTGTGTAAGGTTAGACTCTAAGTAACAAAAATTAAAATTGGCGTGGGGGCATGTGCCCCCCATTGGAGAATTTGCATCCGCGCCTAGAGCTACTATTGCATTGAGTGCCCGCATATAATAGAGTATGATGCCACAACTGTAGTATAATTCAATAAGAAAACAAAGTCTTCTCTTAGGTATGTTCTCATTTCTATTTCAATCCTCAAAGCTCAGGGAAAATAGAACATTAATTAAATGGCAAAATCCCTTTAGATATTATCATTAGGCTTAGTGGTGGCTTCAGCATTCTACTTTGTTTCTTGAGTGGGATGATTCCCATTCGTAGATGGGAAAGAGACATTCAAAAACAACTACAAAGAAAATACTTTGGAAAAAACCAAGGCCTTCTCCTAGAAGAACTAATATCATCTTATGAGAATGCAAGTGACAAGACAAAAGTTTTCTTCTTAGAAGAGCTTGAAAAGGCGACAAATAACTTTGATTCCTCACATATACTTGGACATGGAGGGCATGGTATGGTATACAAAGGTATCTTATCTGATCAACGCGTGGTGGCTATAAAAAAGTCTAAGATCATTGAGCAAGATGAAATCAACAATTTTATCAATGAGGTTGCCATTCTCTCTCAGATAAATCACCGCAATATTGTAAAGCTTTTTGGATGTTGTCTTGAAACTGAGGCTCCACTACTTGTGTATGACTTTATTCCCAATGGTTCATTATTTGGAATCCTTCACGTTGATGTAGGCAATGACTTTCAGTTGGGATGACTGCTTAAAGATTGTTGTAGAGGCTACAGGAGCACTCTGTTATCTTCATTATGTAGCTTCAATATCAATATTTCATCGTGATGTGAAGTCCTCGAACATACTTTTGGATGGTAGCTACACTGCTAAAGTTTCAGATTTTGGTGTTTCACGATTGGTTCCTATTTGATCAAACCTATGTTGATACAAATGTACAGGGCACTTTTGAGTATTTAGAGCCTGAGTACTACCAAACAAGGCAATTACACAGGAAGAGTGATGTGTACAGATAGGGGCAGATGCAAATTCTCCAATAGGGGGCACAAGCCCCCACGCTGATTTTAATTTTTGTTGCTTAGATCCAACCTTACATATTATGTGCCCTCTACATCTATCTAAAAGAAAGAAGACTTAAATACGTTGACAAATAGGGGGAGAAAAGAAAAACACGTAGGACGTTGACAAAGCAAGATACTCCAAAAAATGTGTGTAAGTTGAAGTTGGCACGATACAGCATATCAACCGACAGTGAAAAGAAACAAAATAATAGGGGCTACTTGAATCAATCGAGTGTGGGCCATCAACCAGTCCAACCCCAAGCCAATGCTAGCCTAAGGCCCAAGCAGCCAAGCCAACACCAGCCCCAACCCAACCAAGTAGGCAATGCCGGGTCCAGATGACACCATGCATGCAACCTTTGGTGAGTTGGTTCTTTCGTGTACAGTGGCGACGAGCCCAGCATTGGAGCTACCGTCGTTTGGGAGCACACCGGCTGCTTCTCACCTGCACCTGCATGCGTCAGACTTAGATGGTATGGTTAGATTTCTCGCTATGTTGGGCGCATGCAAATGGAGTAAATCTTGGTGTATGTATCAATGTATGTAGTATCGCTGACAGTCACAACAATAGGTAAGGTCGTCCACTAACCACTCGTCGTCTCGTCCCAATTGACTGGCTCCTTACTTCAAAATTCAATGATTTTTGTTGCTAACGAAATAATGATTAGCCGACCAAAATAGATACTAAATTTTGTGATTTAGATTTTAGCGTTTCAATTCTATAATCTTTAAAATATTTGTGGATTAGAACTTTAATATTAGAATGCTCTATTTCAATTTTTGCAACATTGAATTAGGAAATTTTTTAACGTGTTTCAATATCTAATTTAGTGTGTTTCAAGAGCTAACCATCTTTTATTCTTGGATTCATCCTAAATCATTCACTAATAGTATGTTTCTCCATTTTGGTATGTTGTCTGACAAATAGTTATTTACCATTGAATTTTGTCATAGAATTAGTTGATATTACAAAATTTAGAATGTATTACTATCTACTACATTAGCTTCCTCTGTATAGCATCAAAGCCGAACCAAGAACCCAATCCAGAACTCACCCCACTCACAAGGAACAGAAGAAAGAATAAGTAGACGGAAAAACCTGATCAATGAGGCGAAATGATCCACGGTCGTAGACGATGGACTGAAGCATGCCTGATTCTCCCATTCTTGGAAGGAAAATTTCGGCCAAAGATTCAGAGAATTCGGATGGCTCACGAGGAGGGAAGAATAACAGGGGAGCAGGAGGGGACGCTGAATCTTGTCTTGTTCCTATTTATTCTTTAAGAGTTCAGTGTTGTAGAGTCCGGATGCTGATTGGCGAGTTTTGACATCTTACACGAGTCGTAGGGCTTGTTTATATTGATAGCTGATGACTTTTAGTTATGTTTGATGGTTTTTTTTAAAAAAAAGATAAGTAGTGAAAAAAATAAGTTTTTAAAATAAGGGGTGGGCAATGGAAAAAATAAAGGAGAGATATATACGTAAAACGAGAGCGAGAGAAATAAGATATATGATACACTCGTAATCCCGTACCTCATCTCTAAATAATATCCATATTAATTTCTAACCTCTCTTAGCAATATAAGCAGAAGACAGTATGTATAAACGTTGGCACGAGGAAGAAGGTACAACATTTCGCCATCCCGTTTTGTCCTACGGTTCAGCGAGCAAACTAGTTTATCTTCAAACTGGTGTACCTAAATTTCTAGAAAAAGAGGGTTTTTTGTAAAAATTGATGACGTGACAGGGACTTTTTTATAAAAATTGAGAACCCTTACGCTATTTCGCAAATCTCTGAGACCTTTTTGTAAAAATGATGGCGTGGCATAAAGAGAAGGCGAGGAACTCTCCCAGCTATAATATGGGATGAGATGAGACTGGAATCTTATGCTCAGAATGTCTCTCCCCTTTTGCATATAAGCCCCTTCAATTGTTCATATTTATACATAGTCTCTCTGGAGTTGATGTGCACGTCAACATTTGACTGGGAAGTGACGCTTCTGGTAACCTTTTTCCCCTGTGATTTCACGAGATTAACAATTCCTATATTAGGATCCTACATTTTCCTACGTATCTCTTTATATTTCTCTAACAATAGGTGTTACAAGAATTTTTAGGCTTTTGTTTACTTTGGCTTGCATTTTTTGTCTATACTGTATAAGTTTCTTCCTCCTGTGTATCATGTTGCTTGACGTGGGATTTCTTTGGTTTTAACATGACTTGGTAAGCCACGGTACATGCTTACGAGCTTATTTGACAATACAAAATTATTAGCATTTATTTAGTTTTAGAATAAATAATTAAATGGATTCATGAAGCTAATGACAGTTGGGTGATGCATCTGTTCCGAACAACTTACTATTTCCCAAAAATAGTACACAACTTACAGAATTCAGATTATAAGTGTTTTGCTTGGAATAATTAATCCAAAGACAATAATCTATAAAGTTATCAACAAATAAAACTGGTTTTTTACAACAGAAAAAACGGGGCTTCTGTACATGCAAAGGGCCTGTTCTTACAAATAAAAGAATTTTTCAAAAGCAATGCCTTAATCCTGTGACGGCTACAGAGAATTCAGAAAAGGCTATGTGCACTACTTTTGGTTAGTGTAACACCTGTTCAAGACTTCAATAGTTCTAAGCGTGCGGTAAAGTGTAACCAGATATGATTACCTTTGTAGTACTATGTTTAACCACTTACAAGAGTTAGGTGCTTAACTGAAATCTTTTTACACCAAAAAAAAGTTATCAAGCATCTTCAGTTTTTAGAGAACTTGCAAGGTAGTGGCAGAGCAGTAAAGAAGAGTAGATTGGAACCAGCATTCTGGAATTCAGACATGCAGATGCAGGTGTACACGTAGCGATGTGACTGTCATATCTCCACAAGGAAAATCTCACAAACAGCCAAGAAACGATGCTTCTACTTTCTACGTGCGCCTAGTTCCTGCACCTCAGTGAGTCTCCATCCTCGAACATGATGGCCAAGTGCTCGAAATTTGTCGGTGGCATCGGAGCTAGGGGGCTGGGTACCTACACTCCGCCTGGAGGTAGGGGCACCCCCTTACCCATTTGTGGGTCCACCACTACACAGCTCTGCAAGAGACGCATGCAACATTTTTAATCTCTTCCTCAGTTGCTTCCTCAAGAACTTGAGCAGCTACTATGTTAGCAATCGGCCTCACCTTTATTTCCCAAAGAAAATACTTGGCTAAGTTTTGCTTCAACCCTATCTCACTTGTGAAAATAGGTTTCTTCCTAAGGAGCAGCTCCACAAGTACCAATCCAAAGCTGTACAAATCACTCTTCCTGTTTAATTTCCTAGTTTGGTAGTAATCAGGATCTAAATACCCAAAAGTGCCTTGCACATTTGTAACAACATAGGTTTGATCAATTGGAACCAATCGTGAAGCACCAAAATCTGAAACTTTAGTAGTGTAGCCACCATCCAAATGTATATTTGAGGACTTAACATCACAAACTTCTGAATTCTATATAGTATTGTACATTCTATAATGCACTTAATTTATAGTAATATATAATTGGGTTGTTAAAATAAGGTATATATAAGAATCCTGTAATGCCACTTACATGCTCGAGTATGAGATGTTAAAATAAGGATGGACAGAACCCCTCAACTCCTCGAGTATGAGATGTTCAAAGATGTAATAAGTTAACGTGCCTGGTAATTTTATCAACAAGCTTGCAGTCTTGCACATCTATCTCGATTTCCAACTGCACGTACGTGGCGGGGGACAAATCCCGATGGATGGTCACTTGCTATTCTCTTGGCGAGTGGCGACACACGAACGAAGCATGGTGGCACAAGCGGCTCAACGGTGGTGACGAAAGGGTTACAACAGCGTGGGATCTCATCTAGAAGTGGTAACGGATTAAAACTCAATCTAAAACTAATTCAACTCTCATTTAAAACAAACTTAAAACCCCACCCAACCCAATCTAAAGAATTTCTTCCATAACCTAACCCAACCCATATGACATTTCCACTCAACCCAACCCAATCTAAATGGTTTTCAACCCATTTCAAACCCGTTGCCAACCTGCTCTTTACTAATCTACTATATGCAAGTGCAAGTGTATTTATAGAAAACTTTTGGAAAAATTCGGTATTTAGATTTTCTAACTCGCGTTCACACCATCAAAGTTTCACAAAATTGCCTAGAATTTATTATAGATGGTTTAGGGTACAGAGACGCTACTTTGTGCAAATTGTTAGGCCCAGACACATAGGTGGAACCAATAAATTTTTATATGATACTTTTGAAAATGTTCAGTATTTAAAATTTATAACTCGCGTTCATACCATAAAATTTTACGAAATTTTCTAAAATTTACCACAGATGATTTCAGGTATAGAGACACTACTTTGTGCAAATTATTAAGTCTAGGCATATAGATGGAACCAATAGGCTTTTATAGATTTTTTTTGAAAATATTCGGTATTTAGAATTTCTAACTCGGGTTCATACTATAAAAGTTTCACAAAATTACTTAGAATTTTCTATAGATGATTTAGGGTATAGAGACGCTACTTTGTGCAAATTGTTAGGACCAGACACATAGATGGGACTAACAAATTTTTATAGGAAACTTTAGAAAAAAGTTCGTTATTTAAAATTTATAACTCGTATTTACACTATAAAAGTTTCACAAAATTTTTTGAAATCTACTACAGATGATTTAAAATACAGAGACACTATTTTGTACAAATTATTATGCCTAGATGCCCAGATGGACCCTATGGGTAGAACCAAACCGCGGGTGAACCACATTGTAACACCACGAGTTGAACCTCTTCTTAACCCAATTTCAACTCAAAATTTTAGAACCCATTCCAACCCCACCCAACCCTTTTTATGAGGTAACCCAACCCGACCCAACACATTCATTCTTTCAACCCATTTTCACCCAACCAAAACCAACCCAATCAAGAATCCAACCTAATTAATCTATTTGAACCTAACACATTAACACCCCTAATCTCATCGGAGGCTCCATGGATCTGCCTCGTGAGCTATGGGTTAGGAACTCACCGTGTACGGAGGCATCGATAGACCACGGCGACCTCGTCGAAGTTGATGGAGACAGCGGATTTGGGAGGAGGCGCTGCTCTGCACTGGAGCTCGATTGGGGACAAGACGACGGATTGGGGAGGAGTTTTTGGAAAACCATGTGAGAGCGTAGGCTAAAATTCAAAAATGGCGCAAGTGGGACGGGTTGCCGTCACCTTCAATCTTGGTCGCCGAAGGTTCATCCAATGGCCACAAGTTGGTTGGTGAACTTGTTAACAAAATATGCCTTGCGGTAGCCCACTTCCAAATGATGTGTTTTTCTAAGATAGGATCTAAAAGTCTATTGTAGTAGAAATTGTACCTAGTTTAGCTACACTGACCAAAATCGCATGCATTGTTTCCTTCTTCATACTGTCTCTCACAAACAGTCAGAATTCAACAACTATAAGCTAAAAATTATAAATTACAGTCCAAAAGAATGTACCATAATAAAGATAATGAGTGAGGGTGACCTTTGAATCTACGTCGAAAAAGCTTATGGTATGGTTAACTAGTCTTTCCTACGATAAACGTGAAAATTGAAAGGTTTTTCACCTTTGTGGTGTGCGCAAAATGGTTCAAGAGTGTTGTGTTGGGATGAAAATTAATAACAAAATAATTAACCCCATTTTTTTAGTCGTTACAAGTCCTTGGAGTATATACATCCCTTAGCATCTAGGTTAGCAAAGTCTTTCTTTCTTAGTGTTAGTGATGAAATATATTTAAACTTGAAATTTTGAACAAAAATACACCCCTTTGACTGATTTTCTGACTAGGCGAGAAAACCGAAATTGAATTTCGGCTGAAATTATAATCCCTGGTAGCCACTATGACGTTCGACTGTGACTCTATGTCGTAAGTTGGCACACCTTGCATCATTTTCCACTTACGCTTCCACACTCTGAATGCGCACTCAACCACGCTGCGGAGTTGGGAGTGCCGATGGTTGAACGTCCTCTTGCGTCCACAGAGCTGTGCAGTACCTCAGAAGTGGCGCAAGGTACCCAATCCTATTGGAATATCCCAAACCGACGAGGTAGTACTTGTCTACAACCCCAAGAAACGTGTCATTGCATTATCACGACGTAACAAATTGAAAGTACGTGATGCCTCACCTGCGGAGGGTGCGGGAAAGACATTGCTTTACTTGTGCAAAGTACCGTGAGGACACATGTATCAATCCAGGCCATCCGGTACAAACTAAAGTGAAACTCATGTCAAAGTCTCAGACTGCCATCACGGTCCTGACTCGTGTACATGTGGTGGTTCATGTGCGTCGCCTGCTCGTCCTGTTAAAATGTGTTGTTCTCTGTATAGCTAAATAATCGGGATAGACGTTGAACGAGATCGTGGAGCCGTGCGTGGTTACCACATCTCCCCTCTTGTAGGATGAGACCGGGTAAACCGGATCATTTGTAACCTCTGGAGATAAATACTCAAGAGCAATCTGCAGATTGCAGTTGGGCCATTTCCATTAATCCCAAGTTTCTTTACATGGTATCAGAGCCAAGATCCAATCTATAACCCAGCTTTCGCAATCTCCAATCATGACCAACACCATTGCCGACACAGGCTCCAACTCCGCCAGTGTCATGGTCACCGGCACCCAAAATCAGCCGAGCACTCAGGCAGTTGGTGTTCTGCCGGCACCCAGCTTCAACCACATGATCACCGTGAAGCTTAGCGGCGACAACTACTTGCTGTGGATGACACAGCTCTTCCCCTATCTCCGGAGCCAAAGGCTTCTTGGGTTCATCGACGGGACCAACGTTTGTCCCAACGCCACCGTCACCGAAACCAATGAAGACGGCACTCGTCGTGTTGCCATCAACCCCCAGTACACCCTCTGGGTTCAACAAGATCAAGTGGTAATGAGCGCCATCCTCTCATCTCTTTCTGAGGAAGTGCTTGCACAGGTCGTTGGCTGCACCACGGCCCGTGAAGTCTGGTGCGCCATCGAGAGGACCTTCGCCTCTCGCTCAAGAGCACAGATCACGCAAATTCACATGCAGCTTGCCACAATCCAGAAGAAGGATATGTCCATCAACACCTACTTTCGCAAGGTCAAGAACCTCGTCGACACACTGGCTATTATCGGCAAGAAGCTCGAAGATGACGAGCTCATCGCCTATATGCTGCGCGGGCTGGGGGTCAGAATATGATTTGCTGGTCACCAGCCTGACTACGCGCACTTAGGCCATAACTCTTAGTGATGTTCATGCTCACATGCTGAGTTATGAGCAGCGCATCAAACAACACGACTCCAATATTCAAGCTAATCAAGTCAACAGGAGTCGAGGACGCGACATCAATTATGGAGGATGAGGCCGCAGCCGTGGCAATGGAGGGCATCCGTGGAGGGACAACATCCATGCTGGCGAAACACAGTGCGGCAAAATTCGGAGGCCAAACTCGTGACAACCATGACACTTCCATCGTACGACAAAATTCTCTTGCCACACCACGCAATCGTGACAACCATGCCATCGACTCCATCTGTATGCAAACACGCTTCGACCGCATCACTAACGATCCGGTGACAACACGAGTGTCAAGGTTCTGGGATTCAAAATGCTAAAAATTTCTCACTAACAGCTTTCGGAAATTTTGGACGTCGACTCAAACATTTCGTATGACCAAATTTTGACAAATTTAGTCAAAAGACCATAGTATCGAATCTTTCTGATCTGGAATTCGGACCTGACAATCCATCCTCGAGAGTGTTACACTGGATCAGATCGAGTTCAAGTCGCCAATGGTGCAGGTTTGTCAATCGATCACATAGGGTCATCATCTATTACTGCTGCTCATCGCAAACTGAATCTAAGTGATATTCTGCATGTCCCTAAAATCAATCGACATCTTCTTTCAGTTCACAAATTAGCCTCTGATAATGATGCATTTCTTGAGTTTCACCCCAATTATTTTCTTGTCAAGGATTGAGCCACAAGGACAACTCTGCTTAGAGGGACTTGTGAAAATGGCCTTTACATCTTTCCAAATAAGAGCTCTAGCCGAGTCCTCTTCACTGCCAAGACCTCTGTGGAGCTATGGCATCGTCGGCTTGGACATCCCAGTCCTTTGATTGTTCACCAGATTCTACAGTCCAATGGTTTAGATGTAACCATAAATAAAGAGCTCTCCGTTTGTGATGCATGCCAACAAGCAAAAGCTCACCAATTACCTTTTAGCTCATCTACACATGTTTCTACTAGTCCTCTTGAACTTGTTCACATGGATGTTTGGGGTCCTGCCCGCACCTCTGTAAATGGGTTCAAGTACTATATCAGTTTTGTTGATGACTTTAGTCGATTTGTATGGATTTACTTCCTCAAGCATAAGTCTGATGTTGAATCTATTTTTCACCAGTTCAAGTCTCATGTTGAAAGGCTTTTAGACAAGAAAATTGTTACTATCCAATCTGATTGGGGTGGAGAATTTCACAAGCTGCATCGTTTCTTTAACCGTGTCGGCATTACTCATCACATTTCATGCCCACACACACATCAGCAAAACGGTTTGATTGAAAGGAAACATAGGCACATTGTAGAAACAGAATAGCTCTCTTAACTCAATCCTCTCTACCTGTCAGGTTCTGGGATGAAGCTTTTCACTCAGCCTGCTATCTAATTAACAGGATGCCCAGTAAATTCATTCAGAACCAAACGCCCATTTTCAGATTCCTTGGCACCAAACCCGAGTACAAAACCTTGAAGGTCTTTGGTTGTGCCTGCTGGCCTAACCTCAGGCCTTACAACTCTAGGAAATTAGACTTCAGATCAAGACAGTGTGTTTTCGTTGGCTATTCAGCTAACCACAAAGGATATAAATGTCTAGATCGCCACAGTGGCAGAATCTACATTTCTCGGGATGTAGTCTTCGATGAAGGTGTTTTTCCCTTCAAAGATGCACCTATGCAGCCTGATTTTCACTCCTCATATAGCCAATCAACCAACTGTTTTGCTAGTATAAACCCTCTGTGGTGTTACTCTGAACAGTATCTAACTGAACAAAATCCGACAATAGAAACTTCGCTGAGTGATACTTCGAGCAGTCCAGTTTTAGATAGATCACTCAGTGGTCATTGGCAGTCTGACACTGAAACTAATCATCCTGTTGAAGGTGACCCTGTTCTTGCGAATAACCAAATGGAGTCAACTCTGAACTCAGATCAGCCGGAGCATTCTTCAGTCCAAGAATGACACATAGTTCCAGACCATGTTCAGGTAACTGAACAAGCCCATGTTCAGCTGGAGACTGGGCAAGAGACAAGACATTCAATGCAGACCTGGTTGAAAAACAACATCACCAAGCCCAAAGAATTCAAGGATGGGACCATAAGATATGCTGCAGGTGATGAAGTCACAGAAAAGAGAGTTGTACCAGAGGAAACTCTCTCTCACATTGAAGCAGCAAAGTTCAGTGAATGGAAAGAAGCTATGGATGTAGAGTATTCAGCGTTACTAAGGAATCAAACTTGGACACTTGTGCCACCTGAGAAAGGAATCAACCTCATTGACAGCAAATGGGTTTTTAAGGTGAAGAGGAAATTAGATGGCTCAATTGATCGCTATAAAGCAAGGTTGGTGGCAAAGGGGTTCAAGCAACATTTTGGGATTGACTATTTAGACACATATAGTCCAGTGGTCAAGCCCTCAACAATCAGAATTATAATCACACTAGCTGTCTCTAGAGGATGGAAATTGAGACAAATTGACATCCAAAATGCTTTTCTTCATGGAGTATTACAAGAAAGAGTTTACATGAAGCAACCACCTGGCTACACAAGTTCAGAAGCCCCACCAAACTACATCTGCAAACTGAACAAAGCACTATACGGCTTGAAACAAGCCCCACGTGCTTGGCACTCAAAATTGACACACAAACTTCAGAAACTTGGTTTCAAGCCCTCTCAAGCTGATGCTTCTCTGTTCATCCTCAGAAAACAAGACCTTACAATGTACATGCTGATATATGTCGATGACATCATCATAGTAAGCTCAAGACCAAGTGCAACTGACAAGCTTATCCAGGAACTAACTGAAGATTTTGCCGTTAAGGATCTAGGTGACCTGCAGTACTTCTTGGGCATTGAAGTGCTGAATGAGAATCAAGGAGTGACACTGAGTCAGAAGAGGTATGCACATGATCTTCTCAAAAGGACTAAGATGGATGGCTGTAAGTCTGTTTCCACTCCTATGGTATCAACCGAGAAATTATCCAAGGAGCAAGGTACTGCACTTTTAGGTGAAGATCAGTTTCTGTATCGAAGTGTTGTTGGTGGACTACAGTACCTAACCATCACCAGACCAGATCTTTCCTTTGCTGTTAACCGGGTCTGTCAGTTCATTCAAACACCCACAGACAAGCATTGGGAAGCAGTCAAAAGGATTCTGCGTTTTGTGAAAGGAACGGTTGATCAGGGACTAAAGTTTCAGAAGTCTAATACTAGCACTTTGTCAGCATTTTCTGACACCGACGGGGTTGGATGCCCTGATGATCGGAGGTCCACCAGTGGGTTTGCAGTGTTGATGGGACCAAATTTAGTGTCGTGGAGCTCTCGCAAACAAGCAACCGTATCTCGGTCCAGCACTGGGGCCGAATACAAGGCAATCGCGAATGTAGCTGCTGAACTCATTTGGATACAGTCTTTACTGAAGGAACTCGGTATTTCTCAAAGAGATGCACCCATTCTGTGGTGTGACAATCTTGGGGCAACGTATCGACTTCGAATCCAATGTTCCATGCACGAACAAAACACATCGAGGTGGATTTCCATTTTGTGCGAGAGCAGGTGGCACGCAAGGCACTGGATGTGAGGTTCATTTCCTCCAAGGACCAGCTCGCAGATATTTTCACTCAGGCGCTGCCCAGGAACTTGTTCCATCACATTTGCAGCAATCTCAACCTTGTAAAACGGAGTTGTGATTGAGGGGGACTGTTAAAATGTGTTGTTCTCCTGTATAGCTAAATAATCGGGATAGACGTTGAACGAGATCGTGGAGCCGTGCGTGGTTACCACATCTCCCCTCTTGTAGGATGAGACTGGGTAAACCGGATCATTTGTAACCTCTGGAGATAAATACTCAAGAGCAATCTGCAGATTGCAGTTGGGCCATTTCCATTAATCCCAAGTTTCTTTACACGTCCCTCGGCACCAAAATCAAAACATGGGTGCGCCGATCATGAACGTGGGATCTCTCAGTTTCACATTATTGTCGGCCATTTCGCGCAACGCTGCGAGGACATCATGAAACTTGCTGCTGGCAGAAGAACTAGGCCTCTGGAAAACCTGTGTGCAGCTGCATTGCTGGACCTGGACCGAGCCCCTCCGAACATCCAAAGGAACATAACTGCAACCCGTACTGAGAAAACAAAATGCTGTCGAGCCGTCGGAACAGGGTCCTCCCAACTCTGAATTGTTGGTAGCCGGCCTTGCTGGATTGTAGTTGTAGAATCCCTCATAGGAGCACGGGGGATTGTTCGGTTTGCTCACTAAACAGCCTGAGCGGCCGCTAAGCCAACCAAGGCTAGTGAGATGTCGACCTCGTCGTTCGTTTGTTCGCCCGAGTCCCCACCGGCCTTCCCCACCGGCTGGTACACGCCGGCGCAAGGTACATACCGCTGCGGTGCTGCCATAGCTGCGGAGGCTCATACCCGTCGGGTCGTCGGCCCAAGGTGCAAGCTGGTTCTGCACGCTGTTGTTACCCGCTGCACTGGACGACCCTTCGTCACTGCTGGTTGCTGGAGGCCACCCACTCATGTCTGCATAGTGAATGCACATGGTTATTTCCTTTTACAAAAATGAAATGAATAGTCGTCATGTAACAAAATGAATACGATCGAAACGAAGATAGAAGCATCATTGCAAGGTTGAATGTGTCAGCCGCCCTTGCAAATCTCTCAATTTTCTAGCTCTAGCTTCAAATGGAATGGATTGGGATTTGATGAACACAGGAAACATGATGTTTGGCGCTGCGTGAACTTGAAAGCTGCAGCATTTTCTATTTTATCTTCTCCTTAAATAGTGAACTTACATGTAGAATTAAAGAAAAAATTAGTGAAGGCCATTAAGACCTCCACCATGCATGCTATAACTCCAATGGAAAACCTCCACCATGCACTCTATAACTCCAATGGAATAACTCCAATGGAAAACGTTTGCACATGGCCAGAGTTAACAAATCTAATGCAGGAAATAAATGACTTAGGTGCAGGATTAAATGACCATACGTGGGCTCATCTTCGCCTCGGCCTACTCGTTCGGCTTGGAGAAGATTCGCTGAGCCAACCCCTCACGATCCCGCTTCCCCTTTCGGCAGTCCTTGGCCCAGTGGCCGAGTTTGCCGCAATAATGGCATTTGTCCTTGGAGATGTCGTGGCACGCGGCCTGGGATGGCCTAGACTTTGGTTCCTCGTCTCCCCCGTCACGCCTGTGGCTGTGCCGGCCGCGCTGGCGTGACGTGTTCCCCACTACAAGGTTTTTACCCTAATCCAACCACTTGTATTCGCAACGCCACAAATTTAGTCGCAATAGGAGGCTCTATTGCAACATGGACTATAATGGTTGCGATACGTGGCACTTATTGCATCTAAATTATTGGGTTGTGTTAGTCCTAACCTTTGTTGCGACAGGTAGGTGTTATGGCCACGATTAAACTGTGATTGCAATTACATTTAAATATTGCAACAAATTAAGCTGCGTTGTGTTAATAATAAATTTGCGTTGCGATAACACGTCGTTGTTGCCACCATGCGAACGATGGTTGCGGTAGTTTTCAATATCACCACGAAATAATTGTGTTGCCATAGAATTGGCATGCGTCGCGAAAGGTCGCGCTATATTGCATCGAAAATAATAGTTCGTTGCATGGCATAATGTTCTATTGCTACTCATAACATATGTTGCAATAGTGTAGTACATTTGGTTGCAAATTATTAGTCATATTGCCATACAAATTTGTTGGTGGCCCAAACTACTCCTACACATGGGCCAAAGGCTTGAACGCATGGGCCAAAGTTAAGGTTTCCTACACCGAGCGACCACCAGGCACATCGCCGGCATTGATAAAAAAAAGCATCGCCGCAAATCCCCGCCGCCGCCGCCCTACAGCAGTAGCAGCAGCCGTCAGTGATTTCTTGTCCATTGGCATCGCGCACGATGGTTTATTCTTTCGGCTCGGTCTCTGTGAAAAATCATCGTGCGCTTGAAAGATGGAAAAGGATCGAGCAGCAAAACTCGTCACGCATCTATGATTTAAAAAGAAAAAAAATTGCGGCGGCTTGTGTTCGTGGCGTCGGGTGATTTTGAAGCCGACTGTGACTTTGGAATTAGTGCTTGGTATTGCTGGATGAGGTATGTGTTTTCTTTGATTATCCATTGGCCTATATGTTGATCTGAGAATAGCATGCATGCAGCTGAATCCTTCAGGAGGATTGCATGTTTTGACGTGTGCTTGCATGCATGATTTTTTAGGGTTGTTGTTGCATGCATGCTGGATGTTTTGCACACCATGGCTGATAGTTGAATTGCGGCCGCGCGGCTGACCGTACGGGATTAGAGGTTTTTTTTGTATACCATTGTGTTGCTTCTTGATACTTAACAGATCAAGCATAAATAAGATGAACATAATTACAATATTTTTTAGAACCATCAATATAAATGATATATTAATATGTATATATATATATAATATAATATAATAGTTTTTTCATAAATCAAATAAAAATATAGTACGATTACATCATGTAGGTCTAATATACTGCAACATGTTCATGCAAGACCATATTCAGCAACCATAGAGCACATACCAATTATAGTATAAATGTCCACCAGTTCATACCAAGACCATACAATTTTCATGACAGGCCACAACCACAAGTCCACAACAAAAACAAGTTCATACCACAACAGATTGTCTCCATGTCACAAAACATCGACTACACAGAGGCCATAACAAATATTTTCAAAGATGACCAACAGCCCTGTGACAATAGTGAAAGTGCTATTAGAAAAGCAAAAAATTGGCATGTTTAGCATATTTCAGTTTAGCATGCTAATTTTCAGTTTAGCATGTTTCAGTTTAGCATGCCATAACAAATATTTTCAGTTCATGATAATTTTCCTCTCTAACATGTTTCAGTTTAGCATGTAGTTTATGAGGTCAAACTAAGGGTACAAGCAGTTCTAGAAAACTTAGGAGCCATTGTTGCAGATTTGTAGTGATGAGAGGGTGAAGAATCACATAGCATGGGATGCTAAGATTATACTTTCTGGAGATGCATACAAAATAAACTTGCTGATCTAATAACGTTGCTGCAGCAGCTAACAAAATGGCAGCAAAATTGCCACACAATGCCTGGTTATGTGAAATGGAAATACTCTGAGGTTCAATTATTTCATTCATACAACAGTCTCATATCAAAATTGACATAATGGTTATGAACATCAGTCATGAATCTTAGCATAACATCAGTCATGAATCTTTACATTAAGAGCCTCAAACGACGACTCCAATGTCGAAGCTGGTGAAATCTGCACAAATGAAGCAGCATGAGCAATAATCAAGCAGAATTGAAGTGAAAAAGAAAAAAGAAAATCAGTGTAATGTGAATCATGTGATTTTGTGAGTATGTGAGTACCTGAGGACTGTCTGAGTGACTGACTGTGAAAGTGTGAATCAATATATTGAAATATTTCATAAAACCTTGTCTTGAGCCCTTGCTGAAACAAAGAATGGGAAACTCTACATCCTCAGGCCAGTCAACAGTTAAAGAACCTGGAAAAAGGCATTGCAAAGTTCAGTTAGTAACAATTAACAAATTGTATCTTAGGGTTAGGGCATACATGATACATTTGAGTATTTGACTTTTGACTACATACAAGAGTTTGCATAACACAGTTGCTTTTCAAGAGCCTCTCTTATTGACAACACTGATGGCATTAAATTTTGAAAATATGTGAAGAATGCAGTATAGAAGCTATTGACATGACACCCAAATTCACAAATACCCAAATTCAGGGCTTTAGGCTATTCAGTGCATAGTGGCATACATGCAGGTTGCAGACTGTAGTTGCAGGCTTGCAGCAGAAGTGCAGACTGCAGAACATTGATCTTTGCAGTTTGCACAACCCAGCTCGCCTCCTCGGTCCAGAATCCAGATGGCTCAAGAAATCCCTACAGAAAAACATAGAAGCTTTAGGACTTTAGGTAATTAACTACAGAAAGTCAGAAACCATGAATCTGTACAGGCTTTCACAATATGTTTCAAAAATATGCGAGATTGAACATTCAACATTCAAATATTCAACATCCAAAACAGACAAAGGTTGAAAGTTTCAACATTCAACAATCATAATCTGAATCCCTCCTCATCGGCCGCAACATCACTTCAAAGTGCAAACAGCCAAACATGAAGACATTATATGAATGATGAATTGATGATTGATGAATTCATGAATCAAATATTCAAATCAAATCACCTCGTCATACATCATAACAATCAGAATATCAGTTTCTGCTGTTTGGTGAATTGGTGTTCAATTGTTCATCAAATCACCCTCGTCATACATACATAATAGTATAATACATTGATGATTCATGATTGATACATCATACATGTAAATTAGAATCATAAATCATTAGTTGCAGGCTAGTCTTGCAGACAAATGACAAATCAATTAGACAATTACTCAACAATCAACACAATACAATTCACAAATTCGGCAAACTGGCAAAGAGCCAAAGTCCAAAAGAGCCAAAGAGGCAAAGACACAAATTTTGCGTACTCAGTAAGTCAGTATATGAGTATACTCACAATTCTCCCGAGGTAGATCCTGGGCTCCTGGCCACACTGAGTTTCAGCCTTCGGTACAAGTCCAACCCACCTGCCCTACCTCCCTCTTCTCCAGCTTTCTCTGGCCAGTCCGCCAATGACCACACCGAGGCCCCGAGCAGAGCAGATCTGCCGGAAGATGGGAAGAAGAACTGAGCAGAGCAGAGTACACAGTGACCACTAAGCAGAGCAGAGCAAGAGAACCAGAACAAGGAGGAAGAAGAACTGGAGAAGAAAAGTAGAAAAGAAATGTGGGCATATGGATTGAGAATTGAGTGAATTTATGAATTGAGAATTGAGTGAATTTATGAACATTTAATTTCTATCTACACACAAATGAAAGCTAACAATTTGGAGATGAATCGAGGAGTAAAAATAGAGAACTGAAAATTCTCCAACACAGAATCACTAACTGCAGACATCTCCAGTGAATTATCAGGTAAAGCTTATATCCACAAGATCTAAGTGCACAAATATAAACTGGTAACACCCACATGCCTAATTATTCTAAATATACTATACTCAAGGTCAAATGCCTTAGTATTTCTATATCAAATGTTAAGAAAGCCTCAATCTATCAAGGATTGTCTTGCCAGCATAATAGTCTAAAGTCTGCAATAGCTATTTTGCTGCAGGACATTCAGAAATAAGCATGAAGTCACCTATCTAGAGATCAGGGAGTAGAGCAAGTATTGTCCATGTAGGGATTGTAAGATTAAGAGCCCTGCCACACGAGACATCCCAGAACCTAGAACAATCAGCAAGCTTCGATCAATGGCTGTAGCAGGCCTAGAGTCCTAGACTGCCTCAGCACGGCGTTGGCCTCGCTGTGGAGCCAGCGGTAGAAGCCCTCGACGGTGAGGCCTCCCTTCTTGAGCAGCCTATGCTCCGCCGCGAAGGCCATCACCGCCCTCGCGGCCGCCTCGACGCCGCCGGCCGCCTCCCCCTGCACCTCCCTGAGGAACCTCTTGAGCGCCTCCTCCCGGAGCACGCCGTCGTCGTCGTACGCCTGGAACACGTCCCTGATCTTCTCCGACGGCTCGTTCGACGCCGCCCGGAACCGCCGAGGCCGATCCATGAAGCTCGGATGGTGCGGCGGTTGCGAAGCGCCCGAGATTGTCGCGGATCTGAGTCCTCGCGTTGAGGCCGCGCTTATTGCCGGCCATCTTCTCCGCGCTGCCATCGCCGCGGGTGGAGGCCAACGGGGAGGGATTGCAGGCGGAGGAGGAGAACGGGGATGGGATGCGGAATTTGGGGATTGAGATGTTAGACGAGGGTACGACGAGTCCGGTAGTGGGTAGGCTAATATTCACTTGACACTAACATCAGATATTAGACAAAAAATATTTGCATGTGGAAACAGAAAAGAGGCGATAACCCAGTGGTATGCTCTATAGCTTCTAACTGTGAGGTGGAAGGTTCGATCCTTTCTGATCTAGAATTTAATTTTTGTTTTCCTATTTTTTGCTCCCCCCACAAATTAATTACAGTATTTTTTCCTCCCCAAAAATTAATTACATGAGTTGCGCTTAGTTACTTATTATTTTTCTACTAGTATTTTATCCCACTATATGCGAACAACCAGCGAAAACACCAGACTTAAGCAAGTATTTTTCTTTTAAAACAATGAAAGCCGTCTTTATTCACTAAATCGAACCTATATCGTAACATCACAAATTACTCTATTGTCATACCATATTGATCATAAACCCATACATTACCATATTTAATCCTAGGCTGGGTGGCCCCATTGGTGAGAACCGTCGGTCGTTCGTGGATGAGGTGGTAACGTTTACCATGAAAAAGGCTCCACTTATAGGAGTGAAAACGTGGAAGGGTGTGCATCCAAAAGTCAAAATGTCAATAGCAGATGACATATTGGTATGACACTATCTTTTTGTCCATATGTCTTGTTGTCACTAGCTAAAATTTTGTATTCTATTTGTCTTTGCATTGGAACAACTTAACGGGACTTACAGAATGTTGAAGAACCTAAAGAAAAGATATGGGCCATTGCCAAGGAGAGGTACAAAGGATGGCGTGCTGCATTTAGTGCTACATATGTGGCTTACCGCACCGACACTGAAAGAATGAAACATAAGCTCAAGATTTAGACAATGTTGAGTGGTACTACTTGATCCAAGACTTTGGAAGTGAGAGCTTCTGTGTTTGTAAAATGGTTAAATATCCTTTTCTTTTACAAATGATCAAATCAAGTGTTTTAATCACATCATTTGTAAACCATTTACGAAGAAGAGCACCAAGAACACCGAAAACCGTAAGAAGCAAAAGACACAAGATCTCATGGGATCCAAACCATTTTCCCAAGTAAGCTATGATCGGTAATGACAAGCTTTATCGACCTAGTTATTTTTACAACAATCAATACCTCATACTACATGTGTTGCCATCTCGGAGAGACCCACAACCGGTAAGGAGCCCTGCTGATTTGGATCTTTGGATGGTTACTCACACCAAGGGCGGGCAATGGTCAAACCTGATACACTGAAGTATATGTGAGTGCTAAATATATATATTGTTCGACTTTATAATTGGTTCATGCTTCATAAAATTTTGGAACACTTCTAATTTTAATCCTTCTAATGTGTTAATTATGTTTCGCTTAGGAAAATGCTCGTCAAAATTGTCTTGAAAGCGAATTATCGAAAGATAAACAATGTCTTACTGGTTGAAGAAGAAAATGCACTTTTCCGTAAATACTACAAAGAAACCATAGGAACCAAAACGCATGAGATGTCATGGTCATGGATATATGGCGAAATATCCAACACGAACGGCTCTATTGAATGAGAGAGAAGAGAATTTAGCTCAGTAGCTCACCACAATTTCTACAAAGACCGAGAGGAGGTTGAAGATTTAAAACAAAACTTGCAAATGAAGTTGTTGCAAGGGAAAGAGATAAGGAAGAAAGTATCAGACAAATGCAAAACTTAGAGAAGAGCTTTGCAAGTTGCACTGCACTACATGTAGTAAATATATTATATGCTTGTCTTTTGTTGATTTTCCCCAATGTTGCTTGCCTTTTATATGGAGCAAAGCTAACCAGAAACACCACCTGCTCTGACCTCCAAATAGCGCAATGTGGGCATGAATGACATCACACCACCACGTATAGAAGATGAAGCACAAGAGGTAATAAAAATGCAGCATGTCAACATACGAAATGCATTTGTACACATGTGTATAATGCAGTGTTGTTATTTTGTTTGTTGGCGATTCAACCAAAAGCGTGATGACCACAGAAAAGAAGTTGATCCACCTACTGCACTACTCTGCTACACTAATACTACGTAACAAGAAATCTTTTCCCAACAGACAACAATGACCAACCAGATTCAGATTCTTCTTTCACAAAGAGATAAGGCTGTGCAAAAACTCGTAATCAAAAGAAAAGCTACAGGTCGTGGCGTGTTCCCGCTGTTCGCCTTGGTGTTATACGACGACCATTCCTTCTCCGTGAGTAGAACCTGGTCTCCTTCCTCATCGTCCGACTCTCCACGGTCCTCGACAGTGTGGAGCCGGCCGGTGAGGTCCTCGATGGACAGAGTGTTGAGGTCAACCAAGGTTTCAATTGACAAGGCGATTTGGCGATACCTGCGAAGAACAACACGCAGTAGCTTGCGGACCACCTTCTCCTTCGACAACTCCTCCCCAAGGAGGCGAAGGTCGCTGACGACACCCTGGAGCCGGAGACTAAAGTCCTCCATGTGCTCGCCATTTTTGAATCGCATGGACTCAAATGTCTGGCATAGCTTCTGCGCCTTGGATTCACGCACTCGATCCGCCCCAACCCTCATTGCCTTGAGGGCGTCCCAGGCTTCTTTGGCGTTGTCCTTCTCGAGCGGCGGAGCATTTCCGAGGCACCGCGCGCAGATCGCCGAAAGGGCCCGGCAATCTTCCCGGTATGGCACATCATCGGTGTCGACGGCATCCCACGTGCCTTGAGCTGCAGGTTGACTCGCATCAACACCGCCCAATCGGAGTAATTTGAGCGTGTGGCGTGGGGTAGGAGATGGAGCCACTACTCTCCTTCACAACCCGCCGACAACGAGGTCACACCGCCGCCATCACGTCGATGCGGCGCGCGTTGGTGGACGGCAAGCGCCTACGGCCGTGTCGTTGCGGTGTACGGGAGTGGTCTATGGCAAAGACGGGGCCCGACATTTTGCTCTGATACCAATTGTCAGCCGCCCTTGCAAATCTCTCAATTTTCTAGCTCTAGCTTCAAATGGAATGGATTGGGATTTGATGAACACAGGAAACAGGATGTTTGGCGCTGCGTGAACTTGCAAGCTGCAGCATTTTCTATTTTATCTTCTCGTTAAATAGTGAGCTTACATGCAGAATTAAAGAAAAAATTAGTGAAGGCCATTAAGACCTCCACCATGCATGCTATAACTCCAATGGAAAACCTCCACCATGCACTCTATAACTCCAATGGAATAACTCCAATGGAAAACGTTTGCACATGGCCAGAGTTAACAAATCTAATGCAGGAAATAAATGACTTAGGCGCAGGATTAAATGACCATGCTAACAGAATGGAAGATAGAAGCATCAGTGCAATAAAATGAATAGGTTCAACAGATTTGCAATTAAGTCAAGAGTACATGGTTAACACAGCATATTTGCAATAAAAGAAGATAGAAGATTTGCACCTAAACGGAGTACATGCAATAAAAGAAGATAGAAGACAGGAGCATCGATGCTCATCGTTAACACAACAGATTTGCAATTGAACGGAGTACAATCTAGTTTTATTGAACATCACAGCGAAGAGCACGAACATAATATCATGAACTGCACAGCGACGAATACCATGAAAATAGGAAATGAAAACAACGAAGACAACCGATACAACGACTACGACCGACCGGTAGGTCTGACATCACAGTTCACACCAATCCACGCGAAGCACTACATGCTACCGGAACCACCACCCCGCATGTACAAATCCCAGCTTTGCCGAAGCCATCTCGCACGGCCTTCCCTTGTTTTCAGAGTAAAGAACACCAATCGCAACTCCTTTTTCAGGCAGAGCTGGCAAGCGTACCAGCCGCTGTTGAAGAAAGTCAGCTCCATGCGAGCCAATTGCCTTATTATTATCTGCCACATCATCAACTAGCATAGCCTCTGCAGCCTCAATAAATACCTGGTTGGAGGAAGAATAATAGAACAGGTTAGCACATGCAGGTCAAATCTGTTCACCCGACACTTTCATCTAATAAGCAAACCTAATTTCAGCATGTCTATGTAGTTAAAATTTATAGCACTATGACCATAGTTTTCAAAAATCCAACAATGAACAATAGTTTTCAAATGGAGCAGAACCTATGGTAACCTGTAATCACCTGGTAAGTTCTGGTGATCAGCATTTATGCTTGTTACCAGTTGTAACCAGTGTGCTAGTAATTGAGAAAATTGTGCACATAAGGTGGCCAGTGCTATTTTCTTGATGGTTACCACTTCTAACCGGTCTGATAGTAGTCGAGGCGTTTTAGCACAGATGGTGGGATGCAAACAACTCTGCTGGGGAGTGGGGACCAGCAAAAAATCACAACCAATTGGTAAGTCGTAAGATATTTCAGGTCAAACTCAACCAAGTAGGAAAACATTGAAGGTTTCACCATTGTTTTTTTTCATGTAATATTTTGAAGTAAGGCATATATATGCAAGAGTAACATGACTCAGCCAGAATTGGCACACAACTGTCACCAATCAGCAAATCTCCTAACATAGACTGAACAATTAGACAATTCTCACTCCGTGACTCTTCTTGTTTCTCCTAAAACTGTCACCAATTGGCACAAAAGGCCCAATATGGGTAAATTATATTGACAACAAATTCTTCTTGTTTCTCGTAACCAAGACTGAACAATTAGAAAACTCTCACTCCACAATTATTCTTGTTTCTCCTAACCAAGACTGAACAATTAGAAAGCAAGCTGGATATTATTTGAAAGTGTTTTCAGAATCGGTGATTTACCAACCCAGCCATTCTTTTATTCACCGTTTGTTACGCCTATTGCAGAAAAAATACCGTGTTGTAATGAAGTGCAGGAGCTGTTGGGGGAATATATGCACGTCCTAACGTATTATATGTAATGGATACCAAGAGCTGTTGGGGGAATATATGTACGTCCTAACGTATTATATGTAATGGATACCAAGAACATTCCCTAGAACGAGGCTTCCCAAGAGCTTAGAAACTAACAACGTGGTTGACGTTGGGCTGGAGTACGAGTCAACTCTTGTGTGTAATCAGGAAGTCAACTTTGTTAGAAACTAACAAAGTGGTTGACTTTTATCTTTTAATCAGGAAGCAGGCCGAGTCAACTCTTGTGTGTCCTGCTTGGAAGATGGCTCTGGGTCTATGGGAGATGGCATCGATCGATCTGTGGTTGCAACCGAAGCCATCTGGTTGGTCGAAGGAATCTGGAAGGGTGTTTGCTCTGGTGCGTGTATTCCTTATTTATGCGCTATACTGCCTTCCGCACAACTTAACCAGCGTAAACCTCAAACAGAAATACTGTGAGTTTGAGCACCAGAGGCGAGGAGATGGGTCTCCTCAATGCAATAGTACCTGCGCTCCTTGTTGCTTTACTAGCGATGCGAGCATCTGCAGCCCTCACGTCTGCTGCCACGCGCTCTGGCTGCCCGAAGAGATGCGGCAACCTGAGCATCCACTATCCCTTCGGCATCGGATCCGGCTGCTTTCGGCAAGCGGACTTCAGCCTCACCTGCAACGACACCGCCCAGCCGCCAAAGCTCTTCTTGAGCGACGGCGCAACCGAGGTCGTTGACGGTGGCAAGGGTAACATGGTAGGATCGTCGGAGTGGTTTGGCGTAACCATTTCCCATACCATACCTCTGGTGCCTGATGTTCCTACTTACAACTTTTCGTGGAAACGTAGTTCTTTTGGTATCTTTTACGCTTCTCTAAACATTACTGGGTGTGAGTTCGATACATATATTTTCGATCACGACACCAATACTTTCACAAGGCGTTGTACGAACAATTGCCCCCACGAAGAGATCACAGAGACGATGGCTAGACAGTACTGTAACGGTACTGGATGCTGCTCTTTTAAAGTTGGATCAGGTGGTCGTGACTTGGAGCTCCGATTTGTCCGCCACGGCGAAGATACACTCCAAGCGCTCTCATCTGTTCCAAGCTCCTTACGGGACAGAATCAATATAACTGTAACCTCCGCTCAGCTCACATGGGGTATAATGGATCAACCGACATGCGTTAGCGCAAAGGGCAATAAAACACACTACGCATGTGCGAGCACCCATAGCCAATGCATAGACAGCGTCGTGGCTCTGGGTTACTTCTGTGAATGCAACAGTGGTTATGTAGGCAATCCATACGTACTCGATGGCTGCACACGTGACCAAGGTGATTTACCCCATCCCGAAACCATGCATATTTAATGGGTTTATTTATTCTTCCATTATTTATTTCATTCTCTTCTTTAAGAAGTACTGTTTGGAACATAGAGAAAATTTTCTATTTCCTCGAAAATTGAAATGTTTTAGGTGGAAATCTTTTGTTCCAAAGAGGGCCCAAGTATTCATGTATGACTATTTACACAAACCATCACAAATATTATTGACATTTGTAGTTATTCTCTATATTGATTTTTTTAAATCTTAGAGCTTTCTTAATTTTTGTACCTTGTCAAAAAACGGATCATAAAAAAATAATAATGGGGTATCATGTAGTCCACTTCAATAGGAATTACCCGGCCGTTTCGTGATCTGTCCTGTGATGCAACTAAAACTGGTTGGTTGCATTTTTCATGTTCAAGTCTTCCTTTAATAAATACTGTAATAATGAATGTTTTCAAACAATAACTCGTATTGTAGATATGTTTTTTACATGAATAGTATTACTATTATGCTCTACTATCCCTTGTTATTTTTTATGGCCTCATATTAGATTTGATGTAGCGAGATATGGAGCAGAGTATATTATAACCTCGTAGAGAGAACTGCATTATTAACAGCAACAAAATAATCAAAACAAGAGAAAAAATAACTTGCACTCTAATGCACTCTTGTGCCCCTAATTGCTTCTATGTTACTTTCAATGAGATTGGCTATTGCTTTATTCTTTGGGTTCAGTTACTACGGCCACACCCTTTGGCAGTTTGTCTTTATATAGCTAGCTCTTCACCTATCCTTTCCCTGAAGGGAAGTAAGAATCCGTATGCCAGTAGGATTAGTATAGGAATCGTTGGCCTCACATCTTCATGTCATAGAAGGATTTCAGACAAGTACAACAAGAGGCATCTTCGCTAGCAATAACTTAGTTTTCAATATAGTTTTATTATTTTATTACCTAGTGTGACGTGCTACAGAATATGCAATAAATCTGACTGCAATTTTAACAGAATCTGCAATAAATCTGACTGCAATGAACATAGTTTTGTAGTGTGTTTGGGCAGCAAATGAACATAGTTCGTGGGGCGTTTTGCTTTCTCGAGAGCCGGCCACCTAAAGGGATCGAGGAGATCCGTGTGAGGAGAGGATCTAAGGTCTCGCTAACACGGCAACAGTTGGCTACTTCATTTGGTTGGCATTTGCCACACTATAAATTTGTGTTGATTTGCTGGTGCGGTGCTCACCAACCGGTGCTCAACAGCCGATGGTTGACAACGCCCTCTGACTTCCTCCGGGAAAGGAAGAGAACGAGGAGAACCGAGAGAGAGGATCTAAGTTCTTGCTAACCTAGTTTTGAGTGGGTTCAGAAGGGTTTAGGCTTTTAAACGTGTATTTTTGCAAGATAATGTCTGCAGGTAGATTGTAGTACACACTATACTGAGTTCAGTTGTACCAACAAAAATCTCATGCGACTTTTTTCTCTTCATACTATCTCTCACAAACAACCAGAATGTAAAAACCATAAGTTATGGGACGAATTCAAAAACCATCAGAATTAAATGGCAAAAATCAACCCTTTGATAAAAATCCACAGCCTAAAAGAACTCACCCTTTATATGGGACAGAGCAACCAAGATGGGACAGAGTAACCTAGCAGGGGTCACTCACCAGACCACGGTGGCAGCTACCAACAGAGGGCAAGGAACAAGCGGCCAGATCGGAAAAAAAAAACACGAGAAGGGCGAATGCCAACCAAGTGCAGTGTCATATGGCCAGTAATACCACATTTATTTACATCTTAGGAGATCAGTTACATTTAGCGAGAATCATGCATGAGATTTGTATTGTGATCCTAGTTAATTATTTCAAAATAACTTTGATAATAAGGTTCTACCTTTTGAAGCTCGTTGTAATGCTCAAATTGTTTCATTCAAGTCTACGTGTTTCTACTACTATAATAATTGGATTATTATTTTTATAACATGGCTAAAAGATTTTCAAGAGTCAAATTACTGGACAAGCTCACGAATTTTGTTTACTAAATGCAGGATATAGTCCAATTCAACTGAAGCCAAATTGCTCCCAGTATTGTGGGAACATCAGGGTTCCATTTCCTTTCGGCCTAGAGGAAGGCTGCTCCGCGAGGAAGCTATTTCAACTTAATTGCACAAACGCAACATCTTCCAGGCTCCAATTCGATGACAATCACATCGTGACATACATAAATCTCACCGAGGGGCTTGTAGGCATCACATTTACATCATATTTCGAAGAGTCACAACTTAGCATGCTCGTACCAGAAGAACCCGAACTCTATACTGATTTTGGGGAATCAGTAGTGTCTCTGCACTGGGCTGCTGCCAACCTAACATGTCAAGAGGCCCAGAAGAACCGCTCTCAATATGCATGTGTTAGTATGAACAGCATATGCTTAGGTGTCAACTCTACGCACGGTTACGTCGGATATCGGTGCAAATGCTCAACTGGTTTTCACGGAAATCCATACATCACTAATGGCTGCGAAGGTACCCCCTCCCTTTCTCCAAGCTCCCCAGTATGATAATGCCCTTCTATGCAATCGAAAAACCAAGTAGCATAAATTTTCAAGCATTTTGGGTCAAGTCAGATGCTCTGTTCCTAAACAAAAGTGAGAGGCTTCATAAACCTTGCCTTATTTTAAGATGAGATGGGCATCTATGCATCTACAAACAATATTTGAGATTAAAGGCATCTCATTGATCTAAAGGTTCAAATTTTCCACATTAATCCTTAAATCAGAAAAAAGGCAAATTTCTACGGATCTCGTTAATCTATATAAAAAAAATCTTGTGTGGCCATGAGGTGGCCCACGATAATTATAACGGTGATGATCGTTTATGAGGTGGCTTAAATCTTATGTATATATGTAAGAAACATAAGTCGATAATTGGATTACAATTCTTTTGTTTCTGTTTTTATTGTCGCGTCCAAATGAAGCAAGGAAAGAAGAATGACCTCCCAATGCAAGGTCTTTGCACCGATCTCTCCCCCTCTCCTCTCTCTGGTTTATCAGTTGGGCTACTGCTTTGCGACGAGAGTGAGGCATGCAGTGGGCATGCCATTACTTCCTTTTCCCCCAAGAATACATAGTGCATGGTCATTAGATTACACCATTAAGTGTAAACCATGTTCATCCGACTGAAGCAGGGCCGTTCCTATAATTTAGGAGGCCCTAGGGCGTAATAAAAGTGGAGGCCGATCGTTCTAGTATCAATATGTAATAATACCTTTTATTTCAATTGCAAAAGCTAAAGCTCAATACAATAACCATTAGACTTAGTACATCACAAAATACAACGTATTTATTGACGATATTAGACTTAGTACATCACAAAATACAAAGTACTTACTGGCGATATTTCACTTGCACGTTAATATTATGAATAAGTCTTAGAAAAATATAATATGCTACTAATGACAAAACAATTTAAGAGAAGACTACATTAACCAAAGCACCCTAAGGGAGAGTCATGAGCTATCATCTATCACCTGCCAAACAAGCAAGCGAGTTGTGAATTTCGAGTAGAGCCATTGCAAAGCGAAGAAATCAAAGACGAATTGGTTGGGAATCGAAGAAATTGAGCTCTTCCTCTTCTCCTTCATTAATGGCAACACAGCGACAACGGTGGCGTTTTTTTGTGGGGAAGAGATCAGAAGAGTCAAGAGTGGTGAAGCCACGGAGAGGAATAGGATACGAGTAGGTGGTGTGCGATTGGGGAATGGGGATCTGGTGAATCGATGCGTCTCTCTGTGAGGGAGCTCATTAGCTCAGCGCTAGGTAATGCCATTATGGATTGGGTCGTTACTTGACTAGTTGTCTTCAGCTGGTCCAATAAAAAATACAGAACCCCATGTGGCCATGCCCACAAGAGTATTCAATGACTGAATGACTGTAGTATAATACGTATACTAATCAATGATTCATGTATTGATGTATATATACATGGGCTTGGGCTAGGGGCCCCTAGTTTTTATGGGCCCTAGATGGTTACCCCTGCTGCCTAGGCCCAGGGCTGGCCCTGGACTGAAGCAATATATCAAGAACAAGACTATCTGCGCATGTGTATGGGGCACTCTGCTAGTTATTGTAACAACAATTTATAAACTTTCTATTTTTTGCTAACAATTTCCAAGCTTTCTTTTTTAAAGTGACTTTGCAATGTTTCCCAACAAATTGTTATCGAGACCACTATTAAAAACAAATTCACTAGCCAAAGCCTTGTTTATTAAGCGTGGTGCCCTATTAAGATGTCAAATTCGAAATGTTTGAGATTTGTTTACGTTAAACGAGTAGATAGGTAGATAATTTTTCTATTATATCTTGTTTATTCTCTTCCCTAGAGATTGAATTTATTGTCGATCTCTCCTTATGTGTATTTCTGTTGTCGCGCATAACACGTGTACTGCATACCGTCTGGCAAAGATATAAAAAGCGCAGAGCTCACGGCACTCCCCTTTGCGAGATCCAAACACATCTATATCTTTCTCTTTTATTTTCCTACACATTGGAGTAGCGATATCTTAACAAATTATTGATCAAGTAATATAGTTTTTGCAAAAAATTAAAGTACATGGTAGTTTCTGGATTCCTATTAGCTCTGATTTTTTAGGGATGCAACTCTCTACAATTTTTTTATCCAGTTCATTTGCACCCAGAGTGAGGTATCTACTGTATTTTAGGGCCTCTTTGAATGCAGGAAATTTATAGAAATTTTCCATGAAGTAGTATAATTCCTTTGGAAAGACTCCAGAATGTGGATTATATACAACAGCTACATCTACATAAAAATTTATTGCTTCAGACATTTGCAATGTCCCAGAATAAATTTCCTTTACACTTCAGAATTTTTTTAGGATATTTTCCATTTGAGAATTGATATGTAAATGTGATACCTTTTTAATGAGACAAAGGTAGGAGCTCTGCCTCATTTCATTAACCGAGAGAAGGGAATACAAACAAAAGCAGAGGACACCTAATAAACACCGAATGTAAATGTGATCCTCAATGTTGTCCTTTGAGTCTGCACCACCTGCAGCCCCCTCCCTGGGCAACAGGATGCCTCCATGGTCCTAAAATGCCTCCACTGCCTTTCCAGACATCTGAATTAACAGATTTGATTCTTCCCTTACACCGGCGATTAAGATGGGAATCTTTGTTTTATTTTTCTTCAATTCATAATTCAGCCTGTATGATAGATTCTCATGTTATACTCCCTCCTTCATAAATGCATGACATTTTAGGAATTGCTCACTCTCCAATTTCGTTTATCATCGACTTTTATTTGGAATAATTATATACAAGAAAATTCTTATAAAATTACTAGGTAATGCCTGTGCTTTTCTACAGATAAAAAAAATCATATTATCCCAGCATTTTGAGTCAACATTGTTGGGATCGACTTGCACAACCCACGTGGTCAGTTCCATCTTTGCACTCGGCTATATCGTGCCTCCGCGCCCTCAGCTCTGTCACGCACCCTGTAAAGCTCTTTTTTTTTTGTTAGAGAACATTTAGAGTGGCAGAATTTATTTTTTTGGTAGATATTTTTCTTGTTTTTGTTAGAGATTTTTAGGATGTACAAAGGGAGTTGGGAGGTGCAGATGAACCACCACCAACAACAACTCTTTTTAAATAGTAAAGATAATATTTTAGAAATATCTTATAAAATTATAATATATTGGTACAATTTTAATATGGCCAATTTAGATATAGCTATGTATACCAGTGATAAAAAACAAAAAAAACAATTATGATACCATAATGACAAAAAACAATTAAAATACCATTTGAAATTTTGACACAAATCATCATCACTTCCATATTATCAATGATGTTCACCTTTTGTACGCTGCTTACTCAATTTACTATGATTTGTGGTTCCAGATATTAACGAGTGCAACACACCAGGCATTTGCAAAGGGGTATGTCACAATGTTGTAGGGAGCTACTATTGCACCAAGTGCCCGGATAAAACAGAGTATGATGCCGCAACTATGCAGTGTATTCCAAGAAGAAAACAAGGTCTTCTCTTAGGTATGTTCTTGTTTCTATTTCAATCCTCAAAGCTCAATGAAAATAGAACATTAATTAAACGACAAAAATCCCTTTAGGTATTATCATTGGGCTTAGTGGTGGCTTCAGCATTCTACTTTGTTTCTTGAGTGGGATGATTCTCATTCATAAATGGAAAAGAGACATTCAAAAGCAATTACGAAGAAGATACTTCCGAAAAAACCAAGGTCTTCTCCTAGAACAACTAATATCATCTGATGAGAATGCGAGTGACAAGACAAAAATTTTCTCCTTAGAAGAGCTCGAAAAGGCGACAAATAATTTTGATTCCTCACGTATAGTTGGACATGGAGGGCATGGTATGGTATACAAAGGTATCTTATCTGATCAACGTGTGGTGGCTATAAAAAAGTCTAAGATCATTGAGCAAGATGAAATCGATAATTTTATCAATGAGGTTGCCATTCTTTCTCAGATAAATCATCGCAATATTGTGAAGCTTTTTGGATGTTGTCTTGAAACTGAGGTTCCATTACTTGTGTATGACTTTATTCCCAATGGTTCGTTATTTGGAATTCTCCACGCTGATGCAGGCAGTGGCTTCCGGTTGTCTTGGGATGGCTGCTTAAAGATTGCTGTAGAGGCTGCAGGGGCACTCTGTTATCTCCATTCGGCAGCTTCAGTATCAATATTTCATCGTGATGTGAAGTCCTCGAACATACTTTTGGATGGCAACTACATCGCTAAAGTTTCAGATTTTGGTGCTTCACGATTGGTTCCTATTGATCAAACCCATGTTGTTACAAATGTGCAAGGCACTTTTGGGTATTTAGATCCCGAGTACTATCAAACTGGGCAATTAAACGAGAAGAGTGATGTGTACAGTTTTGGAGTGGTACTTGTGGAGCTGCTCCTTAGGAAGAAACCTATTTTTACAAATGAGACAGGGTTGAAGCAAAACTTGGCCAAGTATTTTCTTTGGGAAACAAAGGTGACGCCAATTACAGATATAGTGGCTGCTCAAGTTCTTGATGAAGCAACTGAGGAAGAGATTAAAAATGTTGCCTCTCTTGCAGAGCAGTGCTTGAGACTTCGAGGTGAAGAAAGACCTACTATGAAACAAGTAGAGATGACATTACAATTTTTACGAACCAAAAGGTTAAACTCATGCCATGCCGTTCTAGCAAATAAGCAAGAGATGGAACCCTTGATGACGACAAATGCCAAAACTAATCTTGAGTCTTCATATGTTGAATTTTTCGGCAAGGAAGCTACTTTAGGATCCCAAGGGACTATCTCATTTTCCACTCTACCACGCTAAATCTGTTTAGTTTTCAACGTTGATTGTTATTGTATTATTCCATGGATGGGTGCTGCACACCTACATTCATGTTGCCTCCCTTGACAAACATAGTACTGTACATTCTATAATATACTTGATTAATTTATCTCTACTATGTAAAAAGAAAAGTCGGTAATTGTACATCCTCTCTTTCTAGGGATGAAAACAGATCAGATAGTTTCCGACTAATCCGGATGAAAACGAATACAGATTGTGTCGGGTCGGATTTTCTTCGGATAATTCTCAGATCGAAAACAGATATGGATTTTTTTGTCGGAAACGAATACGAATACAGTAGGCCTAATATCCGGCGAATACGGATACGAATACGGATTATCCGGATAATACGGATTCGGATATCCAGATTTCAGCCTAATATTGCCCAGCCCAAGCCAGCCTCTCTCATCTCCCCTGGCACCAGCCCACTAGCAAATATTTGTGTTTATTAAAAATAAATTTAGTATTGTTGGCAGATTAAAATTTGTACCGATTAAATTGATGTACTTCCATTTAAATCATTCTGATGCAAATTTAAATTCTTAATTAATTTATTAGTCACATGTAAATGGTAGAAATCCATTAAGAATTATTTAGGACTTTAGAAAAAATTAACTGCCATTTGAAGATTTAAAATCTGTACAATAGTATGACTATTGTTGATAAAAATACTTATGCTTGTTTAGACTTCATTAATGTTTTGACAAGATAAACTATTCATGTATTTTCATTGATTTTGGATGTATAGTTTAAGGGGTTTCATGTTCCGATAAATATTCGTGACCATATTTGTTTAGATTCGTATTTGCTCCGTATCTGTATTCGATATTATTTGTATTCGTATTTGTATCTGAGGTATCTGTATTCGTATCTGCATCCGAGAAAAAATATAAAAACAAATATAGTAGATACATTATCCGTCGCTATTCGATCCATTTACATCCCTACCTCTTTCCCCTCTCCCCTTTCTTAAAATATGAATCGCCTCTAATCTTTGAATTTTGGACGCTTTTAGCACTTTTGTTACCGTAAATTCCAAAAATGACGCCGGTGGAAAACAAAATTCCAAACCTAGCCCCCAGCCGACCGCACCATTTAACCGGGAGCTGACACGTGGAATAGTGCAGTCGGGAAGCACACCACTCCGCCGAGTGGTGCGGTCGGAGAGCGCACCACTTCGGAGTGGTACGGTCGGGGACCACACCACTTCGGTGTCGTGCACTCCCCGACCGCACCATTCCACGTGTCAGCTCTCGGTTAAATGGTGCGGTCAGCTGGGGATTAGGTTTGGAATTTTGTTTCCACCGGCGTTATTTTTGGAATTTGCGGCAGCAACAGTGCCAAAAACGTCCAAAATTCCTAATCTTTCTGCGCCGACAGGTGGGCCCGCACCGGCTCTCCCATGATACTATCTCGCTCGCACCGCTGCCTCCTCCTCCCCCCACTCCTCCATGCTCCCAGCTCCCACCTGATCTCAGCACCCTGTCCTTCTGCGCACCCACCCGAATCGCCCGCTGCCTCTCCCACTTCCTCGCGCCGCCTCCTCCTTCCTCCGCTGCATCAAGTCACTCCGGCCCAACACCGACGGAATCCCAGCTCCCGAGCCCCGCCACCCTTCTCCTCTCCTGTCCCTTCTCCACCGGCGAGGCGATGGATCTCCTCAGGCCGTTGCGCACCTCCGAGGGCGTGGAGCCCGAGTTCCGCCAGGTCGGCTTCGTCACCAACTCCGAGCCCGCCGCGTCGTCGTCGTCTGCCTTTGACCTCTCAACAGGATCGCTCTCCCCCACCATGATCCCGCCCCGCGCATCCCCGACCACCTCTCCTCTCCACGCCTCGAGGCCGACTCCTCCTCCCATCCTCCCCACCGCCTTCATCCTCTTGGCTATTATTACCTTGGTAAAACCGTTGAGGAGACTGACGAATCGACTTTGTGAGCTTGGTACCCTAGATTTTCCAAATCTGTTTCAGTCCCAGAACTAGCTCTCTGGTATGTTTTAATATTTCATTTCAATAACCAGGTTGTCCCCAGAGCATGTGATTTTGTTCGTTTATTGGACTACCTTCTTGAATTTGGCTTCCATTGACAAATGAAAACCTCATTTTGCGTTGAGGGCCTGGCAGCTGAACACTGGTTCTCATGCATCATAGAGGCGTGCTCTTGTGAGATAAAAACTAGAGAAATTATCTTATTTGAACTTGGAAACGTTTAGAAATATTTTACCATAGCCTTCTTCCTTTTTAATTTTGATCATTGACTCTTGCTTTGTTGTTTTCTTCAGGTGTAAGAAGTTTGATGGTGTTGTTATCCAAGGTTACACCGCAAAGATGAGTACTGCTAATTGCTATCAACTCGTCAAGTCAACCAAGCCTATTCTAGGTGAGTAGCATATCCTAGCTACTAGATTATATACCATGTGTCATGTTATTATTTTAGAACCATAGGAGCTGCTGATATACCTGATGCCAGTGTTTGGATAATTTTTCACCATGTGTAGGCAAAACAAGAAAGTTGAAGGATCTCATGATAAAAAGCGATAATCGGATATGTGCTGATTGTGGTACACCTGATCCCAAATGGGCGTGAGTGGCATTGTTACCCAGATGAAGGCTTTATTTCTGTATAAGCACTTATCATGTTTTCGATTTTAGAAGAGAGAGTTTTTCATGGCTTTTCTAGGGAATGATTCTTCATTTTACATAGATAAATTGGACAATAAATTTATTACGTGAAAATACAGCAATACACACATAGCTTTTCTATGATAGCCATGTGTGTACAATAACCGTACACTGAAGCAAGTACAGACCCTTTTTTGATTTTGCACTCATTCTATCTTAAATTTATATAAGCTTTGTTTCTTGTTTATTTTAGGTCTACAAATATTGGAGTATTTCTTTACTTAAAGTGTGGAGATGTTCACAGGGCCCTTAGACCAGATATTTCAAAGGTTATTTTAACAACTGGAAATTTCGTCGTCAATTTGAGTTCTTCCAAACTAATTATCCCAATACACCTATATGGATTTTGTATGATTTTTTCCTTAGACTGTACCTAATATGTGAGGGCACCTTCAAATCCATCTTCATTCTTCCACTTGTTCTTTATCAGGTTTTATCTGTGACTTTGGATGATTGGTCTGATAGTGACATTGACTCCATGGTTGAGGTTGGTGGAAACTCATATACAAATTTAATTTATGAGGCATTTCTTCCAAAAAAGATTACCCAAACCCCAAACCGGATTCAACGATGGAATATAGGACCAAATTTATAAGGTTTGATAATTGTTCCATTTCATACTCTGTAATGTCATCAGAATTATTTCAAAATTAATCTTTTGTCCTTTTAATACACAGAGCCAAGTATGAGACACAAGATTTTTTGAAGCCAAGCTTGCGCATTTCCTCAAAGTCATCTTCAAATCTACCAATTATGTGAAGGGTGTAGATAGCAGTTTCTCTAGCACTTCAAGGAAGGATGTCCTTGTAAGTTGTTATGCTGAAACATAGATGATACAGATGTAGAGATTTATTAACCCTTTTATTTTCTGGTCTGAAAAGATTGCTGCATAGCAATTGCAATGGAGCATATTTCATGGAAGCTGCATAAATTTTAGTGATCCAGACAGTCAGTCTTACCCTTGCAAATGGTCCCAGGAAGATAGAGGAGAATTTGTTGGAGCGCTCACAGAAATACTACTAGAAACTGTAATGGCAACCACCCTTTCCCTACTGATCCCTGATTCTCTTTGTAGAGTTGTTGCATTGGGCTAATCGGCACAATTTGATTTTCTTTTTATGAGATAAAAATCTGGTTTAATTTGTGGCTTTGTCACCATGATAAACACTTGGCATTAGTGGTTAAAATGGTTGTAACATGGTTACGAGTTGGTGCGCGTACTATTTGGTTGTTTATATAGATCCGTGCCGTAAGTTGCACTAGTGGGAAGAATTCAACAGCCAAGATTATCTTATTTTTATTTGATTAACGTGAGAATTTCTAGCTTTTTTTCTCTGATTAATGAAAGAATTTCTAGCCTTTTACTTTCTAAGATTAATGGGAGAGCATTTGGAGGAGTGTCCAATTAGTAGAGAGAAAAATTGCATGGGTGACTAATTTCACTGCATCCCAAATTTCTGCAGAGACGTTTTCTGGTAACAGGATTCCAATTTTTCGGCATGACCGATGGACGGCCGGCGACTCGGTGGAGCGGACGCCCACCGACTACGAAGCACATTGTGTGGCCCGCACTAATTCTCCTTTCCGGCAGTCCAATACAACAGTATCATCGTCTCCTCCAGGTGCAAAAATCCGAGTTCACGGGGCCGACGATCTGAACCTCAGCTACGTCGAATTCGTCGTCACCCTTGGCTTCGGCACACCGGCCAAAGTCACAAGTTTTAATCTTAAGACACGGGGAGTGACATAACATGGATCGGCTGTACGTGCGACGGATGTAAAAATGCACGCGGCACAAAATTTGGACGCTACTACAGTCCGGCGGTCCGGCCATGGCGTTCTCTGGGAGTTCCATTCGCACATCCAAATATAGCTACACGGCTCTTCCCTGTAAAGCCCCATGTGCCAAAAAAAAGTTGTGCGTTTCTTGCGCGCGGAGTGAGCCTCAGCACGCGTTTGTTTAGTGCACTGCCTGCACGCTTAGGTCCACGAAGGCCCACCTGGCACTGCACCGTCTCATTTCTTTTCTAGGCCATGACTCTAGGTACTAAAGCAATTTCGCTCTACTGTTTCTCTAAAGCAAATGTAAGAGCAATTTAAGAACAAGTTAATGCAAATTTAGGGAGCAAGATGGTGTATATTTAGGAGTAAATCTATATAGACATTGCGTAAATTCATTATCAAATTAGAGAGCAATACGAGAGAAAAACTATATTGATTTGAGGAGTAGATTATTACAAATTTAGGATCAAATCTGTACAAATATGCTTAATTTGAAAATCAAAATCAAAGAGCAATACAGGAGTGGATTAGTACAATTTTAGGAGCAAACCAATACAAATGTATGCAGATTCAAGATCAAATTTAAGAGCAATTAGGGACCAAAACTATGGTGATTTGAAGGAGCAGATGAGTACAAATACAAATGTGTGTATATTCAAGATCAAATGTAAGAGAAATTTGAAAGAAAATCAGTGCAAATGCAGGAGCAAATTGGTGCAAAAGTTTTGCAAACTCAAGAACAAATTGGTGTGAATACGGGAGCAAAATCAGTCCAGTAACATATGGAAATAGGATTTTTTTTGTTTAAAAAACGTGCTGCGCCTGCTCTCCGCTTAAGCTAAAAATCCGATGCAGCATGCACCAAACTATTTGTTACTATTTCACTTTTTAAAGAAGTTTGCAAAAAAAAAAACAAAATTCAATTCGTTTAGAAGAATGCTGAAAAGCAATTTCATTCATAGCAGAGACCACAAAAAAGTTTATTCCTAACAGAAATGAAGATGCTTCGGGATAGAGAAGATTACTGGGACAGGTACTTTTGAATTAATTTATGAAGAGGTGTGACTCCTGAGATTCAAAATGTAATGCATCGCAAAAACTACTAGTGTGTGTACCACTTGACCAATGCTACACAAAAAAAAAGGAGAAACCATGTCACTTTTCTACCTCGCAACACGCCAACGTCCCATGATAAGACTGCTTCAATTAGACGGCTCCGACGGATGTGCATGCCACTTGAACATCGCGTGCACGTGCGAAAATAGGACATTTTCAACAAATTTATCCCATCCGTTACGCAGACGGGTGCACCATGAATGAGATCCTCCACAGGCATCCTCTACGACGACACCCTGACAATAAGCTTTTCGTCAAAGTCTACAGCTTCACCTTTGGGTGCACCGTGAATGAGATCCGCGTCGATCAGTTTGGCGGCAAGACAAACGGGATTCGCGCAGGGTCCAATGTCTCTGCTCACACAAGGCTCTCCCTTGACCGACGAAAGATTCTCATATTGCCTGCCGTCCCCGAATAGCGAGAGGGGAGACATTGTCCAGTTTACTCAAATGTATTTTGATGGTGAATTCCCTTTTACTTTGTAGAACTGCTATGGGTGTTGAAAATATAGACAATATTTTAATTTCAAGTTTTACTAGGAGACAAATACAATAAACTAGTGATGCAAAACTTGCAACTAACAACAGGCTATTCATCATACTTCAGAATATACACAAGTAAATTATAGTATCAAAGTCGAACTAACGTGTGAACGACTTACAATTAGGCTTGATGAAGAATAGGAAGTAGCGCAGGCTTGATGCAGTGCAGAATGTAGATGACGCAGTGAAGTGAGCAGTCGCGCAGATGCGCTACCCAAAAACCTTATTGCCGCAGTACTTGATTACGACCATGCAGTACTCAAACACACCGAGTACTTGATTACGACCATGCAGTACTCAAACACACCGAGTACTTGATTACGACCATGCAGTACTCAAACACACCAAGTACTCAACTACAATTACACACAACAACAAGATTAGTTCCAATAATTAACCCATTAATCTTGTTATCACTCTTCAATGCATTCAAACACACTATCTTGCTACACGCAGCAGCCTTCCCTTCTTGCCGCACGCAGTAGCCTTCTCTTCTTGCCGCACGCAGTAGCCTTCTCGCGTGACTCACGTGCCTTCTTGTGATGATCGTTATGATCACCATCATTGGCCTTATGTCGACTTACCTCATGGCTTGTCTACACCAGCACCGTTCATTGCCCTTCACCGCTGGCATCGCCACTACGCACATCGCATGTAACGTCGATACACAACCAGTCTTGCCGTGGCTACACAAATCTGCGTCATCGTGTTCCTAGGTGCTCGGTGCTGCAGCCAGCTCATCACCGTCGTCCTGTGCACCTCCGCCTGATGCACGCCGCTGGGTGCGCCTATCACACCGACTCGAACACACATCGCCCTCCGATCGACACACGGTCAGTTGTGATAGCCTCTCACCTCGACCCCTCGCTTCTGACCAACACGCGGTTAGCTGTGGAAGCCTTTTGCCTCAGCCCCTCACATCCGACAAACACATGGTCAACTGCGGAAGCCTTTTGCCTCAGCCCCTCGGACCTTGAGGCTCTGATGCTAACTGTTGGAACCGAACTCATCAGCTCGATCCAGCTACTCATATCGAGAAAACTCACTCATGCTTTCTTCCCTTAGAACGACACAGGCACCCGAGTAGGGAGGACGAATGAACACAGGAGAGACTTACTTTTGGTGGAAACACATGCCTTTTTCTTCTCTCTGTTATTCACTCGCAACGCCTTTGAAAATATTTAATGGATTATATGACTTAAATAAACCTCATACACACACTAAGTCGACTAACAACTAGTACCTATTCTCACGCTATTGTCTGGGATCTTCTCCATGATCTGCATGACTTGCACTCTGAGACTCGCTCCACCAACCAACTGACTGGAGCAGACACACTGCAACCTGACTAGTCTCACATAAAAAGTACCTATTCACACTGCAACCAAGAGTGGGAATACGCAGAAAAGTCATATATGGAGGAAAGCAAGCTCACTCTCGAGAAAAGTTTTGCTGAAATTTGGATTTATCGGTGGGGGTGAAAAATTTTGCGGAAAAGTTTCCCCTTATTTACACCGCCACCGGCTCCGAGAAAAGTCATATATGGAGGAAAGCAAGCTCACTCTCGACAAAGGAGAAATCCCATGTCTCAAGTTTCTTCTTGTTGAGGGCTCTGATCCACAGCATATAACTTGGTCTTTCACCGAAATGCAGGCGCCTCCTTCTGGAGTCAAAGACCTTCCATGTCTGAAAGAGATTGAGCTTAGTGGCAACTGCGACCCGTCTGTGTGAGTGACTCGTGTCATACGTGACATTGCAACAAATCCAAACCATCCTGTTGTCATACGCCATCCAATCCGTGAGGCTACTGCTGCAAGTAATACTTCCACTCCGAAGTAGATATTATAAGTATTTATGTTGTGCCTATCTGTTGTTTTCCATTCTATCCGACCATGGTTACATTGACGTATGTGTGGGTGTGTGCTGCATCCGACCGAGTACTGTATGTATTTTATTGTTGTGCTACTGCCAGCATTAAGTTTCATGATGTCCGCGAGGCGTTGCACAAAATGGCCGACGATAATGTGAAGCCGAGAGACCCACGTTCATGATCGGCGCACCCATGTTCCGATTTTGGTGCCGAGGGACAAGCAGTCGATGCACATGAACCACCACATGTACACGAGTCGGAACGTGATGGCAGTCTCGAGACTTCGGCATGAGTTTTACTTTCGTTTGTACCGGATGGCTTGGATCGGTGCATGATACATGCGTCCTCATGGCACTTTGCACAAGTACAGCGATGTCTTTCCCCGCACGCTCGTGCAGGTGACGACGCATCATGTACGTACTTTTAATTTGTTACGTCATGGTAATGCAATGACACGTTTCTTGGGGTTGTAGACAAGTACTACCTCTTCGGTTTGGGATATTCTAATAGGATTGGGTATACCTTGCGCCCTACAGGAACAGGAGGCACCACATAATGCACTTCCAAGGTACTGCACAGCTCTGTGAATGCAAGGAGACGTTCAACCATCGGCACTCCCAACTCTGCAACGTGGTTGAGCGCGCATTCAAAGTGTGGAAGCATAAGTGGGAAATGATGCAAGGTGTGCCAACTTACGACATAGAGTCCCAGTCGAAAGTCATAGTGGCTACCAGGGATTATAATTTCAGCCGAAATTCATGAAATTTTGCGAATTTCGGTTTTCTCACCCAGGTCAGAAAATCGGTCAAAGGGGTGTATTTTTGTTCTAAATTTCAAGTTTAAATAGATTTCATCACTAACACTAGGAAAGAAAGACTTAGCTAGCCTAGATGCTAAGAGATGTATATACTCTAAGGACTTATAATGACTAAAAAAATGGGGTTATTTTGTTATTAATTTTTATCCCAACACAACACTCTTGAACGGTTGAACCATTTTGCGCACACCACAAAGGTGAAACACCTTTCAATTTTCATGTTTATCGCAGGAAAGACTAGTTAACCATATCATAGCTTTTTCGACGTAGATGCAAAGGCCACCCCCACTCATCATCTTTATTGTGGTGGATTCTTTTGGGCTGTAGCTTATAATTTTTGGCTTATGGTTTTTTAATTCTGGTTGTTCGTGAGAGATAATACAAAGAGGGAAACAGTGCATGTGATTTTGGCAAGTATAGCTAAACTAGGTATAATTTCTACTACAATCGACTTTTAGATCCTGTCTTAGAAAGACGCATCATTTGGAAGTGAGCTACTGTAACAAAAAAAGCAAAATGCCAAAAACCCACATGCATATCAGATGCGTGGGTTGGCTCTACCCATAGGGTCCATATGTGCATCTAGACCTAATAATTTGTACAGAGTAGTGTCTCTATATTTGAAATTATCTATATTAGATTTCAAAATTTTTTTGTGAAACTTTTATAGTGCGAACACGAGTTATAAATTTTAAATACCGAACTTTTTTTAAAAAAGTTTCCTATAAAAATTTGTTGGTCCCATCTATGTGTCTGGGACTAACAATTTACACAAAGTAGCGTCTCTATACCCTAAAGCATCTATTGAAAATTTTAGATAATTTTGTGAAACTTTTATTGTATAAACCCGAGTTAGAAATTGTAAATACCGAACATTTTCATTTTTTTTATAAAAGCCTGTTGGTTCCATCTATATGCCTAGACTTAATAATTTGTACAAATTAGTGTCTCTACACCCGAAATCATCTGTGGTAAATTTTAGAAAATTTTGTAAACATATTTGAACATCTCATACTCGAGGAGTTGAGGGGTTCTGTCCATCCTGTAGCATGTAAGTGGCATTACAGGATTCTTTACACAATATATATACCTTGTTTTAACAACCCAATTATATATTACTATAAATTAAACATGTGCATTATAGAATGTACAATTCTATGTTTGTCAAGGGAGGCAACAGGAAAGTAGGTGTGCAGCACCCATCCATGGGACAATACAATAACAATCAAATTGAAAACTGAACACATTTAGCATGGTAGAGTGGAAGATGAGATAGTCCCTTGGGATCCTAAAGTAGCTTCCTTGCCGAAAAATTCAACATATAAAGACTCAGGATTAGTTTTGGCATTTGTTGTCATTAAGGGTTCCATCTCATGCTTATTTGCTATAACAGCATGGCATGAGTTCAATCGTTTGGTTCGTAAAAACTGTAATGTCGTCTCTACTTGCTTCATAGTAGATCTTTCTTTGTCTTGAAGTCTCAGGCACAGCTAGTGGTAGATCTAGAACCAAATTTTAGAGGGGAGAGGAGCTAGTAGGACATGATTAACAACCCCGTGACCCTGCCGCATGGTCCTCCGCCGACACCTACCACACACTCTTCACTGTGCTGCTGTTGCGCCAGGGCGGTGACACCATGGTCCATTATATGTACATGGACACCGTTTCCACACTCTTCAAGCAAATGCTCGATGAAGGGGTCATGCCGAACACATGATCGCTCAAGTGCTCATCAAGGGCTATAGCAGTCGCTGCAGCTCAACGATGCGCTATGCATGTTCCACCATGTAGGTGTGACAATGCTGAATTTGATTTCAGAAGCAATGCCATAATTCTATGACGGCTATAGAGAAGTCAGGAAAGGCTATTTGCATTGTTTTTTGTTAGTGCAACACCTATTCAAGACTTCAATAGTTCTAAGTGTGCCGTAAAAGTGTAACCAGTTACGATTACCTTTGTAGTACTATGTTTAACTACTTACAAGAGTTAGGTGCTTAACTGAAATCTGTTTACACCAAAAAAAGTTATCAAGCATCCTGTGTTTTCAGAGAACTTGTAAGGTAGTAGCAGAGCAGCAAAGAAGAGTAGATTGGAACCAGCCCCCTTGACCCATTTGTGGGTCCACCACTGCACAGCTCTGCAAGAGACGCATGCAACATTTTTAATCTCTTAGTTGCTTCCTCAAGAACTTGAGCAGCCACTATGTCTGCAATCAGCCTCACCTTTGTTCCCCAAATAAAAATACTTGCCAAGTTTCACTTCAACCTGTCTCATTTGTGAAAATAGGTTTCTTCCTAAGGAGCAGCTCCACAAGTACCAGTCCAAAGTTGTATACATCACTCTTCCCATTTAATTGCCTGGTTTGGTAGTACTCAGGATTTAAATACCCAAAAGTGCCTTGTACATTTGTAACAACATGGGTTTGATCAATAGGAACCAATCCTGAAGCACCAAAATCTGAAACTTTAGTAGTGTAGTTGCCATCCAAATGTATATTTGAGGACCAAATGTATGTTCGATTTTCCTTGAGCTTTGAGGATTGAAATAGAAACGAGAACATACCTAAGAGAAGACTTTATTTTCTTGCTGAATTACACTTCATAGTTGTGGCGATATACTCTATTTTATGCGGGCACTCGGTGGAATAGTAGCTCTAGGCGCAGATTCAAAATTCTCCATTTTGGGGGTGGGGGGGGGCACTGGCCCCCACGCCAATTTTAATTTTTTTTGCTTAGAGTCCAACCATACACAGTGTGTTCACTCACATGCCAAATCCCCTTTATAACTCCTAAAATCTGTAACAAAAGAGGAAAAAGTAATCTACAAAAACAAATTCTGCCACCCTAAAAGTTTTCTTCAACCCCGCCTCACTTGTAAAAATAGGTTTCTTCCTAAGGAGCAGCTCCACCAGTACCACTCCAAAGCTGTACACATCACTTTTACCATTTAATTGCCCGGTTTGATAGTACTAAGGATCTAACTACCCAAAACTGCTTGTACATTTGTAACAACATGGGTTTGATCAATAGGAACCAATTGTGAAGCACCAAAATCTGAAACTTTAGTAGTGTAGTTGCCATCCAAAAAATGTTCGAGGACTTCACATCACGGTGAAATGTTGATACTGAAGCTGCGGAATGGAGATAACAGAGGGCTCCTGCAGCCTCTACAGCAATCTTTAAGCACTCATCCCAAGATAACCGGAAGCCACTGCTTGCATCAGTGTGGAGAATTCCAAATAACGAACCATTGGGAATAAAGTCATACACAAGTAGCGGAACCACAGTTTCAAGACAACATTCAAAAAGCTTTACAATATTGCGGCGATTTATCTGAGAGAGAATGGCAACCACATTGATAAAATTGTTGATTTCATCTTGCTTAATGATGTTAGACTTTTTTATAGCCACCACGCGTTGATCGGATAAGATACCTTTGTACCATACTGTGCCCTCCATGTCCAACTATACGTGAGGAATCAAAGTTATTTGTTGCCTTTTCAAGCTCTTCTAAGGAGAAAATTTTTGTCTTGTCACTCGCATTCTCATTAGACGACATTAGTTGTTCTAGGAGAAGGCCTTGTTTTTTTGGAAATATTTTCTACGTATTTGCTTCTGAATGTCTCTTTTCCATTTACCAATAAGAATCAACCCAGTCAAGAAACAAAGTAGAATGCTGAAGCCACCACTAAGCCTAATGATAATGCCTAAATGGATTTTGCCATTTAATTAATGTTCGATTTTCCTTAAGCTTTGTGGATTGAAATAGAAACGAGAACATACCTAAGAGAATACTTTGTTTTCTTGATGAATTACACTGCATAGTTGTGGCGTTATACTCTATTTTATGCGGGCACTCGGTGCAATAGTAGCCTTAGGCGCAGATTCAAAATTCTCCAATTTGGGGCGGGAGTGCGGGGGCATGGGCCCCCACGCCAATTTTAATTTTTGTTGCATAGGGTCCAACCTTACACAGTGTGTGCACTCACATGCCAACTCCCCATTATAACTCCTAAAATCTCTAACAAAATAGGAAAAATCAATCTACAAAAAACAAGTTCCGCCACCCTAAAAGTTTTGTTTCAACCCTGTCTCACTTGTAAAAATAGGTTTCTTCCTAAGGAGCAGCTCCACAAGTACCACCCCAAAGTTGTACACATCACTTTTCCCATTTAATTGCCTGATTTGATAGTACTCAGGATCTAACTACCCAAAAGTGCCTTGTACATTTGTAATAACATGGGTTTGATCAATAGGAACCAATCGTGAAGCACAAAAATTTGATACTTTAGTAGTGTAGTTGCCATCCAAAAGTATGTTCGAGGACTTCACATCATGGTGAATTATTGATACTGAAGCTGCGGAATGGAGATAACAGAGGGCTCCTGCAGCCTCTACAACAATCTTTAAGTAGTCATCCCAAGATAACCGGAAGCCACTGCTTGCATCAATGTGGAGAATTCCAAATAACGAACTATTGGGAATAAAGTCATACACAAGTAACGGAACCTCAGTTTCAAGACAACATCCAAAAAGCTTTACAATATTGCGGCGATTTATCCAAGAGAGAATGGCAACCTCATTGATAAAATTGTTGATTTCATCTTGCTGAATGTGTTAGACTTTTTTTCTAGCCACCACGCGTTGATCAGATAAGATACCTTTGTACCATACCATGCCCTGCATGTCCAACTATACGTGAGGAATTAAAGTTATTTGTTGCATTTTCAAGCTCTTCTAAGGAGAATTTTTTTTGTCTTGTCACTCGCATTCTCATTAGATGATATTAGTTGTTCTAGGAGAAGGCCTTGGTTTTTTCGAAAATATTTTCTATGTATTTGCTTTTGAATATCTCTTTTGCAACTACCACTGAGAATCATCCCACTCAAGAAACAATGTAGAATGCTGAAGCCACCACTAAGACTAATGATAATGCCTAAAGGGATTTTGCCATTTAATTAATGTTCGATTTTCCTTGAGCTTTGAGGATTGAAATAGAAACGAGAACATACCTAAGAGAAGACTTTGTTTTCTTGCTGAATTACACCGCATAGTTGCGGCGTTATACTCTACTTTCTGCAGGCACTCGGTGCCACAGTAGCTCTTGGCGCATATTCAAAATTCTCCAATTTGGGGGGGGGCACGTGCCCCCATGCCAATTTTAATTTTTGTTGCTTAGAGTCCAAACTTACACAGTGTGTGCACTCACATGCCCACTCCCCGTTATGACTCCTAAAATCTCTAACAAAATAGGAAAAAGCAATGTACAAAAAACAAATTCCGCCACCCTAAAGGTTTTGCTTGAACCCTGTGTCAGTTGTAAAAATAGGTTTCTTCCTAAGTAGCAGCACCACAAGTACCACTCCAAAGTTGTACACATCACTTTTCCCATTTAATCGGCCGGTTTGATAGTACTCAGATCTAACTACCCAAAAGTGCTTTGTACATTTGTAACAACCTGGGTTTGATCAATAGGAACCAATCGTGAAGCACCAAAATCTGAAACTTTAGTAGTGCAGTGGCCATCCAAAACTATGTTCGAGGACTTCACATCATGGTGAAATATTGATACTAAAGCTGCGGAATGGAGATAACAGAGTGCTCCTACAGCCTCTACAGCAATATTTAAGCGGTCATCCCAAGATAACCGGAAGCCACTCCTTGCATCAGTGTGGAGAATTCCAAATAACGAACCATTGGGTATAAAGTCAAGCACAAGTAGCGAAACCTTAGTTTCAAGACAAAATCCAAAAAGCTTTACAATATTGTGGTGATTTATCTCAGAGAGAATGGCAACCTCATTGATAATATTGTTGATTTCATCTTGCTCAATGTTGTTAGACTTTTTTATAGCCACCACGCGTTGATCAGATAAGATACCTTTGTACCATACCATGCCCTCCATGTCCAACTATACGTGAGGAATCAAAGTTATTTGTTACCTTTCCAAGCTCTTTTAAGGAGAAAATTTTTGTCTTGTCACTCGCATTCTCATTAGGTGATATTAGTTGTTCCTTGAGAAGGCCCTGGTTTTTTCGGAAGTATTTTCTACGTATTTACTTTTGAATGTCTCTTTTCCATCTACCAATGAGAATCATCCCACTCAAGAAACAAAGTAGAATGCTGAAGCCACCACAAAGCCTAATGATAATGCCTCAAGGGATTTTGCCAATTAATTAAAGTTCGATTTTCCTTGTGCTTTGAGGATTGAAATAGAAAGAGAACATACCTAAGAGAAGACTTTGTTTTCTTGCTGAAATACACTGCATAGTTGCGGTGTTATATTCTATTTTATGCGGGCACTTGATGCAATAGTAGCTCTAGGCGCAGATTCAAAATTCTCCAATTTGGGGGCACGGGCCCACACTAATTTTATTTTTTGTTACTTAGAGTCCAATCTTACACAGTGTGTGCACTCACATGCCAACTCCCCCTTATAACTCCTAAAATTTCTAACAAAATTGGAAAAAGCAATCTACAAAAAACAAATTCCGCCACCCTAAAAGTTTTGCTTCAACCCCGTCTCACTTGTAAAAATAGGTTTCTTCCTAAGGAGCAGCTCCACAAGTACCAGTCCAAAGCTGTACATATCACTTTTCCCATTTAATTGCCCGGTTTGATAGTACTCAGGATCTAACTACCCAAAAGTGCCTTGTACATTTGTAACAACATGGGTTTGATCAATCGGAACCAATCGTGAAGCACCAAAATCTAAAACTTTAATAAGTAGTTGCCATCCGAAATTATGTTCGAGGACTTCACATCACGGTGAAGTATTGATACTGAAGCTGCGAAATGGAGATAATAAAGTGCTCCTGCAGGCTCTACAGCAATCTTTAAGCAGTCATCCCAAGATAACCAGAAGCCACTGCTTGCATTAGTGTGGAGAATTCCAAATAACGAACCATTGGGAATAATGTCATACACAAGTAGCAGAACCTCAGTTTCAGGACAACATCCAAAAAGCTTTACAATATTACGGCGATTTATCTGGGGGAGAATGTCAACCTCATTGATAAAATTGGTGATTTCATCTTGCTCAATGATGTTAGACTTTTTTATAGCCACCACGCGTTGATCAGATAAGATAACTTTGTACCATACCATGCCCTCCGTGTCCGACTATATGTGAGGAATCGAAGTTATTTGTTACCTTTCCAAGCTCTTCTAAGGAGAAAATTTTTGTCTTGTCTCTCGCATTCTCATTAGATGATATTAGTTGTTCTAGGACAAGGCCTTGGTTTCTTCGGAAGTATTTTCTACGTATTTGCTTTTGAATGTCTTTTTTCCATCTAACAATGAGAATCATCCCACTCAAGAAACAAAGTAGAATGCTAAAGCCACCACTAAGCCTAATGATAATGCCTAAAGGTATTTTGCCATTTAATTAATGTTCGATTTTCCTTGTGCTTTGAGGATTGAAATAGAAATGAGAACATACTGTCGGGACCCCGGATTTCCGAATCCGGACCCTCTGTGTATTACAGCACTAGTCCCAGATCATAGCTAGTGCACACAGTCAAATAGGGCTGATTACATAACCAACAACGCTTTATTACAATAGTAAAGAGTACAGACCAAAAGGCCTCTTTATTACAACTGAGGTTTCAAGACCTCACAAACTCACAAAACACAGTGGAAGCAAAAGTAAATCTAGTGAAGACTCATCAATACGCCACAGGCATTTGACTGGGAAAACGTAGCCTAGTACTCCGGAAAGCCTTCGTCGAATCCACACGCAAAGTAGTCGTAATCTCCATCTTGAGCTTCATATTCCTCTGAGTTGATTTTGAGTGCAGCATGTGAGTACATAAAGTACTCCACAAGTCTTGGGAAAAATGGAGTAGATGCAAGGCTTAACAAAGGAAGGGTTATATGGTTTTTTGCACAAAGCAATATTTTATTTCGAATACCATTAAATATTTTCGAAGGCATTAATTTAATAAAGTAATTGTTTTAATTGAAACTATCAAGCATTTTATAGTAAAGGTTCTATCCACCAACACTAGTTAACCAGCTCTAACCGCTAAGGTTTAAGGCTACGGGTTCCATCCACCCACACTGGCTCCATCCGCCGGGACACCCTTCCGAGAGTTTCATCCACTCTCGAGTTCCCAAAACTTTGATGTTAAAACCAAAACCAAAGATCTACCATGTGAATGCATTCCTTGCCCGCCCTTGACTGTGGGCACGGCTATTCGAATAGTTTAACACTCTGCAGAGGTTGTACAACTTTACCCTCAAGAGATAAATTATCTTAATAGTCAACATGCTTCCTTTGGCATGAGACCCAGATAAAATATCACAAAGCTTTTACCTCACTCTAGTCTAGCTAGACACCACCCGCTGAGGTTTCACCGCTGAAGGGTTAAATCCACCACAGTAAGAAGCCCCCTCTTGCGCCATATGAGTATAGTAAATCCCTGTCCCTCACTGTGAATAACCAGTAAATCCCTGACACCCACTTTCCACTGGTGGTACCTAAACTAGACTATTGTAAGTTAATCAGCAAGGTCGTACCCATATAGACTTGGGGTTGTACGGTAATGCTCAGTCTGGACAATCACAAGAGTCGGTCCTTAATCGACTAGGGCGGAACATACACTTTACAAAATCTCGTGCTAAATCTGCACCAATCCAATTTAACCATCCGCCCTAGTCTAAAACAATTTGCACATTTTGTTTTATTTTAAAGAACAGTGGCAACATCAATCGCCACCAGATTTCTGAATAAAAAGATTAGATCAATAAAATATAATTTTTCCACCCCAAGGTTACAAAGATTGAATAGCTTGACTAAGCATTTACTACCGTTCTAATGTTAGCAAAGAATAGTAATATTCTCATTACTGAGACAAGGGAAAACCTAAGGTTACAATACATGGCATTCAACTTCAACGAGGGCATAACAAAATTGGATTAACTAATACCTTAAGACAAAAGTTATTGTTTTATGTAAATAGCAATGAAAATAAATTTAAAATAATAAAAAGCATTTCTCAAACATAGGTACAATATGTTCAAAGGAGACTTGCCTTCTTGCACGCTGTCTGGACCTTCTTGCTGCGGATCGGGAAATTCTTCGGCGACGTCGGGTTTTACGCGCGAAAAATCACAAAAATATAAAAGATATACTGGAAGAAAGTTTATGATTTTATACGAATTTAGAAATTTGAATCACTAGATTCGGAGTTCAGACGACGGAGAACAAGCGATTTCCAGAAAATGCAAAACCGAAGGAATATTCTCTGTAATCTTATTTTGGCTGATTTTTGGATATATTTGAGTGTATGACGTGTGGGGCCCGGCTGTCATTGAGCAAATATTTTTTTTAATAATACATGACAAGTGGGTCCTGCTGGTCATCGACTAGCGGCAGAAAATGGCCAAGGGCTAACAGTAAAAAAAATACACATTTATCATGATTCGAACACAACACCTCCCACACGTGAATGCTCTTGCTTGTCTCTACTAACCAAGTGAGCAACTATTCTTCCATGACAAAGAACCACACAAAGGAGTGAAGAGCCAGCAAGAAACTCCTCTGTTCTTCAACACACTAACTAGAGCAGGAGATGGCGGCCATGGTGGACGGAGATGCCAGGAAGGGAGGAGAGGGGCGGCGCGGGAACTACCAAAATGGAACTCCAGAGAGGTCCTCTCCTCAATGGTGGTGGTGGCAACGTCGGAGACGGAGCGAGGCGACGGCGGCAATGGTCGAGGCGCACGGTGGCGGAGGTCATGCGGGGCTGCGGCAAACCAGCATCGTTCTAGAGAAAGTGGCATGAGCATGAGGTCGCCCGAGACATGGTGAATGCGATGGCGAAGTTGGTTTGGCTTGAGGGTGTCCGAGAATATCCCGCCACCGCGACGACGGCCGGCATGGTGGTGGCGCACGGTGGTGGAGCTCCTCGGCAAACCATTGAGCAAGCTAAGCTAGGCGTTACGTAGAGGGGATGGAGGAGATTCTATGAGCGCAAGGAATCGAGAAAGCGCTCACCGAGGGCGACGAATCGACGGCGGAAGCGAAGAACAGCTGATTCCGCGAAAAACTTAATTCCCATCGATTGGCTACACCAAAAATCAAATAAAAATGTTGAATAAGTTCATTTGATACTGAGACAGAGAATGACGCGAAAGAATTTTGAAAAAGATCATCGGAGCGCTCGGAACGCGAGTCAGCGGGACGTACAGTTTTTCGGGGCGATGAGTTTGCAATGGAAATGGTGTTTTGGGCTCTAGGAAGTTTGTAAGAGGGTTCCACAGGTTGGAGTAGATCACTTTGATTGCATTTGAGTGCTCAGAGGAAGCGGAAATGGATTGAAACGGCCAAGTTTAAGGCAATGTCCGTTTTCAAGTTTTAAAGCCTAGAAAATGAAAAACGGATGATTAAATGGCAAAAAAACGGATATGAATTGATTGCTTAAGTTGTGAGGATGGTTTTTCATTTTGGCACGAAGAGAAAATGGGGTTTGGATGGAAAGCTATGGCAGAAAGAACGAAACTGTGTTTGCGTTTTCTTTTGCACTTGCACAGGCATCGGACGGAGGTAGACGAACATAAATAGTACTCAGGCTACTGTAGCATTAACAGTACCCGAGAGGAGAGAGAAAGAAACAAAAAAAAGGGGGAAGGAATAGAAAAGAGAAGAAAAAGTCAAGAAAAATTAGATTGGGCCCAGAAAATAAAACAGACATTTTGCTGGTGATTCGGAATTTCGGAGATTGGATTTTGATTTTTTTTTAATTTGAATTTGGAGATTCAGAATTTTAGCGGGAGAATGGAAATTGGAATTTTGAGATTTCTTCCAGCACTACACAAATAATCCAAATAAAATCCAAACACCTTAGAATAATAAATTTGAAATTAAATTTTTAAAGAAAGCGAATTTTTTGGGATGTTACACATACCTAAGAGAAGACTTTGTTTTCTTGCTGAATTACACTGCATAGCTGCGGCGTTATACTCTATTTTATGCGGGTACTCGGTGCAATAGTAGCTCTAGGCGCATATTCAAAATTCTCCAATTGGGGGGTGGGGGGCACGGGCCCCCATGCCAATTTTAATTTTTGTTGCTTAGAGTCCAGCCTTACACAGTGTGTGCACTCACATGCCAACTCCCCCTTATAACTCATAAAATCTCTAACAAAATAGGAAAAAGCAATCTACAAAAAACAAATTTCGCCACCCTACAAGTTTTGCTTCAACCCTATCTCACTTGTAAAAATAGGGTTCTTCCTAAGGAGCAGCTCCACAAGTACCACTCCAAAGCTGTACACATCACTTTTCCCATTTAATTGTCCGGTTTGATAGTACTCAGGATCTAACTACCCAAAAGTGCCTTGTAAATTTGTAACAACATGGGTTTGATCAATAGGAACCAATCGTGAAGCACCAAAATCTGAAACTTTAGTAGTGTAGTTGCCATCCGAAAATATGTTCGAGGACTTCATACTGAAGTTGCGGAATGGAGATAACAGAGTGCTCCTGCAGCCACTACAGCAATCTTTAAGCAGTCATCGCAAGATAACCAGAAGCCACTGCTTGCATCAGTGTGGAGAATTCCAAATAATAAACCATTGGGAATAAAGTCATACACAAGTAGCAGAACCTCAGGTTCAAGACAACATCCAAAAAGCTTTACAATATTGTGGTGATTTATCTGAGAGAGAATGGCAAACTCATTGATAAAATTGTTGATTTCATCTTGCTCAATGATGTTAAAATTTTTTATAGCCACCACGCATTGATCAGATAAGATACCTTTGTACCATACCATGCCCTCCATGTCCAACTATACGTGAGGAATCAAAGTTATTTGTTGCCTTTCCAAGCTCTTCTAAGGAGAAAATTTTGGTCTTGTCACTCGCATTCTCATTAGGTGATATTAGTTGTTCTAGGAGAAGGCTTTGGTTTTTTTGAAAGTATTTTCTACGTATTTGCTTTTCAATGTCTCTTTTCCATCTACCAATGAGAATCATCCTACTCAAGAAACAAAGTAGAATGCCAAAGCTAGCACTAAGCCAAATGATAATGCCTAAAGGTTTTTGCCATTTAATTAATGTTTAATTTTCCTTGAGCTTTGAGGATTGAAAAAGAAATGAGAACATACTAAGAGAAGACTTTGTTTTCTTGCTGAATTACGCTACATAGTTGCGGCGTTATACTCTATTTTATGCGGGACTCGGTGCAATAGTAGCTCTAGGCGTAGATTCAAAATTCTCCAATTTGGGGGGGGGGGCACGGGCCCCCACGCCAATTTTAATTTTTGTTGCTTAGAGTCCAACCTTACAGTGTGTGCACTCACATGCCAACTCCCCCTTATAACTCCAAAAATGTCTAACAAAATAGGAAAAAAGCAATCTACAAAAAACCAATTCTGCCACCCTAAAAGTTTTGCTTCAACCATGTCTCACTTGTAAAAAATAGGTTTCTTCCTAAGGAGCAGCTCCACAAGTACCACTCCAAAGCTGTATACATCACTTTTCCCATTTAATTGCCCGGTTTGATAGTACCCAGATCAAACTACCCAAAAGTGCCTTGTACATTTGTAACAACATGGGTTTGATCAATAGGAACCAATCGTGAAGCACCAAATATGAAAGTTTAGTAGTGTAGTTGCCATCCAAAATTATGTTCGAGGACTTCACATCACGGTGAAATATTGATACTGAAGCTGCAGAATGGAGATAACAGAGTGCTCCTGCAGCCACTGCATGCATATGTGTGGAGAATTTCAAATAACGAACCATTGGGAATAAAGTCATACACAAGTAGCGGAACCTCAGTTTCAAGACAACATCCAAAAAGCTTTACAATATTGCGGTGATTTACCTGAGATAGAATGGCAACCTCATTGATAAAATTGTTGATTTCATCTTCCTCAATGATGTTAGACTTTTTTATAGCCACCACGCGTTGATCAAATAAGATACCTTTGTACCATACCATGCCCTCCCTGTTCAACTATACATGAGGAATCAAAGTTATTTGTTGCCTTTATAAGCTCTTCTAAGGAGAAGATTTTAGTCTTGTAACTCGCATTCTCATTAGATGATATTAGTTGGTCTAGGAGAAGGCCTTGGTTTTTTCGGAAGTATGTTCTACGTATTTGCTTTTGAATGTCTCTTTTCCATCTACCAATGAGAATCATTCCACTTAAGAAACAAAATAGAATGCTGAAGCCACCACTAAGCCTAATGATAATGCCTAAAAGGATTTTGCACTTAATTAATGTTCAATTTTCCTTGTGCTTTGAGGATTGAAATAGAAAGAGAACATACCTAAGAGAAGACTTTGTTTTCTTGCTGAATTACATTGCATAGTTGAAGTGTTATACTCTATTTTATGCGGGCACTCGGTGCAATAGTAGCTCTAGGCGCAGATTCAAAATTCTCCAATTTGGGGGGGGGGGCACGGGCCCCCACGCCAATTTTAATTTTTGTTGCTTAGAGTCCAACCTTACACAGTGTGTGCACTCACATGCCAACTGCCCCTTATAACTCCTATAATCTTTAACAAACTATGAAAAAGCAATCTACAAAAAAGAAATTCTGCCACCCTAAAAGTTTTGCTTCAACCCTGTCTCTCTTGTAAAAATAGGTTTCTTCCTAAGGTGCAGCTCCACAAGTACCACTCCAAAGTTGTACACATCACTTTTCCCATTTAATTGCCCGGTTTGATAGTACTCGGGATCTAACTACCCAAAAGTGCCTTGTACATTTGTAACAACATGGGTTTGATCAATAGGAACCAATCGTGAAGCACCAAAATCTGAAACTTTAGTAGTGCAGTGGCCATCCAAAAGTATGTTCGAGGACTTCACATCACGGTGAAATATTGATACTGAAGCTATGGAATGGAGATAACAGAGTGCTCCTGCAGCCTATACAACAATCTTTAAGCACTCATCCCAGGATAACCGGAAGCCACTGCTTGCATCAGTGTGGAGAATTCCAAATAACGAACCATTGGGAATAAAGTCATACATAAGTAGCGGAACCTCAGTTTCAAGACAACATCCAAAAAGCTTTACAATATTGCGGTGATTTGTTTGAGAGAGAATGGCAACCTCATTGATAAAATTGTTGATTTCATCTTGCTGAATGATGTTAGACTTTTTTTTATAGCCACCACGCGTTGATCGGATAAGATACCTTTGTGCTATACCATGCCATCCATGTCCAACTATACGTGAGGAATCAAAGTTATTTGTTGCCTTTCCAAGCTCTTCTAAGGAGAAAATTTTTGTCTTGTCACTCACATTCTCATTAGGTGATATTAGTTGTTCTAGGAGAAGGCCTTGGTTTTTTCGGAAGCATTTTCTACGTATTTGCATTTGAATGTCTCTTTTCCATTTACCAATGAGAATCATCCCACTCAAGAAACAAAGTAGAATGCTGAAGCCACCACTAAGACTAATGATAATGCCTAAAGGGATTTTGCCATTTAATTAATGTTCGATTTTTCTTGAGTTTTGAGGATTGAAAAAGAAACGACAATATACCTAAGAGAAGACTTTGTTTTCTTGCTGAATTACATTGCATAGTTGCGGCGGGCGTTATACTCTATTTTATGCGGGCACTCGATGCAATAGTAGCTCTAGGCGCAGATTGAAAATTCTCCAATTTGGGGGGGGGGGGGTGGGGGGCACGGGCCCCCACGCCAATTTTAATTTTTGTTGCTAAGAGTCAAACTTTACACAATGTGTGCACTCACATGCCAACTCCCCCTTATAACTCCTAAAATCTCTAACAAAATAGGAAAAAGTAATCTACAAAAAACAAATTCCGCCACCCTAAAAGTTTTGCTTCAACCCTGTCTCACTTGTAAAAATAGGTTTCTTCCTAAGGAGCAGCTCCACAAGTTCCACTCCGAAGCTGTACACATCACTTTTCCCATTTAATTGCCCGGTTTGATAGTACTCAGGATCTAAGTACCCAAAAGTGCCTTGTACATTTGTAACAACATGGGTTTGATCAATAGGAACCAATCGGGAAGCACCAAAATCTGTTTCTATTTTTTCATCGACTCCTCTTTTGTCTGACAGTACATGTGCTATTAGCATTGTTAAAGATCCGGTGAAGCATGGGCTTACAAAGTATATTGATGTTGATGGTTCTTACATGCGGACACAGGTGTAGAATTAGATTGTTGCTCTTTAGTATGTGCCTTCAGAGCTTCAGTTTTCTGACTCCTTCATAAAGGCACAGACTAGAGCCTAACACAGTTTCTTTCTCTCCAAACTTCATGTTGTTGATCCGCCATAAGTTTGAGGGGGGTGTTAGATGTGTATTATACTTGTGTATTTTTCTTGTTGTATAAGGGGTTATCTGCATATATACTATACCTGTACATGTATATATACTGTCCTATTGGCTTCATGATGAATACAAGCGCTATTCATAACAATAGCATGGGTGTCTTTATTTATGAGGTGTAAGTGAATGCGTCTGTTATTTTTTATATATATAGCTGGAAGTTTGTTGAAGAGGGGTAGAATTGAGGGCCAAATATCTTTATACAGTATTGGATATATGAATCTGTGTCATGACTTTCCTACTGTCCCTACCTATGCCTTGAACGTCCTGTTGGCTGTTTATGAATAATTCATGCACTTTCTCCTCTGTCATCAGCCATTCTTGTTGTGGTTGGGAACAATTCATTTCAGACAATTGAAGAAGTACAATTTGTTTGTCTTGGCTGATTCACTTTGTTATTCTTTAGGGCTGGGATGATCCATATGTAACTCGTACCCATGAAGGTCTTCTTAAGTGGAAATACCCTGAAATGAATTCAGTTGACTTTTTGTTTGAGGTTTGCATTACTTCTTTTTGTTTTACAGCATTGTTGCTTTAAATGGTTTAGTCGTGGTGATGATAATTTTTTTTGATGGTAGGGCTTGTTTTGTTGTATCTAACTGTTGCAGATTGGGAATGACAATCGTCAGCTGGTTTTCCTTTACGAGAGGGGCAAAAAGAAACTTTTGGGTGGTTCTCGGATAGTATTTCCAAGTAAGCATGTCATACAGTTTTCATGTTCATTTCATCTTGTGCACACTGCGCATCATATTTCTCATCATTCACATAAATTTGTATTCTCATGACATTGAGCATTTTACTTTTTTTTTTGTAATTCAAAAACATGGTAACTTCAAGTATATCTTAAAGGAGACTTCATTGTAGTCTTTTAAGTTGTTGGATTTGGATCCATTTTTGGATGGAGCCTGCAATGTGTTGCTCTCTTTCCGCACATTTAAAATTGTTATGGATATTATCCTTCAGCTATGTGCTTATGCTTAGTTGGTAACACCACATTCTTAGCTGAATGACCTGCAAACTTCTCAGTAACTCAAGCCAGTCTTGGCAATAGTGAATTCTCCAAGGATTGAATATTCGTTCTTGTACCCTGTTTGCATGGGGGTTGCATCACCCTCCTTTATCATGTCCCCCTCTGTATTCAAGCCCTATACTTCAAATTTCTGGCAAACTCATGAATTTTATTTTCTATCCTTTTTTGTAATGCTGAAATTTGAGTAGTTTCCCTTTCCCCTACTCATGTGCTCAGCGTGATGTTTCAAAATAATGAAAAAAATCTAATTATACACCTGTTTTCTCAATAGAGCATTTTCTGCTGAAGTTTTATTTGTTGCATATTTATGCTAGTGTTCTGAAATTTATGCAGATGAAGAAGATCCATCCTCCATCTCAGGGAGGATTGTTGAGTGCTCTTGGAATAAGGAAGAGGAGTGCTGGGTCTGCATGCGTGTTAGATCCGATAAATCGACTCCAAATAATATCAACACATACCGCAAGGCTGATTTTCTTATACCCTTTTCTATGTTATAGTCTTTGTTAATTATCTTTTGCATATATGGTTTGCATGCAAATATGATTATGATCATGTTAATATGAAAAGTGTTATATCTAATCATTTGAAATGGGTTTTTGCTATTACTGCAAAATTGATGGTAGTATTTCAGAATCAGTTGACTTGTTCACTTACATTGTAATATTGTATACATAGCTAACTTCCAATGAAAGGTAACCCTTCAAAGCCGTATTTAGAGGGATTTATATCTGTGCTCTTTTTGGTGGCAATAGATGCGTAGTTGCATACTTTCAACTTTGACTTCATCCATCTTGTTAGCATTATTGCTTTCTAATATATTCAGTTGGGCAATTTGATTAAAGCGACTGTCAGGACATCTTTGGCTTGCTTTCCCTGAAATAAACTGTTTTTTCATGAAACCCAAACCTTCAGCTCTACAGATTTTTTTTTTGATATTGCAAGACATGCTTAGTTTTGGAGTGAGAATGCAGAATTGCTTCAACATTCTGACAATTTCCTTGCGTTTTCTACAGGTAATGAGGAGCATCACAGATAACATCACCGAAGACAAGCTACTGGAAGAGATCAATGAGATCAGGCGCCTCCCGATGTATGCCGATAGGATAGCACAGGCTCATGCAAAGATGACCCAACATCAGCGGAGATGGAGATGCCACCGCTACTACAGAAAACCCTATTACAGATGGTTCAAAAACGTCATCACAGATGGTTTTCTGAACCGTCTGAATTTATGGGTCAGTGATAATCGACAGTTATCACAGACGGTTTTCGAACCATCTGTGGTGTAAATATCACAAACGGTTTTTAACTAAAAACCGTCTGTGCTATTCTCTTCTACCCCTAAATCTATTTCTGTTTATTGGCTAGCCTCAGGAAATGCTAGCCATGCTCTCAAACAAGCAGATCAAGATGTACATGTATACATCCAATTCACATCTCAATTCATTTCACAAACATAAAACATCCATTTCGCAAATCAATTAATTGAAATGAGAACAAGCAAATACAGTATGAAACACAGTACACATTTTAAGATTAGAGTCTACTATTACAAGAATAGACAGATAAACAACAAACAATAAAGAGGAGGAGAACAACAAACAGGTTGCTCATCTAGCTAACACAACAAGAACAGAGAAAAGCAAAGATCCTCTATGCCTAGGCCTTCTCGCCCCTGATGCAGCGCGCGAGCTGGATGTCTTTGACGCCCACCATCGTCGGTGTTGATTGAGTGCTGCCTTGTGCATCGTCTGCTTCATGAGACTATTATGGTATGGGTTAAGGAGCAGGAGGAGAACATCAAGGAGGAGGAGAACAGCAAAGAGAAGTAAAACAGCAAGGAGAAGGAGAACAACAAAGAGGAGAACAGAAAGGAGCAAAGAGGAGAAGACTATTATTTATAGGGGAGGAAGAGGCGCGGGGACGGAGAGGAGGAGCTACGATCCGTGGGGTGAGGATTGCTGGATTTCTATTGGCTAGGATTGGGTTGAGGAGGATCGACGGGCCCACAGATTATCACAGACGGTTCTATATATAGAATCGTCTGTGATATTGCTGGATTTTTATTGGCTAGGATTGGGTTGAGGAGGATCGACGGGCCCACAGATTATCATAGACGGTTATATATATAGAACCGTCTGTGAATTAGAGCACACAATTTTATATACCGATGCAATATAAACAACTAGTCTGAAAAGATAAAATAGCAAAGTTTTATATAGGTTATATATACTCATTTGAAAGGTTTCAATGAGATCTACAACTTTTCAGTTGAAGCAAAATCCAAATTCCGAAAGGAAGACCAAGACAAAAGGGCAAAAACAGAAACCAAAAACTTGCGACGCATGTTTAGGTCCAAAGATGGCCGATTTTTGGGGTCTTGGAGGACGACTAGTGCAACTGGTCATTTTTTTGGATCAGGCTCGTCGTTAGCTTTCCAACGAGTACAAGAACGTCGAAAACGGACACCGTATGCAAAAGTTATGCCCGTTTTACTGAAGGTATGTCAAAACTGAATCCTACTCGGACTAAGCGGGAAATTATGAAATTTTGGGGAATTGCAAGGCGGGAAACATACCACAGACGGTTTTTAATAAAAAACCGTCTGTGATAATTCCAGATAATCACAGACGGTTTTTTTATTAAAAACCGTCTGTGATATTAATATCACAGACGATTTTTAATAAAAACCGTCAGGATAATCTGAATATCACGCACGCTTTTATTATAAAACCGTCATGATATTCCCGATATCCTGACAGTTCAGCGGTAAGAATGCGTGATACTCCTTTTTTCCGCCACAAATACCACAGACGGCCTCTAAATTAAAACCGTCTATAATAGTGTACATCACAGAAGGTTTCACAAAACCGTCTGTGATTTGGCGTTTAGTATTAGGCTTTCTGTAGTAGTGCACCACACTGGTGATAGTCTCGTTGCTATAGTGCTAGAGTGTCAACCCCCCCTCCCCCACACCCGGTATAGGTGTCGCAGAGTAGCCCTGTAAATCGTGTATTATGTTTCTATATTCTCTCCTATGGTTTTATTTTCATGGGTGTAGAATAGCTTTTTAACAAGAGGGAGTGTGTTCTAGGTTATTATGTCTATTACCTCGCTGTCTTGTGCTAGAATAAAAGTAGGGTGCACTGTGTTGCCATGCCTCGCTTCATCAATTCCTTAACTGCGTGACACTCGTGTCGATTTTCTGTGTTCCATGCGTGTCATGGACATGGATCGATGCTTGTGGTTTTTGTGCTGTTGTCTTCCCTCTAATCACATGTCTACTTTGCGTCATGTGAGCTACATGCAATAAACTTTACTCATGTTAGTGGGCGTTTTTCTTGTTTATCTGTTTTCTAGTTCACCATCTGGATCATGAAGCTCGTTGGCGTGCTATATTTAGCTTGACAGTCAAACTGCAGTATTCATGATTGTTACTGGAAACTCACAAGGATTCTATTACCCCTATTTGCCCTTGTTCTGGCTGTCTTCCCCTCGTCACTGTGATTCTTAGTGCCTTCCCCTCATTACCCATGGTGATGGTGCTCCGCCACCCATTCGTTCTCCTTGTCATCCTGCTGGCTGCCTCCATTGTAACACCCTGGTCTAATTTCTGAACCCATAATACTACCACTACATCAAAACACTATCATTTATAAGCATTGCTGCTAGATTTAGGCAGCAACTCCTCTATTTAAATCTCAACGTCATGGTAAATAACACACACTTAATGATGAGCATATAAGCAAATATACAAATTTGCTAATTATTGAAAGGAAACGCATTAGCCACACATGCCTAAATATGTCAACTAAATGTGGTGCACATATTACTATTTTCACGTGGAATACATATACTACTTCTGCCCGTACATATCGCCTTCAATGTTCACATAGGAAAAAGCAGCAAATAAACAAGGGTGAGTCTAAAGACTCAGCAAACACACAATAAAAAAATGGTGTCAACACAACAATTCTGTAGATTCCATATCTGTGAATGTAAACACAATCCCTGTAACTGTATCACTGTCTCCTATTTCTTTCATGCCATGCAATGCAATACAATGTGTCTGTAACTATAGCTTATACCGGTATAACAGAGTGTTCACCCGTCGATGAATCACTCTTGCCCCATCCTCTTTCATACGGGGTCTCAAACACCACTCCCGTGGAGTGCCTATCGTAGTAGGTGTTTTCCTCTATCTCGTGGATGTGCCTACCTCTGGAGGTCTTATTCAAGAGCACTCTGGATCAGTCATATAGCTTTCTCATCGATCTAGCTCATGCACTTCGGACTAGCTATATAACTTACTCACTACTCTGGCTCATATGCATTTTGCATGATGCAACGTTCTTCTAAGGTTGCCATTCAACCATATGCACCACTTATCAGGGTATAATTAACATGTAATCTTGAATATCATCTCATCAAGCATTGTGAAATAAAGCATGAAGGAACAAGTATCAAGTATCCATCGTAACACACAATTCTATCATGCACTTGTCTGGTTAACCTTGTAGACAATGTGTGGATGACGCCAAACAAGAATCTTCACCTGTACAAGCATTATCCAGTCTCAATAAACCATATCAATATATGCACACATACGAGCGACATCGTTCCTATGCGTAAACCCATCATAAGAAGCAGAATTCTCAAGGTTAAAGATTTACGAAGCAAATATATTATCTCGCACACTTATTCTCTTTCTTCCATTTTTTATTTTCTCTCTACTTTTTTTCCTTCTTTTCTTTCCTCACCCGGCCGAATCCTTCACCTCCTCTTTTCTCTGATTCAGCCGAAGCCTTCACAGCTTCACCTCCTCTTTTCTCTGATTCGGCCGAAGCCTTATCCTCTCCTCTCTCCTCACTTCTCCTCCCCCTCCCCAAATCCCCTTGATTTGGCTCTATGGCACGGCTGTTCCTCGCACCACCGAACACCGACAGCATCGCTCGAGCTCCCCTCGGCTCAGGCCATGGTCGCCTCCTAAACACCTCCTCTCGACTTCCTAAGTGCCGGCTCTCTCTCTCCCTTTCCTACACATCATCGCCGCCTTCTCCGACTCGTTGGCTGAGGGCTCAGCACCTCACCTACCTCTACTGATTCTATGTGCCGTTCACTGGTTTCCCCAATCAAGGGCCTCGGCCTCTCCAGGTCTTGGTTGTTGCTAGGGTTTCACAGCGCGGTGCACCAGCTATTGACCCGTCACCGGTGGTGCCTCTCTGTCGGTCCTCCATGCTCCACCCGCGGCTCTCCTGCGGTTTTCTCCTTACTTTGGACTCCGGTGGTCACCGATTTACTCCCCTCACTGGACTCAACCACGGCCTAAGCCCCTGTGGCTCCTAGGCTTCCCTATGGCTCTATGGGTCCTACCGTCTCCACAGCTCCTCCTTCCGATCAACATAGGCATCGGCTCCATCACTTTGTCTCTTCCTCCTCCTACCCAGGACGGTTTACTCTTCCCCTACTTTATGCACTTCATTTTTAGTTGCTATTTTATTCTTTCTTTAATTTTCAACTACGCACGACTTGGGTAAATCTTATGGTTTGCCACCGTGTCGTGACTTGGTGAGGGGGCATGCACCGGGGAGCATGTCGCCTCCCAAGGATGCACGATGGTTTCCTCTATGGACTCGCCATTGTTGCGTTGGTGTGTTTGTGCTATGCTGCCATGAATGTGCTGTGGGATGGTTGTGGGGACCTTACTTGATTCATGTTGGGTGGACACGAAAAGGTGATGACAATGGCCATGGTGGTGATGACGCTCTCCACACATTTTCATCAGTCTTTGTCACCTCCTCCTTGTCCCAGTCTAGTTTGGCGTGGTCACGATGGTCCTTAGTGGATTGTGGTTATACCAGCCTTTATCTTCACGTCGTCGGTCTTCCCCAACTCCTTGTGAGCTCTTCTCCTCCTAGCTCTACTATTTGTCCTCTCTTTGTTGGTGTGCTCTCTTAGTGGCTAGGGGAAATGTGGTGGATGGCTATCGGTTTTGGCTCTTCCCTTGGCTTGTGGTGGCTTTGGTAAGGGCAGAGGAAGCTTAGGACTTGGCCTTTGCTTGGTCTTGGTCCTCTGGTGGCATTCTCAATGGCAACGAGAGTGTTAGCTTTGCTCATTGCTCTCTAGTTGGCTTGCTTATGAATGGAGGTATTGGCCTTTGAGGTCTCTCTCTTGGCTTGTGTATTGCTAAGGTTGCCCTTACCTTATCCCCCTAGCTCTGTCGGCTAACTATTTCCTCAAGGACCATTGGTCCATGGGGGTGTTCTTAGCACTGTGCTTTGATTTTTCTTATGTATGAGATAAGTCGGTAAAATGGGATGTGGGCTTGGTTTTTCACCGAATGATGAGACCCACTTAAGTGAGAGGTGCTGACTGGCCTAGACAGTCCAGGTATCTTAATGAACACTAATTGATTCGGCATTCTCAAGTCGAAGGGTTCTAACAGCCAAACCTTTTGTTTTTTATTCTCTTGGATTGTCTTTATTCGTCGCTTTTTTATCTTTTCGCACTGGTATTACATCCATGACCGCAGCCACCATTGGGGAGCAGTTGGGGGCCACAGTAAGCTCACCATCCCCACCTTCATCGCCCCAGCCAGAAACCTCCATCACCCACTGGCAACCCATCTCCACCCCCTCCTCATCGTCTGGACGACGGCCTGCCTACACCACCATCCCCCAATTTCCTGCCCTCCGCAGCACCAGTTTGCTCACCCCTCGTCACTGCCGCCCTCCTGTTCGCCATTTGGCTCTTGCATGAGTGAGGATCCTTATCGCCGTGGCATCAATGTGTTCCAGCTTCATGGTTTCTATGCTCCTGTAGTTGTGCCGTGGGAGCTATATGTGGTGTGTGTGTGATCCGTGGCTCTTATGCTTATGTGTGTTGTAGTATGGTAGCCCGTGTGTGTTGTATCCTCCATCATAGATTTTGTATTCTATTGATGGAGTATCGTAGACTGTGTTGTATGCTCCATCGTAGCATATGTATTCCATTATCTGTGGGTAGTATTTCGATTTAACGTTCCTCTTTTGTCATGCGGTGATTCTATGCTCTTCTAAATAGTGAATTACACAAATATTAAAGTAGTGTTAAGAGTAAATTAAGACTACTTACTCTTTTAGTTATTGCTTTAAGATTTATACATATAGAAGTGAAGGGCATGATTGATGCTTTAAGATTTATGCATGTGTAGAGGAGTGAAGAGCATCGAAACACTACTCCTCTCTCTAATCCATTTAAAGTCTAATTGAGTGGTTGTGAAAGGCCAGAAAGGCTCACGTCTACTGTTTTTTCTTGGTAATGAGAGATCTAATCCCAAATATCAACGTCTCAATAATAGAACTGTATGTATCACATAGGAGCTAAAAAAGATGACAATAAGCTTGTAATCTAAGTCATTAGTGAATACAAATCCATGTGTAAATTAAATAAGCAATGAAAAGGCAAATTTGGACTGGATTGACACCCATCACTTAACATTATTAACAATTATCAAGAAGTTAAAACTAAATACAAATAGTGATAAACTAATAGAGCCATATTATTAGTACAGTTTGTTACTACTACCTAATACTAGTAGGAGTACTAATACAATCATAGGACGGCCAGGCCCCTGTCCATTGCACCTCCGCATCACCAGACCTCAACTGCCGCAACCTAAAGGGCAAACTTTTTCCATCGGCACGAATAGAACACATAGAACACAAACCGCAATCTCACAAGAATAAACAAGAATGCGAAGAGATTCTTATCCTATGTGACAGCTTTTGACCACTGGTTTGCACAAGCTGGTTAGTGCAAAAGACTGCATAAGCCATCTATCATCCAATAGAAAATCGGGTTTTCGCGACCAAATCAGCCAATTCCGTGCACTATTACAGAAAACCGTATTACAGACGGTTCAGAAACGTCATCACAGACGATTTTCTGAACCGTCTGAATTTATGGGTCAGTGATAATCGAAGGTTATCACAGACGGTTGTCGAACCGTCTGTAATGTATCAATATCACAGATGGTTTTTAACTAAAAACCATCTGTGATAGCTGATTATCATAGACGGTTTTTAGTTAAAAACCGTTTGTGATATTGATATATCACAGACGGTTTTTACTTACAAACCGTCTGTGATTATCACCGATCACAGACGGTTTGTAACTAAAAACTGTCTGTGATATTCTTTTCTACCCCTAAATCTATTTCTGTTTATTGGCTAGCCTCAGGAAATGCTAGTCATGCCCTCTGAAACAAACAGATAAAGATGTACATGTATACATACAATTCACATCTCAATTCATTTCAGAAACATAAAATATCCAATTCACATCTCAATTCATTTCATAAACATAAAATATCCAATTCACATCTCAATTCATTTCATAAACATAAAACATCCAATTCACATCGCACTTCATTTCACAAACATAAAGCATCCATTTTGCAAATCAATTAACTGAAATAAAATAAAATATCCGTTAACAAATACACAATTACAAAAGATCTACATTGCATTTGCACTTAGATGGTAACATTGCATTTTTTTATTGCTCTATCACTCCGGAATCAAGTCTCGCGAAAGGAACAGATCCATAATCAACGAACTTGTCAGGCTACACAAGCTATACTTAGATGGTGCATGATTGCCATTCAAGTATTGCTTGTGTAGCCAACAAGTTCGTTGATTATGGATCTGTTCCGTTCGCGAGTCCTCGATTCCGGAGTGATAAGAGCAATAAAAAATCATTGTGCGCAATGGAACTCTCCATATGATCTTATGACTTTAGACCACAAAAACCAAGCGCACTCTCCTCGAATTTGTGCAAGGTCTGGCTGTTTCAATGCAGTTGTAGAGATGGGCGCAGCCTGCCGATAGGAATATCAATGCGCGTACATATATAACTTGACAAGTATGAAATAAATGTGGGAAGATTGACAAACCTTAGAATTGGTGATCTTCGTGGAATCGAGGAGTAGTCTCATATGGTGGCACACGTAGAATCCACACGTGTTGCCCGGCTGCTGCTGGTGGCTCTGCAAAAAATAGAATGTGTTAAATCAAGAGGCATTACTACTAAGTGTTATATAGGATTAATTAATGTGTAGCTAGCGAATACCCGAAAATTACGAACATGTTTCAAGGGATTGGCCCCTGTTGTCGAGTCACATGTTTGTGCAACGTATGTGGCGAACGACCTTCGTTATTCGAAAAAGTTAGATTAGTCATTCGGAAGGAAAGAAACAGACAATGTACAATGTATTTACCTATCGAGTATTTGGGCGATAGCTGTGTACTTGGATTTGTTCTTACTTAGAGAATCAAGGTATATAGCCTTGTTCCATTTTGGTACAATTACAATTAAAATCCAATGGAAGTGCTCATTGTATGGCATAAGAACAAATTCCTTATCACGGTGAGCCAGTACTGTTGATGTAATATAGCTTTCGACGAAGGATGCATTCTCGTTGATGGTATCAATGGTGATCAATAGTGGGTCCAGGAAACCAATTGGTTATTTTGATGATCTAGCTTGGGTCAGCATGAATCTATATATACACACAGAAAAGCAACAAATTGTGACATATATCGATATTACATGAGCGAGATCGTGATTGTACGGACTTCTGGCGTGCAGCATCGAGCGAGTGAGGCGTCGAGCGTTGAGCGTGAAAAGACCAAATATATCGTCAAAGGTCACCGCGAAGACACATTCCTGAAATTCATGCTGGAAATGATCCCGCCTGAATTTGACAGTGATACCTGAGCACCGTTTTGCCGCTGGCTTATTGGACTGTTCCATATACCAAGCGTGTAGTGTTTGGCAACCAAGTCCTAGGGTTACGAGGTGCTCTTCCGGGAATATCATCAGCTCGCCTAGCACGAATTTGTGGACCAATGGCAGGTACGGGATATCATCATCATCCTTCGTCTTTGATTTGCCACGCCATCGCCGATCGTAGGTCGACTTTATGGTAGTCGACTGTAATGGTGGCACCGGTGCAAGTTGCTTTGGCGAGAATAGCACCCGTGGAGATAGCACCAGTGCAGGTAGCTCTAGTTTGCACTGCACTTGTGGAGATAGCACCAGGTGCATTTAGCTCAGTTCGCCTTGCCCATACGTCCGGCCACCGTGCGCGAAGCCTCGAGGAGATGTCGCTTTTTGGCCACTGGATGAATGTTCCAATGGCCTACCCTAGAGTCACGATCTCGTCGTTGGGGGCTTCGGTAGCGGGACTACCTCAAAATTGACATGCACACCATCCACATTAACATTTGCGTAGCCTGGCGCTAAAGCTTGACCGTGCACCATGGCCCCGATAGCAGACGGATATGCCTGGCCCCAAGCAGCGTACAAGGGAATGGAGGCATATCTCACTTGGAGCCTGCACTTCGTAGGCTCCTACATAACGATACAAAATTAGCTACTCCAATAGGCCTATCAATGGAGCAAGCATTCGAGAGATAATAATTACTACCTGGATGTCATCCACAGGAAATCTGGCCTTGCTTTCTGTCGGATTGGACGTGCAACTACTCGGACGGTTGTGCGGGTTAGCTAGCATAGGAGCGGCGGCGGCGGCCTGTTGACTTTCTGTATGTTTTCGCACCTCATCTCTGACATAATCAGCCAGCTCATCTCTTAGCTCCTCTCTAAGAGATGCCTTGATCTCTTCTCGTAGCCACTCCTCACGCTCGGCTTTGGTTCTCTTCCTACGCCGATACATTTCGGAGTCATCTTGGAAACCATGTTTCCAAGGAACGTAAAGCCCAAGGCCTCTCGTATGGCCCGGGTGCTCCTTGTTTCCTAGGGCCGCGGAGAGCATATCATTCTCCCTTGTTCCCTGGAATGATCCCAGGGTAGATTCAAAACTCAGCTCTTTCTGCAAGAGCACGACATGTCATTTCACTTCGTACGAAGTTGTGGAGTAATTACAAGCTATGTAGTTCGATCGATATCTTACTAGGCGCTAGGATACTTGCTCGTCTGCAGGGTTTCGAAAGGAGACGTCCCCCAATGTCGTTGTAGATGACCTTGCTCTAATCCAATTTCGAGCGCGGTCATCCGGGATATTGGAAAACGGCGGGGCGATGTCCTGTTGGGCTGCTAGTTCATCCTCTGTCCTGCACTGCAGGATTTTACCCGCATACCCAGCTGTGCCAAGTCTGTGGGGGTGTGTGTTTTTTACCTGGAGGACCTTGTGTGCCGCACTTGTACTTTTGAAATCTTCGGTTGTCTTCATCGCCTTGAACTGTTCCCATTGTGGTTCCAGGAATGGGTATTTATGAAAGGGCGTTTTGTCCGTCTCCACGTATTTCTTGACAAGCATGCTCTTGAAGTTCTTCTATGCTTTGCATGCCGCTAGCAAGGTTTGTTGTTGCATGGCGTCTTGGTGTTCTTCTGGGATCTCGAACGATGCCAAAATTTCGGTCAGCAGCTCACGTTTCCGAGTGTCAGGCACGCTCTTCCATGAATTGAATGTGATCTCAATTCGTTCTCGTGCAACTATTCTGACCATGCTTCGGAATGCGCTTACTGCTTTGGGAGGAAGGAGAGGGGTCCCAGATGCATCGACCGCTGTGATGGTAAATCGGCCCTTAGGCTTCTTCGATAGCTCTCTTCCTCGGCGTTGTGATTTTGGAGCGGACGCATCCGGCGATGATGTTGAAGAATGCGTGGGTGACATGTTGCTCATTTTGTGGGTCTATTAGGATAAGATGAGAAAGCAAAAAAAGTGAAACATGATGCTCAATGTTAGGAAGAGAGGAGAGGAGTAGAGGGGAGCGGGAGAAGGGAGGGGGTGATGTGGACAGAGAGAGAGGGTGATGTGCCTATCTTAGCACCTACTTTAGTTACTAATACTATATACTAATACTCACAATATATTCCAAATGTTAACACAATGTGCAGTAAGCAAGATCATTTGACACAATATATTCCAAATGTTAACACAATGTGCAGTAAACAAGATCATTTGACACAATATATTCCAAATGTTAACACAGTGTGCAGTAAACAAGATCATTTGACACAATATATTCGAAATGTTAACACAATGTGCAGTAAACAAGATCATTTGACACAATATATTCGAAATGTTAACACAATGTGCAGTAAACAAGATCATTTGACACAATATATTCGAAATGTTAACACAATGTGCAGTAAACAAGATCATTTGACACAATATATTCGAAATGTTAACACACTGTGCAGTAAACAAGATCATTTGACACAATATATTCCAAATGTGCAGACAATGTACCAATGTACATCAACAATGAATTCAGGAATATCAAAAATAAAGATTTAGAGAAGCAGATCTTTGGATCCTTGCCTTATACGGCGACGGCGGCGTGGACGGAGAGGGGCTCGGGGAGGCGGCCGGCGAGGGGCTCGGGGGAGGTGACGGCGGCGACGGAGGAGCGAAGAGGCAGCGGCGACGGGCCCGAGGGAGGAGGAGGGCGACGACGGCGACGGAGGTGAGAGGAGGCAGCGGCGACGAAGGAGCGAGGAGGCACCGGCGACGGGCCCGAGGGAGGAGGACGACGGCGGCGACGGACGACGGAGGTGAGAGCAGGCAGCGGCGACGGCGGCGGCGACAGAGGTCCAAGGAGACAGATCGGGAGAGCAACGATATTTAGATCTATAACTGCAGCATACAAGGAAAACCCTAGCCAGAGGGTATATATAGAGAGGCTTATTACAGACGGTTCTACACTTAGAACCATCTGTGATATCACTATCACAGACGGTTCTAAACTTAGAACCGTCTGTGATAAGCCTTTGCCCCCGATTGTAGTTATTAAGACAAACACCACCCAGCTGCATTCATATACAACACCAACCGGCTGCATTCATATACAACACCAACCAGCTGCATTCACACAGTGTATTTCTTCAGACATTTTCACATATACATAAATGCAAATTCACAAATACATTACACACATGCATTGTTGTATACATAAATGCCAATTCACATATACATCACACAGTACACATGCATTGTTGTATATATAAATGCCAATTCACATATACATCACACACATGCATTGTTATATACATATATGCAAATGCCCACATATATATCGCACATTCTCATTCTACTTGCTTATTTCCTTTTAAAATTAGCCCTTCATGATGATCAATGCGTACATAACTAGTTTCGTCATGTTGTTCGTCGTCGACCCTTATGCCATTTCCAAAAGGAGGTAACTCGTCAAATTGATTGTATTCTTCCTCGTCCACTACATTCTCTGCTCCGACAATTCTCCTTTTTCCACGAAGAACTACATGGCATTTCTTATTTGCCGGGTCGGTTACGTAGAAAACTTGAACAACTTGGTTGGCGAGTACAAATGGTTCATCTTTGTACCCGACACGTTGGAGGTCCACGGTAGTGACACTGTACTTGTCAATCTTCACCTGTGGGAGATGCACCAAACGGCAGAGAAATAAGGGGATCTTGAAAACCACGTAGTCGAGCTCCCAAATCTCTTCTATGAACCCATAGTATGAGTTTCTCGACCCATCAGTACTAAACGCATCTATGCGGACACCGCTGTTCTGGTTAGTGCTCTTTACATCCTGAGACTGTGTATAGAATGTGTACCCATTTATGTCACATCTTTGCCATGTCACAACTGTAAATGTTGGCCCTTTTGCCAACCATGTCAGCATCTCACTTGGCGAGCTCCTAGCGATTTGCTCTTTCAACCATTGGTTGAACCGACTATTGTGTTGCCTCATGATCCAAACATCCGGCTGCTCCGGATTCTATTGCCGAAGCACATCCTTGTGCTGGTCGACATAAGGCGCCACTTCAGTCATGTGTTGCAAGACCGTGAAATGGGCTTGAGTATACGTGTCCATATCTGGAGTGATTGCTTTCCTTCCGATAGTTCCGATACCCTTCAGCCTCTCCTCATGACGAGATTGAGGCACACCTATCGGTTGAATCTGAGCCATATAATCGACACAAAACTCAATGACATCTTCGCTTGCATAACCTTCGACGATGTTGCCCTTCGGCCGAGATCGATTCCGTACGTAGGACTTGAGAATTCCCATGAACCTCTCAAATGGGTACATGCTACGTACGGGCCCGCACATTTTTATCTCCCACACAACGTGAACAATGAGATGGACCATGATATCAAAAAACGAAGGAGGGAAAATACATTTCAAGATGACATAGAGTCATCACCACCTTGTCCTGCAGAGCATCTAGTCCTTCTGGATCGATGACCTCCTGAGAAATTGTGTTAAAGAAATAACATAGCCTCATGATTGTCTCTCGGATTTTGATCAGCAAAATATTTCTAATTGCAATAGGGAGCATCTGTGTTATCAGCACATGACAATCAGGAGACTTCATGCCATTTAACTTCAAATCTTGCATCGAAATATGTTTCTTCACGTTGCCAGAGTAACCAGACGGAACTTTGACACCATGCAAGCACTGGTACAGTTTTGTTTTCTTAGTCTTGGATAGAGTGTAACACGTAGGGGGAAGGTACGTTCATCCATTATCAGTGCATGTCGGTGCTAACTCAGGCCTGATGTCCATATCAGCCAAGTCAAGCCGTGCATTGACGCCGTCCTTTGTTTTATCACGAATGTTCAGTAAGAGACCAATCAAGCTGTCGCATACATTCTTTTTTTCTACATGCATGACGTCGATGCAGTGTCGAACATCTAGGTACTCCCAATAAGGTAAGTCCCAAAATATTGATCTCTTCTTCCAGGTGTTCTTCTCATGAGCCCTCAATTTACGTCCCTTTCCGAGAACAACATCTAAATCCTTAACCATATTATAAACCTCTTTTCCCCTTAAATGCCTTGGAGCTGAACCGTCTTCCTTCTCTCCGTCAAATTGTTTCTTCATCTTGCGGTATGGGTGAGCCCTCCGAAGGAACCGGCGGTGACGCATGTAGACGGTTTTGCGTGAGTGTTTCAGCCACACACTCTCGGTACCATCTAAACAGTGAGTACAAGCTTTGGCACCTTTTGTACTATGGCCCGATAGGTTACCAAGGGCAGGATAATCATTTATGGTGCAGAACAATAAGGAGCGCAAAGTGAAGTTCTCTCGTTTGTATGCATCCCATACCTGTACCTCTTCGTTCCACAGTACTTTTAGATCTTCCACCAATGGTGCTAGGTACACATTGATATCGTTCCTAGGTTGCTTTGGCCCTTGGATAAGTATCGACAGCAAAATATACTTTTGCTTCATACACAACCAAGGAGGAAGGTTATAGATGCAGAGAGTCACGAGCCATGTGCTATGTCGGCTGCTCATGCTACTGAAAGGATTCATTCCATCTGTACTCAGTCCAAACCTTATATTTCTTGGTTCTGCACCGAAGTCTACAAAACTCCTATCAATGTTTCTCCACTGGGCGGAATCAGCAAGGTGTCTTAGCATTCCATCCTTCTTGCGTTCCTCCTAGTGCCAACACAGCAGTTTTGCCTCCTTTGGATTTGCAAAAAACCTTTTCAAATGGGGAATTATAGGAAAATACCATGCCACCTTAGCAGGAGATTCTTTATTCGCCTCTGTTCCCTCGCCATCATCTGATTGATTGTTACGTTTGTATCGGGATGCGTTGCACACCGGACATACATGCATGTTTGCATACTCTTTACGGTAGAGGATACAGTCATTCGGACATGCATGTATTCTTTTTACTTCCATTCCCAATGGACAAAGAACTTTCTTGGCTTTATACGTGGTTTTAGGCAACTCATTTCCCTCCGGAAGCATGTCCGCTAAAAGACCTAGCAGCGCCGTGAAACTCTTGTCGGACCAACCGTTGTTTGCCTTCAATTTCAACAGTTCAAGCATGGCCGACAATCTCGTGTACTTTGACCTGCAGCATGTGAACAAAGGTTTCTCCGAGTCCTCCATCAAGCCCCGGAATTTAACATACTCTCTCTCATCATAGTTCTCTTCTACATCGCGAAGCATCTGATCCAGATTATCATCGTGCAACCTATCCGAATCTGAACCACAGTCGATATCATCCGGCGGCATGTCATTCACTTCACCGGCGATGTCATCCGGCAGCATATCATTCACTTCACCGGCGATGTCATCCGACGGCATATGATCATTCACTTTTCCATGACTGGTCCAACACGTATAATCCTTTTTGAAACCCCTCCGAATCAAGTGCGCTTCAATTTGCCCTCGGTTCTTAAACATCTTTAAATTCTCGCAGTCAGTGCATGGATAGTACATATATTCCACCCCCTATTCAACATATCATCCTCGGCAGCTCTTGTAAAAGCATACACACCATTAATGTACTCTTCACTCACACGGCTCGCGGCATACATCCAGCTTCGGTCCTACGTTATGTATATATATAACAATTTAGTATTAAAAATTAAATTAATTAATTAATACTGCATATATATACCAGCTTAATTCATATTATAAACACAACAGCTATTATATAACCAATAATTTTGCAAACCATCTTCAATTACACTCACCAATTACTTACACTAGTAGTGTGCCCGTGCTAACGCTACGGTAAAATACAAAACAAGATAAAATTTGTAAAAAATAAAATGAACAATCAGATTCATTAAGATTCACGTCTACACAGGGGAAAAGGTGTATATCCTGCCTTACAACTAAACGTTCAATTTTTTCAACACATCACATGCAGCCTTTTATTAAGATAGTAGTGTTCAAAGTAATCCGAACAGAGTTACGAAGAGAACCAAAATATTTTTTACAAGGATGTATATAATGGTAAAAACAAATGTTGATAAGCACACGCACCATCGGAAGAAGATCCGAGTCACTGCTGGAACTACTTGGGCTACCACACTTGCTAGTTCTGATCTGTGCATCTTTCTCTATCAATATAGGGAGGCATTGCAAATATCCACATCCTCCTCAACAGCTCGCCACTGCATGCACAAAAAATAAATATCTAACTACCGCAATCGTGGCGTCAAATTTAAATCTCATGAAAACTTCACGGGGGCTAGAAGGGAAAAAACCTTTGCAGGGTTTTGTTGATGAGTGACTAAGGCGGATACATTCCACGACCTCATTCTCGAAGGCTCAGATTTTTCTGTTGGCTCTGCTCTCTAAGGAGTTTTAGATATCTACGGTGCGGGATCTGCACTTGCTAGTTTCTGATTTTTCTAACTGCATGCACTTCTCAACCGGTATAGTGGTATTAGATATTAGATTCTCTGGAACATTGTAGCATCTTAATTATTCGACATAAAATAAGATGGAAGTGTTGGTGTGGAGTGTACGGACCTTTGTAACAAGGAATGAAGATCATACCCATTGGTGATATTCGCAAAGCAAATACAGTGCAGTGTGTTAATTGACACTTGACACCATGTTAGTAAAAGTGTACTCACAATGAAAGCTAGCCAAAATAAATATTGGAAATGAAGTAAAATAGCATGTTCTAAAGATAGCTAGCGAATATTGTGGTTTGCAAGGAAAGATGAGTTCAAGAATGGGAAATTCCTGTTGGGGCGTGGTACTTCACTGGCCATGAAGAGTGAATCGTGATAAGCTCTGCGATCATTAATTTATATTCCGGACTCAACCGTTTTGCAGCAAATTCCATTGCGTTAACGATCGATTTGTCGACGAGTAGGTGGATCTGGTTGATGATCTTGAATTCAAAGCACTACTCCACGGATCCTTCATATCTCAATTGCAGATCGTGAACCTTCTCAATGACATTATTCCTTCTCTTCTCATCAATATCTCTTACATCTGTACATAGGATATTGGGAATTTGTTAGTTGGAAAATTATCATATTTCCATAAGGAAAATTGTATTTCTATCAAAAGAAACAGGCCCTACCAATTTCTAGGTGTGATTTACTTGGGATGCTATTGATTGCTCTGGATGTAGCTGCAGAATACTGCGGGAGAATAATCTGTTAGTGGAAAAATATGTGGGCAAGTATACCTTGACCATCTTCTTAAGATGGTGTTTACTTGGTTCACCAATGGCTTCATAAATATCCTTTTGCAACGAAAAACACTCAAATATTATAATTGAGCATCTAATCTACAACAGGTAAAACATTATAAATCATGCTTATGCTTTCTATTATATAAATATCAAAATATTTTCATATTTTAAAGTTTCAACTCTCATGGTTTAGCTAAATGTGATACATATTCGCATTTGATGCATTTCTTCATATGCACATTTCCTTTGTATAACTGAAGATATAATTCAAGAAGGGATGAATACATACTAAAATGAAGGTAGCATGCGGGTTAAGAATTCTATTAAACAAAATCAACACATGCTTCATGCAGCTGCAAATCCATTTGTCATGGAACACATATTTAGTCCACATATACTACAGATATTACGATATCTCAGCAAAAATGAACTAATGGTACATATGACTTAGAAAATAAAACATAATTCATCAAACGTACCAACAATGCCAACAAAGATCAATTGATCCCGATTCCAAAACATGTTTCTCAATCTAATGCCATTTCACCACTTGCCAATCCAAAGATCATTTCAGAAAACTCTCATTTACCATACATATGTGGAGACCCTTCAACAAGAATGCAATCAAATGGATGGAGATGCTAACGTTGAGAGCATGAGCACTGCTCCAGCATGACTCCCATTCCCTTCAAATTCCACCTTAATACTTGCAGGAGCCGCAATAGCAGTAACAATGCCAATTGGGATACCTGTTCAAAGAACATACATGAGTAAGAGCAATTTCAAACCATATACATATATCAGAATTGATACTGTTGTTTAATATAAGATGTAAATTATGGTGAGAATGAGGGTCAACCTTCCCAAGCAGCTAATTCCAAATCGTGAGCAAGGATATCCAGGTAAATAGAAAAGAAATAAGGGAGAAGATCACAAATTAAGGCGTGAACTAAACTTTGCATACCTTAGTTTGTTTCAGAGACAACAAGTATGCAGCCATGAAGGATGCAATCCCATCAACTATGTCCTCTTGCTTAACAAGAACATATCCATCCTCGAATCATCACTAACGTTCATACTTTTATCATCCCATATATCTGCGCACTTATGATATCCCATGATATAGTTTCATCTCTTGTTACATGAATAATTGTGGAGCTGTTCGGTTGTCGAGTTCAATTGGACGAAGTGAAATAAAACAAAATTTGTAACATGCTGCGGAAAGGTCGGTGTGTGCATTCATTTTTAAGCCATAATTCTAATTAAACTTTCGAGTCCAAAAGGGCAATAATGGTTCATTCGGCAAATGCACACCTGCACCATGTTGATATATTGACTTCTCGGATGCTATCAAGCTTTTCGAGAAATTCGGTGATTCAACCTCGATTTAAGTAGATCACACAGCTGCAAAGTAAAGGACGAGATACAAAATTTAGGACAGTTTCAGAACAAAAGGAAGAAATACGGTGAAAGCTCTCTTTTTTCTTGCCCTCTCTCCCTAGTCCCTGCTTTCATGTCACCCCAATAAGTGATACCCAAAACCAAAAGTGCCAGAAAACTGTTTAGCCCACAGTTGTCATTGAGAGAACAAAATTGAAAAGGGTAAACTTGGTGCCAGGAACACCTACATCCATGGTAAAGCATGAATATGAGAACTCTGTGGCCATCATTTGCTAAAGAAGGTAAAAGCTCTGCTAAGGCCTGAACAAAAAGTAGAAATTAAGGTAAAGCATGAATTGTTAACAAAATATATTACAGTCCCAAACATGCCTCTATTGAAGCTATTGTTGTAAAACAAAAATGCTTTTGTTCGATATAAACCGCATAATTAAACATGTAAATAAAAAGGCTACACTGACATTTTGCTGATCCAAGAACATGCTCATCTGTTAGGGCACCCTTTGTACCAAAGATCACCATATGAAATTAATAGCCGGAGGCGAAAGTGAGAAACAAATGACATAAATGCACTGCAGAATGATTAAAACAAGATAAATTTTGGACACAAGGGATGTGTCTCAACAACAAAACCATGGTTTGCCCAGTGGAGCTGTTGATAAAATACAGCACATCCATACAATTCACTTGCCGCAACATTTAATTATTTGGCACATAGAAGAAACTAACACCAAGCATGATAATGGATACGACAAGACAATGCAATATGTAAGACAATAAGACCCACTATAATTCAGTAGAAGGAAAGAACAATACTTGGTGGATAGCAAAATCATTGTAGTTCTTTAGCTCTTGGGTTGCTCTGTCCAAGTAACATTCAAAACCAAATGCGCCTTTAGGGTACAGCAACCTTGCAATTCGATCAATATCTTTGTCCCTGTAAATGCGCCTTATAAGCAAAGGGTGATTCGCAATCTGTGGAGCAATGAAATAACATTTGAGACAGACAAATATTTTCCTGAAATTTTGCATCACAAGATATGCTCACCTTACGAAACTGCATAAAATAGTTTGATATTTGACGCTTTGGAATTAATCCAACAACGTTATTAGAAAACTTGGCTGAAGACTTTGCACTACGAGCCCGACAAGCGCACGATATTCATTTATGGCAATCGTTATAAGCTTGAGACCGCTCTGAGCCCATGAAGACAAAATTAACTCGCAACACACAATCGATGTAAGTTGAAACTTGAAACACCAACAAGAACAGCCAATTTCTGATGCCTAATACATCAAACATCCGCCCAAAAAGAAAACCATCACCTTCAGCTCAACGTTTGTAAGCACATTCAAAATTCTCTCGTGCAACTCATCTACTAACATGCTTATAGCTAAATCAGATAGCCGCCGCCGCCTACTGGATTAATCAGAGAAAGAAGGGTGCACCTAGGGTTCCAACTTGGGAGGATGAAGAAGCGAAAATCGAGTGAGGAATCAGAGGGAGGAGAACTGAGTGAGGAATACCTAGGGTTCCAACTTGTGCATCACCTCGGAGGGCTCGGTCGGCGGCGCGGGGTCGGGATCCGCCCACGCGGCGCGGGTGCGGGCGGGTCGGACATGGATCTCTCCTCAATCGCCGCCTAGGTCGCGGAACCCTAACCGTAGGTGGCGCCGAGAAGGCGGAGACGAGGTCCCGCCGCGGCGAGGTAGGTGCGATGGTCGCGGTGGCGGTGATGATAGAGTCGAGCGGGTGATGGCGCCTCCATGCCGATGGCGACGGCCTCGGCCGTCGTATAGGTGGCGTAACCCACGGATGAGCTTGGCCTTGTAGAGCGAATCGGCGGCGATCTCCATGCGGCGCATCACGGACATGTCGCGAAGAAGGTGAGGAACTCGGCGGGGTGGTGGTGACGTCGCGGACGGCGGGTCGACGATGTGGGAGGTGAAGGCACGGAGGTCTCGGCGGTGAGCGCGCCGTGGAGTCGGAGATCGGGCATGCGGCGATGAGCGCCGTGGCCGGCGCGCGCGGGAGGCGCGGAGGAGGCGGCCGCTGCCATGGCGACGGTTGGCTAGGGTTTCGGGAGGCGGGGCGGCGGGGGGGGAGGAGGAGGCGGCGGCGGAGCGGACGGAGGAGGAGGAGACGGCGGCGGAGCGGGGAGGAGGAGGAGCGCGCGCGCAGTGGGGGGGGGGAGGACGCGAGGAGGAGGAGGAGTGGTGGAGAACGTGGGATCGGGAGACGCGGCGCGGGGTGGGGAGGGGAGGAGGAGGCGGCGGCGCAGGGTGGGGTGGGGAGGAGGAGGAGGCGGTGGCGGCGCAGGGTGGGGGGAGGAGGAGGCGGCGGCTGAGCGGGGGAGGAGGAGGAGCGGGGGAGACGGAGGCGGAGGAGGAGCGAGGGCGGAGGAGCCGCCTCGTGTTGAAGCCTCGTTGAAGCCTACGTTCCATCCAGGCCGCACGATTGGGTTGAAGCCAGGGAGAGTTTTTGTTTAGCCCTTGATTTTAATGAAGACAATTTGCTGGGTGCATTTTTGTGGGTGCACGAAGGTTGGTGCTCTCAACGGGGGACGTATTCTTGGGTGGACTGAGTGTAATTTCAATTGGTCAATTATAGTAGAGATCTAAATTATAATACAAAGAAAAATAAATTTCATTACTAACCATATCTAGAGCAACCAGGAAAGTATGAATCTTTAAAGCTCAATCTCTGCCTCCTCCCACCAAATTAATTGGCTTGAAATTGCCTAGCTTGCCTCCTGAGCGAAAGAGTGAAGCACCGGCTAGATCTGGATCGAAATGAAGACACATGCGGTTCTGAGCAGCGCAATAAATGCCTAGCGTCATTATCACAGACGGTTTTTAATACAAACCGTCTGTGATAATCAGCTTATCACTATCACAGACGGTTTTTTTTATTCAAAACCGTCTGTGATAATTCCAGATTATCACATACGGTTTTTAACACAAATCGTCTGTGATACTAAATTATCACAGTCGGTTCATCGGTAAGAACTGTCTGTGATACTTGTTTTCTCTGACACCACCAACATAGACGGTGTCTAAATTAAAACCGTCTGTGTTAGTGATCGATCACAAACGGTTTTGTCAAACCGTCTGTAATTGACCGTCTAGTATTAGGCTTTCTGTAGTAGTGGTGAATGATCCTCCTGCCTTTCTCAGCCCAACAACTTTTGCATGTTTGCACACCACAAAGAGAAGGTGCATCCACAACACTTTAGACTCTTGTACTCGCACAAATGAAAAAGGCAAAAGGAAATAAGAGCAAAAAATTAATTAATAAGCACTGGCATTGATAGCTTCGTTATATTTGTATGTGCCATAGCAGCATGGAATGGCCACTTTGTTACAAGCTGTATATACTAAGTGTTACAGTAGTAAACAGAGAGTGGGTCGGCAGAGCTTAGTTCTTTAACATGTGTGTCTATACACACACATACACACACATGCACACACACATATATATACATATACATATATACACATATATAAAGTTGCACTATTCTGCGTCTGCGCGCACTGTGCTTTCTAGAAAGTTACTACTATGCGTGAGTGAAGTTACTGTCAAACGCATGTAGAGTTATTGTAAGTTGTAACATTACATAACTGGTAGTAACTCTACATGTGTTTAATAGTAACTTCACTCACGCACGGCAGTAACTTTCTGGCACGCATTCTACACGTACATGTACGATAGTAACTCTATACGTACACACACACACATATATATACGTATATATACATATATATACATATAGACAAACACACACACACATCTATACATATACATACACACACATATACATAATAGTGCAGCCATGTGAGTATGTAACTATGTATAGAAAAATGGTTTTATATTCCTAGGAGTACGTACTCTTACTTCTAATATACTTTTTAATAGTGTTATATCTTTGGTTCTATACTCTTGGAAGTACGTACTCCCACTTTTAATATACACCTTTTAATGGTGTTATACCTCTTTATCTCGGAGAGTGTTCGACCATCCTTGCTCGGAGTGAAAAAACTGCATCACGCAAGGAGATCCTTCAGCCCGTGCTGCAGCAGCAACTAGCTCCTGCGGCTGCGCGCGGACAGCAAGCAGGAGCCCGGGGTGGGCGTGGCCACCGCATTGGGCGAGGAGGAGCAGCAAGTCGTGGAGAAGATCAAGGATCAGCTCAGACGTAAAAGGATCTTGGTTGTTGCTGACAACGACACATTTGGCTTAGTACGGGAAGAGAGAGAATCTGCTTGTGTGCCCGCTGCTGGCACTGATGCTGCTGACGACGAGTCGACGACGGTGTCTGCTCTTCTGGAAGGGCTATAATTGTGAGTGACTGCAGGGAGGAACTGGAAACCTCCTGAATCATCCGTTCCCTACAAATTAAGGACTACATATCCCTCGGAAGTTTTCCGTGGGAACACCCTCGCCCTGGTCGACGGCGAGGACAAGGACAAATCTGAACTCACAGAGGGTATTCTGCAGAAATGCAGCAGGGATTTCTTTTGCACGGAGATGTTCCTTCGTGCCCCCTATGCCAATCCTGTTACTTAATTTCATTTAGCACTTTGCATAGTCATTAGCTTTGCTAGTTTCTGCGTGTAGTTTTTTTTAATGCTATCAGCACGTAGTGTTTCTGAATATGTTCAGCTGGTGGACCAAATATTTCAGATCTTGCATGATCCAGAGGGAGTATCGGGCCACTATTTCGTATGTAACTGATTCGTGTAGTTAGTGAGCAATAAAAGGAAGAAAAAAACAGAAAAGTCGCAGTTGGTTGATGCGGCACAAACGCTCTGAATCCTCTCTGTATTCTGCTCTCTGTAGAGTCTACCGAAACCACCTCCTGCCGAGACTGTTCATCATCTGGCAACTAACAGAGAAGCCATCATCCTCTGTTTGCAGTCTGCAGGTACAGAGTATTAGGGTTTGGGCTGTCAAATCCTGTTGGAACTGAACTCAATAGCTTAGCTACTCGCCTTGAGAAAACTCACTGATGCTTTCTTCCCTTGGAACCATACACGCACCCGAGTAGGGATGACGAATGAACACAGGAGAGGCTTCGTGTCAACATACGCCTTTTTCTTCTCTATGTTTATTCACTTGCAACGTCTCTCAAAATATTTGACAGATTACATGGTTTAAATAAGCCTTACGCATGCACTGGGTAGACTACGCTATTGTCCGGGATTTTCTCCACGATCCGCATGACTTGCACCCTGAGCAGCATCCGAAAGACTCGCTCTACCAACCAACTGACTGGAGCAAACACACTGCAGCCTGACCAGTCTACGACCACACACAGACCTGCCAAGCTTCGAGTCCTTCGACCACGGTGTCTCGACCATGCCTTACGACTACAGCTTCTCGACTATGTCTTTCGACCACTTCACTGATCCCAGCTTGTCAACCAACGACCACGGCTTCCCTTCGACTACTTCACCGACTACGGCTTGTCGATCATAGTTCTTCGACCGCATCTCTGATCACATATGTCTTCGAGTACCAACCGTCACTGTAGATTCTACTGTCGACCTACGACCACTGTAGTTATGACTACTGTGCTACAACCACTGTAGCTATGACCAATGCAGTACTCGAACACATCGACTGCTACAAAACTCGGACACGTTGACTACAATGTACTCGAACACACCGAGTACTTGACTATAACCACGCAGTACTCGAACACACCGAATACTCGATTACGACCATGCAGTAATCAAACCAAGGTTTAAAATAGCCGGCTATAGCCACCGCTATAGCCGGATTTAGCCTTTGGGAAGGCTAAGGGCTAAGAGAAATCACTTTTAGCGCTAAACATTTTTTCCCGCTATTAGCCAGATTTAGCCCGCTAAATCCGCTAAATGGACTGCTATTTAGCCCGCTAAGGAGGGGAAAATTCTGAAGTGGGCCGAATTCCCGTTTGGCCCAAACTCGTGCTTAACCTAGCTCTTGCTCTGCCGCACCTCACGATCACGATGTCGCACCTCGGTCCTCACACCAGCCTCCCGACTCGACTTCGCCGCGCGCGCCACGCCTCCCGAGCCTCGCGCGCGCGCGCCACCATGCCTCCCGAGTCCCGACGCTCGACTTCCCGAGCCGTGCCGCCGCCGCCGCCGCCCACGCCTCCCGAGTCCCGACTCCGACTTCCGAGCCCGTGCCGCCCGCGCGCCGCCGCGCCTCCGACTCCGACCGCAGTCCAAATCACGCGCAGCCCAAATCACCGCGATACCCACCGATTGGAAGTCGCCACACGCAGTAACCCTAGCCATTCGCCGTTCCTCTCGAGCTCGCGTGGAGTCTTTGGCGGCGGCGCCGATCTTGTTGCTCTGTGACCGTGGCGGCGGGTGCAAGACCGACGAGGGGCGTCGGGTGCGGGTGGCGGCGATCGCGGCACCGCCGCTTCTTTGTTCTGCGAGGGTCGGCGGCAGCGCGCGCCGCGAGCGCGCGGCGGCGCGGCGGCAACGCCGGCGGCTGCTGCTTTTGCTGCGATCGCAAAGGACAGCGCGCGCGCGGAGTGCAAGTGGCAGCGCTGCTCTCATTCTTTGCGGCGGCCATGTCCCACCCGAAGGCAAGATTCTTCAAACTCTTCTCATATGTCCTCTGTTCTTTACGTATTGGTAGTTGGTAAGACTTTGAACTATCTGTCACTAGTTAGATGGTAATTGGTATTTGTAATGTCTTCACCTGATGCTTGACATATTTGTTGGTCAGCCGCTAAATGGCTTAGCCCGTTATAGCCTTTCTTAGCTTTTGGGAGAGGCAGCCGCTAAGGGGCTTAGCCCGCTATTTAGAACATTGAATCAAACACACCGAGTACTCGACTACAATTATACACAACAACAAGATTAGTTCCAACGAATCCTAACAGGACCGAAGATGAACTGCATAATTTGTGCAGCAGCCTACCGGTGATCATCGAAGCGCGGAACAGAAGGCGGCCACCATCTTGGTCTAAGGCTCGAAAAATGGTAGAGTTTTGCTACAACGGCCTGCCCAACTACCGCAAGAGATGCTTGCTGTCTATTTACCCCCGAGATTTCGAATTCAGGAGGAGCAAATGGGCTGCACAAAACCTCATAAGCAAAAGAGAAGGGTTGAGCGAAGCAGATGAATCGAGCGCTGTTTCAACGCGCTTGTTGCTTGGGGCATTGTTCGTCCTGTCAACATTGGCGCTGCAGGCAACGTGACGAGCTGCAAGGTACGTCCTCATGCTTTATCCTTCGTTGCCACGATGGCCAAAGATGAGAATGCTAGCAACACAAGCCTACCACCTGAACTGGCTCACGGCCTCCCCATTCACAGCGGAATTCAACTGTGAAAACGCTCCAAGGAGTGAACGGGCCTCGTCATTGCTCATCCAGTGAACTACATTAGCCTGCTCGTGTGGATCAGGATCTTGCATAATTCTTTTTAATTAAAGGGTTAACTCTTCCACTTTGTAGGACGCAAACGCTGCTGAACCTCCCAACACCTGCTGGAACTGGAACATCTGTGAGCGTCGAATTCCTCGGAAACTCTATACTGAATCGCTGCGAGCATCTTCTCTGTCGGGACTCCATGTTGTAAGGTCTTACGACCTCCCAGGATCTTTTACGACCGGTTAGAGTCGTTTACGACCAGTTCTGGATACTTACTGCCAGTTCCGACCGCTTCAATCTCTTCCGATCTTTTTCAACGTGGTCGTAAAGTTCTTGTAGCAACTTACGACCACTCTGCGATATCGAGTGCTTGTCTTCCTCCAGCCGCTCTCCTTAATACCGTGATCGTAAATCTTCACGAACACGCGGTGATCTTGGTGATCACCGTTCACCGTGATCGAACACCCTTTCGACTATGTTCACTTCCTTCAACGTGATCGGTCGCTTCCGTTCACGTCTTCGATCTTCTCGGTGTAGTCGCTGCTCCTTCGACCACCTTCACCGTGGTCGTAGCCTTCCTGCGTGGTCGAAACTCGCTGCGAGAACTTTGCGTGGTCGTAACTCCTCCGATCACGCTTGCGTGATCGTGAGTCCTTCCGACCACGTCTTGCACAATCACACCACAAAAACAATGATTTGTGTGTTTCCCTCTTTTGGTGTTTTCTCAATTGCTTGGTGCATAGAATACATGGCTCTAAGCCTCTTTTTATACCCGGCTGTCCTACTTCAACACGGGTTCTCAACATCTACTCCGACTCGATTCTAATCGACTTGACTAGGTTTCCACTACGACTTTAAATTGCATTGCAATTCGACTTGATTACACCCAAATTTTGCACATGACTCTAAAACAAGATTATTTACAACATTCTCTCCTAATCTTGTTTTCAACTTCGATCATGCCAATCTCCTTCTTCATCTCTGAAAACTTTATCCTCCCAATGACTTTGTCAATATATACGCTTTACGTTCTTCGGTTACGATATAGTTGATATCGATCTTCCCTCTTCGACACAATCTACGATATAGTGATATCTTGTGTCTATGTGTTTGCTTCTATCATGTAGAACCGGATTCTTGCTCAGTGATATTGCAGATTTGTTATCAACCACGGCGTCACCTTTTGAACCGCCGTTTGACAACTCGCTTAATAGTCGGCGAGCCAAACTCCTGGCAGGATCTGCGCTCGCTGCGATGTACTCAGCTTCACATGAAGATAATGCAACTACCTTTTGCTTCGAGATTGCCACTGATCGGACTCTCCCAAGCACAAACATTATGCACTGTCGTGCTCTTTCGATCGTCGACATCTCCCGCCATGTCGCTATCATCGAGCCCGTCAGTGCAACGACTTTCCACCTCCTCTCTTGTACTGAATCCGAGATTCAAAGTACCTTTGATGTATCTCGGGATGTGTTTCACGGCATTCATATGCTCTGAGTCGGTTTCTCCATGAAGCGACTTACGTATCCGACCGCAAACAAGATGTCCGTCGGTGTGCACCAGATACCGTAGACTTCCGACAATGCTCCTATAAGTCGTGGCATCAGCTGGTGATCTGGGCTGTCTTGCTCAACTTCGGATGATTCTCCATTGGGGTTTGACATGGATTGCACTCTTCCATACCCGACTTCTCCGAATCTTTCGAGCATATCCCGGTGACAAAGTGTTATGCCGTTGTCGGTTTGATTTACTTCAATGCCGAGGTAGTAGCACAGAAGTCCCAAATCGGTCATTTTGAACAGCCTCTTCATCTCTTCCTTAAACCTCATAATCTCCTTCGAACTTGATCCAGTAATGATCAAGTCGTCCACATAAACGCCCACGATCAGTCTGTTCTTCGTATCTCCCCTCGTGTATACAGCATGTTCAGAGTTGCTTCTTCTGAACCCGAGTGCCGTTAGACATTTGTCAAGCTTCAAATTCCATGCTCGTGGTGCTTGTTTAAGTCCGTAGAGAGCTTTGTTCAGCTTCAAGACTTTCTCGGCTTGCTCCTTGGATTGAAAACCCGGCGGTTGAGAGACATAAACTTCCTCCTTGATGTCTCCGTTCAAGAACGCTGTTTTCACATCCATGTGGTGAATCTCCCATCCACCGTTTGTTTGCCAATGCAAGCGATGAGTCGTATAGTCTCCATCACGAGCTCTCGGGCAAAGACTTCTTCGTAGTCGATGCCTTGTTTTTGAACATACCCTTTCGCCACAAGTCGTGCTTTGTGTTTTATGACTTCTCCTTGGAATCCTTCTTTACCTTGAAGATCCACTTTAAACCGATTGCTCGATGACCCTTTGGCAAATCGGTGAGTTCCCATGTGTCATTCTCTTCAATCGACTTCAGCTCTTCTGCATATTTGTTCTCGATATGCATCTCCTTTGCTTCTTCATAGCTTCCAGGTTCTTCTGCGATGCGTGTAAAGCGGTAGCTCTTGATTACCTTTGGTTCGGTTTGTGCATAAATCTCATTTATGCTTCTCATCTTCGGTATTCTATCGCTCGAATCTTCTTCATCAGACTCTTCTTCATTTTGTGAGACTTCCTGATCATCAGCACCGGTCGGATTTTGGCTTTGAGATGTGGTCGTAGCTTCTTCCGTATTGTCAGCATCGACTTCTTCGACTTCGAAGGTTACCCACTTCGACATGTCTTTCTCAATGTCCTCGTGTTCTTCCCACTCCCAATGTTTGTTCTCTTCAAAGACCACGTCTCGCTCACATGAATCTTCTTTTAATGGGATCATAGCACTGTATGCCTTGGTGCACAGTTCCGAGCCAAGATAGATCATCCGTCGGCTCGTCGTCTAGCTTCTTGAGATAAGTGGATGGCTTCACATGGGCTAAGCATCCAAGACCCTTAGATGCTCGACATTGGGTTTTCTTCCGACCACTTGTTCATATGGAGTGACTCCATCCGGTGATCGCGTGGTCGCACGATTTAGCGAGATAGACGGCATGTCGTCGTTCGCCAAAATCTCCGGGCGAGAATCGGCTCTTCAACGAGACTTCGTGCCATTTCGACCACGATCGGTTTCTTCTTTCTACGACTCCGTTTTGTTGAGGTGAATACGGGCCGTGAAGAACCTGCAATGCCCTTCTCTTCACAGATTGAGTCAAACTCTTTTGCGAGGAATTCTCCTCTCGATCGACTGACCGTCTTCACCTTTTTGTCGACCGTTTCGACAAGAGTTATGAACTTCGAAAATTCGTCTTTGCCTCATCTTTGCTTTTACGCATGTACACCCACATGGCTCTTGAATAGTCATCCACGATCAACATGAAGTATTGATTCCGGCATGCATGCGAGGTGTGATTGGTCGCCGCAGATCTCGTGAACCAATTCGAGTGGTTGCGAAGTTTTGAAACTCGTCTCTGTGGAAAGCGCTACGAGTTTGTTTCGCCACGAGCGACCTTACGCAGACTTGCTCGGGTGGTCGATTGTCGGTAATCCGACCACCATCTCTTTCCCGCCATCGTGTTGAGACTCGGAAATTCAGATGTCGAATCTTGCGTGCCATAGCCAGCCGCATCATCGGTTGTAGTCTTCATACACTTTGGCTTGCATGCTTCAATTTGAATTTTATGCAGACGGTTTACCGTTTTACGTACTTTCATTATGATCGCTCGGTGTGGTCGTACATCTTGAGATAGGTGTCTTTGAGTTCAATCGACAACCTTCTTGATCAATTGTCCAAGGCTTATAATGTTGCCGTAGACTTGGAATGTAGTATACATTCGACAATCTCCTCTGGCTTCCATCCTTGCACTGCATCAGGATCGTGCCTCTCCCTTTTATCTGAATAGTAGAGCCGTCTCCGAACTGTACTTTTCCGAGCACATTCTTATTTAATTCGTAAAACATCGAGTACGTACCCGTCATGTGGTTGCTGGCTCCGTTGTCGAGATACCAGTCTGTCGTCCGCTCTTGAGTCTGCTCTCCTTTCTCCAACAGACTAGGAAACACTTTCTCCTCGTTTAATAGAACCATTGTCGGTTAAATGCTGCGGTCTGAGCGACAACAGTAATGTCGGCTCTTTGTGCTCATCCGTTTGAGCCAGGTTTGCTTCTTCTACTCTCTTCTTACTCCGACAATTCGCAGCAAAGTGACCATACTTCTTGCAGTTATGGCACTGGATGTGGCTCCGACATTCGGCCGCGTAATGTCCGAATTTCTCGCATGTGTAGCACTGGATGTCAGATTTGTCCGTCTGGTGATTGCCATCTCCACGACCACCACGACCTCCTCGACCAACTCTTCCACGGCCACTCTGGCCATAGCCTCGTCCTTGTCCTCGCCCATGAGACGCGTCACGGCCACGACCACGTCCACGACCGCCCCTTGATGACGATTCTCCTCGGTTCCTCGTGTCATCCTTTACAAACAATGCTTGTTGGTTGCAAGGCCCTTTTCCTTCATTGTCGGCTTGGTAACTTTTCAGAAGCTGCTCGTGTGCTCTGAGCGCCCCAGTTACCTCCTCCACCTTCATCTTCGAGAGGTCTTGTGAGTGCGTGATAGTAGTTCTGACCAGGAGAAACTTCTCGGCGATACTCGTAGATACTTCTTCACCGCCACCTCATCTTTCAAGTCGTCGCGAGAGATTTGATCTCGTTTACGACTTCATTAAACTTCCCAGAGAATTCTTCCACTGTCTGGTCTCTTCCCATCTTCAATGATTCAAACTCACTCCTCAATGTTTGAAGTCGAACTTCCTTTACTCGATCTACTCCTTGGTGCATTATCTGCAGAGTAGTCCAGACATCTTTCGCCGTCTCCTTGCCAATCAACTGCCGCATCATCGAGTCGGGCACGGCCTGATAAATCGCCGCCATCGCCATCTTGTCGAGTCGTTCATCAACGACTTTGTCTTTCTCCTTTGGTTCAACTGGACCCCAGACTCCCTGTGCGATCATGTTGACCTTCATCTTCATCGCCCGGATCGGGTAATTGTCGAACGAGGATCGGGTCTGCAGCGACACGCTTTCCTTCACCTTTGAAGCCTCGCCATGGTTCACCGAGGCTCGATACCAAGCTGTTGTAGGTCTTACGACCTCCCGGGATCTTTACGGCGGTTAAGTCGTTTCGACCGATTCGGATACTTCTTGCCGATTCAGACCGCTTCAATCTCTTAGATCTTTTTCAGCGTGGTCGTAAAGTTCTTGTAGCAACTTACGACCACTCTGCGATATCAGTCTTTGTCTTCCTCCAGCCGCTCTCCTTAATACCGTGATCGTAAATCTTTACGAACACGCAGTGATGCTGGTGATCACCGTTCACCGTAGTCGAACACCCTTTCGACTATGTTCACTTCCTTCAACGTGATCGGAGTCGCTTCCGTTCACGTACTGATCTTCTCGGTGTAGTCGCTGCTCCTTACGACCACCTTCACCGTGGTCGTAGCCTTCCCTGCGTAGTCGAAACTCGCCTGCGAGAACTTTGCCGTGGTCGTAACTCCTCCCGATCACGCTTGCGGTGATCGTGAGTCCTTCCGACCACGTCTTGCACAATCACACCACAAAAAACAATGATTTGTGTGTTTCCCTCTTTTTGGTGTTTTCTCAATTGCTTGGTGCATAGAATACATGGCTCTAAGCCTCTTTTTATACCCGGCTGTCCTACTTCAACACGGGTTCTCAACATCTACTCCGACTCTGATTCTAATACGACTTCGACTAGGTTTCCACTTACGACTTTAAATTGCGACTGCAATTCGACTTCGATTACACCCAAATTTTGCACATGACTCTAAAACAAGATTATTTACAACACTCCAGATTGCTAAAAGTGCTGGACCTAGAAGGCTGCGAAGGATTGAACAAGCGTCACCTCAAGTGCATCTGCAACAAGATGTCGACGAGCTGCGCAAGGAAATTGACAAGCTCCGGTACTTGGAGACATCAGCGGGAGGATAAGTGGGCTTCCTACTTGGATCAGCGAACTTTTTTCTGTTCTAGCCCCTGGTGGCGTTTTTTTGCAGGTCTGACCTCTTGCACGGTTATTTTGCATTTGTCCCCCTTCGGAGCGTGGATTGTTCAACGGTCAGTGCGTGGCATTTCCGTAGGCGGGGGCACGAATCTGCAGCACCTGGCGTGAGCCGCGGTCGGTGTCTACGGAAAAGTCACGTAGAGAGCTGCTATGAAGTGGTCGGTGGTCGATGCTACACTAGCTGATCGATAGTTAGAGAGTGGTCGAAGCTTAGTGGTCGATAGCTAAATGTAGTCGATGGTCAAAACTACAGAGTGGTTGGAGGTCGAAGTCTATAACGTGGTCGGGCGGTCAAAGTCTAAAGAGTGGTCTAAGCAGTCGAAAGTTATATAGTGGTTAGAGCGGGCGGAAGTTATAAAGTGTTTAGGACGGTCAAAAGTTATAAAGTGGTCGGTAGAGCGGCAGCGGCTGGAATTGATGAGTGCGGTTGGTCTTTCCCGTGCCCCTGACTGCAGGATTTGGTAGGCTCGCGTGTGCACAGGGGTGGGCAAAAGCCCATGGCCGCCGACCGCTTGTCCGTGTCCGCCTGGCTGCGGAATTGCCATGCATCGTTTGCCGATGGTTCCACGGTCGGGAGGGGGCCAAAAGCACAAAATCGCTACCTCAAGTGCCATATCTGTAAAAAAACGCCAAGGGGCCAAAAGAAAAAAAAATCTGGATCAGCGAGCTTTGTCGACTCTCCAAAATCACTCTACATGGCACTCTTGATGGACATTAATGCTTTACACTAGTTTTCTCGTCAGGTCCAAAAAATTACAAAACTGATAAATTCTGGTTTAAAATTTGAACTTTAACTAAATTCCTTAACCAATACAAGCCAATAAGTACTAAGCTAACCTAGTGGTAAGGATGGGGTTGGTGAGCACTAGTTTTGAGTTCAAACCCAAAAAAAACAACATTATTATTTTATTTTTCCATTTCTACTAAAAAATCAGATTTAAAATTTAAAAATTTAGAACGGAATTTTCTGAGATTATTTGAAATTCCTGAAATTTGGATTTATCGGTAGGGGTGAAAATTTTGTGGAAAAGTTTTCCCTAATTTACACCGCCACCGCCGGCTCCGAGACAAGTCATATATGGAAAGCAAGCTCACTCTCAACAAAGGAGAATCCCCAAGTCTCAAGTTTCTTCTTGTTGAGGGCTCTGAGATCCACAGCATATGACTTGGTCTTTCACCGAAATGCAGGCGCCTCCTTCTGGAGTCAAAGACCTTCCATGTCTGAAAGAGACTGAGAGCTTAGTGGCTACTGCCACTTGTCTGTGTGAGTGACTCGTGTCATACGTGACATTGCAACAAATCCAAACCATCCTGTTGTCATACGCCATCCAATCCGTGAGGTTACTGCTGCAAGCAATACTTCCACTCCGATGTAGATATTATATGTATTTATGTTGTGCCTATCTGTTGTTTTCCATTCTATCCGACCATGGTTACATTGACGAATGTGTGGGTGTGTGTTGCATCCTACTGAGTACTGTATGTATTGTATTGTTGTGCTCTGTGCTGTATATATGGTCTGATTGAGTGGTGTGCAACATGGTATTGATCAATAAAAAATAACATGACATGCTATCACAATCACTAGTTCATTAAGTTTTCAGTATGTAATGTGCCAGTATAGATCACTTTTTTCAGTATCTAAATAATTTGTTTGAGTATCATCAATGCAAAATCTAACTTATTCCTTTTACACATGAAATGAATGACAATTAATGTCTAAATGCATTATGTGCATTAAACTGAATCCACTAAGAAATCAGAGACTTCAGCTGCTATCTTCTCAGGGGTGAGATGCTCTTCCTGGGAGATCATGGTGGCGGCAGCTACAATATCAAGGGGGTGCGGTTGCAGGAGTGGAGTCAACCTCCATTGGTGCAAGTAGCTGCTGTGAGTCTTCCCCCTCAACGAAGGCAAAGTGGGATTCATATTGCCCTTTGCTGCCCTTCTTCTTTTTGGTTTGAAAAGCATCGATGATGTGGTGCTGTTCTGTATAGATCCATGACTAGTGCCCCCACTTGCCACATTTGTAGCTGGTTTAGTCTTGTTGGCCATAGGGTTTGTCATTTTGCTTTGGTTTGCTTGCCTTATTTTTCCTGTAGAGTGTTTGGCTTACCTTTTTGGGCTGTGGCCTTGCCCTTCCTTCACATTGCTTCATTATAGGTTTCCATATCTTGAAGCTCTCAGTGTTGGCCTCACGGCCAGCGGAGCTCTCAGGTAGTTGTGTGACAAAATTTTTGCGGAGAATTTCATTTTGAGCCTCTTGAACCTGCATAATACCAATTAATTCAACATACTCTTTGTAGCCATCTTGACGATAGTTGTGCTTAGACTGCACTGTACTAGGGTGGAGGGTGGAGAGGGTCTTCTCAATCTTCTACTTATCTATGACATGCCTGCCACAGAGTTGAAGATTGGTACAAATTCTGTGTAGAGTAGAATTATACTCCCTAACCATCTTGAAGTCAACAAATCTCAGTCGAATCCATTCCTGCTTTTCCTGAGGAAGAATTGTGTACTTTAGCCTCTCGAACCACTTTCTTAGTGCAGTCCATAAGGTAGCGTGCTCTATTCTGTCATGTACTCATTCTTGAGTGTGAGGTAGAGGTGGTGTCTAAAGAAGTGAAGTGCCTGAAAATTTTTCTTAGGGGTGGGTTTGGTATCCTTCGATGCACTAGTCCCAATGGCAGCGTGGAGCTTCTTGACTCCAAGTACAATCTCGACATCGGAAGCCCAAGTCAAGTAGTTTTGGCCATACTGGGCTAGCTCCTCGAACTCCTGGTTTATGATGCATGTCATCTACTTGTGCATGAAAGAAATACATAAATTTCTGTAGGTAAACATGCATGAAATAAATTGAATAATGGTACAAAAGACTCTCGTAATGTTCCAAAAATTTTTACGCATTTTCTATAGTTTTACTACTAATTTCAGTGATCAAAGGCAATTTAAGCAATTATGATTAATCAAATGCTACAAACAATTCAAAATTTGAATTCCTGAGGTTATTTTATGCTGGAATATGAATTTTTAGTAAATTCTTCAATTTCTGAGAGCTAATACGCTAAATTTCAATTCTAAGAAAAATTTCACACAATTTTCGGAAAAACCAGAGGCCTATCAATAAAATTCGAAGGACCTTCCCGTGATTTTCAAAACTCAGAGAGCCAATTTGCAAAATTTGGGTTGTCACCCCTTTTTTTCTTGGCCCATTCTGGACCAATACAATGTCACGGTGGGGACGGGTAGGGTTTCCATTTGGCAGCTCAAGCATGCGCACCTTGTGCAGGGGCGATGGCGGCGGTGCGTCGTGTAGGAGGCGAGCGGTGGCCAAGTGGCGTGCATGGCTTCGGGCCAGAGGCGGACCATGTAGGGGCTGGCGGTGGCAGTCCTCACGGCGGCAGCCCTTGTAGGGGTCAGCGGTGGTGATCCTCACGGCAGTGCGGCTTTGGGCTGGCCGCAAGACCACATGCGGGCGGCGCGAAGCTCGGCCGTGTGCGGTCAGTTGAAAGCATCTAGGTCCCTAAAATGGTTTTCGTAACTAATGAATTTATGTGAATATGGGACTGACGTGTTTATTAAGTGTTTAAAAGGCTTAGTCCCTAAATCGATGATGAGACGCATGCTAAGGATCAACATGGAGATCAAAGTGGCTCAAGGCAAAGGTATATGTAGACTAGGATCCTTTTTATTTTTACCGGTCTTAGAAGAAAGGATGGAATACCGGATTATAGGCTAAATGTCGTACCATTAAGAGGGATCATGGCAAGTAGCTTGATAGCATTTTCTTGTGCCATGTGGATCAATTTAAGATCATGCATTCATTATAAACTAAAATTGATAGCTAAATCTGTGCTCTGTCTGGAAAAATGGAAGTACTGGAGATTCAACGGCATAACTATCGTAGAGCGGTAGTACCGTAGCCTTAAACAATACTTTCGGCGCTCGGAAGCTCCAAAAAACCAAGCAGAACCTTTTTTCTAGAGAGCATCCTCAGAATCGATTGATGCACTATCTGGACAACTAGAAGTACCGGCATGCAAACCGTGGTACTTCCACTTCCTGGAAGCTCTATCAAAACCGAGCAGAACCTTTTTTCCAGAGAGCACCCTCGGGATGTTTTTGTGTCTATGGCAAATGGAAGTATCAGAGTTTCAATGACAGAACTATCATAGAGCGGTAGTACTATAGCTTTAAATGGTACTTCCGGAGCACAGAAGCTCCAAATAACCTAGGCGGAATGTTTTTTCCAGAGAGCGCCTGCTCTCGACCTTAGATCATATGGAAGTACCACACCAATGCTTTGGAACATCCGGTTATTGGAACTACCGGATTTATAACGGCGGTAGTTCCGCGCCGACTTCCAATGGCTAGTTCAGAAGCTCTAAAAGAGCCGTTACGACTGTGTTAGAACATGTGCGGAAGTATCGGCCATTGCACTACGGTACTTCCGCTCGTCCTAAATTTTTTAGAGAATGCATTGTAACATCTAGTTTTGGTTGGTGAGGGTATAAATACCCATCTACCTACCCAAGGTAGTATTAAGAGACCCTATTGAACATCCTTTAGCATTGAGCATTCACTCCACACCTCATTTTCTCATTATTCATTCATTTGAGGTGGTTGAGCCAAACAAGTGCATTTCATCTTTAGATTAATCCTTTGGCACTTAATTGTCGTCAAGCGAACCTTGTGATCCTTTACTCTTGGCGCTTGCTGGCACTTGGACAACTTAGTGGGAGTTTGTACGGTGATTTCTTCAAGAAGGTTGTGAAGCAGCCCGGTATCGACTTGTGAGTGGTTTGGTGTCTACCATCTTCGGAGTGAAGGAAGGACAACCACTAGTGGATTGAGGAGCTGAGGCTTAATTTGTAGAGCTGGTCCAAGTTGCTTGGGTTTTCCTCAATGTGGATTAGGGGAAACCAGCAAGTTTCCAATCACCACGGTAAAAACATCATGTGTTCATTGGTTATCACTTTATCTCTTTTTTAGCTCTTGGATATTTAGTATATTGTGATTATTTACTTATGCTAGAGCCTCTTGTAAAGATTATACTTGTAGTGCCCTAAACTTACTAGAATTGTGTAGGTTTCAATTGCTTTAAATTTATGCCATATTAAAATTGTAGAAATTATTTAGAAGGCAAGAAAAAATATTTAAACCTCCTATTCACCCACTCTTTAGTCGGTTATCCTTGATCCTACAAGTGGTATCAGAGTTTGGTCTCTTACTTGTTAGACTTAACCGTCTAGAGAAAAAGGATGACTAGTGAGGGGATTGCTATAGGAAAGACACTTTTCTTTGATGGCTCAAATTACTCTTATTGGAAAATTAGATTGTCCATATATCTCAAGGCCATGATTTCGAACATTTGGAAAATCATAAATGAGGGTTATGTCATGCCTCTTGATCCACTACACCCTACGGAACAAGATGGGTGTAACTCTCATTTAGATGCCCAAGCCATGAATTCTCTATTTGGAGCTTTAAACACAGATGAGTTCAATAGGGTGAGCAATTTAGAAATTGCTCACGCTATTTGGACAACCCTCTCAGAAATTCATGAAGGGATGTCCACGGTTAAAGAAGCCAAATTGCATAGGCTTTGGATTAAATATGAGACCTTTATAATGTTGTCTCATGAGGATATAAATGAAATGTACTTATTACTCAACAACATTATAAATGAACTCATGGGCCTTGGTACTAATGTAACCGATGTTGATGTTGTAAGGAAAATGCTTAGGGCCTTGCCGAAAAAATATGAAACGTTGGTGATTCTCTTTCTTAACTCACTCGAGTTGACAAGAATGACACCAACGCAACTCTTGGGAAACCTCATAACAAATGAATTGTACAAGAAATACAAGGAGGAGCTCTTGGAGTAATCCTCCTCAAAGGGCAAGAAGATCACCACTTTCAAGGCTAAAGCGGTGTCAAGCGAGGAGTCCGAAGATGATGATGAGGAAACCGAGGAGGAGTTGGCTCTCCTAGTAAGTCGAATGAACAAGTTCATGAAATAGCACTCAAACCGAAGCGCTAGTCATGAGAAAGCAAAGAAGGGGCACTCCTACACCACTAACAAATGCTACAGCAACGTTCGTTGCTGTGAGTGTGATGAGAAGGGGCATATTGCCTCTTAATGCCCTAGAAAGAAGGATGACAAGGAGAAGTCATCCAAGAAGAACTTCAACGACAAAAAGAAAATTTTCAAGATGCTTCAAAAGAATGGTAAAAATGAAGCTCACATTGGTGAGTGGGATTCCGATAAGGAGTACTCTGACTCCGATTCAAGTGAGGATGAGTCTCCTAAGAAAAGAGGATTTATCAGTAGTGCCATCAAGGAGGCTCCATTACTCCTCATCTCCAACATGCCTTATGGCAAAAGGAGAGAAGGTAAAAACTCTTGATGACGACGAACCCTACTATGATGAGCTTATGGATATGCTAGTTGAACTAAATTAATTTCTTGGAAAAGAGAAGTCAAAATTTAAGGTTTTAAAGAGAGAGCATATCTTTCTAAAAGAATCTTATGAGGAGCTAAAGGAAGCTCATGATTTGCTTGTCCAAGAAAATTCAAGCAAATCTTATACTAGTATTGGCATTACTTGTGATATCCTAAATGAAATGCCTAGTGTAAAAATTTCTAAAGCTAGCATATCTACTTCTTGCGATGACTTGCTTGCTATGCCATGTTCTTCAAATATTGATTCTAAAAATGCAATAGCTATGTCACATGATGATAAGCTTGTTAATGAGAACAAGAACCTAAAAGAACAAGTGACAAAGTTAAACAAAAGTTTGAAAAGATGCTTCAAGGGAAAGACTACCTTTGACATGCCCAAGAAAGACAAAAAAAATCGGCAAACAAGCCCACAAGATTTGTGAGGCAAAATGGTAGGTACTGTAAAAAGTGCTAGGAATTAGGACATGAACAACAAAATTATCCTAAGGGTAAGACTCAATTTATTGGTTTATTTGATTCATGTTGCATGCTTAAAAAAAATCAAAGAATGGTTATATTATTGCGAACTTTATTGGAACTTCGATTTTAGGTGCTAAAAAGAATACCATTTGGCGCCCAAAGCCTTGGTTACTAATATCTAAGGACCCAAACAAATTTGGGTACCTAAAAAAACTTGATTTGTTTTTGAAGGTGAACTATAAGATCGGTGTACGGCATTGGGTACTTGATAGTGGGTGCACTCAACATATGACCGGAGAGCAGAAGATGTTTACCATATTCGAAAGTGGGAGTAATGAAAGAATCATATTTGGGTACAATAGTAAAGGAAAGGTATTTGGGTTGGGTAAAATTGCTATCTCTAATGACCTTTCCATTTCAAATGTATTTCTAGTAGAAACATTAAATTTTAATTTGTTATCTGTTGCTCAATTATGTGATTTAGGCTTAATTTGCTCGTTTACTAAAGAAGAAGTAACCATTTCAAAAGAAAACGGACATGAACTTGTTTTCAAAGGTTTTAGATTTTGAAATCATTATTTAGTCGATTTCTCTTCTAGTGATTCATGCTTAAAAACTTGTTTAATGGCAAAAACCTCTTTGGGTTGGTTATGGCATAGAAGGCTAGGTCATGTGGGTATAATTCAACTTAAAAAACTTTTCAAACATGAGTTGCCTTTGTATCTAGTTTTGATATCAAACTATTTTAAATGGATGTCAAAAGTGCATTTTTAAATGGAATAATCTCCGAACTAGTTTATGTTGAACAACCTCTAGGGTTCAAAGATTTTAAATATCCTAATAATGTGTATAAACTCTTAAAGGCGCTATATGGCTTAAAACAAGCTCCTAGAGCATGGTATGAGTGCCTTCGAGATTTTCTTCTTTCTAAAGGATTTAAAATTAGAAAGGTCCATACAACATTATTTACAAAAATTATTGATGTTGATTTTTTTGTATGCCAAATTTATGTTGATGACATCATATTTGGTTCTACTAACCAAGAATTTTGGAAAGAATTTGGTGAAATGATGTCTAGGGAATTTGAAATGTCCATGATCGGAGAATTGAGCTATTTCCTTGAACTTCAAATCAAGCAACACAAGGATGGGACATCCATAAACCAAACAAAGTATGTGAAAGATCTATTCAAGATGTTTGGTATGGAAGATGCAAAACCCATCAAAACTTCCATGGTAGCAAATGGGCATCTTGACTTCAACGAAGTAGGTAAGTCGGTAGATTCGAATTTTTATAGATAAATGATTGGTAGCTTGCTTTATCTTACCACATCTAGACCCGATATTATGTTTTGTGTTTGCATGTGTGCACGCTGTCAAGCTTCTCCAAAGGAGTGTCATTTAATGGCCGTAAAGAGAATTCTAAGATATCTAAAGCATTCCTCTAATATAGGGCTTTGGTATCCTAAAGGTGATAAATTTGAATAAATTGTATATTTGGACTCCACTTATGCGGGTTGCAAATTGGATAGAAAAAGCATCTTGGGTAGTTGTCAATTGCTATGGAGGTCATTAGTATCATGGTCTTCTAAGAAACAAAATTCTGTAGCACTTTCCACCGTCGAAGCTGAATATGTTTCTGCCGGAAGTTGTTGTGCTCAATTGCTATGGATGATGCAAACTTTGATGGATTATAGAATTAAATTTGATAAAATGCTTCTTTTATGTGATAATGATAGTGCAGTAAAAATATCAAATAATCCAGTCCAACACTCAAGAACCAAACACATAGATATGCACCATCATTTCTTGCGAGATCATGTAAGCAAAGGAGATATCACAATTAGCCACATCCAGACCGAAGACCAATTAGCTGACATTTTCACCAAACCTCTAGATGAAAGCTGCTTTTGCAAGTTGAGGATTGAATTAAATGTCATAGACTACTCTAACATTGTTTGAACTCATGGCTCATGTATTTCATGCTCATTTGGAGTTGTTTGAGGCTTTTGTGAAAAGAATTTTTCTCCAAATTTTGCCAAAATTTCTATGTTTATATTGCTATTCCAAAATTATATTTAATGCATAATGATCCTGAATGATTTTAATTGAGCGCAAAACTAGGGATCATTTGCTTATTGTTATAATCCAAATTCTATTCCCTTAAGTTCCAGAAAAATCGGAACTACCGCTGTTGTTTTTGCGGTACTTCCACATTCTGAAACTACCGCTGTTGTTCTTGTGGTACTTCCGCTTTCCGGAACTACCGACGGTATTATTGCGGTGCTTCTGCATTCGTATGGGCAGTAACTGTCAAAAATCCAAGGGTTTTAACCTGTGGGACCCTCCTCTCCTCCGGAAGCTCCGACTGCACTTCCGCCCATGACTATGCGCCCCCTCTCTCCTCTCCACCAAAAACTCCAAAACTGCTCCTTAGATCTCCAAATTCGGCGGGGATTTCTTTGGTTTTTGGTTTGTGGCGAAATCCTAAAAATCTGAAACTTCAAATTGGAGTGTGCTTCAAATGCTACAAGTGATATCAAATGCCAAAGGCCCTCAACAAGCTGCTAAGAGTAAGATTATTTGAATGTGTTTCAAATATTTTCAGTTGATTTAAGTGGTATCATTTTGGTCATATGCATTTTTGCTCATACTTTTTATGACCATATTATGTTAAATTATTTGGCATCAAGCTCCTCATTTCTTAAGAATAAGTGATATGCTATTAATTGGTATTAAACCCCTCATAATGAAAAATCTCCTTTAATGGCTTAACTTGTATTCTTCCATTATTTTTGCAATAATCAATGATTTTTTTGTGATAATTGTCTCTTTTTGGTGCTTAATGCCAAATGGGGGAGAAATTTATGATAATAGCTTTGAATATTGAAATAGATATTGACAATGGGGGAGAAATAATAGAAATGCTAATGCTAATGGGGGAGAAATGTGATAATATATTTATTGGGGAGAAATTAATTGAATAATGACACATTGGGGAGAAATTAAAATTTTTAAATCTATATGTCGAATAATGCTTTCACCTTCTCTCATGCACTTAATTTCATATCATTTGGTCATTTTCATCTATGTGCTATTATCACAAATACCATAATAAAATTTTGATGATAATGATAAATACCATTATATTGTTTTGGTGATAATGACAAATGCATATATGAGACTAATATATTTGTTTGAGTATTATTTATGCTTAGACTCATTTGGATGAAAAGGTGAAATCAAAAGAGGTATACATTCGAAATCACTTTCTCATATACTATTACATTCCTTAGATCCAAAATATAGATTGAACTCCTCAAATAGTTCAAATGAATATGTGCATATGTTTTTCTTCATATAAACTTGTATGCACACATTTAGGGGGAGCTCTCTCTCTCTCTATATGTTTTGAAGTTTCATGAGTATTGATCCATGCTTCTTTTAATATGCATATTTAGGATCTTTACTTTGAAATACATTCTTGAGTATATATATCTTGTGTAGTTCATATATACTCATGTGCAATCGGGTTGTCATCTAACTTCTCCATTATGTGTTAATGGTTGGATGATTAATGACAACCGGATAAGTAAGCTTCATTTAAAGCTTATCTTAGAGTATACAATTATTGTGCACAAGTTGTATACTCGCAAATCAATTATCTTTATCTCATTATTTATTGAGATTGTCATGAATTACCAAAAGAGAAGATTGTTGAATCTAGTCCCTCCATTATGTGTTAATGGTGAAGTTTGGTAATTGATGACAATTGTTTTGTGGACTAACATTTTCTATGAGTTGGATGAATAGGTTAGGTTCCACAAATGATGATGACCTGGGATGACTTCATGTGTTAAAGATCATCAAGTTAAGAGTGAGAAGAAGATAGCTTCATGTGTTGAAGGCCATCAAGAAGAAGATGCATCATGAGCTGATGCATATACAAGATGATCATGAGTTGATCAAGTCAAGTGAAGACCATCATGTGTTGATGGATTTGATGAAAAGAATGCATCATGAGCTGATGCATATCAAGACGATGACTCAAGGCGAAGGTATGACTAGTTAGAGCTAAGGATTTGTACCTAGTCTTTACCGGTCTTGGTGTTTGGTTGGAAGACCGGATTGCTAGTATAGGTTGCCGTACTATTAAGAGGGGTCATGTCTAGTAGTTTGAGTCTCATCATATGTTGATGGCTCAACCTCACCTCATCTAGCTCCTCTTGGCATGAGGCTTACATTTGTGAATGTATTTTGCAAATGGTTAAAGCTCATGTGTTTAATTCTAGTAACATGGGACTATGCATGCAAATGTGTTTTGCAAGTGCTTCAAGTTCATGTTTTCATTCCTTGTAATGGAGGTCTGACTGGTGTTGACCTGGAGGTCAGGTCGGCCTTGTAACGGAGGTCAGACCGGCCTTGTAATGGAGGTCTGATCGGTGTTGACCCGGAGATCAGACCGGCCTTGTAATGGCGGTCTGACCGGTGTTGATCCGGAGGTCAGACCGGCCTTGTAATGGAGGTCTGACTGGCGTGGACCCGGTGGTTAGACCGACTTTGAGGTAGCGGTCTGACCGGCCCGCGGAACTTCCGTTCTTCGCCCGGTCCCTTTTTTCCAGAGAGCGACTTTGCTGATTTTTCTGAGGAGCGGTCTGACCGGTCCTGTGTGGGCGGTCTGACCGATCCTAGCGGTTTGACCAGTTTCTGTGTGGCAGTCTGACTGGTTTTCCAGCCCAACGACTAGTTTTTGTATTCGTTGGGAGGGCGGAAGTACCGGCCGTGTAACTGCGGTACTTCTGGACCTCGAGCTGATTTTTGTCCTCTCTCTTCTTTAACGGCTAGTTTTTGAGGGAGGTGTATAAATACCTCCTTAAGGGCGGTTGGGAGGTTGTTGCTAGTGCTTGGCTTGTATTCCTTAAGCTAGAGTGAGGCTCTCCACTCAATTGTGCGCGTGCACTTTGTGAGAGAGGAGAGGTGATCTAGAGTGCATGTGTTGCATCTAGAGGTGGACTTTGTGTCCGAGTTGAGCTTGTGCATTCGTTGCACGTGGTGAGAGTCAAGTGAGGGACTTGACTTGTTACTCTTGGTGTTTACCGACTCCTAGACGGCGTGCGAGGCGTCGTGCGCGGTGATCTTCTCAAAGAAGGTTGTGAGAAGACCCGACGAAGTTGTGAAGGTTGGAGCTCACCTACCCGGAGTGAGAAAGAGCTATCACTAGTGATTTGAGGTGGAAGGCTTAATTCATGGAGCCGGTCCAATTTGTTCGGGCTTACCTCAACGTGGACTAGGAGAGACCGGCAAGTCTCCGAACACCACGATAGAAAGAGAACGTGTTATTTGTGGTTTGTTTTCTTGTACTCAATTTATATTGAAGCAATTTACATTCATAGAATTAAATTGATTGCTTGTCCACCTAGAATTGCAAACCTTGACTTAGGATAGAATTGTTGGTGCAATTAGGTGAATTCATTTGATTTAGGTGCTATTTGTGCTAAACCAATTTGTTTTAAGCTTCCACATTGTATACTTGGTTTAGGCAAATCGACAGAGTCTTGAATTGTTAGTATCAATTCGAAGAGAATTTTTAGACCGCCTATTCACTCTCCCTCTAGTCGGCCTCCTCAATCTTACAGAAAGGCTATCGCTTCTGAGTCTGAGACAGAGTCAGAACAACAGGAGAGCTCACCTTTAGAGCAATCTGATGAAGAAATGCTTAATCAGAAGAACCTCAGATCAACCTTAGAAAGATCACAGCTGACGAGTATGCTAGGATGCGTCATGGAAATCAATTCCTACTTCCTTGCAACTCTGTCAACCCAAGGTTCCATACAAAGTTTCAAGAGCAAGTTTATGAACAACTGTATGGTCCATCAAGATTGTTTGCTGATCACAAATACGTTGACTGGGACTACTTGGACTCGATTGATAAGTATGATGGAACCTATAGACTATTTCAGAGGGCTGGTATACAGAACCTTGTTGCTTTGAAATCAGACTACAATGTGGATATCATCAAGCAGTTTTATGCCACTATCTACATATCTCCTGATTTCCAGCACATCTCTTGGATGACAGGCTGCCAACTTCTTGACTTTAATAAACATGAGTTTGAGCTGGCTCTAAGGATGGAGTCAAGTGCATATGAGAAAGTATATGATAGACCAGCACTTGAGCTCCCCACCCTATCAGAGTATTATGACCAAAACTCGAGGTTTATTTTAGGCAAGCTCGTTGGACTTCTTCCCATCCCAAGCCTAGTCAACCAGATCATCAATCACACCATTCTTCCAAAGAGTGGAATTATGATGTGATTAGAGGCCATGCATGGAATCTCATCAACTATATTATGCAAGGCTGCAAGTTTGATGTGGTCGATCTCATCATTTGGGAAATTACTTCCTCCAATAATGATAGGATCAAGCAGATTAATAATGATCCATATATTATGGCTTTGATCCTTAAGAAGATTGAGTTCCATGGAGGTTTGGGCAATGTCCACAAGGCTTATAAGCCTAGAGCTGATCCTCCAATTCCTCCAGCCACCCGTTCTCAAGTTTCTCAACAAGAAGAACCCGCAGCAGCTCAGCAAGAAGAAGGATAAGTTTCCCTTTCTCAGGTTTACTCAACCATCCTTTAGCTTCGTGACTCGCAAGCTGAGGCATTCGCATCCCTTTCCTCCCAGATAGACTCTATTGATGAGAGAATCATATCTATTGAGCATTCATTGGCTCATCCTCCATCTCCTGTCCGGTATGGTCGCTGTCGTTGATGTGACCCTTCTCCTCAGGGACTACAGGAGTAGCCTTTTTGGTCATTTGATGCCAAAGGGGGAGAAGATGTGAAAGAAAGTGTGAAAGGGGGAGAGGCTTGAAAGGGAAAGCAACACAAGGAAGAAGAAAAAAAGAAGCCCAAATTTATCTATCTATATATTTATGTAATGAACTTTTATGTAATGTCTTTATGGTGTAATGAACTTTTGCTTGGAAGGAACTTGTGCACTCTATGCTATGTTTATGCCTTATTCATAATAAATTTGAATGTGTATGCATCTTGTGCTCAATTACTATATTTCTTATGCTTGAAATAAATTCTCATTTATATGCACATGTTTAGGGGGAGCTTTGCCTATTTTTGACTTTAAAAAGGAATTAATTCTCTGAAACTCATGTGAAATCATTGCAAGAATTACTTACTCTAAAAGTCACAAAAAATATACAACTAGTTTTCAAACAAGTGGTATATTCACAACTTTATTCACCTCACATAAAATTTGTATTGTCATCAATTACCAAAAAGGGGGAGATTGAAAGCATCTAGGCCCCTAAAATGATTTTGGTAATTAATGAATTTATGTGAATATGGGACTGACGTGTTTATTAAGTGTTTAAAAGGCTTAGTCCCTAAATCGATGATGAGACACATGCTAAGGATCAACATGGAGATTAAAGTGGCTCAAAGAAAAGGTATATGTAAATTAGAATCCTTTTTATTTTTACCGGTCTTAGGAGAAAGGATGGAAGACCAGATTATAGGCAAAATATCGTACCATTAAGAATAATCATGGCAAGTAGCTTGATAGCATATTCTTGTGCCATTTGGATCAATTTAAGATCATGCATTTATTGAAAACTAAAATTGATAGCCAAATCTGTGCTCTGTCTGGAAAAACAGAAGTACTAGAGATTCAACGGTAGAACTACTGTAGAGTGGTAGTACCGTAGCCTTAAACGGTGCTTCCGACACTCAGAAGCTTCAAAAAACCGAGCGGAACCTTTTTCTAGAGAGCACCCTCGGAATCCATCGATGCTCTATCCAGACAACTAGAAGTATCGACGTGCAAACCGTAGTTGTTTCATTTCCTGGAAGCTTCGTCAAAACCGAGCGAAACCATTTTCCAGATTGCACCCTCGGGATGTTTTTGTGTCTGTGGCAAACAGAAGTATCGGAGTTTCAACGATGGAACTACCATAGAGCGGTAGTACCACAGCCTTAAATGGTACTTCCGGAGCACGGAAGCTCCGAATAACCCGGGCGGAACGTTTTTTCCAGAGAGCGCCCACTCTCGACCTTAGATCAAATGGAATTACTGCGCCAATGCTACGGAACTTCTGGTTATCGGAACTATCGGATTTTATAACGGTGGTAGTTTCGCGCTGACTTTCAATGGCTACTTTAGAAGCTCTGAAATAGACGTTACCCCATCTAGTCAGTTATCCTTGATCCTACAGCAGTGAGGAGCACGGCCGCAAATGAGCGGCGCTAAGCTCGGCCGCGTGCGGGCGACGAGGAGCGCGGCCACATGCGGGCAGTGCGAAGCTTGGCTCGGTCGCATGGAGGCAGTGAGACGGCTTAGCGGCGCGGACGCATGTGGTTTGCGGGCTGCTGAAGGGTGCTGTGTGCGGCAACGCGGCAGTTTGGCCGTATGCGGGCGATGCAGCCGACTGTGATTATTTTTTTAATCTACAGTGCAATCAACATTTACTCTTTAATGCAAATCTACCGATTAGCTTGGCCAGCGACTACAAGTCAGTTTGCGGTAGATTTTAGTAGATTTGCACTATAGAAAATAATTTAGAAAGCAAAATTTGCGGAATTGAAAGCGATCTAGATAGGCAATTCAATCTACGAGTGTCGTGCTTTGACGATTACCTTTCGATCCAATTGAATGAGGCCTAGAGATACGCCAGAGCAGATCATGCTGATAACATGTTGAGGAACCGACGCTGGTGAGTCCCGTCCAATCGATCACCTGTCAGATGGAAGAAAAATCACACACAGAGAAGTATAGAAGAAATAAAATTGATAGAGAGATGGGAGGAACTCTTTCTTTACTACTTTCCTCCTCAAAAATCATCATACAATCATTGGAATCCCCTATATATAGACTAAAGGATAGAGTGCCACCATAGGCCAAGGTCTGCAAGCCAGACCTAGGTTTCCCAACAAGAAACGCGCCCTGACCAGGAGCGAAGGCTCGCATTGTAGCGCACGTCCGTAAAATATGATGAACATGTAGATTGTCCTAGACAAAAGTAAAAGAAAGACCTGTGCATAGAGGGTGTGTTTGATTTCTACGCAAATCAATTTTACTAAAATTTGACTAGTCCTAACAATTTGGCCCTTGTTTGAATGATTAACAAAATTTTAGTAAGTCTATAGTTTCATGGTCATACCTTATATATTTATTACTAATCTTTGGTCAAATTGTGAGCAGCTAAAACCTTCACCAAAATTTTGGTAGGGTTAGCTTGGGCACCATCCAAACACACACGGAGGGTTTCCCCACATCTTCTTGTTGCTTTCCATTAAGAAAAGTGTTGTAAGTTTTGACTTTTTGCTGAAATAGCATTGTAGCGGTTGTTAAATTTTTCAAAGACATTTAATTAAAGAAAAAATATAAAATAAAATAAAACTTTGTTAAAATACTAACATGTTCTAAATGACTTTTAACTTCTGAAGCACAAACTATTTAAACAGGTCTAAGAAAACCTATTATAGTAGCTATCTTTAGTACTATCTATAAATAAACAGCACTTGTCTTTATCATCGGACATGGCTTGGTTGTTGTAACACCGTTCACCCTACATTAATCACGGCTTAATTCCCTATTATAGTTACGTCCTGCAAGGCGGCTGCTTTGTCACAACATCACAAATGGATTGGATATTGATGTAGATTCACGGGAATTTTTGTACGGATAATCCATTTTTATTCGAAATTACATAAATATACCCGCGGAAAATTTTTACAAAAATAGGCTCCGATCGCGAACCGTTGGCGGCGGAGTTAATCGCCTAACCGGACGCGGCGGTGGAGAGTCGCCAACCGTTGGGCGATTTACTCGATCGCCCAACGGTTCAGCGATGAAAATAGGTCGCTCAAGCTGTTGGCGGCGAATATCGATCGCCCAACCGTTGGGCGGCGAGGGTGAATATAAGGCGGCGGCGGCCACCCCGGCGTCGTCCACTTCTTGCGCGCGAGAGAAGGAGAAAGAGAGGAGAGGAGGAGAAGAGGAAGGAAGAGAAAGAGAGAGAGAGGAGAAGAAGAGGGAGGAGGAGAGGAGAAGAAGAGAGGGCGTGCGCGATTTTGAGTAATTTTTGTGTTATATTTTTTTATTCTTGTAGAAAATTAGTTTAGAAATATAGTTAGTGTAGATAATTTAGTTTAGAAATATAGTTAGTGTAGATAATTAGTTTAGAAAATTAGTTAGTGTAGATAGTTAGTGTAGATAATTAGTGTGGATAATTTAGTTTAGAAATATAGTTAGTGTAGATAAATTAGTTTAGAAAAATAGTTAGTGTAGATAATTTAGTTTAGATAATTTAGTGTAGAAAGATAGTTAGTGTAGATAATTTAGTGTAGAAAGATAGTTAGTGTAGATAATTAGTGTAGATAATTAGTTTAGAAAATTAGTTAGTGTAGATAATTAGTTTAGATAATTTAGTTTAGATAATTTAGTGTAGAAAGATAGTTAGTGTAGATAATTAGTTTAGATAATTTAGTTTAGATAATTTAGTGTAGAAAGATAGTTAGTGTAGATAATTTAGTGTAGAAAGATAGTTAGTGTAGAGAATTAGTGTAGAGAATTAGTTTAGAAAATTAGTGTAGAAATATAGTTAGTGTAGATAATTAGTTTAGAAAATTAGTGTAGAAATATAGTTAGTGTAGATAATTAGTGTAGATAATTAGTTTAGAAATATAGTTAGTGTAGATAATTAGTGTCGATAATTTAGTGTAGAAAGATAGTTATGTAGATATTAGTGTACATAAATTAGTTTAGAAAGATAATTAGTGTAGATAATTAGTTTAGAAAATTAGTTTAGAAATATAGTTAGTGTACATAATTAGTGTAGATAATTAGTGTAGATAATTATTTTAGATAATTTAGTGTAGATAGTTAGTGTAGATAATTAGTGTAGATAATTAGTTTAGAAAATTAGTTTAGAAATATAGTTAGTGTAGATAATTAGTGTAGATAGTTAGTGTAGATAATTAGTGTAGATAATTAGGGTAGAAAATTTAGTTTAGAAAATGTAGTTTAGAAAATTAGTTTAGAAATATAGTTAAAAAATAGTTTAGAAAATGTAGTTTAGAAATTTAGTTTAGAAAATGTAGTGTAGAAATTTAATGTAGAAATTATTGTACAAATTTTGCGGTATGACTCGTCTTTGGACGTGCCTCAGAGTGGCGATGCTGGCTGTTGGACGAGCACGTGGACCGCTCTCATCGCGCTTCCGTCTAGTGCCGACACCAGGAGCACAGACGAGCCGCCTCGGTGGGAGTGGTCGGACACGCACACCTCGCGTGGCACGGAGACTCGACCCTCGTTGGGTGCCGGTTTGCACTACTCCGGCGTTTAGTGCGGCCGTAAGTTCATTCCGTCTTGACCTTCACTTTGTTTGCAGTGCGGGATGCGGGCTACTCCTCTTGCCGGATGGTGCAGGCCACGGGCGAGATGCGGCGCGCGGGGCGAGGGCGGGGGCGAGCGCGGCGGGGCGAGGCGGGCGGGAGCGATCACGGCGCTTCCGTTCGGCCGTTCCTGGCGGCGGCTTTGGTGGACCGTTGGCGGCGAGACGCACACTTTCCACCTCCCATTCGGGAGATGGCGCCGACCACGGAGGACGTGTCCTGCTCCTTGGCCTTCCGATCGCGGAGGCGCTACCTTCCTACCGAGGCCCCACACGATCGGGCGCGGCACCGCTTGGCGGTCGAGGTGTCGTTCCACCGGGCCTCGGCACCGCGTGTTCCGCAGAGCGCAGACCCATGGGCGACGCGAGGTGGCTCACGATCACAGTGCGTGGTTTTTACATTCGATCGTGTCGTCCAACCGTTTATTTGTGGTATCACGTACTAATAACAACTTGTTTGAATTCGTGGAGCGCATGGTTCCACAGCGACGATCACCGGTGGCGCGCCACCGGAGGCGTCGTCTTTGTGGTTGTTTGGTTGGTGCTTTTCACCACCGACCACGGCAACACGGTGGATGCGCGCCTTATCGCTTATGCGAGGCGATCGGCGACGGCGAGCCCCACCAGTCGGTGAGGATCGGCCGTGCTTGCGCGACGCATCGCGCCCTATGCGATGCGTGCACGAGGTCAAGCGAACTCGATCCTCACGGTGTCCATTGCTCTTGCATTTGTGGTCGTTCGGCGCTTAAGCCTCGGGCGACTGTGCTAAACGACATGGGCGTGCGGGCCCGAGATGTATCGAGGGAGACGTTGACCGTGACGATGGGTTCTATCGATGCCGTCGTCGAGTAAGTATTATCACGATCAACTATTTCTCTTATTGGCGATCGTCATTCTAAACGGCTTATATTTCTTGCGAGTACGATTCGCGCGCGTGCGAGTCACACGGCGTCTGGGTCTTTGTGGGCGGCTCGACCGCATCACAGCGGACGGCGTCGCGGCTGGGAGCCGACTGTGATCTGGCGATTCGAGCCCGTGCTCTGGCGGTGTCCTCACTTTCTTTGGCGTGATCGGGCTTTCGCTCACCCGCGGAAGCTTCGTGTACCTCATCTACGTGGAGGACTACGCACCCGGTGGTGATCGGCGATTCGAACTCTGCGGCCGGTTCTGCACCATTCGGACCATCGATTCCGCGCCACGTGCACGGGTGAGTGATCGTTTACGCTAAATATTTACATACCTACTGCGTCGCAAGTATCTCACATCCGATAATGGTTCTATCGCAGCAAAGCGCGAAGGAGTGAAAAGAGGCACCGATGGTCGTTGAGGATGCAGCCATGGGTCGGCGATGGCGGTGCGCTCGACGATCGCGTGGAGGAGGACAAACCGTCACGACGGCGGGAGTACGCGAGTACTGCTACCGGTACGGTAGCGGACCGTCTGAGCTCGTATATGTGGTAGACCCGCCTGCCACACACGTCGCCGCTCCGACGGACACGTACCCCGCGCACTTGCGCGCGCGCTCACATCGCGATACGTTTCATGTCATTTCAAAGATTCCCAAATGGTAATGTCGTTTCGATAATCAACCATTTCATGTCTTTGTGTCCAGGCTGACGTCGGTTCTGCCCTATGCCTCGACTCCGGGACAGTACTGGAGTGTAACATCCTGATTTTCAGAGTCTTTTTGAAGTATTTAAAATAAAATTCACCATTTGGATTTTTCTGGAATTAATTAAAGCTTAAAAGGAATTTTCAGAATTTATTTAGATTTAATATGATTAAATTAAATATTAACATTTGCCAAGTTCATTTTATTTGAGTTCCCTGTGTCTCAAGGAATTTTCTGGAATTTTCTGGGATTTTTCTGGATTTATTTGCTATTTTCTAGAGCTCAAAAGTATTTATTTGAATTTCTGGAAAGAAAAGAAAATAAAATCCCGAACCGGCCGGTGGGCCGAAACCCCGAACCGGCCCGGTTCGCCGCCGGCCCAGCGCGCCCCGCCCGTGCCGCGCGTCGCGCATCCGCGCGCGCCCGCGCCCGCCTCCCTCCGCCCGATGGTCGACGCGTGTCGCCATCTCGGCCGCCCGCTCGCGCTCGCGCGCATCGCTGCCGCTCGCCCGCCCCGTGCCACTGACAGGTGGGGCCCACCTGTCAGAGCCGTAACCGGCCGGGACTCGGCGTCCGTGCCACGTCAGCCCTTGCCGCCGGGTATTTATTGCGCGCCGCCGCCTCGGTTCGCGTGCCTCGCCCGCGCCGCCGCCGTCGCCTCCGCCGTGCGCCGCCGTCGCCGCCGCCATCGCCTTCGCCGTCGGCCAGATCCGCGTCGCCGCCGCTGCCGTCGTCGTCGTCGCCGTCGTGCGCCTTCGTCTCCACCGTGTGCCGCCGTCGCCTTCGCCGTCGGCCAGATCCGCCGCCCGCTCGCGTCGTCCGCCGCTTCGCCTTCGTCGCCGCCGGTGAGTCGTCGCCCGCCGTCGTCCACCGCCTGCGCCGTCGCCTTCGCCGACGGGAGCTTTGCGCCGCCGTCTGCCGCCGGACCTCGCTGCCGTATCCGCCGTTGTCGTCGTCGTCGCCGGTGAGTCCGCCGCCGTCCCGAGCCACCGCCGGCCCAGGTCCGCCGCCGCCGCGCCGTCGCTCTCGCAGAACCCGCACCCGCGCTCGCGTCCGCGACGCCTCGGGACGCGTGCCGCCACGCGTCGCCGATCCAACGGCCGCCGCACCCCATCATCACCGTCGATCCAGATCTGGATCGACGGATCGGATCTTGCCACGCGTCCAGACCCCGACCGTCAGATCCCGCCAACGTCGCGCCCCGCGACCCTTCGCCTCCCCGTGGACGCCGTCCACCGTGCACGTCGCCGCCGCCAGGTGGGACCCGCCCGTCAGCCCGAGCCGTAGACCCGTGAGCCGATCTGGGCCGACGGCCCGGATGCGTCCACGTGGCCGCGCCGCAGCCGTCCGATCGCCCCGCCGCCGCGCACCGAGCCGCCACGCCAGCCAGCCACGTAAGCAGCCACGCCAGCCCTATATCCGACGTGTCATGCCACGTCAGCGCCACGTGGGTGCCACGTCAGCCGCCGAGCCGTCCCAGGTGCCACGTCATCACGCCACGTCACCTGCCACGCCAGCATGCCACGTCAGCCCTACTGCACACGTGTCAGCCCAGTCAGCTGCCACGTCAGCCTAGTCGCTTGCGCCAGCAGCCAGTCAGCCGCACTGTTCCGTGCGCCGAGTCCACCGTAGACCCAGTCTCCCGTGCGCCCGGTCCACAGCACAGTGCACTTTTCCAATTTCCCCGAATTTCTGTAGATTTAATTTTCCAGAAGCCCGTTCTCCCTCATCCTAGCTCCGATTGGCCCGATTCTTTTTCCTAAATTCATCTAAAATTGAGCTCTATCTTTTGGTTCAGGTTTGAGAATTTTTGGAGTTCATTTGAATTTTATTTGATTTTATTTTGTGTTTCGATTTGCGTTCTCTCTCGCTAGATCGCGCGTTCGGAGGAGCAGAAGTTGGATTTGAAGATCAAGAGCTGTCAACTGAGCAAGGCCAAGGCAAGTCGTGTCCTTTGATCATGTTGAACCCAGTTTGCAATCTATTATTTAATTATTTTGTTTTAAATTATCTTGCATTGCTATTTTTATTCAAACCCTTGTATTGGTAGTTATCGTCCCAATTGGTTATTTCCCTCCTTGATATTTTGGAATACCTTGATGTCATTGTCACCTTAGGTTGGGAATTTAATTAGTGATGCTATGTTATTTGTCACATTGGGTTGGTACGATTAGAATGCTTAGCCTTGCTTATTTTGCGAAAGGTTTCATCATCACATGTGATTAATTAATTTGACTTAATGAGATATTGAATTGTGGTTGGTACCACTGTTATAAAATTTGTGCCGTGACGTTGGTGCGTCATTGGCGGTGGTTATACAAAATTGGTTTTCACTCAGGCGAATGATCGTGCAGTAAAGGGGGTGCAGGTTGCACATTGGGATGTGGATGTTTCGCTGGTAACATTTAAGGACTTAACAGTGCGCCATTGATCCAGAGCTTTACCGTGCAAACCACATGTCTAGTATGGGATAGACTGGCATAATAATTTGTGAAGTCTCAACTTTGGTTCCTCTCGATGTTGTTGTGGCGCAAGAGGGGGCAATTACCGACTAGGGGGATTTACCCTACTCGACGGCGAAACCTTAGCGAGTGGGATCGGGTTGAGATGGATCATTGTAAAAGCCTTGTTGTGATTATCTTTAACGTGAGGATTTTCACATCGTGTGGGTACAGTTGTGCAACCTCTGCAGAGTGTAAAACTATTCGAATAGCCGCGTCCTCGGTCATGGACAATGCTCGGGGATTTCACACGAGGTATAGATACTCTTGGAAAAATTAGTATTTGGTCCGTGGATGGTTAATTTAGCTTGTGGATGGGAGGTCCATAAGTAGTTTACTTCAATTCCTTTGATTATTTATTATTGTATTACTTTACAATTCGCATTCAATCTATTTATGGTAATTTCAAATGCTGTTTATGCAAATTAACCCTTTCAGCCTTCCATTGGTAAGCCTTGCATACTATATTGCATCATTTGTTACAAACGGCTTGCTGAGTACCAATGTACTCACGGCTTTATGCCTATGTTGCTCAGTTGAGGAAGAGGAGTACTACCAGCAAGAGGTTCCGGAGGCGAGTACTTGGCGACTACGCGTTCTAGGCTTCGCTCCCCACTCGATTGCCCGTGGGCATGTCGATTGGCCACTACGTTTTATTTTGGATTTCCGCTGCTAAATTTTGTTAAGCCCCTAAGGCTATTGAGATTGTAAGCTTGACCATAAGGTCTCATTTTTGGATATTGTTTAATAATTTGAGATTTCCCTTATTTAATATCGTGATTGTGGTGATGATTACATCTATGTTTGACTGTGTGCACTAGCGTGATCCTGGACTAGTGCAGTATACACAGAGAGTCCGGATTTGCATATTCGGGTCTCGACAGAGATGGTATCAGAGCCAAATCGACTGCAGGACGAAGCCCTAGATAGACTGGTCGAATTAGCGAAGTTTTCAAATTTATTTTCTAAATGAAATCAACCAAATGATTGTCTAGTAATTCTTTATTCTTACCTCATTCTTAGGATTCTTGCTCCTTGTCTCCTCTGAAACATTGTTTTCAAAATTTAAGTTGACTTCTTATCCCTATAATGTCCTTAGATGTCTCGAGTCTCCCCTAACCCAAGTGAAGATTGGCGTGGAATTCTTCAAGCTGTGCTGTGAAGTTTGGATCAAGGAAGCGCCCAATATGTCAAGACAAGATTGAAGGTTTCCGTGAAGATTAGAAGCCATTAGATTTGAACCCTGCTATAGTTTTTAGTATCGTGTAGATCGTCTTGCTTCTTATTTGCCGTTGGGTGTGATGTGAGCTGCAGTTTTGCTTCTAGCATTATGATGCAGTCATGTCAAAATCTTTTTGTGGAGTTTATCGCTTCTTTTGTTAGCCTTTTCGGCTAAGTGTTTGCTTAGTTTAGGTTGCCATTAGTTATCCCCCTTAGACGAGTTTACCGCTTACCTTTGCTTTCCCTCTTATCTGTTGAGCCTCGTAATGTCGGTTCTCGATAAATGGTCTTTCTTTTGAGCGGTGCAAGATGGTTGAAACCAGAACTCCGCAGTCGGGAGCGAACAAACGAGAATCGAGAACAGTTCCACTCAACCACCCGAGCGATTCCGCCAACCACGGACCCGCTCTCGGTCGGTTCCTCGATGGCCTGAACTCGAGATGATGCAAGCAATGATGCGAGAATATGAACAATATGGCTCAACGTCGGCAACCGAGGTAGCGGCACCTCGAGCCGCCCACCAGCGATCCGGTTTGCGAGTTTATGAGGCGAGGCCGCCTACCTACTCGATTCTTGAGAACCTTTGAGGCGAATGACTGGATCCGTTCGATGGGAAAAAGCTGAACTTGGCCCAGTGCAGACGAGGAGAGAGTCTTTGTATCAAAGACACCGGCTAGAGGACTGCAGCGAGTGGTGGGAGAACTCTTGTGGCGCCCACGAGGACCGAACGGCATTTCTTGGGATGAGTTCTACACCGCTTTCGTCACGCCCATGTCTGGATGGGGTGATGGACATGAAGAAGGAGGAGTTCCGTGAGTTGCGTGAGAAGAACATGTCGGTGAGTGAATACCTCAATAAATTCACTCGGCTAGCTCGCTATGCACCGAGGACGTAGCCACGGATGAAGACCGTCGAAGAGGTTCGGAAAGGCTTGAACCCGAGATTGAAGGTGCAGTCGTGGGCAACGACTATGCCGGCTTTCAGCGAGATGGTGGATAAGGTTATCCTAATGAGGACGATCGCGCGAGCTCGAGGAGTCTCGCAAGAAGAGGATGGCTCGGCGAGGATTTCAGTCTCACGAGCTCGAGGCGGCGTTCAAGACTTACCGGCCGCTCGAGTGCCTCGGCGGCAGCAGATCGATCTTGAGACCCGGCCCAGCGCCACGTCCCAGCCGATCGGCGAGGGCGGTGGATTTGGTGGTCGGCGGCAAAGGAACGCCAATCCAAAGCGTCTGTTACTTGCTTCAAGTGTCATGAGCCGGGACACTATGCTAGCAAGTGCCCCCGAGGCGACCCCCACTCGGTTCGCCGACTTGGGAGCCACACCAGACGGACACCTACCCGGGAGCGCGGCGTGGAGCACCCGAGCGCCGAGTCGAGCAGCGAGGACTCCACGGTGGTGAGGGCAGTGAACCACGTCAACTGCAGAGGAGGCCCGAGCGGCACGAGAGGTTGTGATCGGTAAGTTTCCAGTCCATTCAGCATCTGCCACAGTTTTATTTGATTCTGGAGCTTCCCATTCGTTTGTTTCTCGGAGTTTTGCTTTAAAGCAACGATTGAAAATTATTACTCAGGGATCTATTCATTTGATCCAAACCCCGCTCGAGTTGAGCACCAACCTAGGTCATCCCAAAGTTGAGATAGACATCCGAGGAGTTGAGTTGAGCGGACTTGATTATCTTGGATATCCGGTCCTAGATGTGATCTTAGGTATGGATTGGCTCAAGAAGCACCGAGCGATTTTGTATTGCGAGAGTAGAGCGGTGACCTTGACCACCTCGATGGGAAGAAAGTGCGATTTTCAGCTAGCATGAATCGGCGGAGCGGTAATGGTGCAGCCGGATCAAGGGAATTCATTGGAGGATGTGCCAATTGTCGTGAGTACCGATGTGTTTCGAGATGACCTTCCAGGATGCCACGAGCGAAGTTGAGTTTCGATCGAGTTGGTACGGTACCTCTCGATTTCCAAAAGACCCTACGGATGCCAAGAAATGAGTTAGCGAACTCAAGAAGCGGTCGAGAGCTTATGGACAAAGGTTATGTCGAGCCCGATTCGTCCCGTGGGGCGCGCCGATCTGTTTGTGAAAAAGAAGGATGGCGGCGAGCGCATGTGTGGACTACAGAGCACTTAATGAGGTCACCATCAAGAACAAGTACCGTTGCCCGTGATTGATGACTTGTTTGATCACTCGGGGGAGCGGGAGTTTTCTCAAGATTGACTTGAGGTCGAGTTACCATCGGATGAGGATTCGACGGAGGACATACCTAAGACAAGATTTTCGACTCGTTATGGATTGTATGAGTTCACGGTGATGTCTTTTGGTTTGACCAATGCTCCACCTATTTTATGTACGATGAATAAGGTGTTCATGGAGTATTTGGATAAGTTTGTCGTTGTGTTCATTGATGACATTACGATCTACTCCAAGGATGAGAGAGCATGAGGAACACACGAGGATGGTATTGCGAGAAATTAAGGGACCATCGGTTGTATGCCAAGTTTAGCAAATGTGAGTTTTGGATGAAGGAAGTCGCCTTCCTAGGCCATGTGATGTCATGAGAGGGAGTTCTTTGTTGACCGGAAAGGTCAAGGATGTTTTGGATTGGCGATCACCTTCTTGGTGACTCAGTCGAGAGTTTTACAGGTATGGTGGTTATTATCGTGCGTTTCATCGAGGATTTTCCAGTGTAGCCAAGCCACTTACCCAATTGCTCAAAAAGGAAAAGAAATATGTTTGGGCCTTGAGTGCGAAAAGCTTTCGAAGTTGAAGGAGAGTTTGACCACGGCCCAAAGTGCTAGTATTGCGATTTAAACAAGGACTTTGAGATTTATTGCGATGCTTCACGTAAGGGTTTGGGTTGTGTCTTGATGCAGGAAAAGAGAGTGGTAGCGTATGCCTCACGGCAGTTGAGACCGCATGAGGAGAATTACCCTACCCACGACTTAGAGCTAGCACCGTAGTGCATGCTTTGAAAATTTGGAGGCACTATCTCTTGGGTAATAGATGTGAGATTTACGGATCACAAGAGCTTGAAATACATCTTCACCCATCAGAGCTTAACCTCGAGCGAGAGGAGGTGGTTGGAGTTGATAAAGGATTACGATGTCGAATCCATTATCACCGAGGAAGGCTAATGTGGTCGCAGATGCTCGGCGGGAAGGTTTATTGTAATTCGGTGATGGTCGGGAGAGTCGGCCCGACTTTGCATGAGAATTCCAAAAGCTCGATTTGGAATTGGTCGAAGAAGGATTTTTGGCGACAATGGAGTTGCGACCCACTTTGGATGGTCGATTAGTGAGCTCGGACGCAGATGATGAGGCATTTCAGCGTATCGAGGCAGTATGAGTGAAGGAAAAAGTCGGGGTTTTGAGAGGATGCCCAAGGAACCCCGTGGTTCAAGCAACGTTTGTGTGTGCCCAATAAGAAGGAGCTAAAGGATCTATTGCTAAAAGAAGCTCATGAGTCGTTGTACTCGATACATCTGGCGGTACCAAGATGTACCAGGACATTAAAGAAAAATATTGGTGGCCTAGTATGAGCGTGAGATCGCGAGTATGTGGCACTTTGTGATGTCTGTCGAGAGTTAAGGCGAGCATCGAGGCGGCAGTTTGCTCGGTAGTTGAAAATCCACGAGTGGAAATGGGAAGAGATTGGTATGGACTTCATAGTTAGTCCGCCTAAGACCAAAGAAGGCTATGATTCGATTTGGGTCATCGTGGACCGATTGACCAAGGTTGCTCACTTTATTCGATAAAGACAACTTACACCGTGTGAGTTGGCGAGTTGTATATGTCGAGATCGTCGGTTGCATGGAGTGCCCAAGAAAATAGTGTCGGATCGAGGTCCCGATTCACTTCTCGGTTTTGGGGTAGTTTCCATGAGGCTATGGGAACGCACTGAATTTCGATACCGCATACCACCCCAGACAGATGGTCGACAGGCGAGTCAATCATTCTTGAAGATATGTTGAGAGCATGTGTGCTAGATCATGGACCTAAGTGGGGCATTGTTTGCCTTTTGCGAGTTTTCCTACAACAATAGTTATCGAGCCGGTTTGCGAGATGTCACCATTTGAAGCACTCTATGGCAGAAATGCAGGACCCTCTCAATTGGAAAGAGACAGGAAGGTCAAGTGTTTGGTCAGTTGTTTAAAGAGGCGGAGGACAAGGTCCGTTTGATTCGAGAGAGGTTGAGGACGCCGAGCCGAGCAAAAGAGCTATCACAGATACGAGGCGCGAGAGAGTGAGTTTTGAGCAGATGATTTTGTGTATCTCGAGATCACACCATTCAAAGGTGTGAAGAGGTTTCGGCAAAGGGAAGCTTGCACCAAGGTATGTCGGTCGTTGAGTGCAAACGCAGAGAGAGAGGTTGCTTATCGATTGGAGTTACTGCGTCCTTGATGGGGTACATGATGTTTCCATGTGTCCCGATTGAAGAAGTGTTTGAGAGTGCGAAAGAGGTTGTTCCAGTTGAGGCGATTGATCTTGGGAGGATTTGTCCTACAAAGAGCGTCCGGTCAAAATCTTGGATGTGTCAGAGCGAGTCACCCGGAATAAAGTTGTTCGCTTTTGCAAAGTTCAGTGGAGCAACCATTCGAGGAGGAAGCCACAGGGAGCGAAGAGGATCTCAAGGCAGAGTTTCCGAACCTATTCTAGTAGTGAGCCCGGATCTCGGGGTCGAGATCCCGTTTAAGGGGGTAAGGTTTGTAACATCCTGATTTTCAGAGTCTTTTTGAAGTATTTAAAATAAAATTCACCATTTGGATTTTTCTGGAATTAATTAAAGCTTAAAAGGAATTTTCAGAATTTATTTAGATTTAATATGATTAAATTAAATATTAACATTTGCCAAGTTCATTTTATTTGAGTTCCCTGTGTCTCAAGGAATTTTCTGGAATTTTCTGGGATTTTTCTGGATTTATTTGCTATTTTCTAGAGCTCAAAAGTATTTATTTGAATTTCTGGAAAAGAAAAAGAAAATAAAAATCCCGAACCGGCCGGTGGGCCGAAACCCCCGAACCGGCCCGGTTCGCCGCCGGCCCAGCGCGCCCCGCCCGTGCCGCGCGTCGCGCATCCGCGCGCGCCCGCGCCCGCCTCCCTCCGCCCGATGGTCGACGCGTGTCGCCATCTCGGCCGCCCGCTCGCGCTCGCGCGCATCGCTGCCGCTCGCCCGCCCCGTGCCACTGACAGGTGGGACCCACCTGTCAGAGCCGTAACCGGCCGGGACACGGCGTCCGTGCCACGTCAGCCCTCGCGCCGCTCGGGGTATTTATTGCGCGCCGCCGCCTCGGTTCGTGTGCCTCGCCCGCGCCGCCGCCGTCGCCTCCGCCGTGCGCCGCCGTCGCCGCCGCCATCGCCTTCGCCGTCGGCCAGATCCGCGTCGCCGCCGCTGCCGTCGTCGTCGTCGCCGTCGTGCGCCTTCGTCTCCACCGTGTGCCGCCGTCGCCTTCGCCGTCGGCCAGATCCGCCGCCCGCTCGCGTCGTCCGCCGCTTCGCCTTCGTCGCCGCCGGTGAGTCGTCGCCCGCCGTCGTCCACCGCCTGCGCCGTCGCCTTCGCCGACGGGAGCTTTGCGCCGCCGTCTGCCGCCGGACCTCGCTGCCGTATCCGCCGTTGTCGTCGTCGTCGCCGGTGAGTCCGCCGCCGTCCCGAGCCACCGCCGGCCCAGGTCCGCCGCCGCCGCGCCGTCGCTCTCGCAGAACCCGCACCCGCGCTCGCGTCCGCGACGCCTCGGGACGCGTGCCGCCACGCGTCGCCGATCAACGGCCGCCGCACCCCATCATCACCGTCGATCCAGATCTGGATCGACGGATCGGATCTGCCACGCGTCCAGACCCCGACCGTCAGATCCCGCCAACGTCGCGCCCGCGACCCTTCGCCTCCCCGTGGACGCCGTTCACCGCGCACCCCGCCGCCGCCATGTGGGACCCGCCCGTCAGCCCGAGCCGTAGACCCGTGAGCCGATCTGGGCCGACGGCCCGGATGCGTCCACGTGGCCGTGCCGCAGCCGTCCGATCGCCCCGCCGCCGCGCACCGAGCCGCCACGCCAGCCAGCCACGTAAGCAGCCACGCCAGCCCTATATCCGACGTGTCATGCCACGTCAGTGCCACGTGTGTGCCACGTCAGCAGCCGAGCCGTCCCAGGTGCCACGTCAGCATGCCACGTCACCGGCCACGCCAGCATGCCACGTCAGCCCTACCCGCACACGTGTCAGCCCAGTCAGCTGCTACGTCAGCCTGGCCGCTTGCGCCAGCAGCCCAGTCAGCCGCACTGTTCCGTGCGCCGAGTCCACCGTAGACCCAGTCTCCCGTGCGCCCGGTCCACAGCACAGTGCACTTTTCCAATTTCCCCGAATTTCTGTAGATTTAATTTTCCAGAAGCCCGTTCTCCCTCATCCTAGCTCCGATTGACCCGATTCTTTTTCCTAAATTCATCTAAAATTGAGCTCTACCTTTTGGTTCAGGTTTGAGAATTTTTGGAGTTCATTTGAATTTTATTTGAATTTATTTTGTGTTTCGATTTGCGTTCTCTCTCGCTAGATCGCGCGTTCGGAGGAGCAGAAGTTGGATTTGAAGATCAAGAGCTGTCAACTGAGCAAGGCCAAGGCAAGTCGTGTCCTTTGATCATGTTGAACCCAGTTTGCAATCTATTATTTAATTATTTTGTTTTAAATTATCTTGCATTGCTATTTTTATTCAAACCCTTGTATTGGTAGTTATCGTCCCAATTGGTTATTTCCCTCCTTGATATTTTGGAATACCTTGATGTCATTGTCACCTTAGGTTGGGAATTTAATTAGTGATGCTATGTTATTTGTCACATTGGGTTGGTACGATTAGAATGCTTAGCCTTGCTTATTTTGCGAAAGGTTTCATCATCACATGTGATTAATTAATTTGACTTAATGAGATATTGAATTGTGGTTGGTACCACTGTTATAAAATTTGTGCCGTGGCGTTGGTGCGTCATTGGCGGTGGTTATACAAAATTGGTTTTCACTCAGGCGAATGATCGTGCAGTAAAGGGGGTGCAGGTTGCACATTGGGATGTGGATGTTTCGCCTGGGTAACATTTAAGGACTTAACTTGGTGCGCCATTGATCTGAGCTTTACCGTGCAAACCACATGTCTAGTATGGGATAGACCTGGCATAATAATTTGTGAAGTCTCAACTTTGGTTCCTCTACTGATGTTGTTGTGGCGCAAGAGGGGCAATTACAGACTAGGGATTTACCCTACTCGTGGCGAAACCTTAGCGAGTGGGATCGGGTTGAGATGGATCATTGTAAAAGCCTTGTTGTGATTATCTTTAACGTGAGGATTTTCACATCGTGTGGGTACAGTTGTGCAACCTCTGCAGTGTAAAACTATTCGAATAGCGCGTCCTCGGTCATGGACAATGCTCGGGATTTCACACGAGGTATAGATACTCTTGGAAAAATTAGTATTTGGTCCGTGGATGGTTAATTTAGCTTGTGGATGGGAGGTCCATAAGTAGTTTACTTCAATTCCTTTGATTATTTATTACTGTATTACTTTACAATTCGCATTCAATCTATTTATGGTAATTTCAAATGCTGTTTATGCAAATTAACCCTTTCAGCCTTCCATTGGTAAGCCTTGCATACTATATTGCATCATTTGTTACAAGCGGCTTCTTGAGTACCAATGTACTCACGGCTTTATGCCTATGTTGCTCGATTGAGGAAGAGGAGTACTACCGGCAAGAGGTTCGGGGGCGAGTACTTCGGCGACTACGCGTTCTAGGCTTCGCTCCCGCTCGATTGCGTGGGCATGTCGATTAGCCACTACGTTTATTTTGGATTTCATTGCTAAATTTTGTTAAGCCCTAAGGCTATTGAGATTGTAAGCTTGACCATAAGGTCTCATTTTTGGATATTGTTTAATAATTTGAGATTTCCCTTATTTAATATCGTGATTGTGGTGATGATTACATCTATGTTTGTTGTGTGCACTAGCGTGATCTGGACTAGTGCAGATATACACAGAGAGTCGGATTTGCATATTCGGGTCTCGACATGGAGAGGCTCTCCGGTGGTGCGCACGACCCATGAGAGGGCATCGGCTTTGCGCGTCGGGTGCACGACGCGCGCGGGCGTATCGTTAGCCTACTCTCTGCGCGCGACGCGCTCGGCGGTCTCCACGCCACCGCCGATCGCGTCCACCCGACCAGCGTGGCACCACTCGGTGCACCTACGTGAATCGTCCTCCACCACCTCACCCGGAGCGGCGGGGTTCGGCTGGCGGGGCCTCCTGCCGGTTCACTTCACGCCTTCTACGCGGGGTGTCGCCCCTCCTCTGCGTGGATGGCGCCAGCACTGCACGCGAGAGGTTCTTATATCGTGTTTATCCGAAGACGACATGCAACGAACTAACGTTATTAATATTGCAGTACTTACCAGCCAAGACGGCGTCTCGGCATCTCCGCGAGCCGGGCGAAGTGGACGATTTTAGCGTCTACCGGAGTGGCATGGACACTTCTCCGGCGTAGCACCGGAGGTTATGTGCGCCGTGCCCTCCGGTGCCGGAGAGCACACGGCCGAGTGCGGTGACTCGCCCCGCCCGCGGGATAGACACCCTCCTCCTCGTTTTACTTTTTCGGATCGTCCTAACCCGTTGCAGGAGGAGGGCTAAGCGAGGCCGTATGGGAGGACGCGCGCGGTGACGGGGGCACACGGGGTGACTAGTGAGGCGACGCTGCAGATGCTATGTATTTATGCATGTAATGAAAAAACATGCGGCATGTTACTCACGATTATAATATGAAGTTTATTTAAATTTACATAAGTCTATTATCTCTCTCCGCATAAACTATCTCACTTAACAGTGTATGTATCGATCGTTCTTTACTCAATCTTTCATGAAAAAAAAATTTTAAAACTTTTTGCACACCTACAATATACAATTAACATAAACTTTTATTACAACTTCACCGTATTTTTTACCCGTTCAACGTTACAAAATTCACAAAATCTAAAACAAAACACGGAGGCTACATGCAGTCGCCCTACGGGATGGCGACTTCATTCTAGTAAACTAACGGAAGAGCGGCGCATGCTAGTCGCTTAACGGAAGAGCGATTGCATGCTAGTCGCTAACGGAAGAGCGGCGGATGTAGTCGCTCTCTTGCGGCGAGACAAATTGTGTCGCGGTGCAGTTTAAGGCGATTAACTCCGATCGCCCAGCGGTTCGCGATCGAGCCTATTTTTGTAAAAAAATTTCCCGCGGGTATATTTATGTAATTTCGAATAAAAAATGGATTATCCGTACAAAAAATTCATTCACAGGGTGCACCATTTTCTACTCTCATGATAGTGATGTTCGGAGTAGTAACGTCAAAATTTATACAACGAATCTTTGAAACAAAGCTGGACAGGATTTCAGTCCAGTCGCTTTGGGTGTGATGACTTATGAGCACTTCTGCTTGGCTTGAGTCTCGAAGTCTAGCGTCTTTAATCAGGCTTCAGCTTCTAGCTTCCGGTTTATTTTTCACTATTCATAAATTTTATCCTTTTCTAAACTTTTAGCTTTTTATTGAGTTTTTTTGCCGGTTCTTTTTTCCGTATTTATTTGTATTATACGTAATGGGCTAACAAAATTTTTACATTTTTTTTAATTTTTTAAATTTAATTATGCTAAATAAGTTTACATCGATTCTGATGTTTTTCAGTAAATTTACTGATCTTTTCAGTCATAAGTGACTCAAAATAAACCCAAATGATCACCACCTTAGCTTGTTTGTGATGGCGATGTTCCGTGTCAGAATTGTCCCTCGACGGGTCATTGACGTGCATAGATAAAGATTCCCAGTGACGTCGTCATCAAAAGTTAAAGAGTAGCAAAAGGACTGCTAAATAATATCTGCAAGAAGTGAATGAGATATTAAATCATCTCAACTGTCGATTTTAGCCAAAGGTAATCTGCACATTAACGGACGGCATGTTTAACAATTTCATATTTAGTTTTGTATAGCATGAAAAGTGATAAACCATGGCTCCGTTTAATTTGGATTTTTTCGGATGACTTTTCGCTTTTAGCATTTGATTAAAATAAATACTGCAGACACTATTAACTTTTCTGAGACATTTAATTAAAAATGAAGAAAAATAAAAAACACTATAATATCTTCACAGACAATTTAAAGAAAAAAGGAAAAAAAAGAAAAAAGCTGTGATAAAAGCCAATGAGTTATAAATAACTTTTGGCTTTTGAAACGGAAAAAAAAACTTAATGTCTAGTTATCGCGCGTCGCGGTTTAGTTGCGACCAAAAAGAGAGTTATCAATTGGTACAGCTAGCTCACAGATGCTCTCTGCACCTGTGATGGTGATTTGGCTGAACCGTCGTATGAAACTTTGACGATAGACTCCGCCATTACTCGGTCGATGACCCCTATTGTGGGTTAGAATTTTTTTGGCAGTGTCTTGGAATCAAGTTACACACTTACACAAAACGTGTGGAGATTTTTTCCTCCGGTGGCTTACGAATCAAGTTACACACTTACAAAAACGTGTGGAGATTTTTTCTTCCGATGGTTAACTTCATATATTCGGAAAGACAAGCACTCTCGGATTGACCGGCTTGAGTAGTCAAGAGTGGAGAGACATCCGGAGCATACTTGCAACGATTCCATTCTTTTCTAGACTTGTAGAAAATGTGTAAACTGCGAACATGCTGACTATTCGCTTGAGCGATTGAATGAGATAGAACGGATTGGATTTGTGCCACTTTCTTTGCAAGCAAAGTATCAAGTTACTAATAATGAAATGATATATCTCCGCACTAGATGTGCCCCATATTTTGATGATATAAAACTACACGAGTGTATTCATCGTCAAAAGTGTTAATATAGTATACATGTACTGTATAATCAGACAAGAAGTTGTTATCAAGAATGTACCTTATCAATAACAAAATGCTGGATCCAGATTCAAGCCAATACAATACCACTGTACTATTCTTTGGATCAGTAAATACTACTCACAGATATATCACTAAATCATTTCACATATAATGAGAACCATACCATACATTAATATTACAGATCAAATTTTAAATAGACCATACCAGGTCAAGTTTACAATAGGTACGATTAGGCCAAATAGATACATTATATAAAGCGAAAGCGGAAAACAATAGCAAAAGGAGAGGGCTCTTCTTGCCACAGGCAAAAGACTGACTGGCACTATTGCAAAAAAAGTCATCATATAAGGTTCAAAAATATCATCACAGATGGTTTCATGAGACGTATGATTTTATGGGTCAGTAATGACATGTGGTAATCACCAACAGTTTTCGAAGCATCTGTGATACATACTATCACAGGCGGTTATTAACTTACAATTATTTGTGATAGTTGACTATCACAGATGGTTTGTAATAGAACCGTCTGTGATATCTGATAAATTACATATGGTTTCAACTACAAACCGTCTGTGACCGTCTATGATTCATTAGATATCGCAGACAGTTTCTACTACAAACCGTCTATGATAGTCAACTATCACAGACAGTTATGAGTTAATAACTATCTGTGATATTCTTTTGTATTTCTAAATTTATTTCTGTTTGTTGGCTAGCCTAAAAAAATACTAACCATGACTTCTGAAATAAGCAGAAACACAAGTACATGTATATATCCAATTCACATTCATTTCAGAACAAGAACATCCATTTCACGAATCAATTAACTAAAATAAAATAAATTAACCATGCATAAACAAATACACATATACCATTAAGTTCAATCTTTTTCCAAACAAGTTCACTGTACATTATGGAATTCTCCATCTTCTCTTATGACCTAAGACATCAAGAAGTACGCACACTTTCCTCGATTTTTTTAGAGCTCGGTCTGTTCCAACGCAGTTGTAGCGATAGTCACAACCTATTGGTAGGAAGATCAATGTCGTGCATACATATAAATTGATAAGTATGAAATAATTATTGCAAGATTGACAAATATGAGGATCATTGGTCTTCGCAGAACCGAGAGTAGTTCCATGTTGTGGCAAATATAGTATCTACAAGTGTTGCCCCGCGGCTGCTGGTGGCATTGCGAAAATAGAATTTGTTAGTTTGAGAGTCATTACTACGAAGTGTTATATAGGATTAATGTGTACTAGCAAATACTAGAAAATCTAGATCTTATTGCAAGGCGTTGATCCCCCCTTGGATTTTCGTACAGTAGTAACATATGACGCGAATGATCTACGTGATTCAAAAATTTAGCCTTAGTCATTACGAAGAAAGCAAATACTATAATAGATTTATCTATGGAGGAAATGTGTTTACCTGTTGATTAATTGTTGGACAATTGTGAAATCGGTTTTAGTCTTCTTTAGGGAATCAAGGTATATTACCTTATTATTCTATTTTGGTATAATTACAATTAGAATCCAGTGAAACCTACACGGGTATGTCGTTATGGTCATTAAACCTAAGTTCATGTCGCTTATAAAGTACTCTTCACTCACACGGTTTGCAGTGTACATCTAGCTTCAGTCCTATATTATGCATATAACAATTTAGTATTAAATATTAAATTAAATAATTAGTATACTAGCTATATATGATCTAAAGTAGCTATATGTAGTAAGAATAATTATTAAATTGAATTAAGTAGAAATAGAGTATAAATTGGCTAAACCCTAAACCATGCTAGATGTAAATAATATTCTCTCTACATCAAGCTAAATCTAAACCATCTTCAATTCTCCCTTTATCAAAATCTAGATCTAAAATATAATACAATTAGGAACAAATTACTAACCATAGATAATCAAGAACAAATGGATATACAATCACTCTTGCAAATCCGTATCTCCTTTCACCAAATGGCCTCAAAGCTCCACCGCCTCAAAGCAACAGCCTACGAGAGCAGATCTGGAATTTAAGACATATCTATGAGGGTCGACGGGTCTACAATTAATAAGTGAAATTATCATAGACGATTTTTAACACAAACCATCTATGATGACTTAATTATCATAGATGGTTTTTAATAAAAACTATTTATGAAGTATCACAGATAGTTTAAAGACAAAACCGTCTGTGGTATTTGGTAATATCACAGACAGTTCTTGTTAATAACCATCTATGATACTTCATAGATAATGTTCACCATAAACCGTCTATGATATTACCTCTTCACAAACGGTTTTTTAGTGTTGGCAGCAACACAGACGGTCTCTAAACCAAAACCATCTGTGATTGTATTTAATACTAATGATTTTGGTCAACTGTTTAAGATGAGATGTCTAGTATTAGCCTTTTTGTAGTAGTGTGGGGTAAGAGTCTAGACTACTAGAGACTATCCTAATCTCCTCCATCTTCTTCTCTACTAGCTCCTGGAGCATCATAGTATAGTAGTGACTTTGATTTGTAGATTCTAAGGTATTCAGTGACCAAGGGCGAGCACAACAATAGTGCTCTGTGAGCCAACACACAGGATGCAGTATTATACATGCAAGGGTCAACAAAGTTAGGCTCGAATTCTTTTATTTGCTAAACGCATTAATTGAAATTACCAGTAAGTAAAAATTTCTATGACTTAGCATTTTAACTAAATCAAGTTTTTATTAAAGATAGTAGAAGTGTGCAATATTAATAACGGTGTAGGTTTCATCCACCTGTTACATGGTTCTATCCATTGTATGCTGGTTTTTGATACTAGGGTTACATCCATCCATGATCATCGTTGGATTACATCTATTCAGGGCAAACCAAAATCAGGGTTACATCCACCCGATGAGTTTTCATCCCCCCACACAAAGTTCTGGAAATAAATAATAACTAGGGTAAGTTCCCATGCCCCTCTTAACCGTGGGCATGACTGTGTGAACAGTTTACACTCTGTAGAGATAGTACACTTTATCCATAAGAGATAATAAACTTGTTATGTTTTACATATTTCCTTAGGCATGTGAACCAAAAAGATCACCACAAGGCCTTTACAATGCATCACCCAGTGTAAGTTACATCCGCTAATGTTTCATCTTAGTGAGGTTACATTTACCACACCAAGACTCTCTTACACCACACAATGGCTTAAATCCAGCGACACGACTCACGTCCATGGTGGCTTAAATCCAGTGACACGATCCTTGGGTCACTCCAATAATGCAACCCGCACTGGTAGATGCAAATTAGTTAGCTAGGTCATACCCATTATAAACTTGTAGTTGTGCTATTTTATATTAGGAGGTCATCATAAGATTTAGTTCTTAGAGTCATTTGGGCGGTGCTACCACAAACTACAATTTTTTGTGCTACATCCTCACCAACCCTCTTACCATCTGCTCAGATAAATAAAAGCAAGTTTTAGGTATTTGAGAAGCATAAAACTAAGTTATCTCAATATACTAGCCATTTCCCTCGAATAGTTGCCCAAAACTAATTTCCCAATTAAAAAATGATGAGAGGGTAATTTAATACACTGATACATAAGCAAGACTAAGCATAATGCTTAAGTACAACTTATAGCTAGTATGGTTATCATTAGGCATTTAGGGTGACAATGATCATATGATTCAAGTGTCCAAAGGATGGTGTAATAATAATACGAGGTTGAATATGCATGTATCTAACCTTAAGCGAACATACATTTGCATAACAATTAAAGCATGCAATTTTATAATTTTAAAAAATATAATTTGCATGAAAAACTAGGTTCAATATGATCAAAACATTAACTCACCAAACTTACAAGTAGGTTGGTCTTAAAAGTCTTTATTCGGCTGGAACTGCGGCTCTTCTGTGCCCTCGTACTCTACTCGAACAATCGCAACGAAAAGCAAATAAATATGTGAACAAACAAATAAATTCAAAAACTATAAATTGAAATATTCCATTACCATTAGATAGATCTTGAATTTAGAAAAAAGTTTATTAAATTTAGAGTTAAAATGAGTGAGAACAGGCTCTTTAAAATTTAAATTAGGATTACATCCAAAAATCAAAAGAGGAGAGAGAGTACTCTCTCACTGATTGGTAGGGTCCACTGAAATTAAATTGAGTTTTCAATTATTTCTTAACTGAAAAAATATCATAGAGGCTGACAGGTAGGACCCTTGGTTTTAATTAAATTTTCAATTAAATTTCTAAAGAAAAAGGCTTGAGGATCTGATAGGTGGGACTAATTACTGTTGAAATGGGGCCCACTTGTTAGTGGCTCTTAGATACTTAACCTATTTAAATAGGATTTTAAATAGACGGGGGCCCACATGTCTTAGGGTCAAGGGTTAACTTAATGAAATGGGCCCTTAGTCAGTGAGGGATTAACTTATCTAATCACCAGGCATTAACACTAAATAAGAATTTAAACTAATCCTAATGTGCTACAATGGTTCTTCCTTCCTATCTAGGGGGGAGTTCGTTAGAAGCAAGAGGAGCGAGGCGGCCAGAGGGGAGGTCAAAATGGGTTGCTCAACTCAAACTGCACCTCTAGGCAAGGCAGCGGGGCTCAATTTGGTGCACAGAGTGGCCGACTACGAGCTAAGTGGTGGCAAGGCACCACGGTGACTGGCGGCACCAAAAGCGAATTAAATGCTTGGGGAGCATCTAGGGGCTAGGAAGGATTCACCGGAGGTGAAGACGGAGCTTAGGGAGGGGTGGAATGAGCTGGCGATGTGATCTTGGTTGGCGGTATGGAGGTTGATGAGAGCAGCTTGCTGGAGATGATGAAAAGCATTGATGATGGTCTGGACAACGTTAGTGCTTCCTTGCGATGTTCTAGGCATGCCAAATTGGATGGAGGCATGGGGAATTGGCGACAGTGTTGATGGTAGGGATTTGTTTGGATCTGAGGAAGAAAGAGGGCAGGGATCTCTTGGTGGAAATTGGAGTGGAGGGGGAGCAATGGGGGGGAAAGAGGAGGCCATCCAAAGTCTTAAAAGCCAAACCGGATGAAGGTAGCCATTGGACGGCGCTATGGCGGGTGAAAGCCAAGGGTGGCAACATTGGTGCTCGATGCAGTGTGTTGGACCGATATGGAGACAGAGGGGGGGTGAATGTCGACTCTTTAAAAATCAATCTCCACAAGACTCCAAACAAAGTGTTCTTCTCCTATAGCAATGAGTGCTATGAAGAAAACTATTTAAGCTCACTGGAGAAGGAGAAGAAAATTCTTCAAAAGGAAAAGGCTAAACAAGACAACCACTAAGACAAATCAGCAGCCAAAACCCCAACCGGTCAGACCGGTGTTGATGGGCCGGTCAGACCGCTGCATACATGCCGGTCTGACCGGGCTTGTGCCGCCGGTCTGACCGCCTTGGAGGGTGCGGTCTGACCTCCAAATACCGGCCGGTCTGACCGCTCCTCGGGTGCAGACACTCTGAAATTCAGATTTTCAGACAGCACAAATGAACCTTCACACAGCAGCAAAATTGAAGAGATTGCCCTGGATTTCTTGGCCCAGAAACACAAGAATACACCCTAAATAGCCATAGGAGCCTAGAAAACCAAAGGGGACAAACTCAAGGCCAAGAAATAAAGATTTTCACCAAGAACTAAAAAGATACAGAGCAGCACAAAAATCTCAAATTGCCATCTCAACTTTGATCCTTTGGCCAAGAAACTTTGCAGAAAGATTAGCAATAGCCTCTGGACTATATATGCCAAGTTTCAAGCCATCTCAAAGAGGGAAACAAGAATTGCACCAAAACCCTAGAAATGAAAAACAAGAACAGAGAGGGCTGAAAATGAGATTCTTTGATTCAAGCTAATTGCTCTTGGGAAAAATCGATCAAATGATCTTGAGGCCTACTCCCATCACCGAGCAACCCATTTTGCACCTTCACACCAAGAAACAACAAGAAATCGAAAATCTCAAGAATCAGGCACAGAGGGCATCGAAGAGAAAAACGAACAGAGAGACAAGAACTGAATCAAACTCAAACAACACCATCTCATATTGATAAAGAGGAAAGGAGATACATGATTGATACAAGAGGAATGATTACATGATGGCTCTACTCAATCCTCTCCCTCTCCCAAACACAAGAACACACACACACTACATGCTTTGGAGAGGAGATGAACACACAGAGCACTACGGGAGACACATCCTGCCCTCTCCTACCAACTAAAGAGCAAAGTGAAAACCACCTCCCAAAGGCTCTTTCGACCAAAGCAAACCCTAATTCTCTCCCAAAGCTATGAGGGGGCATGCAGCCACTCCCTCCCATTTATAGCCCTTGGCTAACGGGTCTCCAACCCGTTACGCCTGCTAAACCCGAACGGAACCGTCTCCCGCTTGTGCAGCCTCGCGAAATTACCATTTCGCCCCTCCTGCACCTTCCGGGAAGCTTTCGCGTTCCTTGTCGTCCACGACTCGCAACCACATCGATCTCCGCCGTCTTCGACACATCCGACCGTTCTGACCTCAACGCCACCTGCGCCTAGTCCGGTCACCTCGTGTCTCGCCACGATTCCGCCTTGACGTCCTGCAACCATCACAGACAAGAAACACATCAAATAGCACCGCTCGATACATGTAAGCAACAGAAGCATTAAGAGTAATCTTAAGCAAGTAAAAAGCCCAAACCTGTCGTAACACGAGACTAAGCATTCTAAGCCCATACGACCAAGTTTGACCAAGTTCGACCAAAGCCGATTGCACCGTGCAATGACATGGTCCGAACCACTCAAACCAAACTTGACTCTCCTAAACCAATGTCAATTACTCATCACACACATGGGGTCACAACCACATGGTCTCTCAATCTCCCCCTTGATGAGTATATTGACAAACCCAAAAAAAAGCATGAAGTTGAGTTTGTTTTGAAGAGTCCAACATAGTCCAAAGGAAGAAAATGAAGCTAGTGACCATGTCGACACAAGAAGCACAAGAAAGAGCAAGTTTTCCTCAAAGCTCCTAAAATGGCCTTTTCTACCGCTATTCTCCCCCTTTTGGCAATAAACACATCAAGGATGCAAGGAAAAAAAACAAGTCATGGAAATGGATGAAATGGCTGAAATTTGATTATTCTAAGCATTTAGAGCCATGAGAATTATCCAAAATGACCATTAAGTATTACATCAAGCCATAATTCAATAAAATGCTATCTAGATCATGACAAGATATATATAAGCCAGCTAAACCAAATAGATGACAATCTGAAATTTAGTGCAATTTGTGAGCATGTCAAGTCATCCATGATCAAAGTCTAGCTAGAGGTATCCAAGGATGATGCAAGCCATGTCAATAAGTTAAGCGGAACCAAGAAGCTAGAATTGAGCAATTTTAGAGTGCTACAGGTTCTAGTATGAGACATTTGTTCAAGTACTTAGTTCTGTTGTAGTTAAGCAAATTGAGCACATTTGTCATGAAATTGTCTTTTAACGCTCATGGTTGATTCTAACCAAAATTTTCAGACATGTGCTAGATCTCAAGCCTTATGCGACCATTCCAAGCAAGAAGCTTAAGGAGATGATCTTGGTCATCCAAAACTCCCCCTGAGTTCATGCCTAGTGCAATGGCAAGCAGTCTCATGAGAAAGAATTGATAAGATCAGTTTTTTTGCACAAAAAAGATCTTTTTGCATTTATAAATAGTCGTACTAACTTATGCAACATTAAGAACTAGCATTGCTCAATCTAAAGCTCAAGAAAGATTCAAGACTCAACTCAGCCTATTTGACATGGCATGAATCATAAAAGGATAACTAAAGTAAGACTAGTCTCGAGTACTATCATGATAAGTTTTAATTCAAGTTGAGCAATTTTAATTAACTCATCATGGCAAAAGCTAGTTTATACATATGAAGTCATGATCAATCTAGCAATGAAGCACAAATCATGGCAGGATGTAAAGCAATGTAAGCATGTCATGAAGGGATAATAATCAAGGCTCCATGTATTTATATTACAATGCAAAATGACATGCAGAAAAGTCCAGCTCCCCTCAACATGTGATGCAACTTTTAGTTCAAGTTGAGTTAAGTCAAAATTAAGCTCCAGAAGCTCCCAAATGAACTCCCCTCGAACCAAAGCAATAAATGCGAGAAGCTAGCAAAAAAGCACAAAAGGCAGTCCTTAAAGCATAGACAAGATGTAGAGGAACCTATGGCTCAGACTGACTCTCATCTACCCCATATGACTCTAGGACTATCAACCGAACATCTAACTCACTAAAGAGCAAACACGTACCCTGTCTACCCGAGGGTGGCCCAACCCTCGCTAGAACCTATAAGATGTGAGTGAGCTCAACCTAGTGAGAAGAGAAACAGCTAATAAGCAGCATCCTAGAATCACAAGATAAGAGCAAGAAGTCTGAACGCTAGACAGGAAGACCACTCTAACCTATGCTAGAAGGACTAACCCCAATGCACCCCAAATGCAATGCAACAGATAGGAGTAAGAGCATAATCAATATAATAAAGCAGTAAAGCACAATGCTCCCCCTCACAACAGTCTATGAGGACAAACCACCCCAAGCTCTCCCCGCAGAGCTGAAAACCTAGAGCTATCCAAAGGCTTGGTAAAAATATCAGCCAACTGGTGGTCACTCTCCACAAACTGGAGCACGATGTTACCCTTCTCTACATGGTCTCTAAGGAAGTGATAACGAATATCGATATGCTTGGTCTGAGAATGCTGCACTGGGTTCTTAGCAATGTTAATCGCAGAAGTGTTATCACAAAAGAGTGGAACACTGTCGATAACTAACCCAAAGTCCCACGTGGTCGAGACCATCCAGCACTGCTCAAAGAATCGGCTGCAGAACGTGCCAGGCCTCCGTGGTGGTATGCAACACTGCATCGCTTCTCGAGGACCAGAAACGAGAGAAGTGCCAATGAACTGGCAGGTGCCCGAAGTACTCTTCCTATCTATCCTACAACCAGCAAAGTCTACGTCCGAGAAGGCTCTCAAGGAAAGACAGGATGAGGAAGAGTACCACACAGTGAATCAGAAGAAAGACCAGAAGCCGAACTGGGATCGGTGACTAGGACCATCGACTGTGACTTCGACTTGCGAGAGACAATGTCAATCTCGTGAGTCTTTAGGCGCGAGTATAGCGCATCAAGAGTCAAAGTCGAGAGGTCTGTGGTGTCCTTGATGGTAATCACCTTCATCTCCCAAACACGCAAGTCGAGAGTAGCGAGCATCTGTTGAGCGTTATCCGAGTCGGGGTATGTGAGACCGACAGCTCAGAGGTTGCTCAAGATCTTGTGGAAACGCGCAAAACACTCATCAAGGGACTCGCCAGCGAACATTTTAAACTTGTTGTAATCTCGCTTGAACTGGTCCTGTCGGACTGTCTTGATCTAGGTAGTGCCCTCATGGTATGCATCGAGGGTCACCCAGATGTCGAAAGCCGATGTAAGATGAGATATGCGGTCAAACTCGCTTTGGCTCAACTCCTGGATTATGATGTTCCTTGCCTTAGCGTTCGCCTCAACATCAGCCATGTTCCCGGCATTGATGTTCTCATCGGTAGGAACAACATAACGTACTTTGACCTTACGCCAGATAGCGTATCCCTGAGCCTGGATGTACGTCTCCATTCGGCTTTTCCAGAAGGGATAATCAATCCCATCGAAAATCGGGGGCTTCGTTGAGTACTTGTCCGTCACCATGGCTCTAGAGACCGGTTAAGATCTATTGAGAAGAGCTAACTGGCTCTGATACCAATTGTTGGACCGAAATGGCGACAGAGGAGGGGTAAATGTCGACTCTTTAAAAATCAATCTCCACAAGACTCTAAACAAAGTGTTCTTCTCCTATAGCAATGAGTGCTATGAAGAAAACTATTTAAGCTCACTGGAGAAGGAGAAGAAAATTCTTCAAAAGGAAAAGGCTAAAAAAGACAACCACTAAGACAAATCAGCAGCCAAAACCCCAGGCCGGTCAGACCAGTGTTGATGGGCCGGTCAGACCGCTGCATACATGCCGGTCTGACCGGGCTTGTGCCGCCGGTCTGACCGCCTTGGAGGGTGCGGTCTGACCTCCAAATACCGGCCGGTCTGACCGCTCCTCGGGTGCAGACACATTGAAATTCAGATTTTCAGACAGCACAAATGAACCTTCACACAAAGAAAAAATTGAAGAGATTGCCTGGATTTCTTGGCCCGAAACACAAGAATACACCTAAATAGCCATAGGAGCCTAGAAAACCAAAGGGGACAAACTCAAGGCCAAGAAATAAAGATTTTCACCAAGAACTGAAAAGATACAGAGCAGCACAAAAATCTCAAATTGCCATCTCAACTTTGATCCTTTGGCCAAGAAACTTTGCAGAAAGATTAGCAATAGCCTCTGGACTATATATGCCAAGTTTCAAACCACTCAAACCAAACTCGACTCTCCTAAACCAATGTCAATTACTCATCACACACATGGGGTCACAACCACATGGTCTCTCACAGTGCAAAGTAAGGAGGTGCAGCCAGTGTGCGGCATGGAGAGTGATTAAGGCGAGGGGAGGAGGGCGCAACAATTAGGTGTGGAGATTTCGGGCACATGGCATGGACATGGCTTGGGAGCGGCGGGAACGGGCGTGGTGGTTCATGTAGAAGGGAGAAGAAGGAGAGAGAAAAGGGAAAGAGGGTCTAGGAGAGATCAACGCTGAGCTAGCAAGCACTGGTGAGCATGATGGCTCACAGTGAAAGGGAGTAGCACACTGCTACAGCATAGGGACGTGCGTGGGCACGCACAGTGCAACGCTCGTGAGCATAGAGCACGCACAATGTAGCTAGCACGTGTCCGGTGCACGCATAGGGTAGGGGAGGACGTGGCATGGGCCAGTAAGGGCCAGGCCAGAGGCTATGGGCTAGGGAAAATAGGTTAGGCTTGTCCTAAGGAAGATTTGGGCTCTAAGAATTTTGAAAACTGGTTTGAATTTGAGTTTAAACTTTGATTTGAGTTTGAGTTTAAACTTTGATTTGAATTCAAATTTGAATTTTATTCAAGCACTTCCAATCTCCCAAAAATGGGATGTTACAAAGTATCCAAGAAATGAAAGTCACATAAGTACGTGTAAACTAGGTGCTATTGTGTGCATGAGCTAGCGCTAGCTCGTCATCTACCTTACCCTTCTAACTAAGCCCCCTCCCTGCTGCCCTCCATCCCTTCCCTCCTCAATAGAAAATTCAAAAATGAGATATCATCAAACTTCCAAACAAAAAAAGGTACCTCTAAATTCATAAATTTGAAAAGTTTCAATTCGAGTTCCAAACTTTCAATTTTCAACTTCAAACTTCAACTTACAAATTGAAAAATTACACAAACTTTCAAATTCCAACTTTCACTTTCAAATTGAAAAGATACACAAACATGCCACTTTCAAAACTTCTATTTGAGGCTAAAAAACACATTCAAACCCAAGCTTTCTAGCTTGCAAAACATTCAATTGATACAACAAAAATCTTCCAAAATCATGAACTTTCCTTTTGCTTGCGCTGTCTGTGGCAATGAGTGTGGCCTTAGATCTATCCACCGCACCTCATTGCCACTTCCCTCTCCTCCCACAACTCCGGCCACTGTGTCGCCCCTGCTCCTCCAATCTCCTTCAAACCTCATCCACCTCTTGCCCAAATCCAGCCACCATCTCCAACCCCCTCGTGTGTGGTGGCTTCACTATTGGTTATGTTTAGCATCGAGCATGCCATGAAGTGGGAGGGCAATGGCAGGGGTGATCCAACTGCATGTGCAGAGGAGGGGGTTAGGCTCAAGCCTACCCTCTGCCGTAATGTTGGTACCACCCCTCCCCCCCTCATTTCCCGTTGGCGGATCCATGGGTGCTGCACTATGCTCCAACTAAACAGAGGGTAGCAATTGAGGAAGAACTAGTGAAGTGAAGAAGCTGGTTTTGGGCCTTTGTCAAAACCCACAAGGCCCAAGTGAGGTCCCATATCCACCCCAGTTGCTTGCCCCATGTTCCCACCTGGTAGGCCAAATCGATTGAAGGCGAAGCAAAACACAAGAGGAGGAATTTCATGGTGCACAACTGAGCAACTGAAGACTCAAGGTGAGGAGAAACCCTAGCACCTAAGAGGAAGCCAATAGTAGGCCAGCAACCGCACAGTGTGACAAGGAGGGGAGGGGTTAAGGGGGTGTCGGGTGCAAGGTGTGGCCTGAGTAGTGGTGCAATAGCCTAGGGCGACAGTGCGACGAGTCGGCCAACTAGGGACAGAGAAGCGGGGAAGATGGCGAGCTACGGCCTTGCAGGGAAGCTAGGCGGCTGCACAACTGTTTGACACCCGGTGGCCCGAGAGGGGAAGGACCAGAGGAGCTGAGGAGGTGACTAGCCAGGGAGCTACAGGTGCGGATTTGGCCATTTGGGGAAGCCGACAACAAGCAGCCAAGAAGGAAGCACAATTTGTTTGTAGATTTGCTAAAATGGAGAAACAAACTTTGTATAACTATTTCACTAGTAATTTAAGTAGTACTCCTCAATTGATGAGAGCACAACTCAATTTAGCTTAGTCCTTTAAACCCACCCTTCATATTCCTCATGGTGGCATCATCCTGACTTCGCTACTAGAAGAATAAAGAGGATAGTTTGCGTAGGATATTGTAAAGTACAAAGGTGGGTAGTTTGCGTAGGATATTATAAAGAAGGGGTGGAGCATGAGTATAGGAATTTTTTTGGTAGATGTGTAAGTGATGGTGGATGTTGTGGAGGCATACTCTAGCAAATTCTCTTAACTTATCCGTTGTGTAGCTAATTAAAATTCTACTGTCCATTATCTTTGATGTAGCTAAAATGGAATTAAGAAAGGGTGGCCACTTTCTGATATCGTTTTTTACTTAATGTTACTTTTTTTTCTTTTAGTTTACTTGCATGGCAAATTAACATGGTGGTCTTGGACTCGAGGCCTCGCTCATTTCAGTGATAGCTTCTGGTTTATGCTTTTACTTCACTATTCCTTAACTTCATCTTTTTCTCTTTTTTTTTTGCTTTTTTTAGTTTTTTTGCCTTTTCTTTTTTCTGTATTCTTCGCATTGTTCATGATGGGCTAACCTATTTTTTCCATTTTTATATTTTTTAAATTTAATTACGCCCAATAAGCTATCTCAACTACAATGAAAAATAAGCTAGCTACAGTGAAAAAATACTATAAACAGATACCAGTCCAAATGCCGGTCAATACCGGTCATACCAACTTTAATACCGATCAATACCGGTCGGTACCGGTGGAATTGATAATACCATCTATTGAGCTATATGTTATATTTGATAATACTACCACGTGTTTGAAATAATTTTACAGATAACATTTGGTGTGCATATAATTAAATGAATATATAATTATAAATATATATGTATATATACTCGTATTATTATGTTAAATCTGAAATAGTACGTCAGTATAGATCAGTACCGAAATGTACCATTTTAAGAATCAAACGGATATGGTCTTTGAAATGGTATTGATAAGTATGCATATCTCTTTGAGGCTCTGAAGTGTGGATGACAGACGCACAGGTGGTCAAGACTGTATAGCTGCATCATTTCATTCTTTTTAAATAAAATAAAAAATAAATACATCATTTTATTCCGAAACCAACAGCGCGCTCGGCCGCGGCTCGCACAATCACGCCCCGTACAGTTGGCCTTTGAGCCCCAAGCAAACTTTACGTCAACAAATTAAACTATCTCACATCGGTGGGCCTTTGAGCCCCAAGCAAACTTTACGTCAATAAATTAAACAACCCCAAGCAAACTTTACGTCAATAAATTAAACCATCTCACATCAGTTGGACTTTGAGCCCCAAGCAAACTTTACGTCAACAAATTAAACTATCTCACATCGGTGGGCCTTTGAGCCCCAAGCAAACTTTACGTCAATAAATTAAACCATCTCACATCAGTTGGACTTTGAGCGTCCGAGCGTTCCGACAGCCCGCTTCGTTTCAACGCATGCGCGTTGCATAGCTTTTTCGCTGTGAACTATGACCGAAGTGTCACAAGAAGGACCTTCCTTATTTATACGCTATACTGCCTTCCGTGCAACTTACCTAGCGTAAACCTCAAAACAGAAATCCTGTGTGTTTCAGACTTAATTTCAGCACTAGATCAGGGGAGGAGATGGGTCTCCTCGATGCAATAGTACCTGTGCTCCTAGTTGCTTTACTAGCGACGCGAGCATCTGCGGCCCTCACGTCTGCTGCCACGCTCTCTCACTGCCCGAAGAGATGCGGCAACCTGAGCATCCACTATCCCTTCGGCATCGGATCCGGCTGCTTCCGGCAGGCGGACTTCAGCCTCACCTGCAACGACACAGCCCAGCCGCCAAAGCTCTTCTTGAGCGACGGCGCAACCGAGGTTGTTGACGGCGGCAAGGGTAACATGGTAGGATCGTCGGATTGGCTTGACGTAACCATTTTCCATACCATACCTCTGGTGCCTGATGTTCCTACTTACAACTTTTCGTGGAAACTTAGTTCTTTCGCTATCTTTGACGCTTCTCTAAACATTACTGGGTGTGAGTTCGATACATATATTTTCGATCACGGCATCAATAATTTCACAAGGCGTTGTACGAACAATTGCCCCCACGAAGAGATCACAGAGACGATGGCTAGACATTACTGTAACGGTACTGGATGCTGCTCTTTTAAAATTGTAGTAGGTGGTCGTGACTTGGAGCTCCGATTTGTCCGCCACAGCGAAGGTACACTCCAAGCGCTCTCATCTGGTCCAAGCTCCTTACGGGACAGAATCAATATAACTGCAACCTCCGCTGTGCTCGTATGGGGTATAATGGATCCACCGACATGCGTTAGCGCAAAGGGCAATAAAACAAACTACGCATGTGCGAGCACCCATAGCCAATGCAGAGAGACCATCTTGGATCATGGTTACCTCTGTGAATGCAACAGTGGTTTTGTAGGCAATCCATATCTATTTGATGGCTGCACACGTGACAAAGGTGATTTACCCCATCCCGAAACCATGCATATTTAATGGATTTATTTATTCTTCCATTATTTATTTCATTCTCTTCTTTAAGAAGTTGTTTGGAACATGGAGAATTTTCTATTTCCTCGAAAATTGAAATGTTTTACGTGGAAATCTTTTGTTCCAAAGAGGGCCCCAGTATTCATGTATGACTGTTTACACAAACCATCATAAATATTATTGACATTTGTAGTTATTCTCTATATTGATTTTTTAAATCTTAGAGCTTTCTTAATTTTTGTACCTTGTCAAAAAGCGGATCATAAAAATAATAATGGGGTATCATGTAGTCCACTTCAATAGGAATTACCCGGCCGTGATCTGTCCTGTGATGCAATTAAAACTGGTTGGTTGTATTTTTCATGTTCAAGTCTTCCTTTAATAAATACTGTAATAATGAATGTTTTCAAACAATCACTCATATTGTAGATATGTTCTTTTACATGAATAATATTAATTACTATTATGCTCTACTATCCCTTGTTATTTTTTATCGCCTCATATTAGATTTGATATAGCCAGATATGTCACAAGCATGCATGGTAGGAAGAGCAGAGTATATTATAACCTGATAGAGAGAACTGAATTACTAACAGCAACGAAACAATCAATACAAGAAAAAATAACTTAGAATCTAATCCACTCTTGTGCCCCTAATTTGGCAGTTTGGCTTTAGGGTATGTACAATAGTCCGTCTCTTAAGATTATCTTTTCCACCTCACCTAAAGATAGCACTAGATACCATATCTCCAACGGTAAATTATTTCTCTAACTATTTTATACTATTTTTATCATAACTTTTTGCCTCACACTCTCTCACTATTTGCGTTGGTTTGTAGGCTCAAGTCATCTCTTGTATAAGAGATAACATATTATCTCTTCTCACCTTGACACTAAATCTTAAATATGTTTGAAGCGTATTGTACAATACCATAAAATATTTTTAACTTACAACTCAAAAGAATTCCTAGATTATTCTTTTAGAGACTAGAATAATCAATTGTAATGTTAATTCCATTTTTTGCAACAAATGGCTACATGACAGCCCATTTGGTTGGCATTTGCCACACTATAAATTTGAGTTGATTTGCCGGTAACATGAGTGTCCACTAGCGAAGGAAGACAATTTTTGTAGTGTGTTTGGGCATGAACATAGTTTTGTAGTGTTTTTGGGTAGTGGCACGATTTCACGTTTTTTTCCTTGAAGGGGGGGGGGTCCCCGAATTAAACTTTTCATTCAAATTTTGGTGGCATAACCACAGGTTACAACAGCAACACAGAACCACAGAACAAACATGACAACTTGTACCTCCTGTAGCAGGAGGTACAGGAATCAGCCATCTCTAAAAGCACAACACCCTTAGGCAACTCAAATTTTAAAACCCAGGCCTACTTGCGCCAACGTCCAAAGCCTTCTGCTGATCACCGGAATGCACCACCACCAAGAAACTTGGCTTTCCGACTTTGCATTAAGCATTTGTGATTGACATCTCTAATCTTCATCTAATCGACGCGTGGAAAACATCTCCGCATGCCACTCTGTCGACGCCCTCCCAGGAGAGGAGCCACGTAAAGTGATCGAGGAGATGGAGGGAGGAGAGGATCTAAGGTCTCACTAACTCGGCAACAATTGGCTACATGACACTCTATTTGGTTGCCACACTATAAATTTGTGTTGATTTCCTGGTACGGTGGATGCCAAACATGAGCATCCACTAGCAAAGGAACGTGCCTCTGCCACACAACCAGGGCCGGTCCTGACATTTAGGGGGCCCTGAGGCGAGATAGAAGTCGAGGCCCTTTACTCAAACACAAACATGTTTTTATATCAACTATTAAGCTAATGTTCAATACTACATAGCAAATATTCATGGTCTCATATTGCCATGTGCTCTAAAATGTACATAAAAACACAGAAGTCATTTTTGGTGACAATCCAATATCCCATTAATATTACTTATAAGTCTGAGGAAACTATAACATTCCACTATGGGTAAACTACAACATTGCATTACTCAAAGGACAATAAGGAGAGCCGTCATCTATTATTCGCAGAACAAACAAGACTGATAATGCTACAATGATCACAAAATGCAAGTGTTTGGTTAAATTGTTTGATAATGCTAGATGACATCTTACCACACCAGGCGTCCAGCCGGCCCTCTGGCCCTGCTGCAGTGCTGCTGTAGGCTGTAGCTATGCCAAATTGAAATTGCCAATGCCCTGCCAAATTGATTATGATTCATGATGTTGCCATCAGAACAATCTCTGATAAGGTAAACTGCATTTCAGACAATTAGACCAGTATGCAACAACCACAGAGAAGTAACTGACCTGTATCCAAGAACCACAAGATACTACTTGTGTCAAGTTGTCTGTTGTCTCTTCCAGTCTTCCTCACTCCTCCCTTTTCTAGCCTTCTTCTTCAGTCAGTTCTACACTCAATTTGCATGGGACAACCAGACAAACAACTAATTCTACCTCGAAAAAACTCGCAAAACCAAAGTAAGCTATCCAGCAAAACATTACAATATAGATTGCAGAATGACTGAATGAACAATTGAACCGGTCATCTTGAGCTCGTTGATGAATCGATTGGGTACTCGGGTCGAAGAATAGCCTGTGGAGGCGAACGCCGGCACACCGCGCCGCCGCGGAGGTGCGGAGTCTGCGGATCGCACGAATTGGTTGGGAATCGAAGAAATCAGGCTCTTCCTCTTCTCCTCCATTAATGGCAAGATCGGATATTCGGATTGGGGAATGGGGATCTAGCGGATCTGGCGGAGGCGGCGACGCGGCATGCGATTGGGGAATGGAGATCTCCGGATCTGGCGAATTGATGCGTCTCTCAGCGGATTAGGCGGAGACGGGTAGGCAGCGAGCAGGCGGAGGCGGCAGGCAGGCGGCGAGCAGGCGGAGGCGGCGAGCGAGAGCGATTGGGGTAAGGGGATTCGGGCGAATCGATTTGTCGATGGCTCGATGCATCGGCGTCCCTCTGGTCTCTCAGCGCTACTGCGCCTGCGCTAGGTAATGTCGGAGCCCGAATGTTACGATTGGGCCGTTCGCTAGATGCGGGAATGGGCCGTTACTGGCTTCACCTGGCCCAATCGAAAATAGCGATTACAAAACGGCACTACGGCAGAACCGGACTACCGAAGGACCCAATACGTATATATACATGGGCTTGGGGTAGGGGCCCCTAGTTTTCATGGGCCCTAGGCGGTTGCCCCTGCTGCCCAGGCCCAGGGCCGGCCCTGCAGACAACTGGCTCACCAATCGGTGCTCAACAGGCGTGGTACGTGCCCCCCCACAGAAGAACTAGGAGTGTCAATCGAATCCAAATTATCCATTTTATCTGGCATCTAAATTTGATTGGTAGTGAATGTGAAAGCGTAAATGCATTTGCATTATGTAGGACCGAAGATGGCAGCAGTGCTCCAATAGCTACAAAGCTATAAAGATTAGGATAGGAAGACTATACAAAACTCATTAAATCAAGAAACTAAACTACTGAGAAAAATTAGCAAAATCAGTAGTACCACTACAGTAAATGCGGTACTACCATTACTACAGTAAAATCTAGAGGAACAATTAAATCAACATGATATCAAAACCAATAATCCATGTAACTTTTGATTCGTAGATCCAAAAGATATGAAACTTGACATGCACCTTCTATATGATGTCAGGAACCTATTTCAATCAATGATCAATAGAATCGTTGCCAAATTTCTGACCTTTTTCAGTTTGAATGAAGATTGCACCAAAACTGAGTAAACACTAAAACGATGATCAAGACTTGATCGTGGGGAGAGGATAGACAAGATGGCATTGGATACATTCTCACTTGTCACAGCAAGCAAGAACACCAAAGAAAACACTCCAAAAACCATCGGATCACGAAATCACTCGTTGAGACCAAAATCAAGTAAAACTGGGTTTCTTCATGAACTTGCTATCAAAGTGTCTAAGTGCGTGTAGATTGATTTCCAGAGATTATCTCCATTGCTTATACATCCTTGGCACAACAAGATCAAGAAAAAAAAGAAGAGAAGAGATCAAAACCAACCAAATTAAAAGCAAATCAATCAAGACATAATAGATCCATGGAGATGCACAAATATTGATGTATTGCATACTTAAATAGGAAAGTTCTATAGCTACTCTATCTTAGAGGACAGAGAGCACACCAAGTACTCAACTCTCAAACCCTAACCCTAAACAAGATAACACAAGAGAGGTAGGATGGATGGTTAATCACAAGTCTCCATCCCAACCCTTTAAATTGATGGGCTAGCTAGCAACATCTAACCCTTATTAGATACTATCCACTTAGCACAATGGAAGAAACTCGATAACCCTACACACACGGTTTTACACACACATATTCACTTATGCACGTTTTTCAAAGCGTGTAAGCCTGCATCTGCTAAGTTCTTAGCCTTGACCCATCTTGATCAAATCAGCTTCTCCTTGACATAAACAGCTCTCCCAATCGCCGCTCAAGCGCCGCAGTTGTGATCCAAGTTAGTTTTTGGTATTTTGGCTAAACTACCAAAATAGTCTTTCTTGACCCAGTCATCATCTCCCATTGCAAGCTATCGCCATGCTTGTCACGTGTAGGTACACCACTGCTTGTCACGCGTCGGCAAGTCTCTCCTATTTTGGTTCCACCGAACCATGCCTCATTGGACCGACCAAGCTACATGGTGCAACCTCGTCGTTCGAACTCGCTTTCAACATTTCCCACCTTCCTTGTGCCATGCTTGAGTTCACCACCTCACCCGGTATCCTCGATCGTTCTGGGGCTCGGCTCCTCTATGAGTGTAGCCTCAATCCTCGCCGCTAACTGTGGTTGACTCCAAGTGACCCTAAACATCTAAAGATAAGAAAATTATTTTCGGGCACAAGTTCTTTACAACTTAACCCATGTTAGTCGAAATATGCTTCATACAATATTAATGCACTGACCTAGGTCAACCCAACTCAAACCATGACTCAATTTTCCAAAATCCTGAATTGTTCACTTAGGCCAGTTCTACTACGCCCATAGGGCCGGTACTACCGCACCACGGTACTACTGCTCCCACAGGCCGGTACTACCGCACCTCCGCGGTACTACTGCCCAGCGGTATGACCACCGTCATACTTGCGGTATGACCAGTTTCCCTGAAGAATTTAGAAAACAATCCAGAAAAATGTGATCTTTGCAAAATTGATCAACCACTCTACAAAATTTGCAATGGTTCGTCACAACATTTTCTTGGACCTTCTCACATGGTCCATCAATCTTCCCTTGATGAATACATTGACAATTCTTCAAAAATGAAAATAAAAGGTGGTTTTAGATAAAGAAGAAAAATTTTGCAAAGAGATGCTCAAAATAGTCATAAGAGGAATGCAAAGACTGAAAATGACCATATAATGCAAAAATGGAATGAACGTACTAAAAATGGTAATTTTTCACAAAAGCTTCAAATCCACCAATTGTGTCGAGAAATCTCACTCCAGATCCATATAGAAGAACAATTGTTCTATTTGACCTTGTTAATTGTGAGAAGAGATAAAAAATGCAAGAGAATCACAACAATACATTAAAGCTCCAATTTAGCGAGATTTTGCACAAAACATCAAATTATGCTCTAGATATGCATTTTACTGATCTTTCTCCCACTTTGACAATAGAACCATCAAGATGTATGGAAGAAGATAGAGCATGAATAAAATGAAGTGGCTGCATTTGATTCATTTTTAGCATTAGAAAGGTATTTAAAGTGACTCTACAAGAATTACAGCAAGCCATATTATGTGAAGGAGCTATCTAGATTATGGCAAACTAAATAATCTAAATTTAAATGGATTTATAGCATCTCAAGTTGCTCAAAATCATAGTTAAGCCAAAGTTATCCAAAAATAAGTCAAGTCATATCAATAAACTAAATGAAACTAAGAGTCAATTTAGAGTGCTACAAATTCAATGTTGAATCATTTTGTTCAAGCACTTAGAATTAAGTAAATTACACATTTAGTACTTGCTAAAATTTATTTTTGGTTTTCTGTTAGCAAATCAAGTCCTATACTAGGAGCCATCCAAAACTACCTCCTAAGCTTCAACCATTTTTCATAATTTTTGTTTTCTTATCTATGTACTAGATCTCAAGCCATGCTATGACCATCACAAGCTATAACCTTAAGGGAGTTGTTTAGGTCATCCAAAACTCCCCTTGAGTTCATGCCTAATGCAATGATAAGTCGTCTCATGAGATAGAATTGCTGAGATCAGCATTTCACACTAAAGAGCCATCTCATTTTGCATTTTCTTGACTTAGTTCAAGAACAAAGTGTTAATACTAACTCATGCTTCAATAAAAAAAACTAGCATAGCTCCATCTAAAGCTTAATTTAGGTTCAAGACTCAGCTTATTTAACATGGCATAAATCATAAGAGCATCACTAGAACAAAACTAGTCACAAGCTCTGACAAGATATGATTTAATTCAAATTTCTCACATTAAATAAAGCTAGCATGGTAAAACTAAGCTACATATAGAAGGACATGATAAGTCTAGCAAACTAGCACAAAGACATGGCAAGATATAAAAAACATATTATGTCACACAAGGATAATAGTCAAAGCTCTATGTATTTATATTACAATGCAAATTGCTGAATTTAAAATGCAATATGATACAATGGATGTAAAAGAGTCAAACTCCCCTCAAAACAGGCCAAAATGACTAATAACCCCAGCTCTTCCCGCAAAGAGGTAAAACAAGAAGAATCAAGAATCATAGTGAAAATATTTGTAACCTGCTACTTGGACTCTACAAAGTAAATCACAACATTACCCTTCTATACATGGTATATAAGGAAATGATATCTAATATCAATGTTCTTACTCTTAGAGTGTTGCACTGGCTTTTTGGCAATGTTTATGGCACTGGTATTGTCATAGAAGAGAGAAACACCATCTAAGGAAAACCTATAGTCCCACAGAGTAGATAAGATCTAGAGAACCTAAAAACAGCTGCTAGCAGCATCTATATACTCTGCCTTGGCAATGGACTGTGCAACAGAGAACTGCTTCCTAGATGACCAAGAGATAAGAGCTATGCCTAAGAAAGGACAAGTGCCAAAAGTACTCGTCCTATCTGCTCTACACCCCACAAAATCAGTATCAGAAAAAACCCGAATAGAGAGAGCAGAATCTGAAGAACACTAGAGTCCAAAGTCAAAAGTGCTCTGAAGGTACCTAAATATGCGTCGCACTACTTAACAATGAGAGGCACGAGGGGAAGCCTGAAATCGAGCGCACAGACATACAACAAACTGTATGTTCAGCCTCGATGCTGTGAGGTAGAGGAGAGAGCCGATCATGTTGTGATACTTCTTTTGGTCTACGAGTTCTTCATCCTCATTGGGATCCAGCACGGTAGAAGTGGCAATGGGAGTAGACAATGGCTTGCTGCTTATGTTGAAGCGCCAAAGAAGGTCCTTTGTGTACTTGATTTGATGAATGAAGGTCCCTTCTTTCAGTCCTTGACTTGAAGACTAAGTAAGAAGGTTAGCCTGCCTATCATACTCATCTCAAATTCCCTGCTCATAGAATCTGAAAATTTGGATATGAAAACATTAGAAGAACCACCGAATATGATGTCATCCACATAAATCTGAACAAGTAAGAAGTCATATTTTGAAATCATTCTTAAGGAAGAAGCTCTTAAACCTATCACACCAAGCTCTAAGAGCTTGCATCAATCCATACAAGGCTTTAGAGAGCTTACACACATGGTTTGAGAACTTGGGATTTTCAAAGCCAAGTGGTTGCTTGACATAGACCTCTTCTTCTATAAAACCATTAAAAAAGCACTCTTGACATCCATTTGAAAAAGCTTAAGACTCCTAGACGCCATGAATGCTAGCAATACGACAGTAGCTTCTAATCTAGTAACAGGAGTAAAAGTCTCTTCAAAGTCTAAACCCGCTACCTGAGAATAATCTTAAGCAACAAGTCTAACCTTGTTACGAACTACCGACCCATCCCCACTTTGCTTATTTTTTAAAATCCATTTTATTCCAATTACATTATGATTAGGTGGGGATTCAATTAAGGTTTAGACTTGGTTTCTTTAAAAGTTTTCAAGCTCTTTATGCATGGTATTGATCCAAAAGGAATCAGATAAAACAAGGGTGACATCTCGAGGTTCAAAAGATGCAATAAAAATAGAATATATATGAGAATCTATAGAGATAAACCTAGAGCGGGTAACTCGCTCATGAAGATCCTCAATCATCTACTCTTGAGGGTGTCGTTGCTGAATATGAAGAGGGGGTCCTAGTGCAGATGTGGCCTCTACATCATGGGCTGTAGAGGTAGGAGCAGAGCCACTCGAAGTGCCGGTGAAGGTGGGCAGAGGCTGCTCTGCTAAAGCTAGAGAAGTAGAAGCAGCCTCTCCAGCTAACTAAGAGTGACTAGAGGATGGACTAGGATCTCATCCTCTATGTCAAAGTCATTATCAACAAAGATGCTCTCGCGATCACCGTGTACCTATGTACGTGCACCGTCAGGTCTAGCACCAGGACTAGCCTCATCAAAGGTGATTTCACAAGTTTTAATGATTTTGTTAGTATCCAAATTAAATACATAATAGCCATGAGAATGAGCAGAATATCTAAGAAAAATGACATCATAACATTGAGATTAAAATTTATCCAAGTTGCTATATTTAAAAATAAAGCACTTGCAACCAAAAATCTTAAAATGAGAAACGCTAGGCCTATGACCAAATCTAAGCTCAAAAGAGGTCTTACCTATGGCTGATCTCAAGAAGACCCTATTGGACACATAGCAAGCAGTAGATATCATCTAAGCCCAAATCCTCCTAGGATTGTTGTGCTCATCTAGCATGGTCCTGTCCATATCTACAAGGATTCTATTCTTCTTCTCAACAACCCTATTCTGCTGGGGAACTCTAGGTGAGGAAAACTGGTGCTCTAATCCTCCCTCAGTGCAGAAAGTGGCAAAAGATGAATTCACGAATTATGTACCATTGTCACTCCTAATTGCTCTCAAGGCTCTTGAAAGGCCAACTGTTAGTCTAAGGACCAACTCTCTAAAGAAACCAAAGGCTTCATCCTTAAAAACCAAAAAAAATACACCAAAGAATACCTAGAGTAGTCATCCACAATGACAAGCATATGCCATTTCCCTCATGCAAACTGAACTCTAGAATGACCAACTATGTCTAAGTGAAGAAGTTGTCCAGATCCATCCGTTATGACTAAAGTAAGAGGTGGATGAGAAGCAGAAACTATCTTACCATGTCTACAGAGTGTGACACTAGTTCTCTAGCACTCTTAAGCCCAGGCAGTCCTCTAATCAAGTTCTTACTACTGACTCTAACCAAGTAGTCGAAACCTATGCATCCAAGCCTATGATGCCACAACACTAAGTCATGAGAGTCAGAAGCCACAAGACACCTAGGCTAGAGGTAGAAGAGATACTAAAATCAACATTAAAAATCCTCTCAAACCTAGAGATCCCAAAGATATATTGACCCGAGAAGTCTGGAACTCTACACTCACCACAGTTGAACCTCACTTCTAAATCCTCATCAAGAAGTTAGAAGACAGAGAGTAGATTATACCTCGGTTTACTTACCAAAGCAACGTCCTTGAGCATGAAGTTGTTGTTGATGCACACTGTGCCCTTGGCTATCACGGTTCTAGTAGAAGCATCCCCAAACGTGATCAACTTATTGCCGAATGCACGTGTGAGGGAGAAGAACTATGTAGAATCTACAGTCATGTGTCGAGAACACATGGAGATAACAAGCCACACATCCTCCTTCCTCGCACGCTGGACCTCATTAGGGTCACTGTAGGGCTCATCGGAGTCAAAGAAGTTGACGTCGTTGTTGCCCTCATCCATGAAGCATATGCCAGTGAAGTCCTGGGCCTTCTTGCCGTGGGTGTCATCCTCGTCGTCTTTCGTCCCCAAGTCCACATCACTCATGTCAACATTCTCTAGAGCAGCAAGGACCTGATTGACAAATTTACAGTAGTTGGGCTTCTTGACCTTCACATCTTGAGCTTGATGACGCCTCCGAAGGTCTTTCTCCTCCTTACCCTTTAGCTTGGTGCACTTGGCCCGAATATAGTTTGGCTCACCACACTCAAAGCAAGTCACTGGACCACCTCTCCTCTTGTTCCTCACCTTATTGTAGACTCTTGTGAATTTTGTGGATAGAAGGGCTAAATCTTCCTCAGGTAGCCTCTCTAGCTGCTCATCGCTCATGGAATGCAAGGCGAACAAGGAAAATCTAGAAGTACCAAAATCCATAGCACCTGAAGAACTGCTTTGAGAAGGGTCCATTACAAGCGCCATCGACTTTGCCCTGAGAAGACGCGAGATGAAGTCAATCTTGTGTGTATTTAATCTTGAGTAAAGCTTATCTATGGTAAGCTCACTCATGAAAGTGTTGTCATTGATGGATGTGATTTTCATCATTCAAACTCTCACATCAAGAGCATTTAAGATTTGGTGTGCATTCTTAGAATCAGATAAAGTAGAGCCAACAGCATGAAGATCATGTAGGATCTTGTTGAATCTTTCCCACAACTCATCTAAAGTTTCTCTGAGCTTTTGCTCGATCTTGGAGTATTTTTTTCTTGAGTTGATTCTGTCTTACTTCCTTGATCATGGTAGAGCGTTGGTATTCAAGAGGGTCTTCTAGATCTCAGCAAGAAGTGGATAGCCAAGAAGGCTTTGGATATGTTCCCACATGTCATAGCAAGCAAGAACACCAAATAAAACACTCAAGAATCACTCGGATCATGAAATAACTCATTAAGGCCAAAATCAAGCAAAACTGGGTTTCTTCATAAACTTGCTATCAAAGTACCTAGATGTGTTTAGATTGATTTTTAGAGGTTATCTCTATCTCTTATATGTCTTTGGCACAACGAAATCAAAAAGAGGGAAGAGAAGAGATCAAAATCGACCAAATCAAGAGCAAATCAATCAAGACATGATAGATCGAGAGAGATGTGCAAAGATTGATGTTTTACTTACTTAAAGAGGAAAGTTCTATAGCCACTACCTTGGAGGATAGAGAGCACATCAAGTACTTAACTCTCAAATCATAACCCTAAACAGGAGAGCACAAGAGAGATAAGTTGGATGATTAACCACAAGTCTCCATCCCAACCCCTTAAATAGATGGGCTAGCTAGCCACATCTAACCCTCAGTGGATACTATCCACTTAGCACAATGGGGGAAACCCGATAACCTCACACACACGGATTTCACTCACAGATGTTCACTTATGCACGCTTTTCAAAGAACATAAGCCCACATCCGCTGAGTTCTTAGTCTTGACCCATCTTGATCAAATCAGCTTCTCCTTGATCTAAACTACTCTCCCAAGCACCGCTTAAGCGTTGCAGTTTTGAACCAAGGTAATTTTTGGTATTTTGACCAAACTACTAAAATACCCTTTCTTGACCTAATCTTCATCTCCCATTGCAAGCAATCATCATGCTTACCACATGTAGGTACACCACTAGCTTCCCACTCACCAACAAGTCTCTCCCATTTTGGTTCCATCGAACTACATCTCACTTGGACCGACCAAGTCACATGGTGCAACCCCACTGTTCGAACTCGTCTTCAACATTTCCCACTTTCCTTGTGCCATGCTTGAGCTCACCACCTCACCTGATATACTCGATCATTCTAGACCTTGGCTCCTCCATGAGCGTAGCCATGATCCTCGTCATTGACCATGGTTGACTCCAAACGACCCTGCACATCCAAAGACAAGGAAATCATTTTTGGGTATAAATTCTTCGTAACTTGACCCACGTTAGTCAAAACATGCTTCATGCAACATTAATACACTTTTCTAGGTCAACCCAACTCAAACCATGACTCAATTTACTAAAATCTCGAATTGTTCACTTAGGCAGGTACTACGCTCCCACAGGGCCAATACTACCGCACCGTGGTACTACCACTCTCACAGGCCGGTACGACTGCACCTTGCAACTGAATCTTTCTAAAAATTAGCTACTGTCAACTAGAAATCGAAGCTACCATCCTGCGGTATGACCACTGCACCTCCGTGGTACTACCGCCCAGCGATATGACCGCCGTCATACCTGCGGTATGATCAGTTTCACTGAAGAATTCATAAAACAATCCAGACAAAATATGATCTTTACAAAATCAATAAATCACTTCACAAAACTTGTAATGGCTCATTATAACATTATCCCAGGCCTTCTCATATGGTTCTTCATATTATAAAACGGATACAGATCCGGATAGTATCCAATTTTTTTCCAAATACAAATACGAATGTGGCATGTAGAATTTGGTGCTAAACGAATATGGATACTATCCGGATTCAAATGTGGTGTGCGGAATAGTTGACGTATCTTTTACATTTGATCTCCAAATTGAGCATATTAGATATGCATTTCGATCATGGTAGACTCTAATATGGCATTTCATGTTTTTCATTTTGGCATCTCTTAATAAGGCTTTTCACATGCTCTTTTTAGCCAAATTCAATATGTTTATAAACAATTTATTTGCAATATATCTATAATTAGTTAGGATTAATGGCAAAATGACACCAATGATTGATGATTATGTGGTAAATTAGAGTAAAAAGGGCATAAATATTACTATAAAACTAGTATCAATTTGCTAAACTTTATTATGCCATAGAATATTCGCATCTGACCGAATTGAGTAGGTATTCAATTCGTATTTGGGGATATTCAAATTTGTATTTGTATTTGAGTATATTCGAATTCGTATTCATTTAAAAATATAAATACGAATATGAGAAGATCACTATTCGATTCATATGTGATCGGTTGACACCCCTTAGCAAGAACCTGCCCACCTGGGTACCCAACAACACCCTCTGACATCCTCCGGGAAAGGAAACCCTAGAGAGAGGGCTGTCGAAAGAGAACAAGGTGATCCGAGACAGGAGAGGATCTAAGTTCTTGCTAACCTGGCTTTGTATGTGACGGAGCAACCAAGTGGACAGGAGGATGTAGCGAAGTAACCTAGCAGGGTCGCTCACCAAACCACGATGGCAGCTGCTAACAGAGGGCGAGGAACAGGCGGCCGAATCTGAAATAAACATGAGAAGGACGAATGCCAACCGAGTGCAGTGTATTTTAGCAAATGTCAACCAAGTGCAGCGTCAGATGGTCAATAATGCCACATTTATTTACATATTAGGAGACCAGTTACATTTGGCGAGAATCATGCATAAGATTTGTATTGTGTGATCCTAGTTAATTATTTCAGAATAACTTTGATAATAATATTCTACCTTTTGAAGCTCGTTGTAATGCTAAAATTGTTTCATTCAAGTCTACGTGTTTCTACTACTATAATAATTTGATTATTATTTTTACAACATGGCTGAAAGAACTTCAAAAGAGTCAAATTACCAGACAAGCTCATGAATTTTGTTTACTAAATGCAGGATATAACCCAATTCAACTAAAGGCAAATTGCTCCCAGTGTTGTGGGAACATCAGTGTTCCATTTCCTTTCGGCCTGGAGGAAGGCTGCTCCGCAAGGAAGCTATTTCAACTCAACTGCACAAACGTGACATCTTCCATGCTAAAATTCGATAACAACCACGTCGTGACATACATAAATCTCAGTGAGGGGCTGGTAGGCATCAGATTTACATCACATTTTGAAGAGTGGCATCTTAACATGCACTTACCAGAAGAACCCGAACTCTATGCTAGTTTTGGGGAATCAGTAGTGTCAGTGCACTGGGCTGCTGCCAACCTAACATGTCAAGAGGCCCAGAAGAACCTCACTCAATATGCATGTGTTAGTATGAATAGCACATGCTTAGGCGTCAACTCTATGAAAGGTTATATTGGATATCGGTGCAAATGCTCAACTGGTTTTCAGGGAAATCCATATATCACTAATGGCTGCGAAGGTACCCTCTCCCCTTCTCCAAGTTCCCCAGTACGATAACAATCGAAAAACCAAGTAGCGTAAATTTTCAAGCATTTTGGGTCAAGTCAGATGCTCCGTTCCTAAACAAAAGTGAGGCTCCATAAGACTTGCCTTATTTTAAGAAGAAATGGGCATCTATGCATCTACAAACGACCACTGAAATTAAAGGCATCTCCTTGGTCTAAAGGGTTCAAAATTTTCACATTAATCCTTAAATCAGAAAAAGAGACAAATTTCTAGGAATCCCGTTAATCTATACAAAAAGAATCTTGTGTGGCCATGAGGTGGCCCATGATGATCGTTTATAAGGTGGCCTAAATCTCTCCCCATCTCACTTCTCTCTCTGGTTTATCGGTTGGGCTACTGCTCTGGAACGAGAGTGAGGCATGCAGTAGGCATGCCATTACTTCTTTTCCCCCCAAGACTGCATAGCCATGCATGGTCATTAGGATTACACCATTAAGTGTAAACCATGTTCATCCTACTGAAGCAATATATCGAGAACAAAGCTATCCGTGCAAATGTGCGGGGGCACTCTGCTAGTTATTGTAACAACAGTTCATAAACTTTCTATTTTTTACCAACAATTTCCAAGCTTTCTTTCTTTTAAGTTTTAAGTGACTTTGCAATGTTTCCCAACAAATTGTTATTGAGAGCACTGTTAAAAACAAATTCACTTGCCAAAAGCGCAACTCAACTGCACCGTGTGCAACATATATGTTGTCACCTAAGAGTTTTTAAAATCAAGTAATCCTATCTGCAATAAGTTCATTCATACATGGCCTCAGTCAAGCCTTGCTTATTAAGTGCGGTGCCCTATTAAGATGACAGTTGAAATGTTTGAGATTTGTTTACGTTAAACGAATAGATAGGTAGATAATTCTTCTATTATGTCGTATTTATTATCTTCCCTAGAGATTGAATTTATTACGAATCTCTCCTTATGTGTATTTCTGTTGTCGTGTATAACACTTGTACTGCATACCGTCTGGCAAAGTGGTAGAAAGCGCACAGCTCACGGCACTCCCCTTTGCAAGATCCAAACACATCTATATCTTTCTCTTTTATTTTTCTACACTTTAGAGTAGCGATATCTTAAAAAAAAAGATTGATCAAGTAATACAGTTTTTGCAAAAAGAAAAATACATGGCAATTTCTGGATTCCTATTAGCTCTATTTTATAGGGATATGATGCAACTCTATACAATTTTTTATCCAGTTCATTTGCACCCAGAGTGAGTTATCTACTGTATTTTAAGGCCTCTTTGAATGCAAGAAATTTATAGAAATTTTCCATAAAGTAGTATAATTCCTTTGGAAATACTCCAGAATGTGGATTATCTACAACAGCTACATCTACATAAAAATATATTGCTTCGGACATTTGCAATGTCCCAGAATAAATTTGCTTTACACTTTAGAATTTTTTGAGGATATTTTACATTTGAGAATTGATATGTAAATGTGATACTTTTTTTATGAAACAAAGGTAGGAGCTCTGCCTCATTTCATTAACAGAGAGAAGGGAATACAAACAAAAGCAGAGGACACCTCATAAACACCTCCTGCAGCCCCTCTCTGGGCAACAGGATTGCACCATCTAAAGTATTGGAAGCTAAAGTGCGTCCACTCCCTTTCCAGACATCTGAATTAACAGACTTGATTTTTCCCTTACACCCACGATTAAGATGGGAATCTTTGTTTTTATTTTTCTTCGATTCATAATTCAGCCTGTATGATAAATTCTCATGTTATATACTCCCTCCTTCACAAATGCAGGACATTTTAGGAATTGCTCACTCTCCAACTTCATTTATCGTTTACTTTTATTTGGAATAATTATATATAAACATAATCTTATAAATTACTAGCTAAATGTCCTTGCTTTGTTATGGATAAAAAAATCATATCATCCCAGCATGTTGAGTCGACATTGTTGGGATGGACCTGTCTAGCCCATGTCGTCGGCTCCATCTCCTTACTCGGCCACATCGTGCCTTTGCGCCCTCAGCTCTGTCGTGTATCCGGTAGAGTTTTGTTTTTTTTTTTTGTTAGAGAACTTTTAGTGTGGCAGAATTTTTTTTTGTAGATTGTTTTTTCCTATTTTTGTAAGAGATTTTAGGAGGTACAAGGGGGAGCGGGAGGTGCAGATGAACCACCACCACCGTCAACTCTTTCTTTTAAGTAGTAAAGATAATATTTTAGAAATATCTTATAAAATTATAACATATTGGTACAATTTTGATATGGCCAATTTAGATATAGCTATGTATACCGTGATCAAAATTAGACAAGATTGATAGAATGGATACCATAACGACAAAAAAAACAATTATGATACCATTTCAAAGTTTGACACAAATCATCATCACTTCCATATTAGCAATGATGTTCACCTTTAAATGACGTTGCTTTCTCAACTTACTATGATTTGTGGTTCCAGATATTAACGAGTGCAATACACAAGGCATTTGCAAAGGGTATGTCACAATGTTGTAGGAGCTACCATTGCACCGAGTGCCCGATAAAGCAGTATGATGCCGCAACTATGCAAAGGTCGTTCAACAAGAAAACAAAGTCTGCTCTTAGGTATGTGCTCGTTTCTATTTCAATCCTCAAAGCCCAAGGAAAATATAGCATTAATTAAACGGAAAAATCCCTTTAGGTATTATCATTGGGCTTAGTGGTGGCTTCGGCATTCTACTTTGTTTCTTGAGTGGGATGATTCTCATTGGTAGATGGAAAAGAGACATTCAAAAGCAAATACGTAGAAAATACTTCCGAAAAAACCAAGGCCTTCTCCTAGAACAACTAATATCATCCGAAGAGAATGCGAGTGACAAGACAAAAATTTTCTCCTTGGAAGAGCTTGAAAAGGCGACAAATAACTTTGATTCCTCACGTATAGTTGGACATGGAGGGCATGGCATGGTATACAAAGGTATATTATCTGATCAACGCGTGGTGGCTATAAAAAAGTCTAACATCATTGAGCAAGATGAAATCAACAATTTTATCAATGAGGTTGCCATTCTCTCTCAGATAAATCACCGCAATATTGTAAAGCTTTTTGGATGTTGTCTTGAAACTGAGGTTCCGCTACTTGTGTATGACTTTATTCCCAATGGTTCGTTATTTGGAATTCTCCACGCTGATGCAAGTAGTGGCTTCCAGTTGTCTTGGGATGACTGCTTAAAGATTGCTGTAGAGGCTGCAGGAGCACTCTGTTATCTCCATTCTGCAGCTTCAGTATCAATATTTCACCGTGATGTGAAGTCCTCGAACATACTTTTGGATGGCAACTACACTACTAAAGTTTCAGATTTTGGTGCTTCACGATTGGTTCCTATTGATCAAACCCATGTTGTTACAAATGTACAAGGCACTTTTGGGTATTTAGATCCTGAGTACTATCAAACAGGGCAATTAAACGGGAAAAGTGATGTGTACAGCTTTGGAGTGGTACTTGTGGAGTTGCTCCTTAGGAAGAAACCTGTTTTTACAAGTGAGACAGGGTTGAAGCAAAATTTGGCCCAGTATTTTCTTTGGGAAACAAAGGTGAGGCGGATTACAGACATAGTGGCTGCTCAAGTTCTTAAGGAAGCAACTGAGGAAGAGATTAAAAATGTTGCCTCTCTTGCAGAGCTGTGTTTGAGACTTCAAGGTGAAGAAAGACCTACTATGAAGCAAGTAGAGATGACATTACAATTTATACGAACCAAACGGATGAACTCATGCCATGCCGTTCGAGCAAATAAGCAAGAGATGGAACCCTTAATGACAACAAATGCATATGTTGAATTTTTCGGCAAGGAAGCTACTTTAGGATCCCAAGGGACTAATCGTTATAGCTTGGAGCAAGAGTTTATCTCATCTTCCACTCTACCACGCTAAATGTGTTCAGTTTTCAATGTTGGTTGTTATTGTATTATCCCATGGATGCTGCACACCTGCATTCCTGTTGCCTCCCTTGACAAACATAGTACTGTACATTCTACAATGCACTTGTTTAATGTATAGTAATATATAAATGGATTGTTAAAATAAGGTATATATATTGTGTAAAGAATCCTGTAATACCACCTACATGCTACAGGATGGACTGGACCCCTCAAGTCCTCAAGGATGAGATGTTCAAATATGTAATGCGTTATAATTTTAGAGCTGTTTTATGATACTTTAAAATAAATATGAGTTGTCTAATTTTTGCAATCCACTTGTTCAGATTGGTTAGAACTTAGTTATATTACCATCCACACTACTAGCAGTAGAATCTTTAAAACGTTAAAATTGTAAATAGGTGAGTCTGCAGTTGAGCGAGTATGATGAGATGGTGCCTGTCTAGAGTTCGTGGACGAGCACCGCGACCAGGAGCGCATGTTGGCACTGCTGTTGTACGAGATGCTGTGGTCGTTTGACGCCGTGGTGAACCGCCTCCAGATCGCGCTCGACGCCAAGGACTCCGAGGCCGCCGCGCTGAAGGACGGCAACGCGCGCCTCGACCACGCCCTCGTGCCACCACCGGGCGCGAGCGGTGGCAACGCTGTCGGCGCCATGCTGTCCGTGGGCGTCTTCGACTCCGTCCTCCGCGACGCGCTCCGCGTCGCTCACCGCTTCACCTGCGTGCTCGCCAAGCTTGTCCGATGCGCTAGGTGGGACTTGGCCGCTGCAGCAGCTGCCTACCCCGGTGTTGTCTACTCCAAGCATGGCTCCTGCCGCTACGCTCTCCTCTCCGTGTCCGCCTATCCATGTTCGATGGCTTGATTCCTACCAACTTGGCGGCACAAGTGACACAGAGACGCCTAAAGGAATCGAGCTCGCAATTCGTAGGAATGAATCGCTGCAGCAATTCAACGAGCATTTCGGGTCAAGTCAGATGCTCTGTTCCTAAACAAAAGTGAGAGGCTCCATAAACCATGCCTTATTCTAAGATGAGATGGGCATCTATGCATCTACAAATGACCAGTTATACTAAAGGCATCTCCTTGGCCTAAAGGGTTCAATATTTCCACATTAATCTCTAGGAATCCCGTTAATCTATACAAAAAAATCTTGTTTGGCCATGAGGTGGCCCACGATAATTATAACGGTGATGATCATTTATGAGGTGGCATAAATCTTATGTATATATATGAAAGAAACATAAGTCGATAATCGGATTACAACTCTCTTATTTCTTTTTTTTTATTGTTGCGGCCAAATGAAGCAAGGAAAGAAGAAAGGCCTCTCAGTGCAAGGTCTCTCTTCTCTCTCTGGTTTATCAGTTGGGCTACTGCTCTGGAGCGAGAGTGAGGCATGCAGTAGGCAAGCCATTACTTCTTTTTCCCCAAGAATACATAGCCATGCATGGTCATTAGGATCACGCCATTAAGTGTAAACCATGTTCATCCTACTGAAGCAATATATCAACAACAAGACTATCTGCGCAAGTGTGTGGGGCACTCTGCTAGTTACTGTAACAACAATTTATAAACTTTCTATTTTTCACCAACAATTTCCAAGCTTTCTTTCTTCTATGTGACTTTGCAATGTTTCCCAAAAATTGTTATTGAGAGCTGTTAAAAACAAATTCACTAGCCAAAGCGCAACTCAATCAGCATGTGCAACATATATGTTGTCACCTGACAGTTTTTAAAATCAATTAATCCTATCTGCAATAAGTTCATTGATACATGGCCTCAGTCAAGCCTTGTTTATTAAGTGTGGTGCCCTACAGTGGCGGATCTAGAACAAAAATAATATATGACCTTATGTTCCATACATGTACTTATCAATGCATCCATCAATAATGTAGTAGATAGTAATGCATTCTAAATTTTGTAATATCAACTAATTTTATGACAAAGTTCAATGATAAATAACTATTTATCAGACAACATACCAAATCGACATACAATTAGTGAATTATTTAGGATGAATCTAAGAACAAAAGATGGTTAGCTATTGAAACACACAAAATTAGATATTGAAACACGTTGAAAAATCCCCTAATTTAATTGTTGCAAAAATCAAAACAGGGCATTCTAATATTAAAGCCCTAACCCATAAATAATTTAAAGATCGTAGAATTGAAACCCTAAAATCTAAATCACAAAATTTAGTAACTATTTTGGTCGGCTGATCGTTTCTTCATTAGCTATGAAGATCATTGAGCTTTGACGCAAGGAGCCAGTCAACCGAGACAAGACGATAAGTGATTAGTGGATGACCTCACCTATTGTCATGACCGTCAGTCCATACATACATTGATACATATACATAGATTTACTCCATTTTCATGCGCACATAGTGAGATAAAACACAGCAAGCAATCTAACCATACCATATGAGTCCGACACACCCAAGCGCGGGCAAGAAGCGGTCGGTGTGCTCCCGGACAATAGTAGCTCTGGCGCTATGTCCGTCGCCGCTGTAGATGTGGGGAATAAGAGAAGTCATCATCTGGACCTAGCGTTGCCTACTTTGTTGACTTGGAGCTGGTGTTGGTTTGGCTGCTTGGGCCTTGGGCAGGTGTTGGCTTGGGGCTGGTGTTGGTTTGGTAGCTTGGGCCTTGGGCTGGTGTTGGCTTGGGGCTGGACTGGCTGGTGGCCTACACTCAATTGATTCAAGTAGCCCCTGTTATTTTGTTTTCTTTTCTCTGTCTGTTGATATGATGTGCCATGTCAATTTCAACTTACACACTTCTTTGAGTGTCTTGCTTTGTCAACGTCCTATGTATTTTTCTTTTCTCCCCCCTATTTGTTAACATGTTTAAGCCTTCTTTCTTTTAGATAGATGTGGGGCACTAGTTTTTTGCATGTGGGGGTACACACTGTGTAAAATTAGACTCTAAGTAACAAAAATTAAAATCGGTGTGGGGCCTGTGCCCCCCATTGGAGAATTTACATCCGCCCCCTGGTGCCCTATTAAGATGACAAAATTGAAATGTTTGAGATTGTTTACGTTAAACGAGTAGATAGGTAGATATTTCTTCTATTACATCTTGTTTATCTCTTCCCTAGAGATGAGTCTATTACGATCTCTCCTTATGTATATCTGCATACCGTCTGGCAAAGTGATATAAAGCGCATCTACATCTTTTTCTTTTATTTTTCTACACTTTAGAGTGGTTATATCTTGAAAAAAGATTGATCAAGTAATGTAGTTTTTTGCAAAAAGAAAATACATGGTAGTTTCTAGATTTCCATTAACTCTATTTTTTAGGGATGCAACTCTCTACAATTTTTTATCCGGTACATTTGCACCCAGAGTTGAGCTATCTACTGCATTTTAGGGCCTCTTTGAATGCAGGAAATTTGTAGAAATTTTCCATGAAGTAGTATCATTCCTTTGGAATACTCCAGAATGTGGATTTTCTACAACAACTGCATCGACATAAAAATTTATTGCTTCAGACATTTGCAATGTCCCATAATAAATTTCCTTTACACTTAGAATTTTTTGAGGATATTTTACATTTGAGAATTGATATGTAAATGTGATATTTTTTTATGAAACAAAGGTAGGAGCACTACCTCATTTCATTAACAGAGGGAAGGTAATACAAACGAAAGCAGAGGACACCTCATAAACACCGAAGTTAAATGTGGTACTCATTTTTCCAATGAAGGCTTCTTTTGAGTCTGCACCTCCTGCAGCCCCTCTCTGGGCAACCGGATGCCACCATGGTGCTAAAGTGCCTCCACTCCCTTTCCAGATATCTAAATTAACATATTTAATTTTCCCTTACACCCACGATTAAGACGGGAATCTTTGTTTTTATTTTTCTTCAATTCATAATTCAGCCTATATAATAAATTCTCATGTTATATACTCCCTCCTACATAAATGCTTGACATTTTAGGAATTGCTCACTCTCCAACTTCGTTTATCATTAACTTTTATTTGGAATAATTATATATAAGCATAATTGTATAAAATTACTACCTAAATGCCCGTGTTTTGCTATAGATTAAAAAAGTTATATTATCTCAGCACGTTGAGTTGACATTACTAAGATCGCCCGACCTAGCCCATGTCATCGACTCCATCTCCGCACTCGGCCGCATCGTGCCTCTGCGTCCTCAGCTCTATTGCATACCCAATAGAGCTCTTTTTTTGATAGAAAACTTTTAGGGTGGTGGAATTTGTTTTTTGCAGATTGCTTTTTCCTATTTTGTTAGAGATTTTAGGAGTTATAAGGGGGAGTTGGCATGTGAGTGCCCACACTGTGTAAGGTTGGTCCCTAAGCAACAAAAATTAAAATTGATGTGGGGGCACGTGCCCCCCCAATGGAGAATTTTGAATCTGCACCTAGAGATACTATTGCACTGAGTGCCCGCATAAAATACATTATAACGCCGCGACTATGCAGTGTAATTCAGCAAGAAAACAAAGTCTTCTCTTAGGTATGTTCTCATTTCTATTTCAATCCTCAAAGCTCAAGGAAAATCGAACAGTAATTAAATGGCAAAATCCCTTTAGGCATTATCATTAGGCTTAGTGGTGGCTTCAGCATTCTACTTTGTTTCTTGAGTGGGATGATTCTCATTGGTAGATGGAAAAGAGACATTCCAAAGCAAATACGTAGAAAATACTTCCAAAAAAATCAAGGCCTTCTCCTAGAACAACTAATATCATCTAATGAGAATGCGAGTGACAAGACAAAAATTTTCTCCTTAGAAGAGCTTTAAAAGGCAACAAATAACTTTGATTCCTCATGTATAGTTGGACATGGAGGGCATGGTATGGTACAAAGGTATCTTACCTGATCAACGTGTGGTAGCTATAAAAAAAGTCTAACATCATTGAGCAAAATGAAATCAACAATTTTACCAACGAGGTAGCCACTCTCTCTCAGATAAACCACCGCAATATTGTAAAGCTTTTTGGATGTTGTCTTGAAACTGAGGTTCCGCTACTTCTGTATTACTTTATTCCCAATGGTTCGTTATTTGGAATTCTCCACACTGGTGCAAGCAGTGCCTTCCGGTTATCTTGGGATGACTGCTTAAAGATTGCTGTAGAGGATGCAGGAGCACTCAATCTCCATTCCACAGCTTCAGTATCAATATTTCACCGTGATGTGAAGTCCTCGAACATACTTTTGGATGGCAACTACACTACTAAAGTTTCAGATTTTGGTGCATCACGATTGGTTCCTATTGATCAAACCCATGTTGTTACAAATGTACAAGGCACTTTTGGGTAGTTAGATCCTGAGTACTATCAAACCGGGCAATTAAATGGGAAACCTGATGTGTACAGCTTCGGAGTGGTACTTGTGGAGCTGCTCCTTAGGAAGAAACCTATTTTTACAAGTGAGACAGGGTTGAAGCAAAACTTTTAGGGTGGCGGAATTTGTTTTTTGCAGATTGCTTTTACCTATTTTGTTAGAGATTTTAGGAGTTATAAGTGGGAGCTGGCATGTGAGTGCACACAATGTGTAAGGTTTCACTCTAAGCAACAAAAATTAAAATTGGCGTGGGGGCCCGTGCCCCCCCCCCCCCAATTGGAGATTTTTGAATATGCGCCTAGAGCTACTATTGCACCGAGTGCCCTCATAAAATAGAGTATAACACCGCAACTATGTAGTGTAATTCAGCAAGAAAACAAATTCTTCTCTTAGGTATGTTCTCGTTTCTATTTCAATCCTCAAAGCTGAAGGAAAATCGAACATTAATTAAATGGCAAAATCCATTTAGGCATTATCATTAGGCTTAGTGGTGGCTTCAGCATTCTACTTTGCTTCTTGAGTGGGATGATTCTCATTGGTAGATGGAAAAGAGACATTCAAAAGCAAATACGTAGAAAATACTTTCGAACAAACCAAGGCCTTCTCCTAGAACAACTAATATCATCTAATGAGAATGCGACTGACAAGACAAAAATTTTCTCCTTAGAAGAGCTTGAAAAGGCAACAAATAACTTTAATTCCTCACGTATAGTTGAACATGGAGGGCACGGTATGGTACAAAGGTATCTTATCTGATCAACGCGTGGTGGCTATAAAAAATGTCTAGCATCATTGAGCAAGATGAAATCAACAATTTTATCAATGAGGTTGCGATTCACTCTCAGATAAATCACCGCAATATTGTAAAGCTTTTTGGATGTTGTCTTGAAACTGAGATTCTGCCACTTGCGTATGACTTTATATTCAATGATTCATTATTTGGAATTCTCCACACTAATGCAAACAGTGGCTTCTGGTTATCTTGGGATAACTGCTTAAAGATTGTTGTAGAGGCTATAGGAGCACTCTGTTATCTCCATTCCGCGGCTTTAGTGTCAATATTTCACCGTGATGTGAAGTCCTCGAACATACTTTCGGATGGCAACTACACTACTAAAGTTTCAGATTTTGGTGCTTCACGATTGGTTTCTATTGATCAAACCCATGTTGTTACAAATGTACAAGGCACTTTTGGGTAGTTAGATCCTGAGTACTATCAAACCGGGCAATTAAATGGGAAAAGTGATGTGTACAGCTTTGGAGTGGTACTTGTGGAGCTGCTCCTTAGGAAGAAACCTATTTTTACAAGTGAGACAGGGTTGAAGCAAAACTTTTAGGGTGGTGGAATTTGTTTTTTGTAGATTGCTTTTTCCTATTTTGTTAGAGTTTTTAGGAGTTATAAGGGGGAGTTGGCATGTGAGTGCGCACACTATGTAAGGTTGGACTCTAAGCAACAAAAATTAAAATTGGCGTGGGGGCCCGTGCTCCCCCGCCCCCGCCCCCCCCCCCCCCATTGGAGAATTTTGAATCTGCGCCTAGAGCTACTGTTGCACCGAGTGCCCGCATAAAATAGAGTATAACGCCGCAACTATGCAGTGTAATTTAGCAAGAAAACAAAGTCTTCTCTTAGCTATGTTCTCATTTCTATTTCAATCCTCAAAGCTGAAGGAAAATCGAACATTAATTAAGTGGCAAAATCCATTTAGGCATTATCATTAGGCCTAGTGGTGGCTTCAGCATTCTACATTGCTTCTTGAGTGGGATGATTCTCATTGGTAGATGGAAAAGAGCCATTCAAAAGCAAATACGTAGAAAATACTTCCAAACAAACCAAGGCCTTCTCCTAGAACAACTAATATCATCTAATGAGAATGCGAGTCACAAGACAAAAATTTTCTCCTTAGAAGAGCTTGAAAAGGCAACAAATAACTTTGATTCCTCACGTATAGTTGGACATGGAGGGCATGGTATGGTACAAAGGTATCTTATCTGATCAACGCGTGGTGGCTATAAAAAAGTCTAGCATCATTGAGCAAGATGAAATCAAAAATTTTATCAACAAGGTTGCGATTCACTCTCAGATAAATCACCGCAATATTGTAAAGCTTTTTGGATGTTGTCTTGAAACTGAGGTTCCGCTACTTGGGTATGACTTTATTTTCAATTATTCATTATTTGGAATTCTCCACATTGCTGCAAACAGTGGCTTCCGGTTATCTCGGGAGGACTGCTTAAAGATTGTTGTAGAGGTTGTAGGAGCACTCTGTTATCTCCATTCCGCAGCTTTAGTATCAATATTTCACCGTGATGTGAAGTCCTCGAACATACTTTCGGATGGCAACTACACTACTAAAGTTTCAGATTTTGGTGCTTCACGATTGGTTTCTATTGATCAAACCCATGTTGTTACAAATGTACAAGGCACTTTTGGGTAATTAGATCCTGAGTACTATCAAACCGGGCAATTAAATGGGAAAAGTGATGTGTACAGGTTTGGAGTGGTACTTGTGGAGCTGCTCCTTAGGAAGAAACCTATTTTTACAAGTGAGACAGGGTTGAAGCAAAACTTTTAGGGTGGCGGACTTTGTTTTTTGTAGATTGCTTTTTCCTATTTTGTTAGAGTTTTTAGGAGTTATAAGGGGGAGTTGGCATGTGAGTGCGCACACTGTGTAAGGTTGGACTCTAAGCAACAAAAATTAAAATTGGCGTGGGGGCTCGTGCCCCCCCCCCAATTGGAAAATTTTGAATCTGCGCCTAGAGCTAATATTGCACCGAGTGCCCGCATAAAATAGAGTATAACGCCGCAACTATGCAGTGTAATTCAGCAATAAAACAAAGTCTTCTCTTAGGTATGTTCTCATTTCTATTTCAATCCTCAAAGCTCAAGGAAAATCAAACATTAATTAAGTGGCAAAATCCCTTTAGGCTTTATCATTAGGCTTAGTGGTGGCTTTAGCATTCTACTTTGTTTCTTGAGTGGGATGATTCTCATTGGTAGATGGAAAAGAGCCATTCGAAAGCAAATACATAGAAAATACTTCCGAAAAAACCAAGGCCTTCTCCTAGAACAACTAATATCATCTAATGAGATTGCGAGTGACAAGACAAAGATTTTCTCCATACAAGAGCTTGAAAAGGCAACAAATAACTTTGATTCCTCACGTATAGTTGGACATGGAATGGAGGGCTTGGTATGGTACAAGGGTAACTTATCTGATCAACGCGTGGTGGCTATAGAAAAAGTCTAGCATCATTGAGCAAGATGAAATCAACAATTTTATCAATGTGGTTGCCATTCTCTCTCAGATAAATCACCGCAATATTGTAAAGCTTTTGGATGTTGTCTTGAAACTGAGGTTCCACTACTTGTGTATTACTTTATTCCCAACGGTTTGTTATTTGGAATTCTCCACACTGATGCAAGCAGTGGCTTCCGGTTATCTTGGGATGACTGCTTAAAGATTGCTGTAGAGGCTGCAGGTGCACTCTGTTATCTCCATTCCACAGCTTCAGTATCAATATTTCGCCGTGATGTGAAGTCCTCGAACATACTTTTGGATGGCAACTACACTACTTAAGTTTCTGATTTTGGTGCTTCACATTTGGTTCCTATTGATCAAACCCATGTTGTTACAAATGTACAAGGCACTTTTTGGTAGTTAGATCCTGAGTACTATCAAACCGGTCAATTAAATGGGAAAAGTGATGTGTACCGCTTTGGAGTGGTACTTGTGGAGCTGCTCCTTAGGAAGAAACCTATTTTTACAAGTGAGACAGGGTTGAAGCAAAACTTTTGGGGTGGCGAAATTTGTTTTTTGTAGATTGCTTTTTCCTATTTTGTTAGAGATTTTTAGGAATTATAAGGGGGAGTTGGAATGTGAGTGCACACACTGTGTAAGGTTGGACCTAAGCAATAAAAATTAAAATTGGTATGGGGGCCCGTGCCCCCCCCCCCCCCAATTGGAGAATTTTGAATCTGTGCCTAGAGCTACTATTGCACCGACTACCCGCATAAAATAGAGTATAACGCCGCAACTATGCAGTGTAATTTAGCAAGAAAACAAAGTCTTCTCTTAGGTATGTTCTCATTTCTATTTCAATCCTCAAAGCTCAAGGAAAATCGAACATTAATTAAATGGCAAAATCCCTTTACGCATTACCATTAGGCTTAGTGGTGGCTTCAGCATTCTACTTTGTTTCTTGAGTGGGATGATTCTCATTGGTAGATGGAAAAGAGACATTCCAAAGCAAATACGTAGAAAATACTTCCGAAAAAACCAAGGCCTTCTCCTAGAACAACTAATATCATCTAATGAGAATGCGAGTCAAAAGTCAAAAATTTTCTCCTTAGAAGAGCTTTAAAAGGCAACAAATAACTTTGATTCCTTACGTATAGTTGGACATGGAGGGCATGATATGGTACAAGGGTATCTTATCTGATCAACGCGTGGTGGCTATAAAAAAGTCTAACATCATTGAGCAAGATGAAATCAACAATTTTATCAATGAGGTTGCCATTCTCTCTCAGATAAATCACTGCAATATTGTAAAGCTTTCTGGATGTTGTCTTGAAACTGAGGTTCCGCTACTTGTGTATGACTTTATTCCCAATGGTTCATTATTTGGAATTCTCCACACTGATGCAAGCAGTTGCTTCCGGTTATCTTGGGTTGACTGCTTAAAGATTGCTTTAGAGGCTGCAGGAGCACTCTGTTATCTCCATTCTACAGCTTCATTATCAATATTTCACCGTGATGTGAAGTCCTCGAACAATTTTTTGGATGGCAACTACACTACTAAAGTTTCAGATTTTGGTGCTTCACGATTGGTTCCTATTGATCAAACCCATGTTGTTACAAATGTACAAGGCACTTTTGGGTAGTTAGATCCTGAGTACTATCAAACTGGGGAATTAAATGCGAAAAGTGATGTGTACAGCTTTAGAGTGGTACTTGTGGAGCTGCTCCTTAGGAAGAAACCTATTTTTACAAGTGAGAGAGGGTTGAAGGAAAACTTTTAGGGTTGCGGAATTTGTTTTTTGTAGATTGCTTTTTTTCTATTTTGGTAGAGATTTTAGGAGCTATAAGGGGGAGTTGGCATGTGAGTGCACACACTGTGTTAGGTTGGTCTCTAAGCAACAAAAATTAAAATTGACGTAGGGGCCCGTGCCCCCCCCCCCCAATTGGAGAATTTTGAATCTGCGCCTAGAGATACTATTGCACCGAGTGCCCGCATAAAATACAGTAAAACGCCGCGACTATGCAGTGTAATTTAGCAAGAAAACAAAGTCTTCTCTTAGGTATGTTCTCGTTTCTATTTCAATCCTCAAAGCTCAAGGAAAATCGAACGGTAGTTAAATGGCAAAATCCCTTTAGGCATTATCATTAGGCTTAGTGGTGGCTTCAGCATTCTACTTTGTTTCTTGAGTGGGATGATTCTCATTGATAGATGGAAAAGAGACATTCCAAAGTAAATACGTAGAAAATACTTCCGAAAAAACCAAGGCCTTATCCTAGAACAACTAATATCATCTAATGAGAATGCGAGTGACAAGACAAAAATTTTCTCCTTAGAAGAGCTTGAAAAGGCAACAAATAACTTTGATTCCTTACGGATAGTTGGATATGGAGGGCATGGTATGGTACAAGGGTATCTTATCTGATCAACGCGTGGTGGCTATAAAAAAGTCTAACATCATTGAGCAAGATGAAATCAACAATTTTATCAATGAGGTTGCCATTCTCTCTCAGATAAATCACCGCAATATTGTAAAGCTTTTTGGATATTGTCTTGAAACTGAGGTTCTGCTACTTGTATATGACTTTATTCCCAATGGTAAGTTCTATAGGATGGCGATCAGACCCACGATGCTATATGGAGCAGAATATTGGGCGACTAAAAGACAACATATATAAAAGATAAGTGTAGCAGAGATGAGATGCTGCGGTGGATCTATGGTGGACCCACAAATCGGTCAAGGGGGCTGGCGCCCCCTACCTTCAGGTGGAGTGTAGGTGCCCAGCACCCTAGCTCCGATGCCACTGACAAATTTCGAGCACTTGGCCACCATCGTTCAAGGATGGAGACTCACTAAGGTGCGGGAACTAGGCGCACGTAGAAAGTAGAAGCATCGTTTCTTGGTTGTTTATGATATTTTCCTTGTGGAGCTATGACGGTCGTGTTGCTACATATACACCTGCATCTGCATGTCTGAATTCCATAATGCTGGTTCCAATCTGCTCTTCTTTGCTACTCTGCTACTACCTTACAAGTTCTTTTAAAACACGGGATGCTTGATAACTTTTTTTGGTGTAAACATATTTCAGTTAAGCACCTAACTCTTGTAAGTAGTTAAACATAGTACTACAAAGGCAATCGTAACTAGTTACACTTTTACAGCACACTTAGAACTATTGAAGTCTTGAACAGGTGTTGCACTAACAAAAAATAATGCAAATGGCCTTTCCTGAATTCTCTGAAGCCGTCACAGAATTAAGGTACTACTTCTGAAAACAAATTCAACATTGTCACACCTACATGGTGGAACACGCATAGCACGTCGTTGAGGTGCAGTGACTGCACATAGCCCTTGACAAGCACATTGAGCGATCGTGTGTCCGGCATGACCCCTTCCCTGAGCATTTGCCTGAAGAGCGCAGATGGTGTCCATGTACATCTATCTCAATTTCCAACAAACACGTACGTGGCGGGGACAAATCCCAATGGATGGTCACTTGCTATCCTCTTGGCAAGTGGCAACACACGAACGAAGCATGGTGGCACAAGCGGCTCGACGATGGTGATGAAAGGGATATGACAGCGTGGGATCTCATCGGAGGCTCCATGGATCTGCCTCGTGCGCTATGGGTTAGGAACTTGCTGTGTACGGAGGCATCGGCAGACCACGGCGACCTCGTCAAAGTTGATGGAGAAGATGGATTTGGGAGTAGGCGCTACTCTGGTCTGGAGCTTGATTGGGGACGAGACAATGGATTGGGGAGGAGTTTTTGGAAAACCATGTGACTATGTGAGAGCGCGGGCTAAAATTTAACAATGGCGCAAGTGGGATCAATGGGTTGCCCTCACCTTCAATCTTGGTCGCTGAAGTTTCATCCTATGGCCACGAGTTGGTTGGTGAACTTGTTAACAAAATATGCCTTGAGCATCTTATATGCATGTGGGCTTTGGCTTTTTTACTTTTTTGTTATAGTAATTTACTTTTCAATGGTGCGTTTTTTTAAGGTGAAATCTAAAAATTGATTGTAAAAGATATGTATCAAATTTAGCTATACCAATTAAAATCATATGAATTGTTTTCCTTTTCATATTGTCTCTCAAAACAGCCAGAATTCAAAAATCATAAACCAAAAATTATAAGCTACAACCCAAAAGAATCCACCATAATGAAGATGATGAGTAGGGGTGGCCTTTGAATCTACGTTGAAAAAGCTTATGATATGGTTAACTGGTCTTTCCTATGATAAACATGAAAATTGAAAGGTTTTTCACCTTTGTGGTGTGCGCAAAATGGTTCAACCTTTCAAGAGTGTTGTGTTGGGGTGAAAATTAATAACAAAATAATCCCATTTTTTTTAGTCATTACAAGTCCTTAGAATATGTACATCCCTTAGTATCTAGGCTAGAGAATATGTGCATCCCTTAGTATCTAGGCTAGCTAAGTCTTATATACATCCCTTAGTACCTAGGCTAGCTAAGTCTTTCTTTCCTAGTATTAGTGATGAAATCTATTTAAACCTGAAATTTCACACGAAAATACACCTCTTTGACCAATTTTTGACCCGGAGTGAAAATCGAAGTGAGCGTATTCAACGGGAGACGCAAACTCACCTAAAGGCGTGCAGGCACAAGGAGCGGGAGTCTCGTGAGGAGGAGCGCAAGAGAAAGCGTGAATTGGTAGCCAAGGCCATGGCTAACGATGAGGACTACAATGCCGAGCTAGGCCGCAAGGGCAAATAGCCACGTTCTACGCAGTAGTTCGACGCTCTTTATCTATATGTCCCATGTATTTCTAATTTCCTAAAGGCATATTTGTAGCATTCTTAGTTCGTTAGCCTGCGTGCTATATAACCCCCTTGTCAGATGAATGGTTGTGTTGTTTTCCTTACGTCATTTATCTTAAGTTCTCCGTTTATGAATTCCCGGTTGCATCACAATGTCACTTATCTTCCTACTTATGAATTGTTGCTACATCAATCGTCCTCATAAAATTTTTTAGAAAATTTATCGCACTACAACAACATACGATGATCGCAAAATGTTATTGCGAGTCTAACATATTTCATACCATTCACAATCTACGAAAACCATAAACGGATTAACCGATACTGTCTGCCCTTTCATTTAAAAAAATAACTTACAAACAAGATTTGTTAAATATTACCTACTTACAATAATTGCCATTTTACCCCCCCCCCCCACACACACACAATTATTTTCATTGGATTAATAAAATAATTATATATTTTTTTAAAAAATCGACCAACAGTTGGGCGACTAGAAGATTATCGTCCAACCATTGAATGACTTGAGGTCTTATCGCTCCACGGTTAGGTGACATGGTTTAGTCGCTCAACAGTTGGACGACTTAGCCACGTGTCGCCAAACAATTAGACAACATATGATCAAACTGTAAAAAAATAAAAAACAAGTACAATACTGTAATTCAAAATTAAAAATTGATTATTTTTTAAAAAATTCTCATCCTAGCAGTACGGCACGTGTGTGTTGCCACCAAGACTTTATTTTTAATTTTCACTCGGAGCAATGTCTAGAGTACAACAAGGGCCCTCTATCGTCAGGGACGCTCCAACCCATTCATGTCATACAAAGGAGAGCCTCATTGGAGAGCATTATTTTGCGGATTGAATTAAGCCTTTGATGTCGAAAGTTCCATCAGCATCAGACTTTGTGATTACACCCTGTAAATCAATGGAAAAACTCAGGTCAATAAAAAAGTCTATCAACCAATGTTCTGCACATATAAACCAATAGCAAAAGTGCAAAAAAGCAATGAAACATTTAAAAAGGGTGGAGAGACAGAAACCTTTTCTGTTATGATTGCAGTAATTAGATTTGCTGGAGTAACATCGAAGGCAGGGTTCCAGACTGATATGCCTGACGCAGCAACTTGCTTTCCTAGACCACCTTCAGAGTACAACAACTCCTTGGGTGACCTTTCTTCTATCACAATTTGCTGCCCAGATGAGAGGGACAGATCTATCGAAGTTACCGGTGCTGCTACATAGAATTGCACACCATGGTGCTTTGCAGAAATAGCAAGGCTGTACGTGCCGATCTTATTTGCCGTATCACCTTGAAATGCCACAACCAAAACACAGAAAGCAACATGAATCTTTAGTTTTCAAATGGTTCAAAAATTGTTGTGGGTGTTTACCATTTGCAGCGATACGATCAGCACCAACAATTACAGCTTGAACTTGACCAATTTTCATTAGTGCAGCTGCAGCAGAATCTGCTATCAATGTTGCAGGTATTTTATCATGAACTAGCTCGAAAGCTGTAAGCCTGGAACCCTGAAAATCAATACCAAATTGTTAGAGCTTTGCAGGTTTGTAAACACAGTGCAAAACTTATCATAAGAATAAGTGCTAAAGAAAACGTAGGAAGCAGTAACCAGTTCTTCTCTAAGAACATATTTGACCCTAAATGACTGAGAGCCAGATACATGACTTGGGCACAGTTAGTAAAAGGATAATCGACTAAATTGATTTTCAGTGGTTCAGCCACTTATATGTTACGTCAGAGATGTTGTGCTCTACTTTAATGTCTTGGAACAAGACATGAGAAGCTAAATCATTCAGAAAAGTTCTATGATAATGCAAATGATGGAATGTCTACCTGGTTAAATGGTCGAGTTTCAGTGCAAAAGGCCTTTTCCAAAACTCCTCTAGAGTGCAGAGCACGAATAACCCCAAGGGCAGTTCCGTAGCCAGCAGTTGCAAGACTGGATTACAAAGAAAATAATGAAGTACTAGAAAGAAAATAATGAAGTATCTTTTTTTTTTCTCGAACACGCAGGAGAGCTGCGTATCATTGTATTAAGAAGAAGAAGAACCCTTACAAACAACACTTAACATGAGCCAAGACACAAATGAAGTATCATCGCACAAGGAATTTGAGCATCACACAAATGAAGTACTAGAAAGAAAATAATGAAGTATCATCGCACAAGGAATTTGAGCAACACACAGAAGAAATAAGTCATTTCGATTTACAAGCTTACCTGCCAGTGTTACAATGGGTTAGAACAGAGATACTTTTTGAATTTCTGAGCTGCTGTTCAAGAAATTCAGCTCCATGCGAGCCAATTGCCTTATTATCTGCCACATCATCAACTAGCATAGCCTCTGCAGCCTCAATAAATACCTGGTTGGAGGAAGAATAATAGAACAGGTTAGCACATGCAGGTCAAATCTGTTCACCCGACACTTTCAACTAATAAGCAACCTAATTTTATCATGTCTATGTAGTTAAATTTATAGCACTAGACCATATATGGGTGCAAAAATCCAACAATGAACAATAGTTTTCAAATGAAGCAGAACCTATGGTAACCTGTAATCACCTGGTAAGTTCTGATGATCAGTATTTATGCTTGTTACCAGTTGTGTGCTAGTAATCGAGAAAATTGTGCACAAAAGGTGGCCAGTTCTAGTTTCTTGATGGTTACCACTTCTAACCGGTCTGATAGTAGTCGAGACGTTTTAGCACAAATGGTGGGAGTGGGATGCAAACATCTCTGCTGGGGACCAGCAAAAAAATCACAACCAATTGGTGAGTTGTAAGATAATTCAGGTCAAACTCAACCAAGTAGGAAAACATTGAGGGTTTCACCACTGTTTTTTTCATGTAATCTTGTGAAGGCATTTATATGCAAGAGTAACATGACAGCCAGAATTGGCACACAACTGTCACCAATCAGCACATATCCTAACCTAAACTGAACAATTAGATAATTCTCACTCCATGACTCTTCTTGCTTCTCCTAAAACTGTCACCAATCGGCACAAAAGGCCCAATATGGGTAAATTATATTGACAATGAATTCTTCTTGTTTCTCCTAACCAAGACTGAACAATTAGATAATTCTCACTCCACAATTCTTCTTGTTTCTCCTAAAACTGTCACCTATCGGCACAAAAAGGCCCTATTTGGGTAAATTATATAGACAACAAATTCTTCTTGTTTCTCCTAACCTAGGCTGAACAATTAGATAATTCTCACTCCACGGTTCAGTAATTTTCCGACAATAGGTTCAAGCTTAAGGAAAATTTAAGGTGCAAACTAAATCATTTTTCTCTAAAGAATATAATCAGCTACAAAAGGAATTGGTTCGACACTTGTGGATTCAGCGTCATGCCATCTCCTGTCATCAGGTTGGTTACTTATAGATTAGACCAAAAAGAAAGAAAAAACATAAGTTGCATAACATACTGAGTATATACGACTAGCAATTCAGTAGATAAACACAACTAAATCACAGTGAGTTTGTTTATGTAGGTACTTAGCTACTAGTGAGCTGGAACATACATCAAAATTATTTATCTAGGTCAGCACCTGAAAGATAGATTTGGCATCTTTGGCAGTTTCAGCTGTCCTTGACACTAAATTCTGAAGCTTCGATGCAGCATCAGATAGGTTCACTGCAGTTGGCCGGCTGATATGGAAATTCAGAAAAACATATTAGCTATGCATGAATAGAAGTAGAAATGCCATGTCAAAAGGAGAACATGAGCAGTGAGATCAAACTTGTCGCATGCAAGGGGAAATGAATTACACTTGACTTGAACTCCAAACGTTCAGTAACTGAACTATGTTTACCTGGATACAAGGTACTCCAATTTCTTGGAAACGAAAGAAGATGCTTCTGCAGGTGTACCGGTGAAATCCAGATCAAAAACTTCCACAGCTAACGATAATGCTGCTGCTATGGCTATTGCGGGAGCACCACGGACAACCATGTCTCTGATCGCATTCCTGAATAGTGTTAAGGAGTTCAATGCTCAGTAGGAACACAAGCACAATTAAAAAAAAGTGAACATCCATGGGAGATGGTATCTCTTAAGTCTTAACTCCCCAAGTTTAACCAGTGGTCTGATTCTTATGCATCACTAGATACACTCGAAAAGGCATATTGCTAACTGAGCATACGACAAAGTTGTTGAAATTATAATACTACCTTTCTTCATTTTTTAAAAAAAATATTTAGGTAAGTTATTCTCTAATTTATTCAGTGTCAGATCAGAAGCCAAAACTTTTCAGATAACAGATTCAAATGGGGGAACCAGGAATTTGGGAGACCCGGGGCAATTCCAACGTAGATATAAGGGTACAGCGTGATTCAACATTCAACTTAACTAATCACTAAAAACGTGTGAAAATGACGTTTTTTTTTCTTTGACAATAAAGCAATCAAATTATTTCACAGGTGTAGAGTATCTCCAGAAATTCACCAACATTCCTCTGTAACCAAAACCATCACGTATTTCAATTAAGCAAGGCTGAGAGCAGGCCAGTGCACCATAATGGCTTCTTTGGGCAAATAGTACTTGATAGTTGAGACTAGATGCACTAAGAAAGCAGAATTCTCATGTATTAGTGTACGTAACTGACGCTGATGGTGAACAATTGCTTCTGGATCTGCATGTATCAAGTATTGACAATTCGATTTGAGATTGAGGCAAATTGACCTCGCCGTGCCGCACGGCCCCCTGGCCTGGCCACGCCCTCGCCGGCTTGCCCGCCGCGCGCCTCCCTCCTTGACCGCGCATTCCGCCGCTGCGCGCGTCGTGCCAGTCGCCAGCCACACCGCGTGCTCCCTCGCCGCGTCGCCCACAATAAGTCGCCGTTGCTGCTCGCGCCGCCCGCAGCCTAAGTGGTGGGCTTTTGCCAAGCAGTGGGCCTTAAGAGCAGTAGCCAATGCTGCCTAGTGCTAAGACAAGCCGGCCCTGTTCATCGTCTTTCTCAATACTCCGGCTCCTCCATGGCCTCCGCCGCTCGCCGCCGCCCGGGGGAAACGATGAAATACCTAGCAGTAGGTCCCTAGTTGCCTCCAGCGGCATGCCCCGGTGCTGCTTCTACTCATCAAGCAAACGAGCTCAACATCCCCAGTCCCTAGAGCACCAACCACCACAAGAATCAAGAACTAGGAAGGTTGACAAGGAGAAAAGAAAGCTCACCATCCATCAGTGGAATCCTTCACGTCGATGTAGACCTCCTCCAGGGGCAGCTTCCTCTGTATAGCATCAAAGCCGAACCAAGAACCCAATCAAGAACTCATCCCCACCTCACAAGGAACAGAAGAAAAAAAATAAGCAGAGGAAAAAAACCTGATCGAGGAGGCGAAGTGATCCACGGCCGTAGACGATGGACTGAAGCGCGACTGATTCGCCCATTCTTGGAAGGGGAAATTCGGCCAAAGATCCAGAGAATTCGGATGCCTCACGAGGAGGGAGGAAGAACAGGGGAGCAGGATGGGGTGCTCATCTTGTCTCGTTCCTATTTATTGGGAGATATGTGCTCAGAATGTCTCTCCCCTTTTACATGTAGGCCCTTGAGTTGTTCGCATTTATACATCCATACATGGTCTCTCAGGAGTTGACGTGCGCGTCTATAGACACTAAGAGCAACTCCAAGAGATGGGCTAAAACATCCCCTAAAACAAATTTTGGTGATTAGTGAAAAAAAAACCCCTCCAAAAGATCCCCAAAACCACCACTAAAAATTTTAACACCCCCAATATCTCACCCACCGGAGCCAAATTTGGCCTCACCCCACGCGTCCCCAATCACCGTTGTCGCGCGCGAGTAGGCGATTCTGCGCCCAATTTTTTTCCTTCGCGTTGCGTGAGACCTACCTGAGGGCGTCGGCAGCTTCCTCCCCACCGGCGCGGCTCCCCACCGACGCCCCCGCTGTTTGAGCACGCTGGCCGCCTGCGCCTCTCCGCCGGCCGCCTCCAGGCACATTTCTCTAAGTCGGGTTAAATTTCAGAACTATATTGTATGGTCTTCATTTGTTTTCAGATCAGAACAATAGTGTTTTAATTTAATTTCAGAACTATGTTATGGTGTCTTTATTTCAGATCAGAACAATAGTGTTTTAATTTAATTTCAGATCAGAACAATGGTGTAGCAGATTTAAAATATTTAGGGGACCAATTTTGGGGATGACTGTTGGAGCAAAGGAGTTATATTGATCCTCAACTTTTTGGCATGTCCCCTAAAATGAGATTATAGGAGATCAAATTTAGCCCATCTTTTGGAGCTGCTCTAACATTTGACTGGAAAGTGACGCTTCTGGTAACCTTTTTTTCTGTGATTTCACGAGATTAACAATTCCTATGTTAGGATCCTACATTTTTCTACGTATCTCTTCATATCCTCCCCGTATTAAAGTGGGAAACGCCACATGCCATGCGCGCATGTCGCCCGCATCCTCCTCGTGTGGCGTGTCGGTAGCGTTTATGCATCTGGCCGGGAGGTGTTTTCCCTGATTTTTTCAAAAATTACGTAAAGGTCCTTTTTTCTCGCGAAAAGGTCCTTGGATTTTTCAAAAAAGACCCTACGCATTTATTTTTCGTTGATAGCAACCCGCAGTTTCGAAAATTACGTACAGACCCTCGGTTCTTTCAAAACAAGTCCTTTTTCCTCGCGAAAAGGTCCCTAGATTTTTCAAAAAAGACCCTGCGCATTTATTTTCCGTTGATAACAACGCTCAGTTTCAAAAATTACGTACAGGCCCTCGGTTCTTTCAAAACAACCCCTGATTTTTACGAAAACAACCCTCTAATCTCGCGCAGTTTCAAAAAATACGTACAGGCCCTCGGTTCTTTCAAAACAACCCCCTGATTTTTACGAAAACAACCCTCTGATCTCCTTTTATTGCGAAAAACCTCCCGCTTTTTTTTTTGAAAAGCCCTTACGCTTTCCTTTAGCTACAATTTTTTACGAACAGGTCCTTATTTCTTCCGAAAAGACCCTCGATCTTTTCTGTAAAGAAGCCCCTCCACTCTTCTTTTATTGCGAAAAGGCCCTTGATTTTTTGTCAAATACCCCCTACGCTTTCTTTTTCTGCGAATTTTCGTCTCTTTTACTTCGATCCACACGGTGGCTGGCGTGGCGTGCCGCCACGCCTACGTGGCTAGTTTCTCTAACAATAGGTGTTACGAGAATTTTTACGGTAAGATAATTATTCAGTATGCATGTCTTTTGTTTACTTTGGCTATTACTCGGTATGCAGGTCTTTTGTTTACTTTGGCTTGCATTTTCGTCTATACGGTATTTGTTTCTTCCTCTTGTATATCATGTGGATTGTCGTGGGATTTCTTTAGTTTTAGCATGACTTGGTAAGCCACGGTACACGCTTACGAGCTTATTTGACAATACGAAATTATTAGCATTTATTTAGTTTTAGAATAAATAATTAAATGGACTGATGAAGCTAATGACAGATGGGTGATGCATCAGTTCCGAACAACTTACGATTTCCCAAAAGGGTGTGTCTAGTAATCATTTCGATATTTTATTTCAAATAATCATCTAAATTTATGACTCTTAGATTAAAATCTAATGGTTCTCATCATTTCCCCTTACTATACAATTCCTAACCCTAACCCCTGTCTCAACCCCGCAGCCTACCCTGCACCTTCACGCCGCCTCCTCCCCATCGCACTCCCCCCCGCCCCCTCCTCGTCACCCACGCCGCCCTCTCCTCTCGCTAGAGCAGCTCCGCGCGCCTCCCCCTCCACCCTCGACCCCTCCTCCTCCACCCGCAGCTGGCGGCGCCCCTACCGCCTCACCATGCTACCCCTACCCCTCCCCACCGGGCCGCCCCTGCACAACCTAGTTGCTAGTGCCTTCCGTCGCTGCCGTCCTCCAGCACTGTCCACCTCCCTCCTACCCTGCCCATTGCCCCCACCACCAGGCCACCGCCCCTCGGGCTCCCTCTATGCCCGAGAGGAATGGTGAACCCTAGGGGCGGGGGGTGGGATTCTCCCCTCGGGTCACCGGAGAGGAGGAAGAAGCGGTCGCTGGCGTTGAGGAAGAATAGGTCGCCGGAACGAAGGAAAAAGCGGTCGCCAGAGAAGAAGGTGGAGGTGGCGGCGCATGAATCTTCATGCACATCCAAAGGTGAGAAATTTGGGTGATTGTTTGAAAGAAAATATCCGGGTGATATTTATCAAAACCCTTCCCAAAAATAGTACACAACTTACAGAGTTCAGATTATAAGTGTTTTGCTTGGAATAATGCATTCAAAGACAATAATATATAAAGCTATCAACAAATAAAACTGGTTTTTTACAACAGAAAAGAAACAGGGCTTCTGTACATGCAAAGGGCATGTTCTTACAAATAAAAGGATTTTTATGGTCCTATTCTTTTAAGCGCAAAGAGTTTGACCATACATGTATGTTACATGTTGTAGAATTGAGCACAATCTCCTGCCTAAAACTGTAAAAAAAAAAGACTTATAATCTTATTGCCAAGTTTGATCCATTGAGAAACATTATTAATATGAACTGGTTTGAGTTGGTGCGGACAAAACCACGCCGTGCTGTGCAGCCGGAGGCGGCGGCAAGAGTCACACCATGCCATGACTGCATAACTTGGCAATAGTCGAGGATGTGAAGGGCAAATGTGCAAAACGAACACCAAACAAAGCAAGTAGCAACGGAGCAAGAGGAATAGTTCCGTGACCGACCACTTGTGCCACATGTTTTTGGAACTACCAACGTAGATGGTACTGTAGTATTTTTTTCGAATTTGATTTTTAAATACTTATTTTTGTAGATTTAGTTTTCTCTTCAGATCTACCAAACTCAGCAGACACGTATCAAACTAGGGGAGTTCAACAGGTACAGCTCCATAGGTCACCTGCCAAGCCCCCTGTGTGCATCAGCAATCATGATGCCTTTTAATTAAGTGATGATTAGCACTAATTAATTTCAATTAGTACTAATTAAATATAATTAGTACTAATTAAACTTCTAAATAAAGTATGCGCAATAGCATGCCCTTAACCTGCCGCACACGGGAGGCTCGTCTGCCGAGATTGGTAGGTTCACAGATGAGACTAGATTTATAAAAAAAACAGACGTTTGGAAACTAAATTTGAAAAAATGCCTATAGTGACATTTGTATGGATAGTTTGTTGTTTTGTATTTTGATTTACATTTTGAAGTCTTGTTGGTTACTTCTTGAATTTCCCAGCGACTCGAAAAATGCCACATCATGTGTTTTCTTTCTATGAGAAATTGTAAGGTGAAATAAATCCCAACACATGTATCATAACCCTATTATACGCCGAAGAAATGTCAGCCTCTCATTGAAGCCGTACGCTTCCGCGCTCACCCTCGGCACGTTGCGTGCCTCCTCTTTCCTGTGCGGCTCGATGTGCTCGGGTTTTTTGCGTTCAGTCGACTCCCCCACCTGCGTTTCCCTGCCTTTTAGCCACAGCCACTCCCCACCTATGTTCCCCTTCTTCCTCCCGCCCTAGGCGTCACCGCTCCCTCCTTCCCTCAGGATTTAGATCTCGCATCCCCCGTTCAGCCTCCTCCTCTCTCCCCTCCTGCCCGCCTCTCAGCTCAATCCATCCTCTACCTCCGCTGGCATCCCATCTGCCTCCCCCTGCCTGCCCGCTGGCCGCTGCCTCATCCACCTTCCCCACCGCCCTCAAAAGCCCCCTCTCCACCTACCCTACCTCCCCCGCAGATCCTCCTCCCCCATCGCCTCCGCCCGCCGACCGCCACCCCATCCACCACCCCAAAAGGTCCCCTCTCCAATGTTGGAAATCTCTCGAGATTTCTCACTTGCTCTCTCTTGTATTTTCTATTTCTCACAAGAAATAGATACAAGCTCTTAGGAGACAAATGATTACTGTAAATGGCTCAATTATTTCATTCGATTGAGACGCTTTCAATAGATACAACCGGTCGCTTATGTGGACCATTCACCCACTACCTACGATCATGCGCTTAACTCCTGAAATTCCTCCATGATCCACACGACTCGGTCCTCTTAACTATTTATTGACTCAGACTGCAACCACTACTACGATCGTCGCTCGGTCGACTGCTTCTCCGATTACGACCGCTAAACACAGTCTTATGACCACACAGAGTCTTACGACTACATGCTCGACTCCAACCGCTATAGACTCGAATATGACCACTCGACTCCAACTAGCTACAAACGAGTATTCGAATACAAGTACTCGGACACATGACTTTCAACCACAGTCATGTACAACCACACACGACTACAAGTACTAGCACCTACGACGACACACATAACCATGAGTGTTGGATACTTATTTACAACCAGGAGCACTCAAACACTTAGAGAACTACTCAAACACTCGGAGATCCATGTACTCGATTATGACTATAAAATAATAAAATTTTGCACGAGTACTTGACTGCCATATATACTCAAACACCAACATCCAGCTACCTCGCCTCCCCCCGCGGATCCTCCTCCCCCATCGCCTCCGCCCGCCCGACCCTCCTGCGAGGACATGACCGAGACCTACCTCCAGACCCTCGCCAAGGTCGTCGGAAGGTATAATCGAATCTCGCTGCTTTCGTTTCGCATCAGAAATGTGTGAATTTGTCAGAAATTGGGCTCCGTGTCGCGTGGAATTGGTGTCTGGAGGGTGAATTATGATGCCGAACTGCATGGTTGCTTCATTTGTTGTGTTATTTATGTCGGAGTGATTGGGCATGAATATGGTTTTCGGTGTAAGGTGATGTATGTGTGGCAAACTGGTATTGTTGCAGTTCTGACATGAATTGCGCTGTTTTATCTCGCCAGTCGCTCAATACAAATCTGTAGTTTTTTTGGGTGCGCACGCCTGTGTGTGTGCTTGCGTGAGTGTCATTCCCCCCAGCTTTTATTTGCAAATCTGTTCGATACTAATGTGTGCTTGCAATTGCCTGGAGTGATTTTGGAGCTTGGATGGTTCTACGTAATGATTGGATGAAACTTCTGTTTTGCTTGAGCTCCAGTGTTATAGTTGTGAATGATGACATTTCTTTTTTGTTATGAATTTTCTGATCTTAATTATTAAAGAAAGACACTAATATGTTATAATTCTGTCATTTACTTCTGATATGATTGTTGTATGGAGGAGTTTATGTTTGCATTTAGCGATGGGTGATTTGAGGGAGAGTTTGTTATTGTAATGGAATATTGGACGTCAGAAGCGGTTTGTGGTATTCTACTAGGTTAGCTTGTTGAGGGATTAGAAAGCTGCACTACAGTGTCAAAATATTCTAACTCCACTCCAGTTTGTAATTTCTTGAATTGAATAGCACAAATCTTTCCACAATTGAATCATCCTGCTTTTTTAGCCTGGGCCCTCCAAAATTAAACTAGACATGGTCCACCTCAGGACAACCTTGAAAGTAGCACCTCAAGGTCCATCTCAAACTAAGATGTGTATGCTCAAGAGTTGTTTGCATTGCTTCTGTCTTATTGTCTTCCGTGTTAAACTAGGATAGTTATAGAAAGGGAAGATAGAAAGATTTGACTTTTGAGGATGGGCGATTATATAATGGTTTTTTAGTAATATAAAACTTCAGTTATTAGGAAACATACAGTCAGTTGTTGAATCAAGTTTCCTGTTCAAGGATTAAATCATCTGTTATGGTTTCTACAGTTATTGTGCTATTCATAAAGCTTTTTTGAATATTCGAAGTATTTGGAAAGATCTCTGTTCCTATCTGGAATCATTACGCCAAAGAACTCTGTTTGGCGAATGATGCCCCAAGCCATTACGGTATATATTTGGTGGTTCTGCTTATAGCTAGCCAAGTCATTGCTCTTACTTATAGTGCTTGAACCCATTATTGTATATATTTGATTGCTCTGCTCTTAACTAGTCAAGTCCTTGCTCTTACTTATAATGCTTGAAGCCGTTGTTATATATATTTGATGTTATTGATCTTAACTAGTCAAGTCATAGGTCATACTTAACTACTTATGACTTGATTTTTGTTTTGACCGATATAAGCAATTAAATTCAAGAAGTTGCAACATATAGTTTTCCTCATTTTTCTGAGCCCTGAGCTTCTTGTAGTTATGAGGAGGCTAAGAAAGAGGATGTATGCTTTTAGTACAGCAACATATGTTGGTTTTCAAGCTGTAATGATTGAGGAAATGTCGGAAAAATTCTGTGGTGAGTGAGCAGGATGCTGAAATTTATGTTTTGCTTGCAAAAATTTAGGATTCCAGACTTTAAAGTACTCACTTGCCTGTTTTGGCATTGTGATCAGGATTGCCTGGAGTTGTTTTCATTTGCCTGATTCATATTTATATCCAGAGACAAAGGAATATGGAGGTTTTTTTTATTCTTGTTTTGTGTTTCCTGAATTTACTGCTCATTAACTTCATATACCCCTGATCATGTCTGTGTATGGATTGGTCTCATCAGGAGACAAATATGACAATGGTGTCATCACTCCAAGACCACCACCTGTTCATTATAGCAAACCGTCGAGGACTGATAGGAACCGTAACTTTCATGGAAACTACCAGAACAATCCTCCATCGCAAGGAAATTACCTGAACAGCCCTCCACAGCAAGGAAATTACCAGAACAGACCCCACAGCAAGGTAACTTCCAAATATACCACCCGCAGTAAGATGGAAGAGGTGGTAGAGGTTATGGGAGGACAAGGTGGTAGAGGTTATGGGAGGAATGATTATGCAGACCGTCCAGGTTACAGTGGACCGCCTGGTGGATACCAAGGTCCATCCCTTCAGCACCAAGGACAAGTAAATCAAGCTGGTCAAGGTCAAGGTTACTACAACCCACAAGAGCGTAGGAACTTCTCGCAAGGACAGGCAGGAGATTTCAGGTCTGGTGGTCCTTCTGCACCTGGAACTTATGGTCAACCAATGGCACCTGGAAATTACGGGCAACCACCTGCACCAACATATACTGGAGGTAACCAAGGGGGTCCTGGCGTAAATCCTGGTTATGGTGGAGACAACAGACATGGGGAAGGACCTGTATATGGAGGAGATAACTTGCAAGGGAGTTCTGGTCAGTATCCAAGCCCAAGTGAAGGACAGCAAGGGAACTGGCAGGTATAAAAGCATTTGGCATATGATTTTTACTGGTACATGGTATAATTATTGGATTGAAATAGATTGATTAGAATTTTAGATTGCTTCTGCCCATAGATCTGCAATATGCATCAATTTTTTTAAGGAAGCAATATGCATCAATTACTGTGCTGCCTAGTCAAGCTGTTACTGTGCTGCCTAGTCAAGCTGTTACTATCTTGCCTGTAATGCTTTAGTGATAGATTGAAGTTGGTCTGGTGACCTTGCGTTGGTCAGATATCTAGCTACAAAATTTCTGCCTATGAAGTGAACTCATTTGTTGGTATTCAATTCCCATCCTCCTCGCTTATGTAAAATTGTTAAAGCAGAGAAATCAACCCGCTGTGGTACTAATTACAAGTGCAATCTTGCACATACTATTTCAATCATTACAAGGAAACTAATATGAAAAATGACAGTGGGTCTTGGAGCATGCATCAACCTAGGTTATAACAAAATGTAAGGCCTGGGCTGCTTCCACTTTCCCTTTGGACATTAAGTCCACAGCAGCCCTTCCCTAGAGGAATATGCCTATGGCATATTACGTTTCTATCTACGGTTTTATTCTTGCTGCTATTCATTGCTGCTCATTGACACTTCTTTATTGTGCTGTTGTGCAGGGTAGGCAGCAAGGGCTTGATGCGAGTTTCACAGAAGAACAGGGCATTAGTTGCTCTACCTGAAATGTAGAAATCCCCCCCCCCCCCGGGGTAAAAATAAACTGCGCTGCCTTATTATCTTTTGTTGCTTGCATTAATTCTAGACTGATTATGGACATGCGTTATTGCCAACAGTCTTAATGGATGCAGACTTTATTTTTGTTTTTGAGCCATATATATGGTGACATTTTTAAAGCTTTGCCGAATCTGGAACGTCCTTTGCTTTTCATGGATTGTTATGTGTGCCTATCATTGAATTCGTACTGCCTGCCCGCAGTTCATGAGTATAATTTTTGTATATTTGATATCACCCTCACAAGTGCACTGAACAAACAAATTGATACCAAAAACTGCAGCCTGGGGATACTTTTTCCCTTTTTAGTTTCAATGAATCCATTAATCATCATTGATATGCTGATCATTTAACACAGTATCTGCAATAATACAATACAATGTTAACGTCGTCTATCTCTCTCTCTTTCTGTGAAGAGAAAAAATGCTGCTAAGATTCTTACTATTGACTAGCCGGAAAATTGTAACACCCCGTCCGTCCAGGCCTAAGTGTTACCATCATTGCATAATAATACCTTTTTTTAAAACAACTGCCGATCATTTTAAGCAAACTCTACTTTATTCATGAGGCAGCGACCTCTTACACTATACCATTTCTAAGTAGCTATTCTAGCTTATTAGAGAAGTTAAACATACTAACAAAAACTGATATGTGAAGTGCTGCAAGTACGTAAAGTTATTCATGTGCTACTCCTGCCCGAGCATGACGTCCTCAACGGTCACCCAAAAATAACAACAGAGCAAAGGTGAGTTCAACGACTCAGCAAGCACATAATAGAATGATAAACACTGTCCAATCATATAGCAAATTTTACTGGCCATAACATTCTCCTCATACATTATCCAATTCATTTTTTCATTTCATGTTCGTTCATTGTCATACCATTAGTGCAATGCAGCACTACTTTACATGCTCATTTGCTCATCTCATTGCATATACCGGTATTGCCGAGTAAACACCCGTTGATGTTCATCCAAAATCTTGGGCCCACCCATACCGGCACGGGGGTCTCTCCACTCCCGTGGAGACCTACTGAAGTAGGACTTGTGAGATCCACCAAGGCGGATCCCAGTTCTCATTTCATGAATGCACATGATGCGAATGCATATACTCATTGTCATCCTCATCAGCATTATCATTGGTAGGGTGGCATCGCTGCTCACCCCGTTCCATTACCATCGTCATCATTAGACAACCATCTTTACGTCATGTAAACATTACAATTTCATATAAACATCATCATATCATGTAAACATCGCATATTTCATAAACTCTATAGTCTACCGCTCTACCATGCACTTGCCTGTTAACCAAGCAGAGCAAAGCGACGTGCAGACGACGTCGACTTAGGACCTCCACATAAACAAGCAATTAATCCGACTCAGCACATCATAAAGAAACCAGAGCCCAAGCGAGCAATAACAATTCTACGCGCATAACCCGACTCTGGCATAAAATGCCCGGGGTTAAGGACCCATCACGCAAGTATCAAACCCCCATTTTCTTTTTCTTTTCTTTTTCTCCTCTTTTCTTTTCTTTTCTTCTTCCCTTTTTTCCTTTTTTCTCTCTTCTTTTTTCTTTCTTTATCTTTTCTCTCTCTTCCCTTCACCCGATTCGGCCGACCGGCCTTAACTCCTTCCTCTCATCTTTCTCTCTCCCTCTCCATTCTATTCAACCGAACGGCCTCACTCCTCTCCTCATCTCTCCCAGTCGAGTGCTCTGGGCGACTCCCGACGATGAGGCGGCGTGTGGCCAGGCTCGGGCATCGCCAGCCCGGATCTCGCCGCTGACGGCTCCCCCGCCGCCTCCGCCTTCTCCTCAACTTTCCCCTCTCACCCCCTCTCTCTTACTCCTAGATCCAGCCGGCCACGGCCAGATCTAGCGTCGTCTCCCCAGATCTGATCTCCCCCCTCGGTCTTCGCCTCGGATCCGGCCAAACAGGACCGAACCTGCCGTCTTCTCGGGCGCACGTAGCCAGGGTGCTCGACGCCGTCAACTACCAACGCGGCGCCGGTAAGTGGCTCAACCGCCTTCCCGGGCTTCCCTCTCCCCATGACGCCTCCCCTACGCCTACAGGAATTGGTGGCTAAAGCTCGCCGTCTCGGGGTCATGGGTTCACAAGCCCGTCCCATCGTCGTCCCCTTCGCTTGCTGCTCCCTACGAGTTTGAGCTTGCCAGCCATGGCTTGCAGCCGGCCGGCCAGCCCCCACTACCAAGACAGTCCTCTTCTTCTTCGACTTACTACATGTACTTTGATTTAGCTTCTATTTTGAGTTGCCCTACTCTTCAATACGCATGGTTCGGGGAAGGCAAACCTTACTTGGCTCGGGTTGGGTGGGGATGAGAACACGATGACGATGGCCGTGGTGGCGATAGTGCTCTCCACGCGTTTCCGTTGGCCCTTCTTGCCTCTTCCTGGTCCCGATCCGGTTCGGTGTGGTTCCGGTGATCCTAGGCGGCGCGCGGTCGCCGTGGATGCCGTCCCCACGCCTTCGAGCTTCCTCAACTCCCTAAGCTCCTCTCCTCTGTGCCCCTTTCCCTCACTTCTTCTCTGTGTTGCTCTCGTTGGTTTAGCCGTGCTTGGCTTTGGGGCGCATTTTCTAGCGGCCTGCTCTCGGTCGAGGAAGGGAAAGAGAAGGGGTGAGAAATGGGAAGGCTTGGTTTGCTTTCTCTGAATGAGTTCTTGGCTGAGGGTAGAAAAATGTGTACTGCACACTGGTGGTTGATGGCTTAAGAAGGGCTTCGTTTGGCTTGTCCCCTGGTACCCTGGGCAATGACCAGATTGCCTTTCACTCATCACCTCACTCCCTCTTAAGTATGAGGGCTTTAAGGACCTTTTGGTCCACGGGTGGGCTCTGTACTGTTGGCTTTTCTACTGCGGCAGGTAAGTCGGTAAAAGGTAAGAATAAAATTTCCTACCGAATGACGAAAACCCATAACGCGAGACGGTGCCGACAGGCCCCGGACGGTCTGGGAATCTCTGTGAGCGCTAATTTTATTTGTGTTTCTAAAAGCCGATGGGTCTGACAGCAAAACTTTTATTTCTTTCTTTTATTCTCTCTTAGATTGCTTTTATTTCATGCATTTCTTCCCTTTGCATTTTAGTGGTATTACAAAAATCATTGACATTCGCTACAGATTTTCCATTTTTGAGGCGATACCGTTCAGATGCTTTGAGCGATGTTAGCATTGGGCGTCTCAATCCGTTCAGGCACAGGTGTAAGTAGATTTTGAGGCAGGCCAACCGGAAAAAAATCCTGTGGGGAAGGCTCTTGAATCCTCCCTCCGCTAGAGGTCTCGCTCATGCCACCTAGCACTAGCACGAATCATGGAACACCTCAAAATAATATTCCCTATTGCCTTTGGCACCGACTCTTTTCAGACCACCACCTTCCCCGATCTACCCCGCCTCTGGCCAGCAACCGACCTCCCGTGCCCACCATCTCCTCCGAGGCCATCGGGTGCCCACCATCTCCTCCGACGTCATTGGCCCCGACTAGTGGCGGAGTCAGGATTTAATTATATCATAGGCTCAATAGTAGAATGATCTAGGCTATCTTGACTAAATCATAAAAATATTACTCAGACTAAAATAAATTTATCCGGACTGTACACTAGATATTTTTCTACACCCCGGACTAAAGCCTACCCTGTCCGGTTGTGGCTCCGCTCCTGCCCTGACCATGTCGCCTCCGTCGCGCCTATACAGCTCGAGGTGGCCGGTCATGTCGGGCGAGAGGCAGAGGGAGGCGGCGTGAAGGATGTCAAGGTAGCTGAAGGAGGCAACGAGGTGGGGGCCCAGCCCGTAGCAGCGTCCACGCACGGCCGGCGGAACGTAGGAGACGAGCAGCTTGGCACGGAAGGCAGACACGGGGCGCTCGCCAAGACGCCGCCAGAGTTGCGCAGAGTCCACCGAGACTGCAGCTGCTGGCTGGCCGCTGGAGCTACCTCCTCGCCACTCGCATTGTCACGCTCACCGAGCCACCGCCTCACTACTCATGTTGTCACGCTCGTCGAGCCACCGCCTCGCCCCACCGTTGCTTGCATCGTGCTCATTGAGCTGCTTCCTCCTGCTGTTGCTGAGTACGGATCAAGCAAGATTTGGGCGCCGCCAAACCGGAGGTGAGGGTGGAGGCGGAGCAGTGAGTGAGATAGGGAGAAGTAGGTGGGTATAGAAGTGATTATTGTACAGGTGACTGCTTTTTCTCTTTATTTTTAGTTATTTTTTTACACTGTAATTTTAGGTTACTGATTACAATTTCACGAGGGGTGAATTAGTACACTGCAACTTTAGGTGACTGAGAGTACAACTTCAGGTGACTGATATATAAAAAAAATTTCGGTCAACTGTGCAATAGCAAAACCGTTTTAAGATTTGTGCATGTGCCACGTGGTAAAATCCGGAGGAGGACATCTAATGGGGGGTTCAATGCTCTCAATCCATATAATTCTTTCCCTAGCCAATTAACTACTATCAAGCTGTAGGGAATTAGTTCCGTCAATTAGGTTATGGTGTCTTGCTTGCATTTTAATGGTCTCTACGTGGAATTTATCCCCTTTGAGTGGAATAATGCTGCCATAAACAACCGAAAAAGAGCAACAAAATATATGGGCGAATGCCATAAACAAAGAAAACTAGCAACAAAATATATGGGCGAATACTTAATTGGTAGCTGCGGTTTTGTTCACCAAATTTGGTAGATCAATCTTGGGAAAAAGTATGCAAAAATCGTGTTACAGACGAACATTGCTTCTATTTTAGCTTATCATAATGTTTTTTTTCTAAGAAAGTACACAATAAACACACACATGCATGCCCCTATGTATTACCACTCGATAAACACTAAACTGATTTTGCTAAAAGTAAATACTTGCAATACAAAATTGAACTCGCAAGAAACTCGTAGGAGCACTCGTAAGAAATTGCCGAGGTTTAAACCGCGGAATTGATAATTCGATCATTTCAACGTTCATCGAGTGATAACAACACCGTACGTCCAACGAGTCTGTCTCACGAATAGTTTTAAAGGCGTAAGATTCTCGCTCATCCAACCGACTGCGAATACAGTCATCCCATTTTTGTGCCATTGGAAGTTTGGAACCAAACAATAGAAGACACCATTCACTGAAATGTGGCAAGCTAGCACCACCTGTCCTGACCCTTCTCCTTGTCCACATTATAAATACCTGGTGTAAGCTACCATTGATGCCACACACCAAGCCAAAGAGAAACCATAACTGAAGGAGAGCAAGTGAAGAACAGGGGAAGCCTTACATGAAGATGGAGAGCCTGCTGCCTGCTCCCTTTGGTAGCCAAGAATGACTTGCCTATGCTTTGCCCTCTGTTAGCTGATCCATCAACAGGTAGCCATGGTGATGGCAAGGGTTTTGTGGAGAAATCCTTGTGATGGATGCAATTCATGTGGCTGCATGGGCCGGTCTTCTTGGCTAGCCAGAGTGGCTCTCATCCACCATGCCAGGCCACCCTCGTCCTAATAAGTATTTCCCAGCATTTTTTAGCTTCTCTTTGCACATGAAATTTGGTAATGTATCTCAACCTTCGAATTTTTGTCTCTTTACGTAAGAAAAAAATTGATGTTTCTTCAGTGTAATTTTGGATTCAGAACACTGTGTGATGGTTGGTGAGCATGGTTTAATTCCAGTTCAGGAAACAAAAAACACGAAAAAATGCAGTACCAAATTACCTACTGAAAACTTTGAACCTCTTCTCCGTTCTTTCACTTACCTTTTTCCTTTAGGCTGGACCAAAGAACATCATGGTAGTGGTAGATTGGATGCTTAATATATATTGCCTCTTCTACTAAATTGAGACAATAATTTCCCATGTTTAGTTCTCTATTTAGTAGAAGATTGGCTACTATATTGTTAATTAATTCCCTGTTTATATGTGATGTTGCTGCTGCTGCAGATCCAAGAATCAGTTTCTGCATGCCCACTGCACGGACAGCTGTAGATCGCCACACGTGTGCATCTGCATGCCCCTGTTTGTGACTGCGTGTGGAGCAGTGTAGATCACCACACGTGTTACACACAGCTAAGCTGGGTCTATCGCACGTGTGCCTCTGCCGTTTGCATGTTTCGTCGTCATATGTAAAAGAGGTAGATGCACTGCAAACAGCCTCACAAAGTTGCATGCAGCTACGTATACTGTCATAGATCAATGATGTATATTATTATTACAGTTTTGCTATTTGACAGGCGACTGAAATTTTTTTATGTTTCAGTTACCTGAAATTGCACTATCAATGAACTAAAATTGCAGCCCCCTCCAAAAAAACAACTGCAACTTTAGGTGATTGAGAGTGCAACTTCAGGTGACCTGAAATTGCACTCTCAATCAACTAAAATTGCAGCCCCCCTCCAAAAAAACATGTGCAGTTTCAGGTGATTTAAAGTGCAACTTTAGGTGATTGAAAGATAAAAAAATTTCAGTCACCTGTGCAATAGTCTATCCCTATTACTGGTTTTGGTTTTGCTAACTGTTAACTGTAGGTTGCCTATTTTCTTCGTGAGACCAAGTCCATTTTTTGACCAATGGATTTGTGTAGAAATTGATGCGTTATATGATTGTCTGTTGAACCGATTGATAATATTTCGGGCTTTCAACTTGAAGTTCTAAAACTTTAAATCCAGAGTCTTAACTTTTAATCCGGGATGGGATTTGAAGCTTTCACCTCGGAATTTCGTTTACTTTCAACCCAATGGCGACTGCGCTTTGGAGTAGGTGTGCGCCGGTGCAGGGAGAGAAGGCGCCAGCGCGGCGCTGGCAAAGGAGCGGGCAGTGGTAGGGATGAGGCCGCGTTTAGGGTTTTGGGTGTAAATTTTAACTGGGAGAGGCTGGTAGACCGGTATAATTAATTGAAAACTGGAAAATTGGAGGATTTTGAGCCAAAATTCTCAAATCAAACTTTGAATTTTAAAAAATCAATCAATTTTTGACCGAAAATTGGTTGAAAATATTGGCTACTAAATTTGATAAAATTCATGCAAAATGAATTTTTCAGAACCATTTTAAAATTTCACTAGGGTTACTAGTAAAATCAATTTTTGACTGATAATCGACCGATAAAAATTTCCCTCTACTAGAGAGCACTGATGAAGCGTAGTGGAGGCTAAGATCCATCTTTGCCCCATTAGTACCCGAAAGTCTGTTTCTTTCTTCCAAAATGTCAAATCCCCACAGCTTTCTCTTGTCGCCATATGGTTTTTTCGTAGCAAGGGCCAATGTGCATAGTTTTATTCTCTATCCTTTTGTTGATGTATGGGATCTCTTTCTTTAGCCTTGGCTGCCTTGGCTGCTTCTATTTTTTGTTCCCTCTTTAAATTTTCGATTTCATTGTCTTGCCCTGAAAAATGGTGTTTAATGGCAATGACTGCACCCCCCCCCCCCTCCTCGGGTCACGCTTGGCCACCGTCGGAGAGGCTACCAGCATTAGGGGTGGTTGGTTGATCCAACGTTCACGGTTTAGTCCATCTCCGATCGAACGTTGCAGGCAGGCATCCGCTGGATCGTGTTCCAGCCATCGTCCATGTTTTAGCAAAAGTGTTGATTCAATATGTTGTCTTCTTTGTAGGGCTGGTTAACCAGAGCCTTGCTCGAGCGGGCTCCAGCTGAGCGGCACGCTGTCGGGCATCGTGGGGCGCTGTGCACATCCTGCTCCGGCGAGCTCCGGCCATGGCGCACACGCGAGGCCCATCAACCACCACACCCAATCTCTACTGTTCCCGGCTAGACCGATGTCGCGCAGCCGCCATTAATCGAAAGACCTGGGTAGGGCTCGGCATAAGGCAATCCTCCCTTAGCTCCAGGCCTATAGCGCGGCGCGCCGCCGTCGCTGGAGAAATGAGGAGGAGTCATCGGAGCTCTGGCAAGCAGGGCACAACAAGGTCAGATGATGCTGTTGCAGCAGCAACAGCAGCTTGTTTTGCTGCAGTATGATTTTTGAGCTGTTACAATAAGATTTCATTTGGATGGACTTTTTTGTTGCACTAGTGCGTGTGTGTGATTTGTCGCATCGATTATCGTAGATTGTTGCATCGTGTTTTTGATTGTTTGTTGCAATGGGCCCTTTTTTTTCGTTGCAATGACAGTAGGAATATACGTTGTGCCATCCAAGTATTCTTATCTGTCGTGTTTTGTTTTTTCGAGGGACCAGCGTCTGGATGTAGTTCTTCCCACCCGTCAGATCTCGCATTTCAGTCATTTCAACCAGTGCAATAAAAATTCGAGCAACACAATAATAAGCCCTTAATCTTACAATAAAACTCTGCTCCCAATGCAACAAATACAAAATCACCAAAACAAAATTGTGCTTGCCAATGACTATCACGACATCACACACGTCGTCATGCCATGCATACTCACACGAATGTGTCGCCGCTCTTGCACCGAAGATCAAATATCATTTGGGTAGTGCAACAATTCAATCGGCCGGTGCAACAAAAAAAAAAGAGCACACAACAAAAAATGGCTATAACATCCTTGTTCTTTGTGAACTTCGGTTGCAACAAATTTTATAGAGGAAAGCAATAAGAGGTTGCTATCCGTGCAACAAATCAACACTCCTCTACAACAAAAATATATTTTGCTAAAAGATTTACAAAGATGTTGAACAATTAAAAACACTTTCTGCAACTATTCAAGCAAATGTCCACAACAAGCGCACTTGTAGGAGGAGCATACGGGTGGCAGGGAGTAGTAGAGCTTGTCGGCTGAGATGGAGGACGAAGCGATACCTCTTCACCAGCGCTTGGAGGGGGAGCATGCTAGCCTCGTTGCCAGCCAACAACATCCACCCTTGTCATTAGGCTAGGCTGTCCGCCTCGAGCAACGTTGCTCCTCTGCTCGCCATTTAAACGGTTAGCTAGAAGGGTATCAACCACGAGAGATGAGACATCCGCTTGCTCTTGTTGTGAAAGCTTGCATGGCTACTTGTTTGGACGGAGAGAGAGAAGAAAGAGAGATAGAACAGGTCAATCGGATAAGATTGAAGTAGCCAGAAATGAGTAGTGGATAGGATAAGCTTAACGAGGAGTTTGAGATAGCTAAAATGAGACGTTTGATTTTTTTTTTCCTGTTACACCAGACGTCCTTATCGAATCAGGACTGTTTTTTAGACGTGGTTGTGTTTTGTTGCGCAGATCTGTTTCTTTTCGCATCCCGGAAACTTTTCTGCTGTACAGTGTAATAGTTGTTGCTGCACCCTTCTGGAGATGAATCGAGTGGCTATAAGATGGCACATGTAATGGCTACCGAAGCGTCGGCGCTAGTCGCTACAAAAAAGAAAGGAAGAAAAGATCCGGCCCCAAACATTATCCTATCTTGGCAATTTTGATGGACGTGACCAGATGACCGTGCCCCGTACCTGCGGGCAGTAAAACTTCCCATTTGGAGACGCATCACGTGGCCGTGCTAACATTGGAACACCACCGTTACCACCCTTTCTCTTTTAGCTTTTCAGTCGGATTTTTGTTTTAGTTTCTTTCGGTAATTAATCGCACCAAAAAAAACAGCACGGAAGAACCCCGCGAGCTTCTCCCTCTTGCTCCATGGCTACGTGTGCTCGTCTATTTCGCACCACAAAAACACACTTTTTCCCCGCCTAAATCAAGGAGGAGGCTCAGCTCGGAGGAGGAGTCAGAACTCCCCAAATCCTGAATCCCACCACGAATTCGTCGGAAAGGTGAGGTTTTTCCCACCCTCGCGTCGTGGGTTTGCCGGTATCGTCTTCTTCCAGTCGTTCCCCGTTTGGATTCTGCACGGTTTTTGCGGTTCTTGATGATTCTTTCTAGGACCGTTTTTGGGGGTGGGAGTTTTCCCATTGTATATATCGAAAGTTAGCTCTCTGTTTGGTTTAGGTGCGTGTTAGAGGTTGGTTTGGTGACCTTGCCTTGGAAATTTGATTAAGAATCGTTTCCCCCCTTTTTGCAGCACAGAGATTATTGGCTTCTGTAACTTATCAGATAGTATGAGAGATATTTTCTTTTGATGGTATGTGCGATGGGGAATTGAGGATTGCATATTTAGGTTGGAAACATGGGGTTTTGATGTTTAAAACCTGCCTACCAAGAACCCTATTTTTGGTCGATTAGATTTTCTTTCTCCCTGCCTCTCTCTCTCGAAAAAAAAGAAGGGTTCTAGGGGATGTGTATACAGGGAGTGGGGATCGAGGGCAGGTGATGTTGTGGAACAAAATAGAGCTCAGGGAGTGATATTCAGGAAGTAGGGCTGCCATGGTGTTCCATATGTAGGGATTGAAGTGTGCTGATGCAGCTTGCAATATTGTCCAGGTATCAGCGCTTACAGCTCCTTGAGCATGGAGCTCTGCACAGCTTCTATCTCGAGTTCAGCACAGCGCTCTCGTATATCAACGCTTGACCGTCGAGCGCCATGCCATGGATATGCGAATTCAAGCTCCTGGGTTTCCCAAAGGAGAAGGCATTCATCACTTTATGTCATGAATGCTGCGTCAACTAGTGCACCGCCCTCTTCTCAGAACACAAGCCAACGTCCACGAACTAATGGCGCACTTGTCAAAAGCATATCCAGCAACCAGCCCAACAGTGCACTGGAGCAACTTGATATCGAGCGCGGCGTCTGTATCCCTTTCCGAAAGTACACTCCAGAAATGGTACCGAACACTTCAAGTGTTTATGTTTACAGGATTGGTTTGCTGAAAGCTACTGTAATTATGCTCATTTCGACAATTGCTAGGTCAGGAATAAAGTCTTGGAATCAAGAGGCTCCATACTGTTCCTCGCTAGTCGGGGGGTGGAGATAATTTGGAAACTAGGCCTTTACTGGTCAGCTCTAACGTATGACTGCTTGGTCGGACGAGATGAAGAGATTGTTCCATTCCGTGCCCGCCAGCTCCGCAATCTTTTATGTGATCTGGGGCCATCGTTTATAAAAGCAGGACAGGTTGTATTCTTTTCTCTTTCTGATAAATCTCATTGGAAAATATGACTTCACTGGGGCTATCTTTTCTATATTACTGTCCTAACTTTGTTTGGTTTCGTTCTTTTTTACTAGGTTCTAGCTAACAGGCCTGATATAATTCGTGAGGATTACATGAACGAACTGTGCATCTTGCAAGATGATGTTCCTCCATTTCCTAACCAGGTACATGGTACAACAGAAGTTTCTTGCAAGTAGTTCTGGAATATTATACATACTAATGTAGTGCAGATGAAGTCATGATGATTAACTAATCTTTACTTTTATGGATACTTGGAAGGTGGCTTTTGCCATAATTGAGGAGGAACTTGGACAACCTCTAGAGAGTTTGTTCAGCAGAATTTCATCGGAGACCATAGCAGCTGCTAGTTTGGGTCAAGTTTATCGCGCCACACTTAGAGAAACTGGCGAGGAAGTTGCTATTAAGGTTTCCATCCATTCCATTTTCTTTTATTAGTTTACTTCTTTTCTTAATTGAAATACTTTGAAGTTTTATGACTTGATGCATCATTTTTCTGAGTATGGTCCTTTATCAAGGATGAGTTAAATGTACTTTCTTACCCTGATGAAATCCATGTCCTTGTTACACCTCATTACTCATGAGCCAAATGCTTGTATATATGCTCCAGTAGAATGTCCAGTTGCTGACACTACCAGGATTGTCTTGTACTCTTAGTATCATCTGTTTTATTTCCATACAGAATGAAATACGTTTTTGTTATGCTTATCTCTTTAATTTCTGTGATTCAAAATCACAGGTTCAGAGACCAGGAATTGAGCCAATAATATACCGAGATCTGTTTCTGTTCCGCACTCTGGCTTCATTTTTGAATGGGATTAGCCTTCAAAAACTAGGCTGCAATGCAGAGCTAATTGTTGATGAATTTGGTGAAAAGCTTTTGGAAGAACTTGATTACACTCTTGTAAGTTTTTTTGTGCCTTTTTACTGTCGTTGTCTAGTTACCGAAATGATGAATCACATATCACAACCTTCTTTTTTCTTTTCATCGCAGCCTTTTATGTTTTGTTAATGAACTAGAGCTGTTTTTGGTTCAGCAACATAGTTTTATTTTCATGGTTTATTTTGATGATGGATGGAAGGTTAATGGCTTTCCTTTTCTCTGCAACATATTAGGAAGCTAGAAACATCGAGGACTTCGTAGAAAATTTTAAGGATGATCCAACTGTAAAGATCCCTCGAGTGTATAAGCGGTTTTCAGGTTCTCGTGTTTTGGTGATGGAATGGATAGATGGAATCAGATGCACTGATCCACAGGTTTGTAACATTCACCATATCATTTTTTGCGTATTTCTAATGTGGAATAGTTCATTGTAAATTTGTAGCATCATTGAGTACACAAGTTCATTCACACAGGCTATAAAAGAAGCTGGAATTGATGTGGAAGGCTTTCTGACAGTTGGAGTGAGTGCAGCATTGCGTCAGTTGCTCGAATTTGGTCTTTTCCATGGAGATCCACATCCTGGAAATGTTTTTGCGATGCGTGATGGTCGAATTGCTTATGTTGACTTTGGCAATGTGGCCGTCCTTAGCCAGGTCTGCAAATTTGGCAGTGGCAGAAATCAGAATTCATCTTTGCACTTACAATTAACCAGATTCTTATTGTTGTCTTTTCTGTCAAATATGATTAATAGTATATCTTGCATGGCCTTCTACCAATAATTCTTTAGTAGGAAAGACTGCTCATTTAGGTGGTAAAAATGTACATTGGCTTTGTAGTTCTGCAATCTGTTAACACTGCATAAAAATGTCTTAGCAAGAAGAAAGAAATCATATCCTTATGTGTAGTGAATGCATTCTTGTTGTGTGTGGCATTGGCAAATAATAAATTGGTTAACATGTTTTTTTCTGTCATTGTTTGTCCTATATGCAGCAAAACAAACAAATCCTTATTGATGCTGTCGTTCATGCTGTAAATGAAGACTATGCTGAAATGGCAAATGACTTCACAAGGCTTGGTTTTCTTGCTAGTGGAACAGATGTATCCCCAATTGTCCCCGCTCTGGAAGCCATTTGGCAAAACTCAGCTGGAAAAGGCTTGGCAGACTTCAATTTCCGGAGTGTGACTGGTAATACTGATTTTCTTAACATTTTATCTAGTGCTGATAAATGTATGCATGCTTGCTTTGTTCTTCATGCTCTATGTCAGCATATTTTCTCGATGTGTGATCACATTAAATGTTTGTTGGAGTGGAAGTTCTTGATCATGATTCATGAATATTATTTTGAAGGCATTCCTTGTGGATGCTCACTCATGTTGAAGAATATTTATGATTATTTTGTTTCCATTAATGATGAATGCATAGTGTAACACTTCACTGTATGTTCAGATATACTTCATTTGCTAATGTCTAATGAAAACCAAAATCATAGGGAAGTTTAATCAGCTCGTGTACAATTACCCCATCCGCATCCCAGAAAGGTTTTCTTTGGTTATTCGTTCTTTGTTGACACAAGAAGGAATTTGCTTTACTCTACAGCCCAATTTTAAGTTTCTTGAGGTATGACATGTGATACCCTTTTCAGCTCTCAAGAAGAAAACAAAAGTGCATTCGTTTGTTTACTTAACACACCCTTCACTGCATGTTTCTTATATTTAGGTTGCATATCCATATGTAGCAAAGCGCCTTTTGACAGATCCAAACCCTGCTCTGCGTGAGCGCCTGATACAGGTAACTTGTGAAGACCCTCTTAACTGCAAATACTATGGTCCATTGGTAGTTTCTGCCTTATGATCCACCAGCAAAGTGTGAAATGAAGCATCAACACACAAAACGCAGCAAGTTAATATCAAAACTCAAAAATTGGAAAGCAGCAAGTTTTTTCTTTGGATAGTTATACCTATTAGTTAACAATTAATAATAATTTGGAGGGCACGGTCTAACGCACTATGCATACAATTTTGTGACCTTACCATTATTTATGGATTTTTTGAGATATTACCAGTTTACCACCATTTCCTCATCTTTTTTATGCAGGTATTATTCAAAGATGGGGTGTTCCAGTGGAAACGACTAGAAAACCTTATAGTTCTTGCCAAGGAAAATGTGTCCAAGATGAGCAGCAATCCTGCACTAAAACGGAATAGCTCGTGAGTAGTGGAACCATTGGTTGTCATATTATATCTTCTTCCTAGATGTGTTCTCAACTTCTGATCTTGTGAACTGCCAGGCAAACTGTGAGAAGTCGACAAATGGAGAATAAATTAGATCTCACTGAAACAATAAAAGATGGAGCACGGTTGTTCCTTATTGATGCTGGGATCAGGAGACAACTTATAATGGCTTTCACTGAGGACTCTAAGTTGCATGTAGAAGAGGTACTCTGCATAGACTGTTCGTTGTTCATGCAAGTTGGGAAATGTACCTATGAAAGAAAATAGATTGCTTGATGGATTACTGTAACTCATTTATCTCTTTCGCAGCTTTTTGATGTATACAGACTGGTCGAAGATCAAATAGATATACCTTCAGTTGCTCTGGAGGTTCTCCAAGGTAGGTCAATCAAACTCTGCTTACTTGATCTTGTCATTTATTGCAAACATTTCTTCTGCATATCCATTCATGTGTATATACCTTACTCTTGTTTTCAGATTTACCATCCGTCGCACGTGATTTTATGCTTTCGTGGAGTGACTCCGTCCTGTCAGATCGCCAGTACTGACCACCCTAACCTGCAATCAAGGTCATGCTTCCTTGAGTTACTCTGCATCAAATAGATAGATAGACAAGCTTTCCTCTTTGTTGTATGCAATTTATTTTTCTGGTCTTTTTCGAAGTACTACTGTATAGCAAGGCCTGCAATATGCAGTTTTGATCTTTTCGACAGCTCTGCATACGCCATTTGTATAGCGGAAAGGAACTTGTATATAAATTGAGCTTGTAATCTGGAACACTGTAGGTGTACACATCAAGCATACGAATATAAAGTACGGTCAGTAACTTTCTGTTTTGTCTACTTCTTTGGTGTTGCTGAAGTGTGTTGATGAGTGACATTTGCTTTTCTTTTTCATTACCTTGCTCCCTAGTAATTTCAGAACTATCCAGGGGATCTATTTCTAATAGCAACCTTTACGTTGTATGTACAGAGGTAAAATGGTCCGTTGCGGTGTAGGATATTTTGTGTTCTCTTGCCGGTCAACTATCCTGAGCATTCGGCAGAGGAACGTAGCTTAGATGGTCGTTCAGTTGTTAGGTTAAAACCAATTCATCCTTGGCTCCGTAAGGGGATGTAGCTCAAATGGTAGAGCGCTCGCTTTGCATGCGAGAGGCACGGGTTCGATCTCCCGCATCTCCATTTCATTTTATCCTTTTAAACCCTGTCTCCATGAATCCATGATTTTATACAAAACACTCTTGGTGCTGAATTTCATGGGTTTCCTTTTCTTTACGAAAGAAGATTCTTTCAAACAAAAGAAGAATAATTATAAAGGAAGGTAATTTCATTGGTCTTTTGGTGAGTATGAGGTGAAGAGCTGATGATGATATGCAAAGCTTCACTGTCATTTCTCCGACTACGAGACAACTCATGCAATTCCCACTTCCCTATTAGCAACAAGCCAAGAAAATACAAAAGGAAATGCGTGGCTGAGCCGTTTGCGTGCAAACTTAACTGACGCAAGCGTTTTTTGTGGCGCGGAAAAATAACTGTTTCCCCCAGAGGATAGCCAGATAAAATGAACTACGGTTTCCATCTGTAGCACCATTTCTTTTCTATGGCTAAGGTGGCTTTGCTTTCTGGCAAAGGAGGTTCTTCTCTGTCCCCAGGTAAATCAGTGATGGAAACAGTGGCGGATCCAGGAAAAATTTTTGGAGGGGCTGAAGTACCTTCAGCTCGACCTCAGCCCCTTCTACATTATACATCCATGGCTAAAAATTTAGGGGCTTCAAGGTCCGTAGCGGTAGGGGCTCGAGCCCCCGCCCACCATTGATCCGCCATTGGATGGAAACGACGAACTTGAACTTCGTGGCTCTGTTTCAAAGTGATATAGTTTTAACTGAGACGGTACTGTAGCAGTTATTAACTTTTTCTGAGATATTTAATTAAGAAATAAAAAATTAGGAAAAATAAAACACACTATAATATTTTTACGAATAATGCAAAAAAAAATTGTGTTAAAAAGCTAACATATCTTAAATAGCTTTTAGTTTCTAAAAGTCACAAGCCATTGCTGTTTGGATCCATTAAGCTCATCCGTGACAATCTTTTCATCTACTGGTCTACTCTGCATCAAACCAAAACACATTAACATTTACGCAATGCCAAGGTGTAACGCTCCATTAAATCATGTGAAACATAGAGTTGATCTGAACATAGCTCCTCTCGGGAGAAATCTTTCCCTGAATATTTTTTGTGGGTACTCACTCTTATGCAACATTTTCTCGCAACAAGTGGCAGTAAGGTGCAGAGAGGACATATCTAAATCTTTTGGTGGGTTCTTTTATGTTGTGACTGATAGCTTTTAATCTTAGTACGAGCGTTTATACCAATAAATCAAATATCGATAAGCTACTTCGAAAAATCAAACCCAACTAGCCATTTTAAAGAGGCCAGGGAAAAATCATATTATTTGATCTGAACATTAAAAAAAGAGGCCTTTCTTACTCAGCCTGTGATATGCTGCCAACTGGTAGGTGGGGCCACACGAGGACCCACCTCATCACCTCCCACCACAGCTCGCATGCGCGCCTCAAACTCCCTCCAGAACCTGACGCGTTCCCTGCACGCTCACACACCCATTCTCATGGCAGCGTCCACGGCTTCTCACCCCTTCACGCCCTTCCTCCACGGGCAGCAACCGCGCAGCTGGCGCCGCGCAAGGGTCGCCGTCGTCGCGGTGAGCGCACCGGACGCCGAGCCGTCCGCGGAGAGGCAGGGGAAGAAGAAGACGGTGGACACGAGGATACACTGGTCCGACCCGGACGAAGGGTGGGTTGGAGGGAAGGCCAAGAAGGAAGGCGACGGCGGCGGCGGCAGGAAGGAGCCATTGGGAGGGAGGTTCGCCGACCTCATCAACAACCCGTCTGAGTCGCACTACCAGTTGAGTTTCCCATTCCCACGCATGTTCCTCATTCCTAAATGAAATTCTTTTAGACGTGTCTGTTTAATTTACCGGCTCAACAAGGTCGAAGAAAAAAAATACAAATGGGAACCAAATTCACCATGCTGTTTCTGAATCATAGCTGAGATCAAATCTATCTTTGCTGTCAACTCAATATGTTCCTATCGGCTATGAACAGCCTGCAAAATCAGAGGCTAATTAAGTAGAGAACACGACCTTACCTTCTTGCAAACCAGGTTCTTAGGAATAGCACCTGACGCCGACATCGAGGAGATCAAGGCGGCGTACCGGCGGCTGTCCAAGGAGTACCACCCGGATACGACGACGCTGCCGCTCAAGTCGGCGTCGGAGAAGTTCATCCGGCTGCGGGAGGCGTACAACGTGCTGAGCAAGGAGGAGAGCCGGCGGTTCTACGACTGGACGCTGGCGCAGGAGGCCGAGAGCCGCCGGCTGCAGCAGCTGCGGTCCCGGCTCGAGGACCCCTACGAGCTCGACCTCCAGAACTACCAGTCCGTGCCGGACATGGTCGACCGCCTCGGCGGCAAGAACCTGGCGCTCAGCGACCAGGCCATGACCGCGCTCACCATCGACATCGGCATCATCATCTTCTGCGTCCTCTGCATCATCTACGTCGTCGTCTTCAAGGAGCAGTACTGACGGCGGCAAGAGCACGTCAAGAACAGGCATGCAGGGGTGTACTATATACAGACAGGATGGTGTAGTATAGGCAAAGTAATAGCTGATGATAAGATGTCTTTTCAGATGTTATTTATTCATGTAATGCGAAATACAAGCTAGGAATCACTCATGGCTAGGGGTGCAATCGAAGCGGATACGGACGGATATCGCTTATCCTATATCATATTTCATATTTTTCCTCGAAATCAGAGTTAGATATAGATAATGTCGGATATCTATTTCTCCATTCCATATCCGTTCCATAATCTTTCGGACGGTCGGTCGAACAGAAATTATCCACTTCTTTGCACACTTTTTGCATAGGACACTGAACAGTATGGTACAATCAAAACGAACATAAAGAGACTAATTACTAAGATGTTGACGGAAGAACACTCAGTACTCAAGTTTGTTTAGATGTGACAATCTGTCTATATGTTATTTTGTTTCTAGGTGAAGTCATAACAGACATCTTCACATCATTTGACATATAGATATATACAGACAGATATCACTTATTCTGTATGCTATTCTATATTTTTTTTCCTCAAAATCGGACAAAGATAATACCGAATACCCATCTACCCCTTCCGTATCCGTTCCACATACCTTTGGTCGGTCGGACAAAAATTATCCGTTCCATTTGCACCTCTACTCATGGCTTCATAGGTTTTGTCTCAACAATCCTATACATTTTGTCCACAAAACTTGATTGTTGCAGTGTCTTTGAGAAGTTCTTGAATTTATTAGAACAGCAAGGTATCAATCTAAAAGGGCGAAGTGCCAAACAGGACAAAAGGGTCATGCTGTACTCTCTAGTTAAGATGCGGGTGTCTCATCTCTAAGAATCATCACACTCGATGATCTTGACAACAGAAGAATCACCAATCTTTTCGAAAATTATCACCCTATCAAAAGGCTTTACTATGCCGACTGACCGACCATAGTTCAGTGCAAGTTTTATCCCGTACTCTTCCTTGGTGAGCCCACCAGTTTCGGCCTGTTACGGAGTTCAAAGATATTAACAGTCAGCTTGGACTTAAAAAGTTCCATACACAACACTCATTTAGCCATTTTGTAGAACTTCAAACAAAATTTGCATCCTGAGCTACCGTAAGTTTAGTGATGCCAAAAAAAAAACAGAATTTGAATGTGCCTCTGATATTGCCAAGTAAGAACTGGAACATACCTCGTCAGTACTCCCCATCAAAGGGTAGACACCTCTTACAGCAAAACATTGCCTCGCCTGAAAGTAATTCAACAATTGTCAAAATTAAGTTTTCAGATCCTGCTTCACAGTGAACAGAAGAATAAAGATTACAGAACGCAGATGGATCTGATAGATATGCATGTTACTTACCTGTGTTGTGCCATAAGAACGCCACTTTGATGGATCAGAGCCATCACGTGGGAACACAACTGCTAAAACCGGCATTGGGGGCCTGTACTTAGCAATTAACCTGCAGACAGAGGATGCATAATGTGAATTAATAGCATTTGCATGACGGGAACTTGTCTAATGAAGTGCTGATCTTGTGGTAGTATAGAGCACCTAGCAGCATTCCCTGAGAAGGTGAATACAACAATTGCAGCAGCTTTTACTTTCATTGCAGAACGAACCTACATGTGAAGAATGGATCATGACTAATGTTTTAGATTAGAAAATTTGTATCTGATACTACTTCCTAATGATTTAACAGTATTTACCGCTGATGATGCCACAGATTCTTCATGGGGCATTGCTTCACCAACATGTCTCACTATTTTCTTGAAGTGAACTGACTGGTTATACACAGTCTCAGCCTAGAAGAATAATTTATCTCAGCCAAGCAATTCCTTATTTTTGAACGGGATCAGCCAAGCAATTCAGATTGCACTATTACAATTTTCTTAAAACAGGTAGAAACATACTTCTGCACATATTCTGCCCACAGTACTCACTGCATCAACAGGATACAGCCCTCGAAGTGTCTCCGCACCAAGCAAAATACCATCAGTTCCTGCAATTTGAGCAGCATAGTAAATAAGTAACAAATAGTCAAGTGGTTGGAATATAGTACAGGTTTACAGACCATCTAGGACAGCATTTGCAACATCAGTCGCCTCTGCACGTGTAGGACGTAGATTGTCAATCATGCTGTCCACAACTCTAGTGATGATCACAGGTTTGCCAGCCAGGTTGCATTTCTGAATAGATGTTTTTTGGGACATGAACACCTGAAGAGTCAAAAGTGACAGGTTATGGCATGAAGCAAGAAAGATATGCAGTCATGACATTTGTGCACTGATATTTTCAGAAGTATCTGCAGCCTAGCAGAGCTAAATGAGTTGACTTTTAACTGTAAATTGATAAGCATATAACGGGTGCTTTCAGAAGTATCTGCAGCTTATCAGGGCTAAATGAATCGCTTTTAACTGTAAACTGATAAGCATATAAATGGCAAACATTTGCACCACAACAACGGAGATATTCTTGTAACTATGTTGCTGTATTAACTAACTAGTATCATGCCAAGGCCAAAAGGCATCATGAATAGAAATGAATATACACAAATCTGATAGCATACTAGGGATAAACAATGTGAAACTGTGGATTTTGGAAAAGATCAAAATTACCCTTTCTGGTGGGAGATCGATTCCCAGGTCTCCTCGGGAGATAATGATACCATCCGCCTCTTGGAGAATTTCATCAAAATGTTCCAAACCCTAGAAAGAAATGCACAATGCAATTAATCATAATATAGCAGTGAAACAAACGGGCAACAGTATCTTCATAAAAACATGATAATTACCTCGGCATTTTCAACCTTGGCATATATCTGTGTGTCTTGAAGGTCATGAGATTGTAAAAAGGCTCTAAGCTGCACACCACAAATATCAAAGGATCAGCAGTGTCCGCACAACTATCATTAACTACTTAAGACCTCAGCTGCTACAGATCAAGAGTGCAAACAATCTATCATTGTACATAGAATGTGTGGCCTCAAATAACAGGAGAAACAGTAACACTATGTCAACGAAATAGCATGCAAGGATGTGACAATGAAACATATCAATAACAACATATTCTTCTTTATGTACAATTATGCTTGTTTGTCAGCTTTTGTCACTGGTATAGCCACTATTGTTTGACAATATATGTCCTTTATAATTAACTCAAATATTGGCCTGTGCCATTGATTATCTTTCAAACTTCAAACTGTAGGTACATACAGATGCTCCTGCTATGAATAGTGTTTGTATTCATCATGAGGCCAATGAGCCAGTATATATACACGTACAGGTATAGTATATATGCAGATAACCCCTTATACAATAGAGAAAATACACATCTAACACCCTCTCAAACTTATGATGGACCAACAACATGAAATTTGGAGAGATGGAAGCTGTGTTGGACTTTGGTATGTGCCTTTGTGAAGAACTCCGCTAACTGAACTCTGAAGGCACATACTAAAGAGTAACAACCTGGTCCTGCACCTGTGTCCGTATATAAGAAGCATCAACACCAATATGCTTTGTAAGCTTATGCTTCACTGAATCTTTAGCGATGCTAATAGCCATTGTTCCCCTAGGCGGCCGCCTAGCCCGCCTAGGCGAAGCCTAGACGCTAGGCGCCAACCTCCCGCCTTGGCCGCCTAGCCGATTTTGCCCGCCTAGGCGGCCGCCTAGCCCGCCTAGGCACCCGCCAAGCCCGATTAGGCGCTAGGCGCCGGTCTGTCGCCCGATTAGCGCCTAGCGCCTAGGAGAACACTGCTAATAGCACATGCACTGTCAGACAAAAGAGGAGTCGGTGCAGAAGCAGAAGCACCAAAATCCTCAAGTAACCACTGTAGTCAAGTAACTTCTGCAGTCAACAAAGCCATACCTCGTAACTCAGCCTCAGCACTTGAGCGAAAAACTGCTATATGCTTCTTAGTCTTTCAAGCGATGAGAGAACCACAAGAAAAACACAATAAGCAGAGAGAGACCGGCGATCAGAGGGATCACTAGCCCAGGTAGCATCAGAATATGCCTGAAGCTGTAAAGAGCTGGAGTGAGGGAAAATGAGACGATGAGAGATAGGTCTATGAAGGTATCACAAAACACGAAGAAGATGACTATAGTGGAGTGAGTGGCGCAAAGAAACCGACTCAAGATATGCACAGGTACGAAATATCGTATGCAGTGACACCAAGATAAATAAGACTCCCAACAAGATGACGATAGCGAGTTGAATCAGTAAGAGGCTCACCATTGGTGGGACAAAGATGAACATTAAGGTCCATGGGAGTCAGCGATGCGCTGATCAGTAAGAGAGGCACGATAAAGATCTTGAATACACTTTTCTTGAAACAGATAGACACTCTTAGGAGTAGAAATACCTCAATCCCAAGAAAGTAGCGAAGAGGACCTAGATCAGACATGAGAAACTTGCTCATGAAGATGCTCCTTGACAAAAGTGATATACTGAGAATTCTCCAGTAATGATCATATCATCAACATACAAAAGAAGCGTCCGACCACGACGTGAAGTGTGAATAAAAAAAAGCAGGATTATGAGCATTGGAAGAGAAACCACATGCAGTGACAACGGAAGAAAAACGATCAAACCAGGCACGAGCTTGCTTGAGGCCATAGAAAGAACGGCGAAGGCGAAAAACCATACCCTCAGGAATAGAATATCCAGAGGGCGGTTGCATGTAGACCTCATGCAACTCGCCATTGAGAAATGCATTTGTGATGTCCAACTGAGAGATAGGCCACTGTCGAATAGAGGCTACACCAAGGAGTGCGAAGGCCACTGTCGAACAGTGGCTACAGCAAAGAGTGCGAATGGTGGTCATGTGAGCGACAGGAGTAAAGGTTTCATTGTAGTCACGACCATGCTCCTGCTAAAAACTACATGCCACAACACGAGCCTTGTAGCACTCAAGAGAACCATCAAAGCGAGTTTACCTTATAGACCCACTTGCACATGATAGGAGTAACGTGCGCAGGAAGAGAGGATAAGAAGGAACAAGATCAGGAGTAACCACTAGAGAGGGTGCCAGTGGTGAAGGTGCCGACTGGGACGGAAGCACCAGAGAGACCAATGGCTATGGTGGAGTGGTGGAAGGAAAAGTCAAGAAAGAAAATGGCTTGACAAGAGATACTGAAGTGGAAGGAGAAGGACGAGGATAGAAAGGACGAGACTCATCAAAAGTAACATCTCGAGAAATCCACATCCGTCGGCCAACAGGATCCCAACAACGATATCCCTTGTGCTCAGCGCTATAGCCCAGAAAAACGCACTCAACAAACTGAGCGGTCAACTTGGTGCACTCACGAGGTGCAAGAAGAACATAGCGCACACACACCCAAAGAGGCGAAGACTGGAATAATCAAGAGTCTTGCCACAGAGACGCTCAACTGGAATCCCACCCTAAAGAGAAGAAGAGGGTTAAATATTGATCAGAAAAGTGGCAGTAGAAATAACCTCAACCCAAAAGTGTGGTGGAACAGCAGAAGCAATCATGAGAGCACGAGCTATCTCAAGAAGATGAAGATGCTTGCGTTCAGCCACACCATTCTGAGCATGAGCACCGGGACAAGAAAACTGAGAGAATGCCCTGCTCAGCAAGAAAATCACAAAGAACTCCCAACAGGTACTCCCCAGCAGAATTAGCACGAAAAGCACGAATAGGAGTCAAACTGAGTACATACCATGGTGGCAAAAGTATTGTAGATGGATAGAACCTCACTACGAGATGACATAAAATATATCCATGTATGTTGAGAAAAATCATCAATAAAAATTATATAATATCGATGACTTCTTTTCAAAACGAAATGAGCTGGACCCCATACATTAGAATGAACAAGATCAAAATGACGCTGAGATACTGACTCACTAGAGGAATAGGGGAGTTGAAGCTATTTGCCAAGTTTACAACCCTAACAGTTTAGAGAAGCATCACCAGACATAGACCCTAAATGACCACAACAACGTAATGAAGACAGACGTGACCCACAAAGATGTTCTAAACGATGATGTCACTGAACAAAAGACACGGTGGAGGATGCAACAGATGTGGAGGCAGTGGTGGAGGCAACAAGATTGACAGGGGCAACTGAAGGAAGATGAAGCCAATCAAGCTCCCAGAGCCGTCGTGAGTCACGACGGCGAGGGCCAGTACCAACCAGAGTCCCTATGCAACAATTCTAAACACAACAAGGATCATAATTAAGAATAACACGACAATCATGATCAGTGAGCTGACCGGCAGATATGAGCTGCATGGTTAGTTTTGGAACATGAGAAACAGTAGGAACATAAAAGGATGAATCTAAAAGAGTGCCTCGTCCTGTGACAGAAAAAGAGGTACCATCTGCTGTTTGAACATGATAGGAGTAGCTAAGGGACTAATGGAAGTGAGAGTGGTGGAATCAGATGTCATATGAAAAGAAGCACCAAAATCAAGATCCAAGGTGATATACCTGAGGAAGAAGTAGAAGGTAGGCTCTCACTAGAAGACTGCAGCAGAACCAGTAGAACCTGATGGTGCAGAAGCAGCCATGCGACATAGCAGTGTGAGAAGCTCCTGAGTGTCAGAGGCACCAGGGCTCCTCTGAGAGGAGTAACCTCCAGTGCCCCTCGAAGGACGGCCACCATGACAAAAATCCTTGTAGCAGAACTGCTCTACATGTCCATTCTTGTTGCAATAGGTGCAGTGGAGTCCTCTACCAATGGCAGCTATCATTGGTGGAGGCACAACTGGTGAAAGAGTAACTAGAGGCGTAGCAGGTGTAGAAGCTAGAGAGCTGCCAAAATCGAAGGAAACGACGGTGACGGCAGCAGACCCCCACCGCGAAGACAAATCTGTTCAGTACAAACAGCCGCAAAAGCCTCCAATAGAGTCACACGAGGGTGGCGAGTCAGCAATTGAGCACGAGTTGCTCAAACTTAGCCCGGAGGCGTGCCAAGTTGTAGATGCGATGAAGCTCCATGTGAGACTGTTGACGCTAACACTGAAGTGTGGCAAACATCTGATCCTAAAGAGTCAATCTGACGGCATACCGTGGATTGTTGTGCATAGAACTTGTCCACAATGGCATCTCCCTGCTACAGCGACTGCTCCTGGCACACAACAGCAAGGCACAAAGAATCGCCAGATGGCTCGTAGTGGTTGCGCAGACACGTCCACATCGCCTGTGCAGAAGCCAAGCCAATGACATCACCAATTAGATGCACCTTCATACTAGCCACCAGAATAGCAGAAGCACGAGCATCCTCATCGATCCATGTCTTGTAGACAACACATTGAGTCTAAAAAGTCTCCGTGGCATCGTCAAAAGCCTCATATGCTTTTGTACGAGTGTCTTCGAAAGCATCCTTCGGGAGTACAGACTCAGCAGGTGGAGCAGGGCGAGGCGGACAAGGCAAGTCCAATGATCCGAGCGCCCTAAGCGCGCGCGAGAGGCGGCACCTAAGCGGTGGCGGCGGCCGGCCGCGACAACCTCTGGCGGGTGGTCGCAGGCACGGGCGATCGCAGCGGAGAGAGGCGGTCAAAGCGGGGGCGGCGGCGTCAAACCAGCGCGCGCGCGCGCCCGAGGACGCCTAGGCGTGTGTTATAGTCTATCATCACCGCCAAAGGAATCAGCTCCACCGGCTAAGGACTAGAGTATTGGTCACCAGTCCTATTAGGACTCTATTACCGTATAGGATTAGGGTTTGAGTATGAGTCCGGATCGGACTCTAATTGTAAGGATCTCTTATATATAGTGGGAGATCCAAGGATTGAGAAGGCAAGAAGTAATAAAGAGATTTAGCGATAGTACCTCTTCCTCCTGTTTGGTTGGCGAGCAATCAGGGAACCCGGTCGCCGCCAAGGCCGAGGATTCCACCACTAAATCACGGCTACGCGCTAAGATCCTGTGGTCGTGACAACTTGGTATCGAATATGGCGGTTCGAATCGGCGAGAGGCAAACTCGATCGGCGCAATCCTCAAGACAATCCAGAGCGGATGGCGGGACTACGCAGCGTAGCGCCGAGATGCGATCGGCGATGGCGGATTTGAAGCGACGAGCATCGCCACCAACGTCAAGATCACATCGCTGGAATCGGGGCGTGGCGGTGTCTCGCGTCGAGCATTTTGCCAATTCCGCGAGAGCAAATCCTCGATCATCACCGCTTCATCCGGTACCACGAGGGGAATCTTTCTCCAGCGGTTCCAAACCCCCAACCACATTCGCTCCCAGCCTGGAAGATTCCGCCAATTATCCCCTGTTTCCTCAACCGCATCCGCTCCCAGCCATGCCGCACTTTCGCGCAACTCCCTTTTCCGCGACGCACCCTACCTCCTCGCCACCATACTACTCCACATTCATATTCCATCGCGCCAAGATATCACAGTTGGAGTTTCCCGCCTATGACGGCACCGACGACCCGCTTTCTTGGTTGAGCCGTGCGACCGGTTCTTTCGTGGTCGCGCGCGAGGAGGTCGACAAAGTCGGCTCATTGCATACCATCTCACGAGAATCGCTCAACAATGGTACTTCCAATTGGAGCGAGGCGAAGAACGCAACGGTGGGACCAATTTAAAGAACTCGCCACATGAGGTTTGGACCCCCCCGCAAAGCAATCCTTTGGGGAATTGACTCGCCTCCGTGACTGGATCGGTCGGCGAGTACCAAGCCAATTTCTTGGCCTTACTTTGTCGAGCGGACCGTCTCCTACCTCTACAACGGTGCAAATCTTCACTACCGGATTGGTCGAGCCTATTCGAGCGGACGTTGAACTACGGCAACCATCTACGCTCCAGTGGCCATGAGCCTCGCCGCGCATACGAGCGGCGTGCACATCTGCAGTCGGCCTCCCATCACGCCCGCAACATCGTGCCTTGGCGCCCGCAAAGCGGACCTTTTCTACCGACTCGGCCCAGACAACGCGCATGACGCGCCGCCATCGGCCGCGGCGTCGGGTGGCGGCCAGCAAAGCCGTTCCGCCGCCTTACCCCGCCAGAATTGGCCGATCGCGCTCCAAAGGTCTCTGCTACAATTGCGACGAGAAATTTCTGCCGGGACACCGTTGCAAGCAACCTTTTCTGACCTACATTGACATGAATGAAGATGGCGACACGGGAGTGGATCAACAGGGACTGCATGTCATGGAAGCCGAAGACTCCTCCCCTGAGATATCCCTCCACGCAGTCACTGGAGCATCCAACGGAGGCACTATGCAATTGGCAGTGACCATTGGTACTGACTCGTTTATCGCCCTCGTCGACTCTGGCTCAACACATAACTTTCTGAGTGAGCGGGTTATCAACTTGGCCGCACTGCATTTGCTTCCCCGACATGGCCTCAATGTCAAAATAGCAAATGGTGACCATCTGGCCTGCACAGGATTTTGCAGCTCTCTTCCGCTCCTGGTGAACCAGACCCCATTTACCATCCAAGCATATGGCATTCCCTTGGGGGGTTTTGACATAGTCTTGGGAGTACAGTGGTTAAAGACACTGGACCGATTCTCTGGGATTTTGATGACCTCACCATGATGTTTTGGTTGGAAGGTCGCGAGTACAATGGCGTGGACTTTCCCTGTCCCAACTATACATTCCTGGTACAATCCAACCAGACTTCACGCAACCCCATCGGGCGCCTTTGAGGACCTCTTTATCAAACCACGGGATCGCCACGGTCCGGCTCAAGACCATCGGATCACTCTCGTCCAGTGCGATGCAGATCTCGTGCGACCTTACCGCTATCCACACCACCAAAAGGATGAATTGGAACGGCAATGCAAGGACATGCTCCACCGAGGTTTGATTCGCCATAGTCATTCTTGTTTTTCATCCCCAGTCCTTTTAGTTAAAAAACAGGATGGGACTTGGCGATTCTGTGTGGATTATCGGGCCCTCAATGCGTTAACAATCAAAGACAAATTCCGATTCGGTGGTGGATGAGTTATTGGATGAACCGCGGGGAGCCCGTTTCTTTACCAAACTTGATCTTGATGCAGGTATCACCAAGTGCGCATGCACCACGAGGACATCTTCAAGACGCATTTAGAACTCATGAAGGACTTTTTGAGTTTGTAGTAATGCCATTTGATTGACCAACGCACCGCCACATTTCAAGCTCTAATGCAGGCGGTTCTTCGTCCCTATTTGCGCCTCTTCGTCCTGGTGTTCTTCGATGATATATTGATTTACAGTTCGTCGTGGATTGAGCACTTGCAACACCTCAGCATGGTTTTTGAGCTTCTACGCCAACATGCTTTGTTCCTAAAGAAATCCAAATGCGCCTTCGGCTCATCTTCTGTCGCATACTTGGGCCATATCATCTCCAACGGACAAGTAGCCATGGATCCATCCAAAGTACAAGCGGTTTGAATGGCCACAACCCAAAACGATCAAAGCTTTACGCGGGTTTCTTGGTCTTCTTGGCTACTATCGCAAATTCATTCAAAACTTTGGCAAGATTGCAGCTCCATTAACCAATTTGTTGAAGAAAGAGGCTTTCGGCTGGTCCCCAACCGCCCAACAAGCTTTTGAGGAACTTAAGACAGCCTTATCTGCCGCACCAGTCTTGCATATGCCCGATTTCACTCAACGATTCACTGTAGAGTGCGATGCTTCTGGGTCGGGCATCGGGGCCGTGCTTCACCAAGGTCAGGGTCCAATCGCTTTTTCGATCGGCCGGTGGTGCCTCGCCATTCCAAGCTTCCGACTTATGAACGCGATTAATTGGATTGGTACAAGCCGTTCGCCATTGGAGACCATATCTTTGGGGTCGCGTTTTCCTTATCCGCACAGACCACTACAGTTTGAAATTCTTACTTGATCAGCGGCTCTCCACGATCCCACAACATCATTGGGTAAGCAAACTTTTCGGCTACGATTTTTCGGTTGAATTTCAGCCGGGCCGCCTCAATACTGTGGCAGATGCCTTATCTCGGCGTGACTACACTCCAAACAGCTTAATGGCCATTTCATCGCCTGCTCTCTCACTTTTTCCCGAGCTGCGTCATGAGACTTTACACAACCCGACACTGCAGCAGCTGCAGCACGATATTTCTTCGGGCAAGCTGATCGCTCCTTGGTCGACAGATGGACTTATTCGCACTCGTACGGTCTATGTGCTAGCATCCTCACCATTGTTGCGGACATTCTCACTTCACCATGCAACGCATGAAGGCATTCAAAAGACACTATGCCGCTTGCGTCAGACTTCTACATCCCAGCGCCAAACGCATTGTCCAGAGTTCGTGAGGAATCGCCCCGTATGTCGGCGCAATAAGGTTGAACATTTACAACCCGCAGCCTTCTTCAACCACTTGAAGTGCGGCTGACAACCTTGGTCCGACATTGCAATGGATTTCATTGAAGGACTCCCTCGCGTTCACGGTAAATCGTCATCCTCTCGGTCATTGACCGTTTCTCAAAAATACGCCCATTTCATTCCATTGGCACATCCATATTCCGCAACAAGCGTGGCGCGTCTTCTTTGATGAAATTGTCCGACTTCATGGGATCGGCGTCAATTGTCGATGATCGAGATCGGTCTTCACAAGTAACCACGCAAGATTTGTTTCGCCGCGGAAGTCGTCTCCACCTTAGCTCAGCATATCATCCACAATCCGACGGACGGTGAAGCCGTAAACAAGGTGATCGCCATGTATTTGCGCCGCTTAACCGGCGATGCACCTCGCCAATGGTTGGACTGCTCCCATGGGCGAATATTGCTACAACACATCCTTTCACTCACCCTTCGTGAGACTCCTTTCAAAGTCGTCTATGGCGAGGATCCCCTTCTCTACGGACTTATGAAAAGGGTGAAGCCGTTGTGCGGTAGTGGAAGTCTCACCGCTAGCTCGGGATCAACTCGTTCGGGATATCCGTGCTCGCCTACTTCAAGCTCAAGCTTATGCTAAGAAATACTATGATCGCGAGATCGTGAGGTTTCTTATGAGGTGGGCGACTTGGTTTGGTTGTCTTCTTCATCGTAAATTTGCCTCCTTGGCATCTCCTCCGCCACCAAGCTTGGACCAAAATACTTTGGCCCTACAAGATCATTGACACGATTGGGTCCGTCGCCAACCGCCTCTGCCTCCCTTCCGCGCTAAACTCCATGATGTTTTCCATGTTGGCGTCCTTAAGAAGTTTCACGGGTCTCCTCCTTCAACACCACCGCCATTGCCACAACTTCACCACGGCGGGTGTGCCTACTCCCCTTCGGGTCTTGAAATCTTCCAGCGTCGGGGCGGATCATCTCTTAGTACAGTGGACTGGAGCAGCTTTAGCAGATGCCACTTGGGCGCCATTGGCTCGGGCCAGAGGCCTACCTGACTTTCACTCGAGGACGAAGCGCCGCGAGAGGAGAGATGTTATAGTCTATCATCGCCGGCCAAAGGAATCAGCTCCACCGCTAAGGACTAGAGTATTCACCGAGTCCTATTAGGACTCTATTACCGTATAGGATTAGGGTTTGAGTATGAGTCCGGATCGGACTCTAATTGTAAGGATCTCTTATATATAGTGGGAGATCCAAGGATTGAGAAGGCAAGAAGTAATAAAGAGATTTAGCAATAGTACCTCTTCCTCCCTGTTTCGGTTGGCGGCGAGCAACTGGGAACCCGGTCACCGCCAAGGCCGAGGATTCCACCACTAAATCACGGCTACGCGCTAAGATCCTGTGGTGTGATAGCGTGGGGCGGCGACATAAAAGCATGACGAAGCAGTGCGGGCGCGTGACCAATCGACCATTTCGAGAGCGCGCAAAGGGAAAAGCAAAAGCTAGGGTTGGGAGACTTATCGAGCCACCGCAGCTCGACCGCCGAGGATTCCAGCGCGCGCCGTCGAACCGCGGATCCGGATCCTCCGCCTCGCGTCGTCGTCGCCGAGCGGCCCGAGCTTCTCCTCCTCCTCCGCCTCCCTTCGCGGATTATCCCCACCCCAGTGTACGCACCCCCTTCTCCTGCCCCTCGCCTCCGCCTCGCCTCGCTCCGCTTCCTCTCTCGCTCCTCCGCCGCCTCGGCCTCGGCCTCTGTCGCAGCCGCCGAGAGCAGAGAGCCCGAGAGAGCGGAGAGTACTACCGTCTTCGTCAGGAGTTGTGGACCGGGAGGAGTGGGGACTGGGAGACGCGAGAGCGACAGAGCGGAGCGCTTCTGCGCTTTAGAGTGGGACGGCGCGCGCACGCGCCGCACAGGTGAGTGTCGGCAAGATGAGATACTCCGATTGAGATTTGAGAATTTGTTTTAATTAGTGATGACTAATGAGTAAACTAATTTGATAATGCATCATATATTCACACACTTTTATTAATACTTTGTTAATCTTTAATTGTTTATGCTATGTATGTATGAGCACAAGAATGAGAGAACTTCATGAGGATGATTTCGAATCCGAAAGTGAAGAGGAAGAGGTGAACGAGGAACTTGAGAATGTTGAGTTCGAATCCGATCAAGATGAAATGATTCCAACAAAGGATTACGGTCAAGAGGATGAAGATTGATCATTTTATCTATGCATGCTACTTTGTTCAAGTTTCTTTAAGAATTATTTTGCTATGTATGGTTAAGAACTTTTGGTGTGAGATGTTATGATGTGAACTATGTCTATGTATGGTTGTGAACTTTCATTTGGTATATGTGTGGTAGAGCGCGGTGGATAGAGGATTCGCGCAGAAGCTCGCAACCAAACGTTGCTCTGCTTAATCTCAATAGCATGCGGTAGCCCTCTTATATAGATGGGCTCCCCCTAACAGATCGAATCTAATTCCAATCCTATCTCTAATAATATGGAAACTCATATCATATCTCTAATTATATCTCCAACAAGGGAAACTAATCTCTAACTCAAATAGAAACCAATCTCTAACTTAAATAGAAACCAATCCCTAATTTCTAATAATAACTCGACTGGCGAGGGCCCACGTCTATAACACTGGCCAGGGCCCACGTCTATAACACTACACCCCTCCCGGACATGCGGCTCGTCCTCGAGCCGCTAGACAACGCCAATGGAAGACCTTCGACGCCGATGTAGAAGGCGAGCGGTGGCGAAGTCTTTGCGGATGGATGGAGCGACCCGCCGATCCAAGCGGAACAAGCCTGAGACGAAGTGTAGCGCCTTTGGAATATAATGCTCGCAAATAAATCGCTTTGTTTTTTTAATTTTTTTGAATTTTTTTGTTTTGATTTTTTTCTTTTTTTTTTTTTTTTGCGTTAAGTAGTCGGTCGGTTTTAGAAAACCGACCGAGACTCCAGCGCGCACCACAATCGGCGGTGAGACCGTCGGGCGCGTGGCGCGAATCCAGCGGCGCGCGCGGCGAGAGAGACGGCCGGCGGTGGCGGCGCTCGAAGCAGGCGCCTCCGTCGTTGGTGGCGGCGGGCGAGTGGTCGCGGCAGCGGCCGAGGGAGCGATCGGCAGCGAGCAGCAGCCGAGGAGCGGCCGGCGGCGGAGCGCGAGCGAAGCGAAGCGAAGCGGCGGCCGATGCGGCGGTCATGCAGCCGACCGTGGCGCGGCTTCGGCGAGGCGACCGCGACGGCGCTCGGGCGAGGCTTGCACGATCCGGCGGCGAGGCGAACGTGGCGATCGAACGACGACTCGGCAATGGCGACTCAGCGGATCCGGCGGCGGCGGTGGTTCGGCGCCGAGAGAGCGGCGGCGCGCGCGGCAAGCGGTGGCGGTTGACGGCGAGGTAGCCCGGCGAATCACGAAATCGCCGGCGCGGCCGTCCACGGCGCGTGGTTTCGGCGGAACGGCCGGATGGCGGCGGCGTGAACGGAGGCGACCGGCCGGCGACGGCGGCTCCGGCGGAGCAGCGGGCGCGCGGCAGCAGCGCGAGGAGGCCCGCGGCGTTCGCGGCCTCCGGCGGCGGCCGCCGACACGGCGGAGAGACGGCCCGGCCGGCGGCGGCAGACGGCCGAGATGGCGGCGCAATGGCGGATCTCGAGCGGTGGCCGTCGGGGCCACGGACGCCGCGACTTGAGCCGGCGGCGGCGGAAGCTGGCGCGGCTGCCGGCGGCTTTCGGCGGCGGCGCGCGAGACACGGAGGCTGGAAGGCCGAGCGGCGGGGCGGATTCGCCACGACACGCAGCGGCCGCGCCGCCGTCGCTCGTCGCGTGAAGGCGACGGCTATGACGGCCGAGCGCGTCGGTGGCGTGTATGGAAGTGACCGGCCGCGGTGGCCGGGTACATCGGCGAGCGAGCACGGAGATGGCCGTGGTGGCGGCGATCCGCACACCGACGCCGCGAGCGACCGGTGGCCGCACCGCGAACGGATCCGGCCGGTGGCGCCGAGAACGCCAGCGAAGGGATCTCGGCGAGGGCACGAGAGGATCTCGCGCGGTCTTGCACCGAAGAAGCGCAAGAGGCGGAGGATTAGCCTCGTTCTCCTCGTCGCCAACATCCGTGGATCAATATCTGCCGTCTCCTCTGCTCGCAGCGCCTCTTCTGCGCTTTCTCCGCTCCTTCCAGTTGTCTCCAAGTGGGCATGTGTGTTGAAGAAGGTGTCCGACATCTCTTTGTTCGTCTTTGCCATCTTGATGGCGTTAGCTTTAACGTATGCCAACGACTCGGCAATAGAACTAGTCGCAAGCCATGGTAGCGGTCGTGGGAAGGGATCGACGGCTCGATACCAAATTGGTAGAGCGCGTGGATAGAGGATTCGCAGGAAGCCTACAACCAAACGTTGCTCGCTTAATCTCAATAGCATGCGGTAGCCCTCTTATATAGATGGGCTCCCTAACAGATCGAATCTAATTCCAATCCTATCTCTAATAATATGGAAACTCATATCATATCTCTAATTATATCTCTAACAAGGGAAACTAATCTCTAACTCAAATAGAAACCAATCTCTAACTTAAATAGAAACTAATCCCTAATTCCTAATAATAACTCGATTGCCAGGCCCACGCCTATAACATCGCCGGGCCCACGTCTATAACAATGTGACTATGTTTTATTGTCTTACATTCATTTCTTATTTCTTACATTAATCATTCTTTCATACTTACATAAATGTCTAAAGAGCAATAGTTGAATAAGTTTATCCACATACCAAAAGTCTCATGTATTGCTTAATTTTTAATGTGCAGGTTTACATGAAGCATTTACATCAAGAATTTACATCAAGTGATGCAATGGATATCATCATCTATCAAATGTACAACATTACAAATTATTCCAGGTAACAATTCTTCCTCCAAACATCATATATGTCTTGACATCGCCTAGGCCCCGCCTAGGCGGCCTAGGCGCTAGGCCCCTGCTTGCCGCCCGCCTAGCGCCTAGCGCCTACTTGAACATTGGGCAAGTCGCCGATAAGAAACTCCCAAAGACGCTGACCACGCATGTGGAGGCGCATGTGCTAAAACCAGTCCCAATAATGGAGACCACCAAAGATCACCGAGTAGCGAAGAACGAAAACGGTGCCTGAAAAGGATGATATTTTTCTTTTTCTCTTTTTCTCTTTTTTTACTCGATCGGTCTTTTTACTTGGTCAATCGGTCTCGGTCATCAGCGAAGACCGAGACGGTAACGAGATTAAGATCCCACACCGACGTCGGCTCGGTGATCGCAGCCGACCTCAACAGTGGCTGGGTAGCAACGGAAGAGGCCCGAACGACGGCGGCGGAAGAGGCACGAGCGGCGCGCGGCGAAAGTTCCGAGCGCGGCGATCGGCGTTGACTTCTGCACGCGAGATCCCTACCACGATCGACTTAGCGATCGCGGCCGATTGCAACGGCAGCCAAGCGACGGTCTCAACCGTCGGCGGAAGAAAAACCCAAGTGGCGGCGGTGAAAGAATCCGACAGCTGACGGTGGATCTAGGCAGCGACTAGACCCTTCGTTCACCGGAGCGATGGACGGAGACATGGCGTCCATGGGGCAACTGTCGTCTGGAATGAGGCGACGGCGTCCAAGCTTCCTCGGGCATCATTGATAAGGCCGGGCGGCGTCCGAGCGTCGACACCTATAGATCGAGGCGCCGAGGGTCGGCGCCGCCATCCGACGCGAGGCAGCGGTGGATGGAGAGTCGTTGTGGGGAAGAGCAGCGCCGATGGTGGGCAAGAATCAGGCGGAGGCGGTGGCGAGGGAGGGTGAACCGGCTGCGGCGCCGGCATGAAAAAAACCTAGGTGCGCTCTGATACCATGTTATGAATAACGCTTGTATTCATTATGAGGCCAATGGATCGGTATGTACACACGTCTGATATAGCATATGTGCAAATAGCCTCTTATACAACGAAAAAATATACAGTATAATACACATCTAACGACTCATTCATTAAACACCATTGATTCAATTGGCTGACAATTTGCATCAAATGCTTCTTGCAATTTGATTTTTGTGAGTGGAAACAGCAGCATGAAAAAGCCTCTTAAATAAAGTACTATAAAAAAGAACCATAAAAGGAAATCAAGAAGTGGGTGGGTGATCAACTAAATGTTTAATTCAGGAACAAGAGTGGCAGAGTCAGAAAAAGAAAACTCACCTCCCTGACATCCTCAGCAGAGCGAGTATGGGAAAGCGATATAACGTCAACACTGTTATGCAACCCCCAAGTTGAAATGACCTATTGCAAGGAAACTGTACTTAGGATGATTTTGGAAAGATATGAATTAATATAATAGCATCAATATGAAATGATGCATCAAGTATGTATCTTCACATGCAACTTGGGAAAAAGGGCACAGTAATCTTGAAAGAAATTACTCCCTCCATTCTCTTTTACTTGTTTTGTACTTGGACATGGTCTCCAATACACACCTTTGACCCTTGTTTTAATTATAAGTTAGCCAAAATTATTAAAAATATAATGACATGAAGAATTTTTTATGACAATCTAAATATTTTCGTATACATTAGTGGTCAAAGTTTTAAAAGGTTGACTGCACGCATTCTAGGAAGACAGGTAAAAGAGACTGAAGGTAGCACGTTTAACTTTTGAAGAAAGTGATTCATCAAATCTCGTCTAAAGATTTTAACAATAGAGTGAACATCAGAAAGAAATAAGGGATATCATGTTCACATGTGGCATGTCAGTTGTATTTACATGCAACATGACAGTAGTAGAAATTCTTTGATACTGTGTTTTAACTTATAATAGCCCAACAATCAGCAAATGGGTTTTCTTTCACTGAACAAGTCATATAGCTTTCTCTGGTTGAATGTTGGTAAGCCAAATACTTCAAAAGAAAAATCGAAGGAAAAAAAACATAACTCCAGACCTGAAACAGAACTGTCCTTACAAAAAGTTGCTAGCCAAAATCTTTTGTGCAGGCAAAGTGTGAGGTGACAAGTTATTGACAATATAGCGCTCAGTTATGTAAAGAAACCTTGAGGTAATCCACATTACCTGTTTATCATATTCACTCAAAGTGGGCAAACTGATATGGACTTGTGAAACATGCAGAGTAAAAATGGGGCCTGCAAGCGTAGCAGTGTTCTTCACAAGACAATTCACATTTTTGCCAGAAGTCTCCAGAACCTGCAGATTACAGCATATAACGAAACATAAATATTGCAAAATGCATGTATTTGAGGAGAATTTACAAATTCGCACACCTCAAGCCACAAAGATGTTGTTTCACTTCCTGTGAAGAGATATTGACCAATGAAAAGAGTATCACCCTTCTTCACGACCTAAATTCACCGTAAGTGCAATACAGTCAAATATGCAATATTCCAAAATTCGAGTTTCAGAAATAGCCGAAAAATTCATACCAAGTATTTTCACTGGCACAATAGAAAAGTCAAATTGTTTTTTGTTTATTGCACAAACATCCATGAATTTTACTTTAATGCTAGCATGTTAGATGCAGTTGCACAAAAAGCAAAAGAAACCCATAGACAGAAATGCATACGGATAAATATATTGCAGTATTTGAAGTATAAATAATATATTAATACTTCATTTCTTAAATTTTCCATATTATCCACTTACTTTTGCAAGATCACCAAATTTAATTGGTAGGATCTCAGCTGAGGGAGCTTTAGAAAGATCTGGTGTTATCGTGACATGATTTCCAGCTTTCAACTCAATTGGTCCACCAGTTGAATTGTGAACCTGAATTTCTGGACCCAGTGTATCCAGCATTACCTATATAATAAGATCAAGACAGTTGTTAATAGGATATGCCTCTTAGCACCAACCTCAAAAGTAGAAAACAAAAGCATCAGATACTAGCACAACTGCATCAGATGAATGCACAAAAGCCAACCAAAATACGATAATGAAGAGGCATGAACATTTGAAAATATGAATTTGTAAATTTGTAACTATTCCAAAATGAGTGCATGACGGCAATATGAGAGCAGATAGTCACTGCCTCAAATCACCGGGCATTAAAAAATTTTATAGCATATAAACTTAAATATTTAGTACGCTAACTCAAGGAATATTTTTTAAAAATCCAACAAGGAAAGTAGCATGAACATAGGCAAAGTACGCATAAACATACATTTCCAAATACAGTATACATCTCAAATGGACAAGGTTAGCTAGATTTAGCATTTCACTAACAAAGCATTTTTCAGAAATTCAAGGCATTCATATGGCAAGGCATATGCACATGGAACTTATAAATGGAAACTTGGATAGAGGCAATTTTAAAGGAATAAAGCTCACATGTGATAAAGAGGTTAGCAAAATATTCACACGAAACAGCGTAAAGTAACTAAGCATGACAAAAATAAAGTAAATAACAGGGGGAAAACATTTACCAAAGAAAGCAAATGATAATGTACAACGTTTAGTCATAGAAAATGTGATGTGTATGTACGTAAGCATTTATATAGGTCCATTAGAAGACCAAGATGAGTTCAGAGATACCATTACAAAAATATTCCAAATGTTCAATGCTATTAATGAAACTGAATTTAAACAATTAAAAACTTATCGCTTTGAAAGTGATTCTGAACAAGTAAACCATAACAGATCCCACCAAATCCATGGAAGTGGACAAACATGACTCATAAAGTAACATGAAGGATCACACATGCACATTTTCTTTCTTTCCTTGTGAGGAAGCTATTAACTAAAGTAATGTAGGGGCATTTTTTATATCCTCGTATTCAATCTCCCAAGCATAACTATGTTTGTACAACAAAAGATAAATAACATCATCAACATTTCCAGAGAAGTTATTAATTGAAGTTGTCAACTTACAGGGCACAGCTTCTTGAGATTCTGTGCTGCTTTCCTCATATTGTCAAGGGTCTCCTGATGATACGTAGCATCCATCCATGAGAAATCAAACCGTGCGACTGCACAAAAAAAAAGAAACATACCCACATCATCATCATTATCGTATCAGAATCAACAAAATCGTGACTAGACCCATTGAACTAGGTCGAGTTACTACAAAGGAAGTTGCGGTCAAACCTGACATCCCAGCAGTGAGGCATTCTTCAATAACCTCGACCGAGTGCGAATTGGGCCCAAGCGTCCCGACAATCTTCGTGAGGGATGGGAATACTTTCTGCATAAGAGCACACGCAAGGGATAAGGGTCACAATCCAGCATCCTCAAAACCAAACCAAAACAATGTTCCATTTCAGTGATTATCCTACGCATCCAAATCCTCCCAATTGCAAATAACAAAATTCGTTCTGCACATAAAAATCCACGCGATTTTCACAAATTAGTGCCATCACAGGTCGCCGCACGCAACACTAAACCCCAAATCCCCACTCCCGCGCGGCCTCTCTCGCTCGCGACGCACATCACTCGCATTCTGACGAAATGGATCACCCGCATCTCCGCACACCGAATCGGATCGAACGAACCAACAAAAAAGCACACGATCGACCACACCCAGATGAGCAAGTCCGAATCGGCCACACGCACCGGCACGGATACGGCCACATAGAGTTCGAGATCGATCGAGATGGGGAGAGGGGAGAGGAGAACCGGAGAGGGGCGCTTACGGGCTTGACGGGGCGAGGACGGAGGCGAGGCGAACGGGCTCCTCGAGGAGCATGTGGCTGCCGCCCTGCATCTCCTCCTACTCCGGAAGCTTCTGGAAGGTTCGGGAGGGATCTCCCTACCTCCTAGTCCTAGGGTTTTGCCTCTCTCTCTTCTCCGATGCGATGCGATGCGATGCGATCTCCTCGACTCGAGCGGCCAAAACGGAAGGAAGAGGAGAAGGAGAAAGAAGCGAGGACGCGTGGCGTCTCGACCCCGTTTTGTTTAAACTTCTCGCGTGACGGTTTGAAGCGACAAAGGGCGGAGTCACCGACATGTGGGTCCCGCGCAGTGGGAGTAACGCACGCTCTCGCCGTCGTTGCGTGCGCAGTCACACTGGCTACCGGGGCCCGGAAAGATCTGGCCCACCGTAGTAGCATTAGCCGAGGTGGTTGGAAATTTGAGCGTACGAAATGTTTACGGGCGGGCCCATTTCGGAAGAGAACAAGTGGGATGCTCGGACCGTTGATGATCGATCGGACGGTGAGGAATCGTTCCGGGGGGCGTGGAAAGGGGTGCGGTCACGCCGTTGGGGTTGGTCGTAGGCTCGTAGCATCAAGTGGGGCCCACCCCGTATACACTTTTCTCCGGTTGGGCCGCACCACGTGGCGTCTCGTGCGAGGCCGTAGAGTGTGGTGCGATGCGCGTCGGTCGGCGGCCGCTATCCAGGCGGTGGTGTTTGGTTCATTCCATCCCGAACATTGTTCATTTATTTGATTCGATGGATAGAATAGTCTATCTTAAATAAGAGTTCTACTGAATTAGTTTAGGGAGAAAATATTCTGTCTAGATATTGTATTATATCATTCTAGATATTGTATTATACCGTTCGATCAAATCAAGCGAGCCGTACCATCTAGAAATTCGTTCCAAACATGATGAAACATGGGCCCAAATTCGTGCTTGGATTTCATAATTTGGCTCCTAAACGAAATCCTAGATTCCTTGAAGAAGTTTATAGGGTGCAAAATCAATTAGGCAATGTCTGGGATCCGGGAATTTTTGAAAAGTGAATAGCTTCATGTGAAATTCTTATGTTCTAAATGGTTCAATTCAGAAGTCTACATATTATATCCCCTATACCTTTGTAATAGTTGTTTCAATCTCCACATGTTATCATCCTCCATTTAACCGTTGGTGTAAGTTTTATGAAAAATGAAAATACAACTAAACATTGTAGGGGAAATGCTTGCTCACCATTGCAGCACACAATAAGAGGCAAACTAATATAGTATGCTAGGTCATCTCCGATGCAAAAAGTAGAGGTGGGAATTGGGCCGTGCCGTGCCTGCACGGCCCGGGCCCACCGTGCTTCGTGCCGTGCCGGCTCGGTCCAGTCATCTCGTCGTGCCGTGCCGGCCCGCCTCGCTTTCGGCCAGGCCCAAGCACGGCCCAAAGCCCATCGTGCCGGCGTTCGTGCCGTGCCAGCCCAAGCCCAGCCCAAAGTAACTATACACGACGAAAGCGACGGCGACAATGATAGCGGTGGCCGCCATATTCCTTTCTCTTGTACCCGCTTTATTAAAAACCTACTTAAAATTCGATACTATTGTCTCATGCCATTCCATCTCCAAACTTAGTCATCTAGTCCAATGATATGCATATCTTGGTGTAAATTGGACTGTGGCGTACGTGGACATCTAGCTCATCGCCCGACAATCTAGCATAGGGCTGCCCAACTATTCAAATAAAAAAGCTCAAGGAGAGTCATGAGTGCAGCTTACTATAGTTAAGAAATCAATTTTAAACAGTTTCTAGAACATTTAGTAACTACTTGGAATACACACATCAATTACAGTCTATCTTTGTTTACATAATGGTTAATTATAACATACGTGGGGTGGTTATCTCATCAAATGCTCGAATTAAAAAGGCAGTCGGTGAAGAGAGCTATGTTAGAATTAGAAGCGCATGTAGTAGTAATTTGCTTACATAAAATAAAATCACAATGGGGGTGAGCTATATTGTCAAATTATAATACCTAAGGAGAAGCAACATTGAAAATACTCATTATTTTTGTATGATGATATTTCTTAAGAAAGAACAATAAAAGACACTTTATATCACAAGTGCAAAAATGAAGAACAACAAAAGACACCTCATATCACAAGTGCAAAAATGAACTCGGCCTAAATCACAAGATATCTCAGTCACTTTTTCATTCATTACATTAAGATCTAACAATCCTTATCTTTCTCCTCATCTCATATATATACATATCACACATTCACATCTCCAAAACCTAACTCAATCTTCAAATTTGGCATTCTAAGGACTTGCTCTGCATGTGATGTACATGTCATAGCGGATGTGTAGGATCTTTTCACGATGAAATTAGAATTTACGAGGCTAGAATAGAAGAAATTAAAATAGATAAAAAGCTATTCGTAGATTTCAAAAAGCGAAGGACTAAATCGCAAAAATCTAAAACCCTAACCTGAAATCCTCACGCCCCAAACCTCATTCCAACCCCAATCTCTCGCGCCTCGCCCTCCTTCCCAGATCTCTCCTGCGCCCATTCCTCGCCCGACCGCCTCCTTCTCATCCTCCCCCGCCCCTCCCCCTAGATCTCCCAGCCGCCCCTCGCCCGGCCGCCCCTACCCGCCGCCTCCCTCCTTCCCCGCCGCCTCCTCCCGGATCTCCCCACCGCCCCTCCTCCCCCGCCTCCTCTCCGGATCTCCCCACCGCCTCCCGCCGCTGCACTCCCTTCTCCCGCCGCCGCCTCCTTCCCCGCCTCCTCCTCCCGGATCTCCCCACGCCTCCCGCCGCCGCCTCCTCCTCCCGCCGCCGCCCTCCTTCCTCTCCTCTCCTCCCCAGATCTCCCGCCGCCTCCCGCCCCGACCGCCCCCTCCCCCGCCGCCTCCTCCTCCTCCGCCTCCTTTCCTCCCCTCCCATGGCCGCCTCTCCTCCCGGCGCTCCTCTCCCCAACCGCCTCCCTCCTCCTCCCGTCGCCTCTCTCCCACCGCCCCGCGCCTCTCTCCCGGCCGCCTCCTCCCACCTCTGAGGCTCGAGCGACGGCGACCGCGACCTTGACTACTCCGACAGCGAGCGAGCATACTAGCGGCGGATGGCCGGGCGGCGACTGAGTCGCCGTCGCCGGGCGTCTTCACGCCGGAGCCGCTGCGGCCACACCGCTCTTCCTCCTACGACCATCGTCCATTCGTCCGATGTCCGAAGCTCGTGACCGGTACACCTCCTTCCTCTCGCTCGTGATGTGTGATGGCTTGTGGGAATCGGGATCTGGATGACCGTGAGATGTCGACCGGGGATCGCCGATCTGGGAGGCGAGGTAGAGGCGAGGCGGCTCGGCCATTGGCGCCGGCGTGCCGCCGTTGCCGTCTGCGGCCCAAGCACGCGACGATCGCGCCGTCGCGTCGCGCCGCCACCGGCTGGTTTTCGTGCCAGTCCGACCACCGTTCAGCCGTGTCGCGGCCGTGCCGGCCGCCTAAAAAGCCCTACCAAATCCCACTCTAGCAAAAGATGCTTAAATAGGTGCTTAGAAGTGTGTGTGTCACATCTTCAAACACAACCGTCCAGTGCAAGCATTTCTTTAGAGGAGGTTACATAAAGTAACATTCTCTCTCCGATGTGACAAGGGAAAGCATCTGCCAACTCGGTATATTGAAAATGCCAATGGACCGGCCTCGCAGGTTGGCCTCACACACTCATAGGCTTGAGGGAGATCAAGACTCGCGAGTTGATGCCTCTTTTCAATACAGGAATTTCACACAAAATTTATATAAAAAAATCAGTGCAATTAGCTAACCAGAGGAAACTATGATCGGGTCTATTCTTTTTTGCTGTAGCTTATAACTTTTAAACTGTTCGTACGAGAGATTACGGAGTAATAAAAACTCACGTGTGATTTTTACCGATATAAATGAAATCTGTACAATATGTACTACAATTAACTAATATAGAGAAAATGCCAAGGGCCCATTAACTAATATATGTACTACATTTACCGTAGTGGGATTAGCGGGTGATTGGAAATTTGAGCGTACGAAATGTTTACACGGGCCCATTTCGGAACAGAACTAATATAGTAAGATCTCCACATGTTATCATCCTCCATTTAATCGTTGGTGTAAGTTTTACGAAAAATGAAAATACAACTAAACATTGTAGGGAAAATGCTTGCTCAACGTTGCAGCACACAATAAGAGGCAAACTAATATAGGCCTGCCCGGTTGGACTGAAAAATAGTGGCTTATGGCTGAAATTACACTGTAGCTGATTGAAATTACACTGTAGCTGAAGATGGCTTATTTTGTGTAATTAAATTTTTTAAAAAATTTTAGCTCATCACGGACAACGCAAACGAATACAGGAAAAAAGAACCAGCAAAAAAGATCAAAGTTCAGAAAAAAACGAAATTTATGAATAATAAAAAATAAGCTAGAAACTAAAAGTTTAAGCCGAAATGAGCAGGACGATAGTATGCTAGGTCATCTCCAACGCAAAAGATGCTTAAATAGGTGCTTAGAAGTGTGAGTGTGTGTCATATCTTCAAACACAACTGTCCAATGCAAGCATTTCTTTAGGGGACGTTGCATCAACGTCACATTCTCTCTTCGATGTGACAGGGAAACTACCTCAAAGCATCTGCCAACTCGGTATCATTACTCATTACTATATATTATATAAAAAAACAAGTTGGTGGTCGTACATCTCTTCTCCTCCAATCGTCTTATTTTTAACTTCTTATCACTTTTTACTTTTCAACTGATTAGAGTAATCATCTTTCATAGCATAATTCTCTATATATTCAATAAATTTTATTACAACGCACGAGCAGATAACTAGTATTGAAAATGCCAATGGACCGGCTCGCAGGTTGGGCCTCACACAGGCATAGGCTTCAGGGATATCAAGACTCGCGAGTTGATGCCTCTTTTGAATATAGGAATTTCACACAAATTTTATATTAAAAAAACCAGTGCAATTAGCTAACCAGAGTAGACTACGATATCAGATTTGTTTCCTTATGAACACACACTAACATTTCAACCTGGGAGACAACACATTTTAGGGGAGGTTTTATATAAACATGTAGAAATGAAAAGAAAGATGAAGAGAAGCACCAACTGCATATCCTTGCATTCAGTAGCCGTTTACATAGACATACATTGGTACAACTGTTTGTAATCCGAAAACAGAGGGAAGCAGGCGAGGGTATGTAGCGGGCATGACCGAAGTGGCCGCATGGAGCAGTTCGGTATGGCATGCAGCACTAGCTAGATGGAAGGCGCACAAAGGGGGCAGTTCTGTTAACATAACATATTTCGATCGCCACCAAAACACATACTAGTACTAAGCATGCATGCTTTGTCATGCAAGTGCACATGCATGCAAATGTTTGCGTAAAACAGGCAATATATAACATGCACGTGCACGTATGTATACGTACGTGGTGCGCCTACACGTTCAGGTACATGTCGATCTGGAGCACGGCGTTGTCGGTGCTGAAGTTGACGGAGTAGGTCCTGAGCAGTCCGTACCCGGTGGCGCCGCGGAACCCGCCGGTGCCGCCGACGACGGGAAGCTCCTGACGGGGTCGAGGATGGCGTCCTGGCCAGCACGGCGACGGCGCTGCCGTTGTACCTCCCCGCCGTGAACACCATGGTGGCGCTGAGCAGCAGCGCCTGATCCGTCCGCGACGCGTAGAGGTAGAACCCCTGCGCGCGCCCGACGGCAGGGGACGCCGCTCCGGGCCCCTCCGTCAGCGGGTCGTCGATGACGTACAGGTCGCCGAAGCGGTTGATGGGGTCGTTAGGAAGCGGCGCCGCGCCTTTCACCACGCGCACTGCCGTCGCCGGGCTCGACGGCCCCGCCGTCACCGTGTCGTGCATGTAGAACTGGAGGTGCGTCGTCCTCGTCGTGGCGGCTCCTCGCCGGCGATGACGCCGGCGAGCGACAGGAGAAGGCAGCTAGGAGCATGGTGTGCTTGGCCATGGCACGTACGAAGGAGAGATCAGAGGAGAGGAAAGTGCAGTGCATTGCACAGGTGCAGCAGTAGCAACTAATAATTGGGTGCATGATCTAAGGTGAGATCTATCGAGAGGTTTGTGTATTTGTTAGTTGGGACTTGGGACAAGCACCTTTTGCTTTGTGCAGCGGATGCACTACTGACAGGACATGGATCGATGCACGGTAGCTACTGTTTGTTGTGAGGTCCCCCATGAGCGTGAGAGATCATATCGATCGATGAGATAGCTTGACAGAGGGCTAGAGTACTGCCCCTGGCTTTAGTGCAAAGCATGCATGAGTGGTTGGAGAGGGCTTGCAACTTTGCATGTGTGGCTGTGCTCGCTGATAGGATCGACCGATCGATTGTGCCGGGTCTACATCAGAGTTTGGTAGGTGGGTTCAATGCTGAAATATGTGATAATTCTTCCTATGTGTTATTTGTTTGGTCTGATCTTTAGTTTCTGGTGGTTTCGTTTCAGGTTTGCTATTTGTAAGTTGCATGTGTTTGACTCTAGATTGATTCAATAATTAAAAATGTGACTTACCCTTCAGAAAGCATAAGTCACTTTACAAAATGACACCCCCTTTCTCCTTTTTCCTGCTTCCTGGGTGACTTGTCGATGGAGGAGCACGGTGTTGGCACCAGATTTTGGCCGATTAGTGTTTTTACAAATATCAGCTTAAAGGCAAATAAATAGAATTGTGGTTTACATGGGTCGACTGTACCCGACTAGAAGAAGAGCACACGCCATCTAATACTTTTCACTTTTACTTCTAGATGCACTAGTATAGTGCCCGTGCTAACGCTACGGTAAAATACAAAACAAGATAAAATTTGTAAAAAAATAAAACAAACAATTAGATTCATTAAGATTCACGTCTCATATATTGTATCATTCATTAATATGGTGCTTTATTTGCATTAAGTATATAATGCATAATACACGTATAATGCAAAGTAGTAACTCATTCATCGTGAATGAGTACAACGCAATATTTCATTCGCAAAATTGGCGATCAAGCGAACGTATGGCACTCAATAATTTGGGATTGAAATACTCCCCACATTATAGTACCATTATACTTCTTTAGGACATTTTATGAAATTCCAATGCTTGCAGTGCATTAGAAGTTCGAGCGATAAGTGTTCTCATTTCACAGGAAACAGCTAACGATATCCATGTATTCCACTTCCTACCTGTAACATTGGACTGAAGGTCATACTTGCTTCAAGTTGATGGACGGAAGATAGCAGTGTAACATTGGAAAATTGACCTCAATGTTCTACCATCCAAATTCAATTGCATGGAGCCAACTCCAACATTGGCCAAAACTGTATGTTCCAAGAAATTAAGTTCCAAACTTGATAGTTGTTTGGATCTCAGATTTTGATAATAGGTTGTGCTAAAACACATTTTTATGTTGGTTTTATCCTATCTAACTAAACAAGTTTTAGGTTGCTAGGCTCTAAACCTAATTTAACAAAATCTGGTTTTAACAAAATATATGATCCAAACAACCGCTAAAGGCATTTCAGCATGATCTAGGTGTTACTCCTGGTTTAGTACTATGCTTAACTTCCAGGTACTGCAGGAGCTTGGCAACAGGCACATTCATTTTAACATCCTAGCTATAGTACTGAAGTGTAAAGTGTCCTTTATTTCGCAACATCAATACAGGCCCACATCACCTTCTTGTGAAGGCTTATATTGAGACAACCTATAGTCATAGTAGTGTGCCCGTGCTAACGCTACGGTAAAATACAAAACAAGATAAAATTTGTAAAAAATAAAACGAACAATCAGAGTATTATAGAGTGGACGGGATGACGAACATCATACGAGGAGCTGGCTAAATGCCCGTGCGTTGTTACGAATTTTAAAATTTTATCATACTATATATTCTGAAACTAAATAGTGGTAAAAAATTTTAGAACATGCATATAAATATGTTCTAAAATTTTTAAAATTCGTAGCAACGCACGGGCATTCTGCTAGTTCTACCAAAAACAAAAGATCTTCAGGAATCTTCAAGATGTCGAGTAGAATATCTCACAAATTTACCCGAATACTCTTCCTCCCCCAGAATAATGCAGTTCACCATCTGACAACAATGCCACATAAGTCCCAGCCAATTCTTATCACCTACCCCCACAGAAGAAGTCAGCAGTGGCATCAATCTCAAACATCTGTCACATGTACAACAGACAGTGTAACAATTTTGGCGCAGAATATCAAATTAAACCTACAAAAACATCAGTCCCAAGAAGGATTACACTTCTTGTGTCTAAACATTGGCTTTTCCTAGTGTTGAGAGACAAACTTTTGACATGTTATTGATTTTCCTGTTGACCATGAACAAAAGCAGCAGCTCTTAAAGCCCAAACAAAATGACTTCAGTGATAACAGCAGGATAACAAGGCCAGTCAGGATGAGATAACAGTGTTTCCTTGTCAATGGAAATAACCAAGGAGCTGGTCACCCACGTTCTGTCTAATTGCTTCCTCATGATCTAAAACACCATTCGGGGTTGTGATCACAACATAGCCCCACTGCAGACCACGAACAAGAAAGATGTTAGCAATGCTACACTTAACTCAGTAAAATGAAGAGAATAATGTTTTCCCGAGTTCTACTCTATACATGTGAACTGCATACTGAGATTTGTCTATAAAATAAATAAATAAATAGCACATAATTTAACAGGCAAATAAGGTTTAGGAAGTCAGTTAAGTTAGAAATGCTTAGATTGACATCCCACACTTTACCTACAAGTAGCACACTGCACAGGTGTGACTGAAGGGGATCTGAAAGGAGGAGTATCGACAAGAACGTACACACTATGTGACACTATCAATTAGTTGTTTAATATAAATCTCTCTCAGAATGTGTGCTTTTGCTCACTTGCCAAGTCATCTCAAAAATGAAAAAGTGGGTAATCAAACTTCTGTGACGAGGTTAATCCAACAAAGTTAGGAAACGTGTTACAGGATGTCACCTCAAAGAGATAACCTGTGGAGTATTTCATTTGATTTTCACTTCAAAAGGACCATTTGAATAAGGGACACTTCAACTATAATGCTACTTTTCATTCCTCTATCACCTATAATTTATTGACTCTAACTCCTCGAAAATCTTTCACAATGGCAGGTTGAAAGAGTCTGTTGCCAGAAAAAACAATTGCCAGTAAAAAGGTACAATATGATCATGTTAACCTCAGATATCGATTAGCAAGTTTTCAATAAGTTTTCGTACTACTACAACATTTGTAAGCTAATCTCTGATCCAGTCGATGTTTGGTTGCTGCTAACCATAATTTACATTGCATAATGGATATTGTATATTGAGTTACTGTTAACAAGAGAAGCATTTAAATCAACAAACCTTTGGCACATCATATGTTCACCTTCCTGATTTTCTAGCTATCAATCACAGTATAAAAATAGAACAAGCAAAATAGCTTTATCCAACAACTAATAGAACCTGCAAACACCAGGCTGGAGTTTCTAAAGATCCTGTTAAAAAACACCAATAGTTCCAGAGGCAGATAATACTGGTTTCTTGAACAGATCCTAAACCAAAATTCTAGAAAATTGTTGTACCTCAGTGACACTAATGTTGCATGGTACAACAATCTTTGGAGTTTCATATGCACAAATTCTAGAACTGGACAATGTACTACCATATACCAAAACACAAATAGATCTGACATATAAAAATTAAACCTTGTCCATGCAATGTTATGAAGCATGGTACAGCCTGTAGGCTGTAGGTAAACTGGAACAGTAGCTACATAAGAAAACACAAATAATACATATAAACTGTTTTCACCTTCAGCTGTTTAGCAACATCCTTCGCCGATGAACCAGAAACTTCAATCCAGGTCTTTGAGAAGAGAGCACACGCTGACAGCATAAATACAACATAGAACAATGTATGGAATGGATTTGCAGCAACATCAGCCAAACTGCAAGGTGTCAAAACATGCAAAGATAAGTATAATTAACAGTAAATTGTGAAATCAAAAGCAACATCATAAAGAAATGGTGGTGACGACAAAGAAAATAATTATTCACCTTTATGGTGCAGTTACATAGTAAGCAAGAGCACCAACAGGAACAGTCACAGTGAAGAACGACGAAATTTTGTAGATTGTGTTGGACAATTCAACCAATTTGCTTATTTCTCGCTACAAGCCATTAATATAACAAGCCAATGGATATGCCAAAGATCACCTTATTTTTCACAAGCACATCAGAATATAGGATCCAACACAAAACTCTGTAACCATATGACAATGTTGTTTTCTGTAACCATATGACAATGCTGTTTTCTGTAACCATATGACAAGGCAACCATATCACCTTATTTCACAAACACAACAGGATATAGTTGGATCCATATGCAAATTGCAAAATCCTCTTAAAACACAAATTGCAATTCATTCTGCTGGAAGACTGTGCAATTCAAATATGCAAAACAAAATTTAGCTCCTGAACCTTTTATGATCATTAAACTTACAGTTTCAGCTCTAATGAAACCTTTCTGAAAGTCACTATGAATAACTTTGGCCGCCTGAGGTGCAGTCATGCCTATAACATGTGAGAACATAAGATAACACATAGTTAAAAGTTAAAACTGCCTAACACGATAACAGCATTGTGAGGACGAAGAATAAAACCTGCAAGAATAGTCCAGGCTTTTGTTTCCTGGCAAAAGGAAAATGGATTTGAAAGTTAGTATTAACAAACAAAAATGTCTCTTAACAGTACAAAGACTCACCTTCTCTCCGGTTGTGAAATATGTTCTCAATCCAAAGAGGTTATATGTTGCTTTTACCAATTGCCTAGCCCACTTTCAGTAACACCAATAGATTTTAGATATTCAACTCTTTCTTCTAATGGTAGTTCAGCAAGTTCAGCCTTAACCTGATATGCACCCCACAATCTTGTTAGCTTAGATGGATAATATAATGGTAACAATGTCTAATGTCTAGGTAAATAAAATAAAATACTGCCAGATGCAGATGTTATCACAAACCTGAGCTGATATTGTAACCATGCCAGATTGCAAGTCTGACGCTAGTTTGGTCACATCTTTGACGTGAGGATTGCTATCAGGTTCAGCAAGATCAGATTCTATTACATTAGCAACATAAATGACAGGTTTCATAGTTAGCAGACAAAGAGGTTAGCCAAATCAACAGATCTTGCAGGCTTCCCATCCATAAGTGCCTTCTGAATTGTTTTCCAATCCTGACCTCTCTGCTCCTTCCTGAGTTGTGAAAACTGTTGGAATCTAGAATTAAAAAACCATCAAATAATGGTAGAGGAGCCTGTGTAACTTACCTTCACTTTTACTTGTGGACATGTAAAAGGTTCAGGAGCTAAATTTTGTTTTGCACGTTGGGGTCTGCCATAACTCAAAAGAAAAAAGCACATTACCAGTTAACATTCAAATATTAATAACAATATAACATAACAAAGGATAGGGAGCTGTGAGAATTTACCTTTTAAGACCAAGAATGAAACTTGCAAGGGTAGCAGGCTGGCAAGACAGTAGCAATTCAGATGTATTGAAAAACATCTCTGAAAAACTGCAAGACAGAAAATGTTAAGATATTAACTATTAATTATATGGGATGGTAGACTAAAAGAACATGTATTATTTGACATGACATCAGGCTCTTTTGCTTAAACAACTAAATCTATTCGGCGAGGCACTAACCACTGCTTAAACTTATGTGCTGCCATTTACTGAGATGATTACGTAAGCTACACATGCAGGTATACACCAATATGCGTTCTTACTGTTTGAAGACCTAGGAATCCCAAGTGCTTCGCTTACATGGGTCAAGCTTGGACTAAATAACCTACATGCCAAAATGGGTAACTATCCAGGCAGCTCCTCTGGACATAGCAATCAACGGGGATACATTTGGAATAGAAAAGCGTTTTTCATCAAGACAATGACAGAACTGCCATTCAAAGAAAAACCATAACCTCGCAAACAAATAATAGACAAACAGTCCCGAATCAGTTAGAGGAATGAGGCATTAACATACAAGGAAGGATAGTAGACTGACCAGTGACCACTATGGTTCACTATAGTAACAGTGAACACTCTTGAAGACCTTCCACAAAATTTAGTCACTTATGTACAACAAGTCGACGGCCATCAAGGTAGGAATCATGAAGCAGCCACAGCTTAAGCTGCAGGCGTGTCACAGACAAAGCAGTTGTAGTGAGTTCAACCAACTCTCTAAGCACTTAAGCAGTATGTATGTAATAGTAATCACCAAACTCAACGTACATAACAATAGAGCGTAGCGTTGGCTACCAATTCAGAGCAGAACAGCAATTTTTCACACATTCGAGAAATAGCTAACATGCTTATGCACAGCAGTAACAAGTCAACCACATTGCTTAATAACACAAGATCCCTACATTTTTGTTCTCATCATGTATACCCAGTAACATTTCAGTTTAAGTAATAGTTAACAGTCTTACTGGTGTGCTCGAGCATGTATTGACCAAAATCATTAATTAACTTTTTTCAGTAGCAATAGTTAGCCTCCTACAATTTGCATGAACTGAAAAAATAGGCCCTTTCAACATCCCAAAACTACGTCATACACAAAGCACATGAAAGCATGACTGAATACATACAAACTTGTTTTCCCCAACAGGTTCAAAACCATTCAGCTTGGAAGAAGACAGAACAAGAACCTAACATTTATTTGTAAAGAACCAATACATGTAACCATCGATAATGGCATGAAATTAACCAGCAAGGGAGCAAATAGTCAAGACACGTGCAGAGGGGGATGCACAGTGTAATGAATAACGTGAATGAGAAATCACCATTGATGGTTTTTTTTGGGGCTAAGATTTCACAACACGAAAATTGGAAGCTAACTACTGAACAGAAATTAAATCTAAGCGTTCGCTTCAAGTAAATGATTTGCTTGACGAACACATGCATTCTACAATTGATTGGCCTACAACGTATACGAGAGAAAATAAAGCGCAGAAAAGCATTAGAGTGGTGAATATGCAATGTCTGTTAGATACCAACATTGATTTGTAGAAATTGTTGAGGTGGCAAGGAGAATGCATTCATCCAGTACTCCAGGAATTGTCATTTATGTGTTTTTCACTTTATTTTTAAATTTTGGAGTTATTACTCTATGTAAACACTATGCATGATTGAGACTCCAGACAGCACTTGAAGAGTTGAAGGGCAAAGAAATCACAAATAATCTTACAACTATGACCCTTACAGTATAACTTATCTTTCAGAACGTGCACTCTTATCATTTTTTTAGTCAGTAATACATCGCTTGAGGTAAATGGCTATTGAATATATTTACCTTTAAAGTTGTATTACTGTCCATTGGTTTCCTGGTGAAAAGCAAAAGGCATCCTTCCCCTTCACTTCTTTCATCTCTTGCAAACAAAGTGCAAAGATCAAAGGAAAAGGCACTGGGAGCATAGAGAGAAAAAATGATAGAATGTTCTTTTTTTTAACACACTGAACATTGTTTACGGCGTACCAATCTGGAATATTTTACATACATAAGTTCCAAAGGTAAAACTGTGTAACCAATAAAAGCCAACACGCCACCGCCATTGCCACAACTTCACCACGGCCGGGTGCTGCCTACTCCCCTTCGGGTCTTGAAATCTTCCAGGCGTCAGGGACAGCATCATCTCTTAGTACAGTGGACTGGAGCAGCTTTAGCAGATGCCACTTGGACGCCATTGGCTCAGTTTCAGGAGGCCTACCCAGACTTTCAGCTCGAGGACGAGCTGCTTCGCGAGGAGGGGAGAGATGTTATAGTCTATCATCGCCGGCCAAAGGAATCAGCTCCACCGGCTAAGGACTAGAGTATTCAGCCGAGTCCTATTAGGACTCTATTACCGTATAGGATTAGGGTTTGAGTATGAGTCCAGATCGGACTCTAATTGTAAGGATCTCTTATATATAGTGGGAGATCCAAGGATTGAGAAGGCAAGAAGTAATAAAGAGATTTAGCAGTAGTACCTCTTCCTCCCCTGTTTCGGTTGGCGGCGAGCAATCTGGGGAACCCCGGTCACCGCCAAGGCCAGAGGATTCCACCAGCTCGTCACGGCTACGCGCTAAGATCCCAGGGCTGTGATAGCGTGGGACGGCGACATAAGAAGCATGACGAAACGGTGCGGGCGCGTGACCAACTGACCATTTCCAGAGAGCGCGCAAAAGGGAAAAGCAAAAGCTAGGGTTGGGGGAGACTTACTGAGCCACCGCAGCTCGACTGCTCGAGGGATTCCCAGCGCCGGCGCCGTCGAACCGCCGGATCCGGGATCCCTCCGCCTCGCGTCGTCGTCGCCGAGCAGCCCGAGCTTCTCCTCCTCCTCTGGCCTCCCCCTTCGCCAGATTATCCCCAGCCCCCAGGTACGCACTTTTTCCCCTCTGCCTACCCCTCCGCCTCCGCCCTCTGCCTCCGCCCTCCGCTTCCCCTCCGGCCTCCCCTCCGCCTCTGGCCTCTGGCCTCTGTCGCAGCCGCCGAGAGCAGAGAGCCCGAGAGAGCGGAGAGTACTACCGTCTTCGTCTGTGGAGTTGTGGACCGGGGAGGGAGTGGGGACTGGGGAGACGCGAGAGCGACGAGCGGAGCGCTTCTGCGCTTTAGAGTGGGACGGCCGCACGGCGCCCGCACGGGTGAGGTGTCGGCAAGATGAGATACTCCGATTGAGATTTGAGAATTTGTTTTAATTAGTGATGACTAATGAGTAAACTAATTTGATAATGCATCATATATTCACACACTTTTATTAATACTTTGTTAATCTTTAATTGTTTATGCTATGTATGTATGAGCACAAGAATGAGAGAACTTCATGAGGATGATTTCGAATCCGAAAGTGAAGAGGAAGAGGTGAACGAGGAACTTGAGAATGTTGAGTTCGAATCCGATCAAGATGAAATGATTCCAACAAAGGATTACGGTCAAGAGGATGAAGATTGATCATTTTATCTATGCATGCTACTTTGTTCAAGTTTCTTTAAGAATTATTTTGCTATGTATGGTTAAGAACTTTTGGTGTGAGATGTTATGATGTGAACTATGTCTATGTATGGTTGTGAACTTTCATTTGGTATATGTGTGGTAGAGCGCGGTGGATAGAGGGGATTCCGCAGGGAAGCCTGCAACCAAACGTTGCTCTGCTTAATCTCAATAGCATGCGGTAGCCCTCTTATATAGATGGGCTCCCCCTAACAGATCGAATCTAATTCCAATCCTATCTCTAATAATATGGAAACTCATATCATATCTCTAATTATATCTCCAACAAGGGAAACTAATCTCTAACTCAAATAGAAACCAATCTCTAACTTAAATAGAAACCAATCCCTAATTTCTAATAATAACTCGACTGGCCAGGGCCCACGTCTATAACACTGGCCAGGGCCCACGTCTATAACACTACACCCCTCCCGGACATGCAGCTCGTCCTCGAGCTGCTAGACGGCGGCCAATGGAAGACCTTCGACGCCGATGTAGAAGACGAACGGTGGCGAGTCTTTGCGGATGGATGGAGCGACGCCCGATCCAAGCGGAACAAGCCTAGACGAAGTGTAGCGCCTTTGGAATATAATGCCTGCCAAATAAACTGCTTTGTTTTTTTTTTAATTTTTTTTTGAATTTTTTTTGTTTTTGATTTTTTTTTCTTTTTTTTTCTTTTTTTTGCGTTAAGTAGTCGGTCGGTTTTAGAAAACCGACCGAGACCCACTGGCGCACCACAATCGGGCGGTGGAGACCGTCGGGCGCGTGAGCGGCAGATCAGCAGCGGCGCGCGGCGACGGCAACCGCCCGGCGCGGCGCTTCGGCGGCGGCGCCTCCGTCGTTGGTGGCGGCGGCCGAGGTCGCGGCGGCGGCCGAGGAGCGACCGGCAGCGAGCAGCAGCAGCCGGAGAGCGGCGGGCGCGGAGCGCGAGGCGGAGCGAGCGAGCGCGCGCGGCGTAGCGGCGGCTCATGCAACGGCCGGCCGTGGCGCGGCTTCGGCGAGGCGACCGGCGGCAGCGGCGCCGGCGAGGCTTGCACGGATCCGGCGGCGAGGGCGAACCGTGGCCGAACGACGACTCCGGCAATGGCGACTCAGCGGATCGGCGGCGGTGGTGGTTCGGCGGCCGAGAGCGGCGGCGGCGGCGGCGAAAGAGCGGTGGCGGTTGACGGCGGAGGTAGCCCGGCGGATCGCGAATCTGCCGGCGGCGGCCGTCCACGGCGCGGTGGCTTCGGCGGAACGGCCGGATAGCGGCGGCGTGACGGAGGCGACCGGCGGCGACGGCGGCTTCGGCGAGAAGCAGCGCGCGCGCCAGCGCAGGAGGCCCGCGGCGTTCGCGCCTCCGGCGGCGCGCGCCGACACGGCGAGAGACGGCGGCCGGCCGGCGGCGCGACGGCCGAGATGGCGGCGGCGGATCTGGAGCGGTGGCGTCGGGGCCACGACGCCGGCGACCGAGCCGGCGGCGGCGGAAGCAGCGGTGCCGGCGGCGGCGGCGGCGGCGCGCGAAGACACGGAGGCTGGAAGGCCGAGCGACGGAGGGCGGATTCGGCCACGGACACAGCAGCCTCGGCCGCGCCGTCGTTCGTGCGTGAAGGCGACCGGGCTATGACGGCTTCGAGCGCGTCGGTGGCCGTGTATGGAAGTGACCGGGCTGCGGTGGCTTCGGGTACACTGGCGAGCGAGCACGGAGATGGCCGTGGTGGCGGCGGCATCCGCACACCGACGGCCGCGAGCGACGGTGGGTTGCCGCGAACGGATCCGGCCGGTGGCGCCGAGAACGGCTTCAGGCGAAGGGGGATCTCGGCGAGGGGGCCTGAGAGGGATCTCGGCGCGGTCTTGCACTGGAAGAAGCGCAAGAGGCAGAGGATTAGCCTCGTTCTCCTCGTCGCCAACATCCGGCAGATCAATATCTGCCGTCTCCTCTGCTCTGCAAGCGGCCTCTTGCTGCGCCTTCTCCCGCTCCTTCCAGATTGTCTCCAAGTGGGCATGTGTGTTGAAGAAGGTGTCCGACATCTCTTTGTTCGTGCTGGCCATCTTGATGGCGTTAGCTTTTAACGTGGCCAACGACTCAGCAATAGAACTAGTCGCAGAAGCCATGGTAGCAGAAGTCGTGGGAAGGGATCGACGGCTCTGATACCAAATTGGTAGAGCGCGGTGGATAGAGGGGATTCCGCAGGGAAGCCTACAACCAAACGTTGCTCTGCTTAATCTCAATAGCATGCGGTAGCCCTCTTATATAGATGGGCTCCCCCTAACAGATCGAATCTAATTCCAATCCTATCTCTAATAATATGGAAACTCATATCATATCTCTAATTATATCTCTAACAAGGGAAACTAATCTCTAACTCAAATAGAAACCAATCTCTAACTTAAATAGAAACTAATCCCTAATTCCTAATAATAACTCGACTGGCCAGGGCCCACGTCTATAACACTGGCCAGGGCCCACGTCTATAACAATGTGACTATGTTTTATTGTCTTACATTCATTTCTTATTTCTTACATTAATCATTCTTTCATACTTACATAAATGTCTAAAGAGCAATAGTTGAATAAGTTTATCCACATACCAAAAGTCTCATGTATTGCTTAATTTTTAATGTGCAGGTTTACATGAAGCATTTACATCAAGAATTTACATCAAGTGATGCAATGGATATCATCATCTATCAAATGTACAACATTACAAATTATTCCAGGTAACAATTCTTCCTCCAAACATCATATATGTCTTGACATCGCCTAGGCCCGCTTAGGCGCCTAAGCGCTAGGCCCTCGCTGCCGCCCGCCTAGCGCCTAGCGCCTACTTGAACATTGGGCAAGTCGCGATAAGAAACTCCCAAAGACGCGACCACGCATGTGGCGCGCATGCTAAAACCGGTCCCAATAATGGAGACCACCAAAGATCACCGAGTAGCGAAGAACGAAAACGGTGCACGAAAAGGATGATATTTTTCTTTTTCTCTTTTTCTTTTTTTACTCGATCGGTCTTTTTACTTGGTCAATCGGTCTCGGTCATCGGCAAGACCGAGACGGTGCAGATTAAGATCCCACACCGACGTCGGCTCGGTGATCGCAGCCGACCTCAACAGTGGCTGGGTAGCAACGGAAGAGGCCCGAACGACGGCGGCGGAAGAGGCACGAGCGGCTGCGGCAGAAGAAGCCCGAGCAGCAGCGATCGGCGTTGACTTCGGGTACGACGAGATCCCCTACCACAGTCGACTTGGCGACTGCGGCCGATTGCAACGGCAGCCAAGCGACGGTCTCAACCGGCGGCGGAAGAAAAACCCAAGTGGCGGCGGTGAAAGAATCCGACAGCTGACGGTGGATCTAGGCAGCGACTAGACCCTTCGTTCACCGGAGCGATGGACGGAGACATGGCGTCCATGGGGCAACTGTCGTCTGGAATGAGGCGACGGCGTCCAAGCTTCCTCGGGCATCATTGATAAGGGCGGGCGGCGTCCGAGCGTCGACACCTATAGATCGAGGCGCCGAGGGGTCGAAGCGGCCGCCATCTGACGAGACGAAGGCAGTGGATGGAGAGTCGTTGTGGGGAAGAGCAGCGCCGATGGTGGGCAAGAATCAGGCGGAGGCGGTGGCCAGGGAGGGTGAACCGGCTGCGGCGGCGGCATGAAAAAAACCTAGGTGCGCTCTGATACCATGTTATGAATAACGCTTGTATTCATTATGAGGCCAATGGATCAGTATGTACACACGTACAGGTATAGCATATGTGCAAATAGCCTCTTATACAACAGAAAAAATATACAGGTATAATACACATCTAACAGCTCATTCATTAAACACCATTGATTCAATTGGCTGACAATTTGCATCAAATGCTTCTTGCAATTTGATTTTTGTGAGTGGAAACAGCAGCATGAAAAAGCCTCTTAAATAAAGTACTATAAAAAAGAACCATAAAAGGAAATCAAGAAGTGGGTGGGTGATCAACTAAATGTTTAATTCAGGAACAAGAGTGGCAGAGTCAGAAAAAGAAAACTCACCTCCCTGACATCCTCAGCAGAGCGAGTATGGGAAAGCGATATAACGTCAACACTGTTATGCAACCCCCAAGTTGAAATGACCTATTGCAAGGAAACTGTACTTAGGATGATTTTGGAAAGATATGAATTAATATAATAGCATCAATATGAAATGATGCATCAAGTATGTATCTTCACATGCAACTTGGGAAAAGGGCACAGTAATCTTGAAAGAAATTACTCCTCCATTCTCTTTTACTTGTTTTGTACTTGGACATGGTCTCCAATACACACCTTTGACCCTTGTTTTAATTATAAGTTAGCCAAAATTATTAAAAATATAATGACATGAAGAATTTTTTATGACAATCTAAATATTTTCGTATACATTAGTGGTCAAAGTTTTAAAAGGTTGACTGCACGCATTCTAGGAAGACAGGTAAAAGAGACTGAAGGTAGCACGTTTAACTTTTGAAGAAAGTGATTCATCAAATCTCGTCTAAAGATTTTAACAATAGAGTGAACATCAGAAAGAAATAAGGGATATCATGTTCACATGTGGCATGTCAGTTGTATTTACATGCAACATGACAGTAGTAGAAATTCTTTGATACTGTGTTTTAACTTATAATAGCCCAACAATCAGCAAATGGGTTTTCTTTCACTGAACAAGTCATATAGCTTTCTCTGGTTGAATGTTGGTAAGCCAAATACTTCAAAAGAAAAATCGAAGGAAAAAACATAACTCCAGACCTGAAACAGAACTGTCCTTACAAAAGTTGCTAGCCAAAATCTTTTGTGCAGGCAAAGTGTGAGGTGACAAGTTATTGACAATATAGCGCTCAGTTATGTAAAGAAACCTTGAGGTAATCCACATTACCTGTTTATCATATTCACTCAAAGTGGGCAAACTGATATGGACTTGTGAAACATGCAGAGTAAAAATGGGGCCTGCAAGCGTAGCAGTGTTCTTCACAAGACAATTCACATTTTGCCAGAAGTCTCCAGAACCTGCAGATTACAGCATATAACGAAACATAAATATTGCAAAATGCATGTATTTGAGGAGAATTTACAAATTCGCACACCTCAAGCCACAAAGATGTTGTTTCACTTCCTGTGAAGAGATATTGACCAATGAAAAGAGTATCACCCTTCTTCACGACCTAAATTCACCGTAAGTGCAATACAGTCAAATATGCAATATTCCAAAATTCGAGTTTCAGAAATAGCCAAAAATTCATACCAAGTATTTTCACTGGCACAATAGAAAAGTCAAATTGTTTTTTGTTTATTGCACAAACATCCATGAATTTTACTTTAATGCTAGCATGTTAGATGCAGTTGCACAAAAAGCAAAAGAAACCCATAGACAGAAATGCATACGGATAAATATATTGCAGTATTTGAAGTATAAATAATATATTAATACTTCATTTCTTAAATTTTCCATATTATCCACTTACTTTTGCAAGATCACCAAATTTAATTGGTAGGATCTCAGCTGAGGAGCTTTAGAAAGATCTGGTGTTATCGTGACATGATTTCCAGCTTTCAACTCAATTGGTCCACCAGTTGAATTGTGAACCTGAATTTCTGGACCCAGTGTATCCAGCATTACCTATATAATAAGATCAAGACAGTTGTTAATAGGATATGCCTCTTAGCACCAACCTCAAAAGTAGAAAACAAAAGCATCAGATACTAGCACAACTGCATCAGATGAATGCACAAAAGCCAACCAAAATACGATAATGAAGAGGCATGAACATTTGAAAATATGAATTTGTAAATTTGTAACTATTCCAAAATGAGTGCATGACGGCAATATGAGAGCAGATAGTCACTGCCTCAAATCACCGGGCATTAAAAAATTTTATAGCATATAAACTTAAATATTTAGTACGCTAACTCAAGGAATATTTTTTAAAAATCCAACAAGGAAAGTAGCATGAACATAGGCAAAGTACGCATAAACATACATTTCCAAATACAGTATACATCTCAAATGGACAAGGTTAGCTAGATTTAGCATTTCACTAACAAAGCATTTTTCAGAAATTCAAGGCATTCATATGGCAAGGCATATGCACATGGAACTTATAAATGGAAACTTGGATAGAGGCAATTTTAAAGGAATAAAGCTCACATGTGATAAAGAGGTTAGCAAAATATTCACACGAAACAGCGTAAAGTAACTAAGCATGACAAAAATAAAGTAAATAACAGGGGGAAAACATTTACCAAAGAAAGCAAATGATAATGTACAACGTTTAGTCATAGAAAATGTGATGTGTATGTACGTAAGCATTTATATAGGTCCATTAGAAGACCAAGATGAGTTCAGAGATACCATTACAAAAATATTCCAAATGTTCAATGCTATTAATGAAACTGAATTTAAACAATTAAAACTTATCGCTTTGAAAGTGATTCTGAACAAGTAAACCATAACAGATCCCACCAAATCCATGGAAGTGGACAAACATGACTCATAAAGTAACATGAAGGATCACACATGCACATTTTCTTTCTTTCCTTGTGAGGAAGCTATTAACTAAAGTAATGTAGGGGCATTTTTTATATCCTCGTATTCAATCTCCCAAGCATAACTATGTTTGTACAACAAAAGATAAATAACATCATCAACATTTCCAGAGAAGTTATTAATTGAAGTTGTCAACTTACAGGGCACAGCTTCTTGAGATTCTGTGCTGCTTTCCTCATATTGTCAAGGGTCTCCTGATGATACGTAGCATCCATCCATGAGAAATCAAACCGTGCGACTGCACAAAAAAAAAAAAGAAACATACCCACATCATCATCATTATCGTATCAGAATCAACAAAATCGTGACTAGACCCATTGAACTAGGTCGAGTTACTACAAAGGAAGTTGCGGTCAAACCTGACATCCCAGCAGTGAGGCATTCTTCAATAACCTCGACCGAGTGCGAATTGGGCCCAAGCGTCCCGACAATCTTCGTGAGGGATGGGAATACTTTCTGCATAAGAGCACACGCAAGGGATAAGGGTCACAATCCAGCATCCTCAAAACCAAACCAAAACAATGTTCCATTTCAGTGATTATCCTACGCATCCAAATCCTCCCAATTGCAAATAACAAAATTCGTTCTGCACATAAAAATCCACGCGATTTTCACAAATTAGTGCCATCACAGGTCGCCGCACGCAACACTAAACCCCAAATCCCCACTCCCGCGCGGCCTCTCTCGCTCGCGACGCACATCACTCGCATTCTGACGAAATGGATCACCCGCATCTCCGCACACCGAATCGGATCGAACGAACCAACAAAAAAGCACACGATCGACCACACCCAGATGAGCAAGTCCGAATCGGCCACACGCACCGGCACGGATACGGCCACATAGAGTTCGAGATCGATCGAGATGGGGAGAGGGGGAGAGGGAGAACCGGAGAGGGGGCGCTTACGGGCTTGACGGGGGCGAGGACGGAGGCGAGGCGAACGGGCTCCTCGAGGAGCATGTGGCTGCCGCCCTGCATCTCCTCCTACTCCGGAAGCTTCTGGAAGGTTCGGGAGGGATCTCCCTACCTCCTAGTCCTAGGGTTTTGCCTCTCTCTCTTCTCCGATGCGATGCGATGCGATGCGATCTCCTCGACTCGAGCGGCCAAAACGGAAGGAAGAGGAGAAGGAGAAAGAAGCGAGGACGCGTGGCGTCTCGACCCCGTTTTGTTTAAACTTCTCGCGTGACGGTTTGAAGCGACAAAGGGCGGAGTCACCGACATGTGGGTCCCGCGCAGTGGGAGTAACGCACGCTCGCCGTCGTTGCGTGCGCAGTCACACTGGCTACCGGGGCCCGGAAAGATCTGGCCCACCGTAGTAGCATTAGCCGAGGTGGTTGGAAATTTGAGCGTACGAAATGTTTACGGGCGGGCCCATTTCGGAAGAGAACAAGTGGGATGCTCGGACCGTTGATGATCGATCGGACGGTGAGGAATCGTTCCGGGGGGCGTGGAAAGGGGTGCGGTCACGCCGTTGGGGTTGGTCGTAGGCTCGTAGCATCAAGTGGGGCCCACCCCGTATACACTTTTCTCCGGTTGGGCCGCACCACGTGGCGTCTCGTGCGAGGCCGTAGAGTGTGGTGCGATGCGCGTCGGTCGGCGGCCGCTATCCAGGCGGTGGTGTTTGGTTCATTCCATCCCGAACATTGTTCATTTATTTGATTCGATGGATAGAATAGTCTATCTTAAATAAGAGTTCTACTGAATTAGTTTAGGGAGAAAATATTCTGTCTAGATATTGTATTATATCATTCTAGATATTGTATTATACCGTTCGATCAAATCAAGCGAGCCGTACCATCTAGAAATTCGTTCCAAACATGATGAAACATGGGCCCAAATTCGTGCTTGGATTTCATAATTTGGCTCCTAAACGAAATCCTAGATTCCTTGAAGAAGTTTATAGGGTGCAAAATCAATTAGGCAATGTCTGGGATCCGGGAATTTTTGAAAAGTGAATAGCTTCATGTGAAATTCTTATGTTCTAAATGGTTCAATTCAGAAGTCTACATATTATATCCCCTATACCTTTGTAATAGTTGTTTCAATCTCCACATGTTATCATCCTCCATTTAACCGTTGGTGTAAGTTTTATGAAAAATGAAAATACAACTAAACATTGTAGGGGAAATGCTTGCTCACCATTGCAGCACACAATAAGAGGCAAACTAATATAGTATGCTAGGTCATCTCCGATGCAAAAAGTAGAGGTGGGAATTGGGCCGTGCCGTGCCTGCACGGCCCGGGCCCACCGTGCTTCGTGCTTGCGTCTTGCGCTCGGTCGATCATCTCGTCGTCGTGTCGTCTTGCGCCGCTCGCTTCGCCGGCCCAAGCACGCCCAAAGCCCATCGTCTTGGCGTTCGTGCGTGCACCAAGCCCAGCCAAAGTAACTATACACCACAAAGCGACGGCGACAATGATAGCGGTGGCCGCCATATTCCTTTCTCTTGTACCCGCTTTATTAAAAACCTACTTAAAATTCGATACTATTGTCTCATGCCATTCCATCTCCAAACTTAGTCATCTAGTCCAATGATATGCATATCTTGGTGTAAATTGGACTGTGGCGTACGTGGACATCTAGCTCATCGCCCGACAATCTAGCATAGGGCTGCCCAACTATTCAAATAAAAAAGCTCAAGGAGAGTCATGAGTGCAGCTTACTATAGTTAAGAAATCAATTTTAAACAGTTTCTAGAACATTTAGTAACTACTTGGAATACACACATCAATTACAGTCTATCTTTGTTTACATAATGGTTAATTATAACATACGTGGGGTGGTTATCTCATCAAATGCTCGAATTAAAAAGCGATCGGTGAAGAGAGCTATGTTAGAATTAGAAGCGCATGTAGTAGTAATTTGCTTACATAAAATAAAATCACAATGGGGTGAGCTATATTGTCAAATTATAATACCTAAGGAGAAGCAACATTGAAAATACTCATTATTTTTGTATGATGATATTTCTTAAGAAAGAACAATAAAAGACACTTTATATCACAAGTGCAAAAATGAAGAACAACAAAAGACACCTCATATCACAAGTGCAAAAATGAACTCGGCCTAAATCACAGCATATCTCAGTCACTTTTTTCATTCATTACATTAAGATCTAACAATCCTTATCTTTCTCCTCATCTCATATATATACATATCACACATTCACATCTCCAAAACCTAACTCAATCTTCAAATTTGGCATTCTAAGGACTGCTCCGTACAGATGTACATGTCATAGCGGATGTGTAGGATCTTTTCGCGATGAAATTAGAATTTACGAGGGCTAGAATAGAAGAAATTAAAATAGATAAAAAAGCTATTCGTAGATTTCAGAAAAACTGAAGGACTAAATCGCAAAAAATCTAAAACCCTAACCCTGAAATCCTCCGCCGCCGCCCAAACCTCATTCCAACCCCAATCTCTGGCGCCTCCCTCGGCCCCCTCCTTCCCAGATCTCTCCTGCCGCCCATTCCTCGCCCGACCGCCCCCTCCTTCTCATCCTCCCCCGCCGCCCCCCTCCTCCCTAGATCTCCTCGGCTGCCCCCTCCTCGCCCGGCCGCCCCCTACCCGCCGCCTCCCCTCCTTCCCCGCCGCCTCCTCCCGGATCTCCCACCGCCCCTCCTCCCGCGCCCCTCCTCCCGGATCTCCCACCGCCTCCCGCCGCCGCACCCTTCTCCCGCCGTCGCCTCCTCCCCCCGCCGCCTCCTCCCGGATCTCCCCACCGCCCCCCCGCCGCCGCACCCTCCTCCCCGCCGCCTCCTTCCTCCTCCGGCTCCTCCCGCATCTCCCGCGCCCCTCTCGCCCGACCGCCCCCCCCCGCCGCCCCCTCCTCCTCCTCCTCCTTTCCTTTCCTCCCCCATGGCCGCCCTTTCCTCCCCGCGCTCCTCTCCCAACCGCCTCCTCCTCCTCCTCCGCCTCCTCCTCCCAGCCGTCCCGCGCCCCTCTCCCGGCCGCCTCCTCCCCGACCCTCTGCTCTCGGCGGCGGCGACGCGACCTTGACTACTCGGCGGCGAGCGAGCATACTAGCGGCGGATGGCGGGCGGCGATCGAGTCGCCGTCGCCGGGCGTCTTCACGCCGAGCCGCTGCGCCACACCGCTCTTCCTCCTACGACCATCGTCCATTCGTCCGATCGTCCAGAGCTCGTGACCGGACACCTCCTTCCCTCGCTCTGTGATGTGTGATGGCTTGTGGGAATCGGGATCTGGATGACCGTGAGAGATGTCGGCCGGGGATGCGGACGGGGGCGAGGTAGAGCGCGGCGCGGCTCGGCGGCCGGCGCCGGCGTGCCGCCGTGCCGTCTTGCCGCCCAAGCACGCACACGATCTGCCGTGTTGCGCCGCGTCGCCACCGGCTGGTTTTCGTGCCGTCCGACCACCGTTCGTGCCGTGCCGGCCGTGCTTCGGGCTGGCCTAAAAAAGCCCGGCCCAAATCCCAGCTCTAGCAAAAAGATGCTTAAATAGGTGCTTAGAAGTGTGTGTGTCACATCTTCAAACACAACCGTCCAGTGCAAGCATTTCTTTAGAGGAGGTTACATAAAGTAACATTCTCTCTCCGATGTGACAAGGGAAAGCATCTGCCAACTCGGTATATTGAAAATGCCAATGGACCGGCCTCGCAGGTTGGCCTCACACAGTCATAGGCTTCAGGGAGATCAAGACTCGCGAGTTGATGCCTCTTTTCAATACAGGAATTTCACACAAAATTTATATAAAAAAATCAGTGCAATTAGCTAACCAGAGGAAACTATGATCGGGTCTATTCTTTTTTGCTGTAGCTTATAACTTTTAAACTGTTCGTACGAGAGATTACGGAGTAATAAAAACTCACGTGTGATTTTTACCGATATAAATGAAATCTGTACAATATGTACTACAATTAACTAATATAGAGAAAATGCCAAGGGCCCATTAACTAATATATGTACTACATTTACCGTAGTGGGATTAGCGGGTGATTGGAAATTTGAGCGTACGAAATGTTTACACGGGCCCATTTCGGAACAGAACTAATATAGTAAGATCTCCACATGTTATCATCCTCCATTTAATCGTTGGTGTAAGTTTTACGAAAAATGAAAATACAACTAAACATTGTAGGGAAAATGCTTGCTCAACGTTGCAGCACACAATAAGAGGCAAACTAATATAGGCCTGCCCGGTTGGACTGAAAAATAGTGGCTTATGGCTGAAATTACATCAGGTGATTGAAATTACATCAGAGTGAAGATGGCTTATTTTGTGTAATTAAATTTTTTAAAAAATTTTAGCTCATCACGGACAACGCAAACGAATACAGGAAAAAAGAACCAGCAAAAAAGATCAAAGTTCAGAAAAAAACGAAATTTATGAATAATAAAAAATAAGCTAGAAACTAAAAGTTTAAGCCGAAATGAGCAGGACGATAGTATGCTAGGTCATCTCCAACGCAAAAGATGCTTAAATAGGTGCTTAGAAGTGTGAGTGTGTGTCATATCTTCAAACACAACTGTCCAATGCAAGCATTTCTTTAGGGGACGTTGCATCAACGTCACATTCTCTCTTCGATGTGACAGGGAAACTACCTCAAAGCATCTGCCAACTCGGTATCATTACTCATTACTATATATTATATAAAAAAACAAGTTGGTGGTCGTACATCTCTTCTCCTCCAATCGTCTTATTTTTAACTTCTTATCACTTTTTACTTTTCAACTGATTAGAGTAATCATCTTTCATAGCATAATTCTCTATATATTCAATAAATTTTATTACAACATTTGAGCGGATAACTAGTATTGAAAATGCCAATGGACCGGCTCATGAGTTGGGCCTCACACAGCATAGGCTTCAGGGATATCAAGACTCGCGAGTTGATGCCTCTTTTGAATATAGGAATTTCACACAAATTTTATATTAAAAACCAGTGCAATTAGCTAACCAGAGTAGACTACGATATCAGATTTGTTTCCTTATGAACACACACTAACATTTCAACCTGGGAGACAACACATTTTAGGGGAGGTTTTATATAAACATGTAGAAATGAAAAGAAAGATGAAGAGAAGCACCAACTGCATATCCTTGCATTCAGTAGCCGTTTACATAGACATACATTGGTACAACTGTTTGTAATCCGAAAACAGAGGAAGCAGGCGAGGGTATGTAGCGGGCATGACCGAAGTGGCCGCATGGAGCAGTTCGGTATGGCATGCAGCACTAGCTAGATGGAAGGCGCACAAAGGGGGCAGTTCTGTTAACATAACATATTTCGATCGCCACCAAAACACATACTAGTACTAAGCATGCATGCTTTGTCATGCAAGTGCACATGCATGCAAATGTTTGCGTAAAACAGGCAATATATAACATGCACGTGCACGTATGTATACGTACGTGGTGCGCCTACACGTTCAGGTACATGTCGATCTGGAGCACGGCGTTGTCGGTGCTGAAGTTGACGGAGTAGGTCCTGAGCAGTCCGTACCCGGTGGCGCCGCGGAACCCGCCGGTGCCGCCGACGACGGGAAGCTCCCTGACGGGGTCGAGGATGGCGTCCCTGGCCAGCACGGCGACGGCGCTGCCGTTGTACCTCCCCGCCGTGAACACCATGGTGGCGCTGAGCAGCAGCGCCTGATCCGTCCGCGACGCGTAGAGGTAGAACCCCTGCGCGCGCCCGACGGCAGGGGACGCCGCTCCGGGCCCCTCCGTCAGCGGGTCGTCGATGACGTACAGGTCGCCGAAGCGGTTGATGGGGTCGTTAGGAAGCGGCGCCGCGCCTTTCACCACGCGCACTGCCGTCGCCGGGCTCGACGGCCCCGCCGTCACCGTGTCGTGCATGTAGAACTGGAGGTGCGTCGTCCTCGTCGTGGCGGCTCCCTCGCCGGCGATGACGCCGGCGAGCGACAGGGAGAAGGCAGCTAGGAGCATGGTGTGCTTGGCCATGGCACGTACGAAGGAGAGATCAGAGGAGAGGAAAGTGCAGTGCATTGCACAGGTGCAGCAGTAGCAACTAATAATTGGGTGCATGATCTAAGGTGAGATCTATCGAGAGGTTTGTGTATTTGTTAGTTGGGACTTGGGACAAGCACCTTTTGCTTTGTGCAGCGGATGCACTACTGACAGGACATGGATCGATGCACGGTAGCTACTGTTTGTTGTGAGGTCCCCCATGAGCGTGAGAGATCATATCGATCGATGAGATAGCTTGACAGAGGGCTAGAGTACTGCCCTGGCTTTAGTGCAAAGCATGCATGAGTGGTTGGAGAGGGCTTGCAACTTTGCATGTGTGGCTGTGCTCGCTGATAGGATCGACCGATCGATTGTGCCGGGTCTACATCAGAGTTTGGTAGGTGGGTTCAATGCTGAAATATGTGATAATTCTTCCTATGTGTTATTTGTTTGGTCTGATCTTTAGTTTCTGGTGGTTTCGTTTCAGGTTTGCTATTTGTAAGTTGCATGTGTTTGACTCTAGATTGATTCAATAATTAAAAATGTGACTTACCCTTCAGAAAGCATAAGTCACTTTACAAAATGACACCCCCTTTCTCCTTTTTCCTGCTTCCTGGGTGACTTGTCGATGGAGGAGCACGGTGTTGGCACCAGATTTTGGCCGATTAGTGTTTTTACAAATATCAGCTTAAAGGCAAATAAATAGAATTGTGGTTTACATGGGTCGACTGTACCCGACTAGAAGAAGAGCACACGCCATCTAATACTTTTCACTTTTACTTCTAGATGCACTAGTATAGTGCCCGTGCTAACGCTACGGTAAAATACAAAACAAGATAAAATTTGTAAAAAAAAATAAAACAAACAATTAGATTCATTAAGATTCACGTCTCATATATTGTATCATTCATTAATATGGTGCTTTATTTGCACAAGTATATAATGCATAATACACGTATAATGCAAAGTAGTAACTCATTCATCGTGAACAGAGTACAACGCAATATTTCATTCGCAAAATTGGCGCATCAAGCGAACGTATGGCACTCAATAATTTGGGATTGAAATACTCCCCCACATTATAGTACCATTATACTTCTTTAGGACATTTTATGAAATTCCAATGCTGCAGTGCATTAGAAGTTCAGAGCAGTAAGTGTTCTCATTTCACAGGAAACAGCTAACGATATCCATGTATTCCACTTCCTACCTGTAACATTGGACTGAAGGTCATACTTGCTTCAAGTTGATGGACGGAAGATAGCAGTGTAACATTGGAAAATTGACCTCAATGTTCTACCATCCAAATTCAATTGCATGGAGCCAACTCCAACATTGGCCAAAACTGTATGTTCCAAGAAATTAAGTTCCAAACTTGATAGTTGTTTGGATCTCAGATTTTGATAATAGGTTGTGCTAAAACACATTTTTATGTTGGTTTTATCCTATCTAACTAAACAAGTTTTAGGTTGCTAGGCTCTAAACCTAATTTAACAAAATCTGGTTTTAACAAAATATATGATCCAAACAACCGCTAAAGGCATTTCAGCATGATCTAGGTGTTACTCCTGGTTTAGTACTATGCTTAACTTCCAGGTACTGCAGGAGCTTGGCAACAGGCACATTCATTTTAACATCCTAGCTATAGTACTGAAGTGTAAAGTGTCCTTTATTTCGCAACATCAATACAGGCCCACATCACCTTCTTGTGAAGGCTTATATTGAGACAACCTATAGTCATAGTAGTGTGCCCGTGCTAACGCTACGGTAAAATACAAAACAAGATAAAATTTGTAAAAAATAAAACGAACAATCAGAGTATTATAGAGTGGACGGGATGACGAACATCATACGAGGAGCTGGCTAAATGCCCGTGCGTTGTTACGAATTTTAAAATTTTATCATACTATATATTCTGAAACTAAATAGTGGTAAAAAATTTTAGAACATGCATATAAATATGTTCTAAAATTTTTAAAATTCATAGCAACGCATACGGGCATTCTGCTAGTTCTACCAAAAACAAAAGATCTTCAGGAATCTTCAAGATGTCGAGTAGAATATCTCACAAATTTACCTGAATACTCTTCCTCCCCCAGAATAATGCAGTTCACCATCTGACAACAATGCCACATAAGTCCCAGCCAATTCTTATCACCTACCCCCACAGAAGAAGTCAGCAGTGGCATCAATCTCAAACATCTGTCACATGTACAACAGACAGTGTAACAATTTTGGCGCAGAATATCAAATTAAACCTACAAAACATCAGTCCCAAGAAGGATTACACTTCTTGTGTCTAAACATTGGCTTTTCCTAGTGTTGAGAGACAAACTTTTGACATGTTATTGATTTTCCTGTTGACCATGAACAAAAGCAGCAGCTCTTAAAGCCCAAACAAAATGACTTCAGTGATAACAGCAGGATAACAAGGCCAGTCAGGATGAGATAACAGTGTTTCCTTGTCAATGGAAATAACCAAGGAGCTGGTCACCCACGTTCTGTCTAATTGCTTCCTCATGATCTAAAACACCATTCGGGGTTGTGATCACAACATAGCCCCACTGCAGACCACGAACAAGAAAGATGTTAGCAATGCTACACTTAACTCAGTAAAATGAAGAGAATAATGTTTTCCCGAGTTCTACTCTATACATGTGAACTGCATACTGAGATTTGTCTATAAAATAAATAAATAAATAGCACATAATTTAACAGGCAAATAAGGTTTAGGAAGTCAGTTAAGTTAGAAATGCTTAGATTGACATCCCACACTTTACCTACAAGTAGCACACTGCACAGGTGTGACTGAAGGGGATCTGAAAGGAGGAGTATCGACAAGAACGTACACACTATGTGACACTATCAATTAGTTGTTTAATATAAATCTCTCTCAGAATGTGTGCTTTTGCTCACTTGCCAAGTCATCTCAAAAATGAAAAAGTGGGTAATCAAACTTCTGTGACGAGGTTAATCCAACAAAGTTAGGAAACGTGTTACAGGATGTCACCTCAAAGAGATAACCTGTGGAGTATTTCATTTGATTTTCACTTCAAAAGGACCATTTGAATAAGGGACACTTCAACTATAATGCTACTTTTCATTCCTCTATCACCTATAATTTATTGACTCTAACTCCTCAAAATCTTTCACAATGGCAGGTTGAAAGAGTCTGTTGCCAGAAAAAACAATTGCCAGTAAAAAGGTACAATATGATCATGTTAACCTCAGATATCGATTAGCAAGTTTTCAATAAGTTTTCGTACTACTACAACATTTGTAAGCTAATCTCTGATCCAGTCGATGTTTGGTTGCTGCTAACCATAATTTACATTGCATAATGGATATTGTATATTGAGTTACTGTTAACAAGAGAAGCATTTAAATCAACAAACCTTTGGCACATCATATGTTCACCTTCCTGATTTTCTAGCTATCAATCACAGTATAAAAATAGAACAAGCAAAATAGCTTTATCCAACAACTAATAGAACCTGCAAACACCAGGCTGGAGTTTCTAAAGATCCTGTTAAAAAACACCAATAGTTCCAGAGGCAGATAATACTGGTTTCTTGAACAGATCCTAAACCAAAATTCTAGAAAATTGTTGTACCTCAGTGACACTAATGTTGCATGGTACAACAATCTTTGGAGTTTCATATGCACAAATTCTAGAACTGGACAATGTACTACCATATACCAAAACACAAATAGATCTGACATATAAAAATTAAACCTTGTCCATGCAATGTTATGAAGCATGGTACAGCCTGTAGGCTGTAGGTAAACTGGAACAGTAGCTACATAAGAAAACACAAATAATACATATAAACTGTTTTCACCTTCAGCTGTTTAGCAACATCCTTCGCCGATGAACCAGAAACTTCAATCCAGGTCTTTGAGAAGAGAGCACACGCTGACAGCATAAATACAACATAGAACAATGTATGGAATGGATTTGCAGCAACATCAGCCAAACTGCAAGGTGTCAAAACATGCAAAGATAAGTATAATTAACAGTAAATTGTGAAATCAAAAGCAACATCATAAAGAAATGGTGGTGACGACAAAGAAAATAATTATTCACCTTTATGGTGCAGTTACATAGTAAGCAAGAGCACCAACAGGAACAGTCACAGTGAAGAACGACGAAATTTTGTAGATTGTGTTGGACAATTCAACCAATTTGCTTATTTCTCGCTACAAGCCATTAATATAACAAGCCAATGGATATGCCAAAGATCACCTTATTTTTCACAAGCACATCAGAATATAGGATCCAACACAAAACTATGTAACCATATGACAATGTTGTTTTCTGTAACCATATGACAATGCTGTTTTCTGTAACCATATGACAAGGCAACCATATCACCTTATTTCACAAACACAACAGGATATAGTTGGATCCATATGCAAATTGCAAAATCCTCTTAAAAAACACAACTTGCAATTCATTCTGCTGGAAGACTGTGCAATTCAAATGTGCAAAACAAAATTTAGCTCCTGAACCTTTTATGATCGTTAAACTTACAGTTTCAGCTCTAATGAAACCTTTCTGAAAGTCACTATGAATAACTTCGGCCGCCTGAGGTGCAGTCATGCCTATAACAACATGTGAGAACGTAAGATAACACATAGTTAAAAGTTAAAAGTTAAAACTGCCTAACACGATAACAGCATTGTGAGGACGAAGAATAAAACCTGCAAGAATAGTCCAGGCTTTTGTTTCCTGGCAAAAGGAAAATGGATTTGAAAGTTAGTATTAACAAACAAAAAAATGTCTCTTAACAGTACAAAAGACTCACCTTCTCTCCGGTTGTGAAATATGTTCTCAATCCAAAGAGGTTATATGTTGCTTTTACCAATTGCCTAGCCCACTTTCAGTAACACCAATAGATTTTAGATATTCAACTCTTTCTTCTAATGGTAGTTCAGCAAGTTCAGCCTTAACCTGATATGCACCCCACAATCTTGTTAGCTTAGATGGATAATATAATGGTAACAATGTCTAATGTGTAGGTAAATAAAATAAAATACTGCCAGATGCAGATGTTATCACAAACCTGAGCTGATATTGTAACCATGCCAGATTGCAAGTCTGACGCTAGTTTGGTCACATCTTTGACGTGAGGATTGCTATCAGGTTCAGCAAGATCAGATTCTGTTACATTAGCAACATAAATGACAGGTTTCATAGTTAGCAGACAAAGAGGTTAGCCAAATCAACAGATCTTGCAGGCTTCCCATCCATAAGTGCCTTCTGAATTTTTTCCAATCCTGACCTCTCTGCTCCTTCCTGAGTTGTGAAAATTGTTGGAATCTAGAATTAAAAAAACCATCAAATAATGGTAGAGTAGCCTGTGTATCTTACCTTCACTTTTACTTGTGGATATGTAAAAGGTTCAGGAGCTAAATTTTGTTTTGCACGTTGGGGTCTGCCATAACTCAAAGAAAAAAGCACATTACCAGTTAACATTCAAATGTTAATAACAATATAACATAACAAAGGATAGGGAGCTGTGAGAATTTACCTTTTAAGACCAAGAAAGAATGAAACTTGCAAGGGTAGCAGGCTGGCAAGACAGTAGCAATTCAGATGTATTGAAAAATATCTCTGAAAAACTGCAAGACAGAAAATGTTAAGATATTAACTATTAATTATATGGGATGGTAGACTAAAAGAACATGTATTATTTGACATGGCATCAGGCTCTTTTGCTTAAACAACTAAATCTATTCGGCGAGGCACTAACCACTGCTTAAACTTATGTGCTGCCATTTACTGAGATGATTACGTAAGCTCTACATGCAGGTATACACCAATATGCGTTCTTACTGTTTGAAGACCTAGGAATCCCAAGTGCTTCGCTTACATGGGTCAAGCTTGGACTAAAAAACCTACATGCCAAAATGGGTAACTATCCAGGCAGCTCCTCTGGACATAGCAATCAACGGGGATACATTTGGAATAGAAAAGCGTTTTTCATCAAGACAATGACAGAACTGCCATTCAAAGAAAAACCATAACCTACGCAAACAAATAATAGACAAACAGTCCCCGAATCAGTTAGAGGAATGAGGCATTAACATACAAGGAAGGATAGTAGACTGACCAGTGACCACTATGGTTCACTATAGTAACAGGTGAACACTCTTGAAGACCTTCCACAAAATTTAGTCACTTATGTACAACAAGCTGACGGCCATCAAGGTAGGAATCATGAAGCAGCCACAGCTTAAGCTGCAGACGTGTCACAGACAAAGCAGTTGTAGTGAGTTCAACCAACTCTCTAAGCACTTAAGCAGTATGTATGTAATAGTAATCACCAAACTCAACGTACATAACAATAGAGCGTAGCGTTGGCTACCAATTCAGAGCAGAACAGCAATTTTTCACACATTCTGAGAAATAGCTAACATGCTTATGCACAGCAGGTAACAAGTCAACCACATTGCTTAATAACACAAGATCCCTACATTTTTGTTCTCATCATGTATACCCAGTAACATTTCAGTTTAAGTAATAGTTAACAGTCTTACTGGTGTGCTCGAGCATGTATTGACCAAAATCATTAATTAACTTTTTTCAGTAGCAATAGTTAGCCTCCTACAATTTGCATGAACTGAAAAAATAGGCCCTTTCAACATCCCAAAACTACGTCATACACAAAGCACATGAAAGCATGACTGAATACATACAAACTTGTTTTCCCCAACAGGTTCAAAACCATTCAGCTTGGAAGAAGACAGAACAAGAACCTAACATTTATTTGTAAAGAACCAATACATGTAACCATCGATAATGGCATGAAATTAACCAGCAAGGGAGCAAATAGTCAAGACACGTGCAGAGGGGGATGCACAGTGTAATGAATAACGTGAATGAGAAATCACCATTGATGGTTTTTTTTGGGGCTAAGATTTCACAACACGAAAATTGGAAGCTAACTACTGAACAGAAATTAAATCTAGCGTTCGCTTCAAGTAAATGATTTGCTTGACGAACACATGCATTCTACAATTGATTGGCCTACAACGTATACGAGAGAAAATAAAGCGCGAGAAAAGCATTAGAGTGGTGAATATGCAATGTCCGTTAGATACCAACATTGATTTGTAGAAATTGTTGAGGTGGCAAGGAGAATGCATTCATCCAAGACTCAGAATTGTCATTTATGTGTTTTTCACTTTATTTTTAAATTTTGGAGTTATTACTCTATGTAAACACTATGCATGATTGAGACTCAGACAGCACTTGAAGAGTTGAAGGGCAAAGAAATCACAAATAATCTTACAACTATGACCCTTACAGTATAACTTATCTTTGAGCGTGCACTCTTATCATTTTTAGTCAAGTAATACATCGCTTGAGGTAAATGGCTATTGAATATATTTACCTTTAAAGTTGTATTACTGTCCATTGGTTTCTGGTGAAAAGCAAAGGCATCCTTCCTTCACTTCTTTCATCTCTTGCAAACAAAGTGCAAAGATCAAAGGAAAAGGCACTGGGAGCATAGAGAGAAAAATGATAGAATGTTCTTTTTTAACACATGAACATTGTTTACTGCGTACCAATCTGGAATATTTTACATACATAAGTTCCAAAGGTAAAGCTGTAACCAATAAAAGCCAACACGCCACACCTTACGACGCAGTGATTAGATTTGCTTTTATGATCAATGCAGTTGGAGAGAGTTAATCCTGCAACAAAATTATTGAAGATTGGATCATATCATCATTTGTAGGTTAACCCATAACTTAAAACTCCAAATTGAAGGAAGTCAAGAATAAATAACTCAAAATTTGTCTAGCAATAGAGAATGTGCAAACAGTCCCCACTCAACCTTGCTAGTAATCAGCTAATCATACCTAGCACTTGTATCAGAAAACCCCAAACAAATAAACAATTAAACCTTACAATACTAAATGTATGCAATTGAAGAAAGATGATTGAAGAAAGCGTTCCAAACCTTGCAGAAGCAACCCTTCCAGAAATGGTTTGATGCACGTGAATGGTAGTCAGTTTGATCAATTCAAGGCTTAGCAATAATGAAGTCGTGAAACATCGCAATATTGCAAGCATAATATCTGTACATATGCACTTACCGAGGCAACCGGGGTTAAAATAAATCTTGTTCTTTATTTCAGTCAGTGTTTATTGTTCAGACATTTCAAAGAATGTGTTGCGTAGGAAACTGAAAGCTGCAAATATAAATTGAGCACGAAAGTATCACGACCTTGCATTGCTATATCCATCAGTTTAAATTGAGGACGAAAGAACTATCCAGTTACAACATCTGCACAAATCATGTTGATAGAATTATCTATGAGCAAAAATAGTCATTTAGGACATTACTTACCACCTTGTCACCATTCGAGGACATCTTTATACACAATATTCTTGGTGCTCTTCCCGGTTGGATCTAATTCCTTGTTTGGTTTAGCCAAAATTCTTGTTGTTTGCCTGGACACACCCCTTGACAAGGCAACATAGAGTCGCCATGTGAGAACACTGCTCTGGAAGATATATCCCAACATTTGGGATGGTTTGCCCTGAGCTTTATTTATGGTCATCGCAAAACTCAAACGAATTGGGAATTGTTTCCTTTTGAACTTGAAAGGAAGTGAAATATCATCTGATGGAGACATAGGGATCCTAGGTATGAACACTCTTTTGCCTGCATGGTGCCCACCAACTATTTCCGCATCAATTGCATTGTCTTGGAATGCTCTAACCATTAGTCTTGTTCCATTGCACAAACCATTGTTAGGATCAAGATTGCGGAGAAGGATTACAGGCGGTTGGATTTTATTTTGAGCTCATGCGGGGAGACCATTTGGAGTGATGGAGTTCGGGAAGTCAATAGGGTAGTTATTTCTTGAATCGTCATCGACAGAGTCGGCTATGATAAACCTTTTCTCACTGAAACTTGTCAATCATACTTGCATTTAGTGATCCACATGTTCATTTGTGGTAGACGAGGATGGCACGTGTGCTCATATAAGTGATGATCTTGCGTTTTTGTCAAGTGATGGGAAGACTTCTTGAATGAGTTTGTTTATCGATACTTCGTTGTCTGTATAGGCAATCAAAATATCATCCGGAAGGCGTACATAATCATCTCCAATTGTCTCTTCGCCCATTCCCAATTCTAAGGAGGTAATCTGCAAACCATGGGTCAGACTGAGCCCTCATGTTACGTGACAACCGTATCTTCCTTATACTTTCCCACAAATAAGATCGCTGCAATGTAGCATCTGTTACCTATGCTCTTGTCCCACGTGGTACCACAGGTAGCACCTGTCTAAAATCTCCACCAAATACCATAACCTTTCCCACAAATGGCAAACAAGAATGCATAATATCTTGTAGGGACCTATCACGACACTCAACTGCTAGTCGCTTTGTCATCGCTACTTCATCCCATATAATTAAGGAGGCTATACGCAGTAACTCTGCAGTGCCACTTTGCTTTGTGAAGCTGCATGTGCTATTGTCGCAAGCTTAATTGGGATTTTGAACCTTGAGTGTCTTGTCGTCCTCCGTGCAATATCGACGCGCAATACCGTAAGATGCGGTTGCAATGGCAATTAATCCTCTGAGCGCACTCTACCAAGAAGTGCCTTATATAGGAATGTCTTTCCAGTTCCTCCTGGACCATCCACGAAAAACACTTGGCTCTTCTTATTCATTACACAATTTAATATTTCATCAAATCCTTCACGTTGTTCCTTGTTAAGAGATGTATCTATATCCAAATGTTCTTGGTCGACAGGCACAGCAAGTTCCTCCCTAACCTCTTTCATAATGTCATTGTTAAATTCATCTGCTTGACACAACAATAGGAACATGAAATAAGTAAATAAATATAAAATAGTTAAAAGAGCAAATTAGGATTTTATTTTTGAGTTATAGTCAATCTTATCAGTAAGGCACTATATTGACATCCAAATATACTATTACAACAAAATATTTTTTAGAATAATATTAGTGCTGAAAATATTACAGTATCATTTAGCTCGGTAGATCATATTTCCGATATCCTTCCCCATTGATGAACTACTACCCGAATGTCTCTGAGAACCATTTGTTCTACTACTGCTGTGTGTTAGGATTGTTTCGGCTATAATCTTGAGAGAAAGATTCCTTGTGCTTGTCCCACAATCCACGGATGTTGGTGGCCTCACAAAACACAAGAATAGTCGCAAATAACCTTCGCAGAGTGCAGAGCATCTGAAAAGTTGTTGCCTCACTCAATGAGTCATCAATAGTTTGATCCCTTTCTATGAGTCCTCTCTTCTCGCATGCTTCTCTGAAAGTAGGGTACGTGATTCCAAAGAATCGTCCTTAAATTCTCAAATGAGGTTGCACCTCGTACATGATTTAAAAGAACTCTCAAGAAATATCTTTCTCCTTCACCGGGTGTGCATACACAATACGCCCACTTTGTCCCTCTGCTTTCTTCTATGCCACACCTTCTTACCACTAATCCACCAGTAGTGTTCGGGATCTCTATACAAAAATTTCCTTCCATAACTATCAAGACGGTTCAATGTGAAGTATTCGTGAGTGTCGTCATAGTTGCAGATGGCTTTTGACAACATCGTTGAGATTTTCTCTCCTCAATAATAACAGATCGCATATTAGGTAGATGACACTGGAGTCAAAACAAATGGACAAACTCCAAAAAGGTGGAAGCAGAAAATCCTATGTCTGACTTAGGGGTGATATGTATCTTGCATCCTGTCTTGACGGATCTCATTGATTACTCAGCAGGATCAATAGAGAATGCTTTGCACGGTCATGGCCTTTGTGTACATACTTAAACAAGTACTTACAAGCTTTGATGCTTGAGCAAGCTTCAACATTTATGTGGCAATTATATGTCATAAGCAATCCAGGATTGTATGGAACCACCCACCTATTGTCCAACTCGGCACCTCTTACTTTCACACGCCGTCCATCATCCCTCCTCCTATACAAAGGATATGAATCTTTGCCTTGCTGTGTTGCTGCACAAAACTGTCTAGGATAGCGAAAGCGACATTCTCCATTAACCATACAAGCACACTTTCTATTCAAGACCCACATGGGCCATGCAAACATATGCTTGATGACCGAGCTATGCAACACAGGTATTTATCCTTGTGCGTAGCTCTGCAGAGATGACTTTGTCATAAGCATCCGGGGTTGTTAAGTTACGCCTTTCTTCATAATCGTAGGATGTGTTCATGTGGAAGTCCTCTTCGAATTCATGACATGGACATATCTTGCCACCTCTTCAAAATACTTTTTCTTGATCAATAAATCTTTTAAGGACCGCAGCTTGGCCTGTATACTCTTGAAACCAGTCCGCCTATCTTGTGGTTTTGGCCGGGCTCAAGATCTTGAGTAATCTCCTCCCGATGACGGATTGCAAGTCATGGTGATGAAGTAATCTGGTTTCCCAAAATCTTTGGACTATAGCCATTGCATTAAGAAATCGCTGCATCATGTCACGATCGCCACCAGGGAAACTACGAGGTAGCACTATTCTCTTGCCAACCTCTGAAGCCCTTGTCTCTCCAGCAGAAAGTACATCAACCAAACCCTACGTGAAAATTAAAATTTTACAGCATGGATGATTAATTTTATTTAGGATTGAATAGTTGTGTCATTTTATTTTGCAATAATAAAACATTGCATAACTCACCTGATATAGTTCCGCCCGTATGAGTTTTTGGTTATCAGGGTTAGAATACCAATCAAGCCTCATGGACTCGATCTTTACGTACATGTCAACGACCCATTGTTGGAAAAGTCGTCCACCAAATAGCAATATGTTAAAAAGCCCCTCTCTAACTTGCATCAAAAAACAATAGTACTCTCTTGCTGTCACAAATCTTCCAGATTGTCTTTCTTCCACCATGTTACTCATGTATTCCACTTGTTGTACGTCTGTCTCAAATGAAAATTATATTAGTATATGTACCCATGCGTTTTATTAAGGCATTGGAAATTAAATCATGTACGGTACCTTGTGGATCTTCTGCATCTGTTGGATCAACAGAGGTGTGTCCTTCCATATCAGTCACTATATCATTGTACGTCATAAATGTATTCCAGCCAGTTTCCCCCTTAGGGTAAAACATCGGATATGCCAATGGATCATAACATCCATGATATGCTTTGATATAGCGCGGGCGATCCCCTCTTGCATACATAAGCACACTCCTATCAAAACATCTTTGGGGATCATTGCCATCTGACCAAATAGCTGCAACTTGTGACGCCGTGGGTGCATTGTACCTTGTATTCAGCAAAGAAACATATATTTATAAAATAAAATCAATCATTGATTTATTAGTAAAAATAATTCAAATTTATTTATCCATGAACATGTGTACCTTCTTTGGTCTGGCGTCACATTAGTATTGAGTTCAATTACATAGTCATGAAGATTTGGAATTGCTCCAACTCATTAAAGGTGCTGTACATATGGGTTGCCTTCCATTATTCGCAAAGACGATTCGATAAGATTGATATCTAGGTCGAGCGATCTCTTTACTCAGGCGCCAAACTCTCATCCTCCGTATCATAAAAGTAGAGTTGCAAGTGGCGAGACCTTTAGAACACGGAACCAAATGGTCCAGCGATGGTACAAGGCACCATGAACACGAAATGTATATATACCGATCCTGCTGCGGTGGCAACTTGTCGATCCAAGGTTACTCCAAGGCTCGTGAAAGAGAAATGTGAGTTGAAGTACCGAATATTTTGCTCAAATATTTTGCATCATTATCTACGACTTGTGAATAACCTTTTAACTCATCAAAGTCTGTGGAACATGTACTTTTATCTTTCCTTTTCGCAATGAATGCGGTGGTTCATATTGAAATCTCATTGCTCCACAAGTACAAGCAGTTAGGCACCTTTCTCAAAACATGGTGCCTATCAGGCAAATTTTGGTAGACATAATCATAAGGATCTGCATTGTTACTCAGATCTACACCATTGACATTGACACGATAGGACTCGAAGGAACCATCTGTTATGAAATCAAGCACCGGGCGTCACTACACAACATTAATAAGCAAAACACATGTGATGACACACAAAATAAAGTTACCTTCACCAACGTACCTCCTGGTCTCATCGTCATCAAGAAGATCATCAATATCTGCATGATGTTTGCTCGAAGATGAGTTACTATAATTAGAAATTGAACAAACCTACATTTAATCGTAAACATAGAAAAAGAACACACCTTGATCAGATTCATTGTTTGTAGGTTCGAACAAGGCACTATCATACTCTATATCACTCTGTTCTATAGTAGATCTTGGTTGAGCAGGCTTTATATGCATCGTTTCCTTCTCCAAGACAATCGATCGATCGTGATCTCTTCTTTGCATCGTAGTCCTCATTCTCTGCAACAAATTTTCGTTCTTGCTTCGATCCATATTGTTGTACCTCTCTCTTGTGCGAGGGTCTTTTGCCTATTTGAGTTGCCAACCGGTCATGAATGGTTGGAAAACATTGACATGGTGAGATCAGCTGTACATATAACTGTACATATTGCAAATGGAAAAATAGCAGGATGGCACCTGGAGTTGCCGCACTTGCATCCATTAGAGTGTGGCCTGATAGTTTGTCTGGAACACAAGAATTATCATAGGTCGGTTGTCTTGTCCGGACATAATTATGATTCCTATGTAACCAATCCATGTTGTCATCAGGAAAGACATTTTCCTTGTCTTGAGCGTTTGATGCTTGGAGAATACTTGAACACACTCCATGTCGAACTATTCATGCAGTAAATTATTATGAGATGCTCGAAGATGAGTTACTATAATTAGAAATTGAACAAACCTACATTTAACCGTAAACATAGAAAAAGAACACACCTTGATCAGATTCATTGTTTGTAGGTTCGAACAAGGCACTATCATACTCTATATCACTCTGTTCTATAGATCTTGGTTGAGCAGGCTTTATATGCATCGTTTCCTTCTCCAAGACACTGACTGACTGTGATCTCTTCTTTGCACTGTAGTCCCTCATTCTCTGCAACAATTTTTCGTTGCTGTTCTGATCCATATTGTTGTACCTCTCTCTTTGTGCGAGGGCCTTTTGCCTATTTGAGTTGCCAACTGGTCATAAATGGTTGGAAAACATTGACATGGTGAGATCAGCTGTACATACAACTGTACATATTGCAAATGGAAAAAATAGCAGGATGGCACCTGGAGTTGCCGCACTTGCATCCATTAGAGTGTGGCGTGATAGTTTGTCTGGAACACAAGAATTATCATAGGTCGGTTGTCTTGTCCGGACATAATTATGATTTCTATGTAACCAATCCATGTTGTCATCAGGAAAGACATTTTCCTTGTCTTGAGCGTTTGATGCTTGGAGAATACTTGAACACACTCCATGTCGAGTTATTCATGCAATAAATTATTATGAGATAGTGGAAGACACATTTTGTTGGTAATAAAGAGCAACATTGTAAATAATAACGGGGCCTTTTTCATGGAGTAAATTGTGATATTTATATACAATACCATAATCAGCTCCTACAGATGTGTTGATGATTCTGTCCTCTTCGATAATCGTTGTTCCAGCGCCTTTTATTTCTTTCTTCTCTTTGATCGGCGGACTCTTCACCTTTCTCCTTGCTCGGTATTCTCGTTGTTTTCTATTCCTCTCTTCCCTCTTTCGCTCGGCCTCATCCACAGTGCTGCGGTGTTTAGAAATACAAAGCGAGAATTACAAAAATTTTGACAAAGAATGCCATGACATTGAGGAAGCGTTCATACTGTGTTGTTGTTTGTTATTTCGCCTAACGCAGTGCGCTCTGCTTTCTGAGTTGCCATGTCTTTTTTAACCAGCCAGCAATATGGAAAACCAAACTGAGGAAGATGCAATAACCAATGCATCGCAAACTTACAATTTAAAAGTTTTAAACTCGAGGTAAACTATAGTTTTAGTGAAAATTAACATACTAAGAAACTGAATGATAAAGTAAGAACTACCAATTAACTGAAAGATAAAAAAATGAGCAATTCAATTGGATCTATTAGAAATTGTTTGGACACAACAAAATAGTCATACAATCATGACCTTAAGACACCCAACTGATAAAAAACAATTTCATTAAGAACAAGTAGAATGCCTCTATCATCAAGTACCCAATTCTTCTATTTTGTTCAGGTCGGTTCATGATAGTGTGTTTCATCAAGTACGCATCCTGAACTAATTTTCCCTTAACAGCAAAGATGAGAAGCCACTGCTCATAAGAGAGGTGGTCAGTTTCCCGTTGTTGAGCATTTCTGAAACAAATTCCCAGCTACTGCATACTGAACAAGTGATTTTTCTCCATAATGTTAGACCAGCTTCAGAGCCATAAAAACTTGTTATAACCGTTGGGTGAGGCAAATGTCAGAAGAGGTGAAGGCATTATAACCTAACAGGGAGCTAATGAGTAACACTCTAGTCCAACGTGAAGAATCGAAGCAATCATCTATATGTGGGAACACCCAAAACAACAAATCTATAATTTGATTACAGCGTGCAAAGATTGAAATAACCACCTTGGCAGCTAAAATTGCTTATACAATAACTTCCAACAGACAATTAAGCAAGTTCATTACCAAACCTTCAATGAAAACAATCACATTGACCCATAAAAAAGAGAATACGCAGACACATGATCGAATCACATTGACCCATAAAAAAGAGAATAAGCAGACATGATCACTGCATGTTAAGTTGGTAACCAGCAGAGAATTGGTATGCCAAGCAAGCAAATCACTTCCCACTTAGTGCTAGCTTATACTCTGAAGCAGGAAATAATCTACAATCATACGCCTGTAACTCTGCGAACAATTAAACACATGACAGTAGATGGCACAGCTCTTAGCCAAAATAACTACAATAATGATTAGCTTTTGGTCCCCTAATAGAGTTATATACTCCTGAATTTGTTTGCAAAATTACCTTTGCTTGGGTATTGTTAGCTGCTCTTTTCTGTTTGGTGAAAACAAGACAATCCATTTTTAATGCTTGAAATTTCAGTAAATCCACCTTCTGGGAAGACCATACACGGGACAGGAATTCTTTTGGTGTTCAACTGTTCATGTACCTGCAACTTAGCTAGAAAATACAATCTGGTGGTCCGCATGGGACCAACTGTGTTTGAAGTCCCTTGTTCCTTTAAGCGGAAACAGAAACAGGACTGACACAGTAACACAGCAGAGAGGCGGATATTCCCGCACCAGCTTCTAGTGACAGAGAATTCAAGGAACAAACTGATTTAGTTAAAGAGCATTGCCTATGATCGGAGTAAGCGCGTCTGCTGACTCTAGATTGAATTCATTTCTTCACACTTATCTTAAACTCTGCACTATTTCCTCATCAGAACATCTTCATTCACCTGAATCTTTTCAAGGAAGAGATCTTGACTAATGAACTTCAAAGACGAGGGCAATGAACAAACAGAAGAAGAATATTGGAAGGCTAAGACAATTAAAAACAGGCATTTTCCGTAACGACTCAAACCAAGCGAGTCTGATGAAACAAGATTACCCGATCGGAGTCAGCTTCTTCCAGATCAAGGCAAGAGGGAAATAGCTACATTAGAAGAAAAGCAACAATAGATTTCCCCCAACATTGTTGATTCCACTCCACTTACCACGAATCAAATCAGGTTCTTTTCTCAATTCCCCTGCCCTCTCCTCTTCTTCCCCACAAGAAGGCCAGAAACACGGTGAAAACTTCTAGTAGTTGTTTTTTTGGTAGTGTGTAAGTGCAGTAATAGAGTTATATACTCCTGAATTTGTTTGCAAAATTACCTTTGCAAAATTTCACATGAGCATTTTGCAAAGAGTAAATGAGAAAAATTCTCATGGAGGATGCGCTCCATCCAATTAGCACTTACAATTAGCACGAGAACAAATTAAATCGGACACGACATCGGATTGATCATGGAGCACAAAATCTCCGGTGAAAAGGCTTCACGGAGATGCTCGGATTGATCATGGAGCACGAAATCTCCGGGAAAAAAGCGAAATCTCTGGGGAAAAAAGCGACTTACCGGTCTAAGGCTTCACGGAGATGCTGCACGGTGGTGCGCGGTGCGGATGGCGGAGGCCGACGACGCCCAACTGATGGCGGAGTTCGCGGACGCGATGCTCGGATTTCTCACGCCGACGACGGTGGACTGGCACGCAACCCAGTTGACGGCGGCGCCGCCCTCGTCGCCCTCAGCGCGGATGGCGGAGGCCAGGAGGACTCCCGACGTCGCCGGCCAATCCCGCGCCGCAGGAGTGGGAGATCGGATCGCGGCGCCGCCCTCGCCGCGCTCGGAGCGGATGGCGGAGGCCGGGAGGACTCCCGACGTCGCCGGCCAATCCCGCGCCGCAGGAGTGGGAGATCGGATCGCGGCGCCGCCCTCGCCGCGCTCGGAGCGGATGGCGGAGGCCGGGAGGACTCCCGACGTCGCCGGCCAATCCCGCGCCGCAGGAGTGGGAGATCGGATCGCGGCGCCACCCTCGCCGCGCTCGGAGCGGATGGCGGAGGCCGGGAGGACTCCCGACGTCGACGTGAAGGAGATATAAACAGAATCGGATCGGATGATAAACATGATCGGATCGCCTTGCAGTGCAGATACATTGAACCATGGCCGTTGGATTTGATTGAGTAAGGAGAGAGAATGGCTGAGAGATGATCTGGTGCGTACGTTTGTAGAATGCTGCATATGTAGGTGCATTTGTTGGTGTGGACGAAGTAAAGACTATCTCTGTAGATGCAATTACGGGGTGGATTACGGGGTGGATGTAGGATAATTTTAACTGGTGAATTAATAGTGTAGATAGACTAAGAATAGTCCTCATTTACAGATTCAACCCATCTTCCTCTACAATTCTTTTGAAATTAATAGAGCCTCGATTGGCTTGTTAGTTGATAGTCTCTTTGTCGAACTGATTGAAAATCGTCAAACAGGTCTATGTCGCCAATGTCTCCTGGACTGGAGGTATACCTCGGTGGTTGCTCCGGGCGGCGGCCACCATGGGTCCTCGTTAGTAGTTTCTATGAACTCTTAATGCTGTATTCTATGTTTGTGTGGTTGTATCAGTCACAATTTGCACATAGTTAGCCTCATTAGTTACATTAAAATGTCGAATTGCATCGTACCTCCGTGCTTTTCATGTTAAAAGAGAGAGAAAAACTAGAGGAGCATAAGTATTTTGCTCACGGTGCTCTGCACAGCCGCACACTAGGTTGTATTATATGCGTGTCTGATTAGAAATAGTAGTCAAAATGGCAATAGATAAAGGGTCATATAGATCCTAGTTACATAGGGAGCTTTGCAAATATATTAGCTACAATCAAGGGACAGAGTCTACTAATTCTCAGCCTCCTAAGAGCAGGTACAATAAGGCTTAGTCAGCAGGCTATAGCAAATATAATATCAACAAAATCTTACGTGGCAGAGAGAGAAAGGAAGAGAGAGAAGGAAGCTGGCTACTAAATTACAGCTAGCTATAGCACGTAAAAATATGCATTTCACTCTCTTACACGTGGGGCCAAATAGTTATTGTAATAGCTACCTGTAGGACCGAAATGACGACAGAGGGGGGTGAATGTCGATCTTTAAAAATCGCCCCCAACAAGTATCCTCACTTAAGCTTCTTCTCCAATAGCTATGGGAGCTATGAAGAAGGAAAATAAGCCCTCACCGGAAATCACAGACAAGGAAAACCAGATCCAAATGAGCGGTCAAGAAAAATAAAATCGAGAAAGTCGATCGCAGCGGTAGTACCGCCGAGACGAGCGGTAGTACCTCCGAGCGGTAGTACCTCTCGAGGAGCGGTAGTATCAAGACGACGATCGGACTTGTCCGAACGTTCCTACGTTGCCGATCGATGGTCCGAACATAACCGGTAGTACCGCTAGGACGAGCGGTAGTACCTCTGAGCGGTAGTACCTCTCGGGAGCGGTAGTACCTCTCGAGAAAATCAGCAAACAGATTTTCGGGTGGACCTTTGAGACTTGATTTTTGGCTAAAAAGAAGGTTTGCTCTCAATCTTTTGATCCAAGTCCTTACTACAACAAACTAAATAGTAAGGAGACCTTGGGAAATAAGAGAATCAAACCAAGAAGCAAGAATTTCAGATTATGGGTAAAAATCTGAATTTTTGCACAACCCGAGCCAAAAATCAAATTACTCCCAACCGTTGATCCTTTGGCTATGAAATTTTAAGGGTAGCTAATTAATAGCCTCTGGACTCTCCATACCAAATTTCAAGCCATCTCAACAAGGGAATCAAGAGCAGCTCCAAAACCCTAGAAACGAGTTCATGAACAGAGGAAGGCCAAAACTGAAATCGAGAATTAAGCCAAGTTTGCTCTTCTGAAATCGATCAAATGATCTTGTGGCACTAACCCATCATAGAGCAACCCATTTTGGGCCTTCCCAACAAGCAAGAACTCGAAAATCAAAAGCTCGAAATCAACCAAATGGAGCAACGAAGAACAGAGAGAGCACGAATGATAAAAACTTCAGACTTTCATTCATTGATTCACAGAGAATACAGAGGAGTCCCGATACCTCGACTTGATACAAGAGGAATGATTACAAGACTCTTAATCCTCATCTCCTCTCAATCCTCAAGAACACCAAGAATCTCACCACTTCTTGGGAGGAAGAACACACAGAGAGGAGACTCACATAGAAACCATCGTAGAGACACAGAGGAGCACACTCGCCTCTACCACCAACTCACACCAACTAAAGAGCTAAAGGAAACAACCTTCCTAAAGCTTCTTTTGACTCTAAAACCCTAATTCTATCACAAGTGCTCAAGTGGGCATGCAGCCCTCCTCTCCTTTTATAGCGCTTGCTAACTGGGTCTCCGCCTGCTACGCCCGCTACGTCCAACGGAGCCGCTCCGCTCGTGCGACCTTGCGAATTTCCGATTCGCCTCCCGCACCTTCCGAAGCTTCGCGCTCCTTGCCTCGTGCGCCTCGCAACCACCTCGAGTCCACGTCGTCTTCGACACATCCCGACCGTTCGACCTCGCGCCACCGCGCCTAGTCCGGTCCACCGTGTCTCGCCACGACTCTAACTCAACGTCCTGCAGTCACACAGACAAGAAAACACGTCAAATAGCACCGCTCGACACATGAAAGCGTAAATACCATCACACTTACCACAGACGAAGTCCAAACCTGTCGAAACATTAGAATATACATCCTAAGCCCAAATGACCAAGTTTGACCAAAGTCCGACCGAGCCCGATTGCGCCACGCAACGGCTCGACTCCGAACCACTCAAACCAAACTCGACTATCCTAAACCTTTGTCAATTACTCATCATTCACATGGAGTCACGACCACCTGGTCTCTCACTACCTTATTGTATGAACTATTTTTTTGAAGACTATAGATGAAATGGACAAGTGTTATAGCCACTAGTTGGCTATACTATTGTACTTGCTCTAAGAGCAAGTATTATAAGAGGTCAGTGAATTTGTCAGATCTTTGAGGTGGAGGAGAGAGAGGAGGAGAGAGAAGAGAGGTGGGTGAAAGCTTACTGACCAGTGAAGCACAAGAACCAAGAAACTTTGTGAGAGGAAGGGTAGGTCATACGACCTTCATTTGGATGTAACTACTATATGAGTAGGTGATAAGTGAGTCAAAGTATTCATACACCAACCAAGGTCAGATTATAAGACTTGCTCTAATAAATGTTCGGATCGACAGTCTGCATCTTCCCTATACACAACTTTTCTATTTTAACAGGCCTCCTCAATCTCAATCGCTATAAAGACGGCTGTGCTCAAAATGGCTTCAGCTTCTGGCTTTCGGCTTATTTTTTACTATTCATAAATTTCGTCTTTTTCTAAACTTTTGGCTTTTTGTTGAGCTTTTTTGCCAGTTCTTTTTTCCCGTATTTGTTTGTATTATACGTAATGGGCTAACATATTTTTATATTTTTTAATTTTTTTTAAATTTAATTATGCTAAATAAGTCTCTGTCAGCTACAATGTTTTTTCAGCCAGCTACAGTGCTTTTCAGCCATAAGCCACCCAAAAAAAGCCCAAATGAACACCAGGCTTCAATCCCGCAAATAAACCGGACGGCAAATGGCTTTGTGAAGATATTGGCAATTTGATCTTGAAAATGCATGGCGGCTTTGTCTGACATACTGCAAGCCAGGGAAAACAATTTCGATTTAAAAAAATTTGGATCGCTCCAAAAAAATCCAAAATTCAGAAATTTCAGATTTATAAGGGAAATTTTGGCCAAAAAAAATTCAAACATGCAGTTTGAATTCAAGAAATATGATTATATGAAAATAGCAGAATCTCGAAAGCCTTGATGAAATTTTAGCTATGTCTAGGAAATCTCAATCAAATCTTGAAAAAAATTAAAATGGGCAAATCTTTTGGATGAAGTGGGCTTTTCTTGGAGGAGGCCGAGATAAGTGAAATTCACTTAATTTCATGAAATTTCGTCCAAAATTGTTTTCCCTGCTGCAAGCAGCCGCCTTTCTCCTTTTGTCCTCAACGGCCATTGGTGAAGCTAGAAAAACTTTAGTGGGTGTACACGCTACGCGTTCCACACCTTCTTGGATACACCCCAACCTCTGTGCTACGCTTCCTTGAATGCACACTCTCACCTCAGCCTCTGGCACCTCTTGATGTGCGCCCTTGTGGTCATCGACTCGTTGTGCCATGTACCACACATGTTTTGTAACTAACATCCTATAATATATGCTGTCAAACTTTCTAAAGTTTGACTGCTAATATGTTTAAAACTATCTAGATTTATTGCTAAAAATATTTTTGTGATATTATAATTTTATTAGTATATAATACGATAAAGTTATGAATAGGTCAAAGTCACGTCTTGTAGATGATGAAAAATAAAAATGTCACTTAAAAAAGAACAGAGAGAGTAATAAAATATTAGCGCTAGGTAAACCATACTTTGTGAATATTGTATTCACATGGTACTCTAATGTTACTACATAATTATTTGGGTTTTCATCCCATTTAATTGGCTACTTCACATATTTAGTTGGGAAGGCAATATAATTTTATGGTGTCATAACGATAACAAATACCAACATTGACAAATAAATTCCATAGATTTTTATTAGTACACTATGTATGTGTTTGGTTCATGGGACTATGGGAGATGGGATGTGGCGGTCCTCGTTCCAGAGCTGTTTGGTTCAGAGTCGAGTGGGATGGGGGATATCCCTCTAGGGAATATTCTACGAATATACTCTCAAATTGGGGATGCTCCTGTCCCCCCAGAAATGAGGGGATGGTGAGGGATGAGGTGGGACGAGTGGGCCCCACGAGCTGTTGCAATCTCAGAAAAGAGGCTGACAGGTAGACCCCGCATGTCAGATTTGTCATCCCAAACCTTTTGTCCCTAAACCAAACAGAAAACAGGGACCGTCCTATCCCTTGCAACCAAACACGAAACAGGGTCGGTTCTATCCCTAAAAAATGGGTTGGATCCGTCCCGTCCCACCATGACTCTAAACCAAACACACGCTATATAACCCGCATGACAGATCATATACTTTACCACTTGAAAAGCACTTAGGATTTTTAGTACATCTATACATAATAAGACAATATTAATGTGGCCTATTAATATCACATATGTCTTCAAAATTTATAAGTAAAATGTCTCATATAAGACACCTCATGTTAGTTTTGAATCATTGCACTTAGAGTACTGATTACGATGGATAAATAAATAGGGAATCAGGCGCTTGATTTTTTGAGTTAGAAACTAAAAAGCTCCTATAGCTAAATAAAATAAAGCATAGGAACCACCTATTGGTGGCGCGGTAGAGTTGCAGATGTATGACTCAAACTTATTAAGGTTCAAATCTTGGTGTTTCAATAAAAATTTTATGAGGTCACGGATTTATTCCGGCATGCATCTTTCTAGGCCTGTGCTAAGTGCGCTCACTCGCGTGTGTGCGTAATGAGGGGGTGTGTGTGTGTGTGTGTCTTTTTTGTAATAAAAAAACAAAATAAAACACTTTCATACCATTCATATGGTGCCATATAGGCGGAGAAAAAATATGTGACAGGTTGTCTACAAAAACTAAAAGAGGGTATACAATACAATTTGCAACTAATTCTCTCAAACATTATCAAGTTACAATAAAGTCCATCTACAATTATAACATACAGCAAGGAAGGGTATATACATGATTTTCAAAAATTTTGAGAATGCCTGTGCATACCGGCCCACGTCGACGGCGGATCGACTCCGACGAGGACCTGCAAGGCCACCGGCCACGATGAGCACAGTGGATGCCCTAAAACAGAAAAGAAAGCGAGTTCTATCAGGCCACGTTCGCACCGTCGCATGCTGCTTTCCCTGTGCCACGCTAGTCGAGGTGTCGTCCCCCCGGAGGTGCATGTGCTCCGTGCTCGGTGGTGACGGCCACGCACTGATCTAGCTAGCTCCGACATGAGATAGCTCCAGCGACCAAAGCTGAGGTGATTCTGCGGTGCAAGGGCATGGAGTTCCGACACCACTTCATATTATGCGTGAGACATCGGCGAGCCCAAAGGCTCCAATGCACGCAACAATTGCTTCGATCGGCGCGAGCTCAACACTAGCTTCGGCTGGCAGTTGGACCATGAAATACCCCAAAAATTTCAACCTTTTTGAATTTTCCTTGAATTTTGCTTGAATTCTTTTTCCTTCCTAATTTGGCAAGTTCCTGGCAAAAGACGCCTTCCTCTTTTATCATTTTCGCCTCCTCCCTGCGCTGGCGCTCGCGCGCGACGCCGCTTCCCCACCGCCTCTCCCCGCTTGCAGTCACACGCGTCACCTCCTCGCTCTGTCGCCTTGCGGCCGCCGCGCCCCGAGTGTTCACACCTTGCCCGCGCATATGGTCCCACTGGTCAGCCTCACCTCTCCGCTTCTTCCTTGCTATGCGCGCCACCGCCTTCGCGCTCTTCTCTCCCGCCGCAGCTCTCTCTCTCTCTCTCGATCCTTCTCTGCCAGAGCGCCCAAGTCAAAGTGATGTCAGTTGTTGCAGGGGCACAGTGCCACCTCCCCCTCACATCCCTACGCTGCGCCAGAGCTTCCCCTCTCTCTCCCTGCTCGCGTGAGAAGAACGCACCCGGGAGCCCTCACTGTAGCCACCGCCCTACGCCCACTGTAAAAACCTTCGGCCACCATAGAACTCTTTCTGGCACCCTCATACACCTCCTCAAGCCACCGATTGAACTCCCATCACCCCTGTCGCCGGCAATCGTCGCCCTTGAGCCGGTGAACCCTAAAAGCTAAACTCGTGATTTCATCGATTTCATTTCGATTCCTTTTGCTGACACCTTCTCTGTTGCCCCTTGATTACATTGGTGAACTTCCCGGGACAAGAGCATTCACCAGGAGCTCGGGCGGCGAAGATCCTCGTCGACCGAAAAGCCCTCCCCGTGGCCAGCCTATTTGAGTCACTCCCAAGTGGAACCACTGCTTCTATCATGCTCCTGGTAGTCCCTAGATGGAGAAAAGACCACCAAATTCGTCGGAGAACCACCAAGGTCCCTTAGCGCCGCCGTGGAGATGATCCCCTTTCCGGCCGCCGCTAGTCACCATCTTTCTCCCACTCGCCATCCCAAGTACTAAAATGAGTTCCCGAGCTCACATCCTATCCTCTGTGAAATCCATTCCCTCTCTGAAGCCCCGGTGCCGCTGCCTCGTCGAGACCGGCGCACTCTGTTTCCCGCCGGGAGGAACCGTCTGGAGGTTGAAGACGACCTCCCGGGGGCAACGTGGCGTCATCTCGACCATCCAAGCAGCTCCATCCAAGCCGTCCAAATATATTTGAATCCGGGCCGTAGATGCCCCGCAGCCACTCCATCCGAGCGCTCGTATCCGCGAGATCGCTGCCGTCCACGCTGGCCACGCGTTGCCCATCGGGCGGACGTCGCGCGCGCCCTGGCATTCGGCGGCGCGGCATGGCATGGGCATGCGGCTCGGCTGCTCGGCGCGTGTGCGCGAAGCCGTCGGCCGATGGGCCAATTCAGCTGCACGGGCAGGCTGGGCTGGGCCGAACTATTCACAAGACGAGCCCAGAACTGTTCACTAGTGTTTGGAAAAATCCAGAAAAATCCCCAAAAATTCCAGAAAAATCCAAAAACCCCAAAAATCTCAAAAATACACCATGTTGACCAGATTAATGCCCTGAATTCAAATTTGACCTCCATTACTTCAAATTCAAATTTTATTAATTTAAATCTCACCCTTCTACCAAAATCAATTCCAAATAAATTCAAACTTTCCATTTTGCCAATTTAAATCCTGATAAAATCCAAATCCACCCAATTTAAGGATCGACCATCCAATTCTAAATGTCTATCTTTTATTCTCAAAATCTGTCCAAAACATATACCTCTTTTAATCGCCCTAAACCTATCTAATCCAATTTTAGCCCTGTCTACGACCCAAACACAGTTGAACTCCGACTACCCAACCCCAACCCATTTCTTTTTATACTCTTTCTTGTTTTTAATTACATTTTGTTCCCAGCTTGCATCTCGCAAAGCAGGAACTTATTTGACCTTGTTTTTTTTCCGCTAGTGACGGACCAAGCGAGTTGGTCAACTGAAGCACATCAAAGGCAGATGAAGTAAATTTGAAGCTGATCAAGAAGACCAAGAGCAACAGAAAGAAGGCAAGTCACATGTTTTTTATCATATTGAATCCCATGAAATTTACATTATTTATTTAATGTATTTTCATTATTGATAGTTGTGAAATGATAGTTGCTTAAAATAAATGTCTAGAATGACATGCTAACTAGATAAATCCTACCACCGATAAAAGCCCTGTTTACTTTGATGACCACATTCACCTTGACAACCTTAGTAATTAGTAGAATATTGTATAAATATACATAGAGCATCTCATTCAACATCTTGTACTACTAAGTGATTTTGGCCGTGGACCAGTAGAATTTGAAAAGACTGGGACCTAGGGTAAAGAGGTTGGTGGGGCTCCGTGCGGCGGACTTAGCCCACCGCTTTACCTTAGGGTTGGATTTCGGGTAGAGAGGTTGGTGGGGCTCCGTGTAACGGACTTAGCCCACCGCTTTACCCTAAAATTGGACCTAGGGTAGAGAGGTTAGTGGGGCTCCGGGTAACGGACTTAGCCCACCGCTTTATCCTAGGATGAAAGCTGGTTTGGATCAGGGTTCACAATTTCGGCGAAATTTCGTCGAAATTTCATTTATCTCATCAATTTTGTTACCCTCCGAGAAGAAAACAACTCGGTCAAAAAATTCGTTTCAATTTGAATTTTGCATCCTTAAGAGTTTTGGAAAACAGCCTAGAGAGCTATCAAAGCTCGTATCACAGTGGAAAAGTCTGTTGTCATGCTCCTTGTTGGCCAGGGATCGAATCCCACATCAAGCAAACAATTTTTTTCCCAATTTTGTCTCACTAACACGTTGGTCCCACAAGCAAAAAATTGAGTAAAAACTTCAGGTGCTCGTGGCGTGTTTCGAACCCGGGTCAAATGGCAAGGACAAGGTCTTCCGCTAGAGTAGAGCAATTCTTGCGTTGTACATGTGAATTCTAATAAATATATCCCATATTTAAAGTTTATAAATTCAAATTCGATCTAAATTTGACCGAATTTTTTTACCGAAATGACGAAATTTCGTTCAATTCGTTCCTTTCGCCCACCTCCGAATTTTTTTTCAAAACGAAATTGTTTTCCCTGGTTTGGATTGGTGAAAAACATGAGGACAAAAACCTTGTGCCAAGTAAAAGACACAGTGATCGCCCAACCATAGGTGTTGACTTGTCAACTCTGGTTTAGTAGCTGCTCAACTTAAGTGAAGCCCTGCATTAGGAGTCGGTGTGGATTGCAATCCAGACTAAGACAACGATAGGTCCCCACAACATGGGCCTGGCGTTCCGTGGTGGCCAACGGATACCCGAAGGTGTGCAGGTTCCTAACCTATCGGGTGGAGTGTATACCAAGGGTTGAGCAGCGAAAAGACCCGGTTCCTTAACTCAGTCATGAGGGTTAAGGATGCATGTGGGTAAAGTTGGGCAACTCTGTAGAGTGAAATAAATGGTATTCGAATACGCCGTGCTTCCGGTTAATGAAGTTGTGTTAATTGGGTGATTCCAACAATGAGGCATAAGTAGTGTTTTTGATGTTGTTAATCTGAGTAATGATGAAACTTTGTCTGATAACAAAACCCCCTGATCTTAAGGAGCAAACGTTTTAATTTTATTTGTTTGCAAATAAAATTGCATCCACCTCATAATAAAAACAACAATATTCCCTTCCCTTGAGAATATCCTGGCAAGTAGATATATAGTATTTCCACATGTGATTTGCTGAGTACGGTGGTTGGTACTCAGTCTTGCAATATTTCCCCCCACAACAGATACCAGAAGAAAAGAAGATGCTGCCAGTGTTCGTGTTAGGGTTACAACTGCACTCAAGTGTTCCTATGGAGTTTCCTTCGGCCCTTCTGTATGTAAGTTACGTTTTGGGCTTAGACGCCCGTATTGCTATTAAAATTGGCCAATAGGTCTTATTTCAATCAAATTAACATCTTTTAATTGTTCGTGAGCAGGCATGATACACCTTTCATCCGCAACTAAACTCCTGGGCGGTTGCGGATAGTAAGACGTCCCTGTTCCCAAAAATGAGGGCGTTACAGAATGGTATCAGAGCATGCTTGACTGTAGGTTATAACCCTAAGTATAGGTCTGGTTTCGATAGGAATACGATTCTACAAAATCTTAATTTCTGATACAAAAGAATTACAAAAATCATAAGTAATATTGCTGTCCCATTCTTCTCGCTGTCCTATTCTTCTTCCTATGTCTGCCTTATCTTTCTTAGATATGCATTAAAAGTTTTCATTTTGGACTTGTCGAAATCCCAAAAACACGAGTAGTCGTTTAGACTAATTCTTTACTGTAAGTCTTGACCAAACGGAACGAAAGCTAACTTTAATGGAAGTATTAAGAATGGTGTTGAGAAGGATAGCGCGAATGCCCTGACCAAAACTTTCCCTTTTGAAAAGTTGAGGTCACCATTCGAGTAGGCAATACATAGTGCCCGTTTAATTTCCTTGATATAACGGGTAAGCCCATTTGAGTAGACGAAGTTTTCTGATTGTAATAATAGCCAAATTGCATTACTAGCCTGTTAGGCTGCTATATAAGCAATTTGTGCAAAATTAATTTCTGGTTTTAAGTAAAGTTTATGTGGAACACTTTTCTACTCCTACCTTACTTCGTCTCAGTTCGTACCTATATTCTTCTGTTCTTGTTCTTGTTCTTTTCTCATCTGTCAAGCTCTAAATCTTGGAAGAAATTAAGTGTAAATTCTTTGATTGCAGTGAATAGGTTAAATCCCATTCAGAAGAACTGCAGGAGAATAGATGAGCCATTAAAGGATTGAATTATGATGTGATGAATAACCAAAGGTGTTAGAGGAGTTATGTTTGATTATCAGAAAGACTTAATAGTGTGAATTCTAAGTGGATGAAACGGTGAAATTTGTTGGATTGGATTAACTAGATAGACGTATAAGCTGAATTTTGAAGGAAAAAAATACAATGATTGGATTTCAGGTTTAATGAATGATAATGCTCGTAGCGGATACTAGTAATGGTGATTACTGGATTATAATACTAATCAGGGCATGATTCTCGGTGAATGTAAGTGGCAGTGAATTAACTTAGAAGTAAAAAAATAGATAATTATTGGGTGAGTAGACTGAGATTATGAACCAACGATGAGAGGACTGAGATTTCTAGGACAATTTTGGTGCAAACGGTATTGGTGGACTTAAGATAAAAAATATTGGAGTATAAAAGCCTTAAAGTCAGATCAATAGGGTTGTGATTAAAATCGGATTTAGGCTGAAGCTAGATAGTCAAGATTTGATTAATGAAGTTAAGGGGTTGCAATAAAAATTTTGTATTTAAAGGATCAAATAAATGAAGGTAATTGTTTGGAGTCTTAGATAACAATGGGGGCGTTACAGACCAATTTTAGATTCAACGAAATGTTGGTAGCCTAGTATATATGGATCCAATCTGGCCTTCAAGATTTTAAATTCAAGCATATATAGTTCTAACAGAGGCTTCAAAACTAATGCTGTCACATGTCGTGGTTTGGTGGAGGTCCAACTTGATAGGCAAAAAGGCTTGATCTTACAGGTATTTTTTTTCCATCTAATTGTAAAGTGCTTTTATTGAGAAAGGTTACTCATATCTCCTACTAGGACTCAAAATTTTTTAGGACTAAATGGCGGGATAATCCCACCTGAACAATTTATTATAACTCGAAGAAATTTGAATTCTTTAAGAATTTGATGAAGTGTGCCAAAAGGATTCATATTCTAATCCTACTCGCATAACAATTCCTACTTCCCTTGGATGAGGACATGTGTGTGTGGGGGGGGGGGCGCGAATTATATAAAGCCACGAGGTGTGGCTATTGCAACCCAAGAAACCAAGAGAAACTCATCCAAAACAAGGTGGAAGCAATTAGGGGTGCACAAGAGAGTTAGAACTTATGTTATTCTTTAACACTAAATTCTTGTATAGAAATCAAAAGAATAGACAGGATTGTGAGAGAGTGACAATCTCTTACTCTTTTGATGTTATGTTTAAAGAGTTTGTGATTGGCTTTGGCAAATCTTTTTATCTCTTGTCGTCATTATTTCATTGTCGTTAACATGGTTCTTAGATTTGTCTACCTATTTTTTATACTGTGCACTCTTGTAATGTATCTCACAATATCAAATCTTATCCGACACTACTGTGTATAAGAAAGGATTTCAAAGTATAACAGTTTTAGGCTAGCTAAGTTGGGTCTGATAATATGTGTTATGTCAAAGTATTGTTGTTACTGTGAGGGAATTTCGGTAATTTTCCAATTAAAAAGGGGAAAAGAAAAGAGAGAGTGACAGGTGGGGCCCACCTGTCGGTGGGCCAGCAGAGGCGATAAGGGGAGGAGACGCAGTCTCCTCCTGTGTCCAGCTCCGTGACGGTTTGCCTCTCGCGTGCACTTCGTCTCTCACGTGCGGGGCAGCTGCATTTGCGTCATCCGGGCGAACGAGTCTTGTGACGACGGTGGCGAGGGAGGCGCCACCGGCGCGGACGCTTCGGCGTCAGCCGTGGTAGCAGCCCTCCGCCCCGCTCCCCTATTTATGCCACCTCTCCTCTCTTTGGTGACCGAATGCAAGAGTAAGTCCTCCCCTCTCCGATCTCAAATCCCTCGCTGTGATTCTTCGATCTTGAGTTCCGGGAGCCGCCAGCCAGGTTTTCTCTGGTGGCCGTCGGCTGAGGAGCTCAAATCGGTGTTCTAGGGTTTTTCCCCGTGCGGTTTCCTTGAGCCTTTCTTTGATTTGGCCAAGAGGGAAGGTTGATATAACCCTAGAGACTTATTTGGCTCGGGCTTGTGCTGTGTTTGTGGGAGATTTGTGATCCGTTTTTGTTGTTCGCGAGCGCTTTCAGCCGGAGCTCTCGGTGGTCTTGTGCGACATAAACCCTAACCCTCATCTCCGGCGTCGGCTTCCGAGGTTGGAGTGAGCATTATATCTCCGTCTACCACACACCTCTTCTGCGAGCTACACAGGGGGTGCTAGGTTTTCTAGGACAGCGTCATGTGCATGCCTTGCCTTTTCTGTTTCTTCACGGTGATTTCGAATATCACCTCTACTGTGAGTATATTGTCTGATTGATTCTTTGCAACTTTGTGATCTATTTCACTTTTCTGTGAGTATAACTAGCTGGAAGATTGCAAAGAATTTCCTGTTAACTGCTTGCTCTGTGATGAAGTGATATAACACTGAGATTGTATATGGATGTGATGGTAGATTGATCTTGAATTTTAGCTAAATCTGTTATTCTCCATTCACTAATCTTTGAACTTGCTGTCCATGTCATAATCTCTGTTTTAGATTTGGGCAGCGGTGAGTTTACTCTGTTCTGGACTGTGCCGAAAACTCTTAAATTGTTAAATCAATAGCACTGTCTGAGAGTGCATGGAAGATTGATTGTTTTACTACTTCTGCACTATCCAGTTAGCTGTTCTCTTGATTTGTAGATTCTTGGCGGTAGCAGAATTAATTCTAGCTCAAGATCTAATCTATAACTGTCATATATAATCAAGATTAGATTTGTCATGGTGGAGATGGCCAAGATTAAATCTTGTGCAACTAGTCTTCTGAGAGCACCTTATAAAATTCAATTTGTTAATTCAATGGCTTACAAGATTCATATGATTATATGTTGATTAAGTCATTGCTATGCCATATTTGTCATACGTGAACTTTTATTATTATTGCTGAAATTAAAATTGAAAATATGCTTATATCACAAATTTTACAACAAGTACTAGCTAAGAATATGGTAGGAGTCCTCAGCTTCACATCTCTCTCTCCGCGACTTAATCAACATATAGTTAATAGAGAGAGAGGAGAAGTGAATAGTGACGGTGCGAAGCTTAGTCATTGAGGCGATGCAGCACAGATATTGAAGCTTGGATGGATAAGGTTTAAGCTGGATTAGGCTAAGGATCAAGGGGAAAATATTTGAATTATTTGCAAAAATTCGATTTGTTTCACCATAAACCAAAAGACATAAGTCGCAGCCTTAAAAAGAATCCACCCATAGCATCATTAGGAACCCGCGAAAGCTTCTTCTGAAAGCAGGCTTCACGAAGAATTGATTCAGACATTTTCAGCTTTCGGTTGGAGGATTTTCATGAATCTCTCTACAGTTGGCCACTTCGAGTCCTATGTTTATCGCACATAGAAATATGTCAAGCCCAAATAACATATTGCTGGGCTGGGCTCGGGCTCGGGCTCTTCATAAGAAACAGGTAAAGAGAAATAGGGGAGTTGGGCCCAGATGTAAAGTTGTAAACATACAGGCGGAAGAGCTGCTGCGTCGTCTTCTACCACTTTGCGAAGAAACGAGGAGACGGAGCTCAGAAGAGGAGACGAGGGGAGCGAGCTATGGATGCTTCTTCCTCTATCAACAACCAGCGGCTGCAGACAGGCCCTACCAGAGGTAGTTTGCTGCTAATCATCCACTAAACCTCTGGACCTAGACCTGACCTTTTGCGGAATCAGAGATCCGGAAACCCCGTTTCTTGCTTGATTCCCTGGTGATACCATTGGCCCATCTGCTGATCTAGCTAGTACCCATGTCTGTCTGGTCGATGCCTAGCCATCTGTTTTTGTTTTGTTTGCTTTTGCGATGACTTTCTGTGAAGACCTGACATTTTATTCCTTTTTAACTTAGGGAAAAATATTTTTCTTATCTTTTTTTTGCCCATGAACCCTAAATCCTTTCTAGCGTGGCCCACTCAATATCTGTTCTTTGTAGCTTTTGATTTTGATTTTTGATTTATCTGAAAATTAAAAAGTCAAACTTCAAATTAGAGTAACTTGTTGAGACGGATTCTGTAAATGACTTCTCGAATTCGAAATCTTAAATATTATCTATATCGACGCCTTCATCATTAACTGTCGTATAAAAAAATACAGTAAAAAAATCATTGACTATAACAAAACACCATCAACCATAACCTCAAAACACCCTTTTTAGCTTTGTGCTTATGGCTTGTGACTCATTTTAGTTTTTTAGACTTTTTTACTTTTTCTTTTTTCTCTTTATTTCTTTGTATTTTAATACTGATGTAATTCTTTTAATATTTAATTACATAGGATAAATTGATAATAATTATAATGTCAAACAAACAATAAGCTATGACAGCAACCACGTGCTCCGTAGCCCGTTAAGCACGTGCGGGCCTGAGAGGCGCAGGGCTGGTCGAGTCGTTCCGGATCCAGATCCAACGGCTGACATCTCGTACCATCTCAAAACAAACGGCATCGCATCCGTCCACGTGCGGACACCTCGCCCATCGTCCCGTACCCCTGCTGCAACAAAACGTTTCCTCCGCTCCAGAAAAGGAAGCGAAGGAGAGAGAAGCAGAGGCCTCCCTTCCGCTCCCCCACACCACCACCTTCCCAAATTTGAGCTCCCCGATCGCCCTAGCGATTCCCCTGCATCCGTAGCGGAACCCTAGGAACCGCTCGCCGTCCCCGCCGCCATGAGCCGCCGCAGCAACAGCGAGGCGACCATCGACATCGACAGCGAAGATGGTGAGCCGGGCCGAGCGCCGCACCCCCTTTCCTTTTCGCTGCTGTTTTTGGATTTGTTGTCTGTGATTGTCCGGCGTTTCTTCATCTGGTTGTTGCGGCTGTGGGTGGGTGTCGCTGGTGGGGGGGGGAATGGCGCTAGGGTTCTTTGATTGATTGTTGGTTGGTTAGATATAGGCTGCTCCCTGTTCTGTTTGGGTTTAGATGTGTTGCTCCTTGTTTAGTTTCTTGGGAATGGATGAGCTTTCTGAGTTCGCTGGTGCCTCAGATTTTATTTTTTTTAGTTTAATTTCGTGCTGTTTCTGATGGTTAGTCGGAGAACAGAGCCTGCTCCCTGTTTTGATTAGACGGTTGATTCTTGGTTAGCATCTTGTAAATGGACTGGGTTTCTAGGTTCACTGGTGCCTCATATTCTTTTATTGGTACAATTTCGTGCTTGTTATGATGGTTAGTTGGAGAATAGAGACTGCTCCCTGTTTTGATTAGACGATTGATTCTTGGTTAGCATCTTGGAAATGGACCGAGTTTCTAGGTTCACTGGTGACTCGGATATCTTGATGGCCGTACCTGTGCTGTTGTCTATTCTTTTGTTTATAGAGGGCTATATCTAAATTAAGGCCACTGAAGATGCATATTCGTATGCATAAGCTTTCTTGAATAGGTCCGTCGCTCCATTGCACCATTTCAGCGGCTTATGTGTCGGGTCATGTTGGGATATGGTGGTTCGTTTCCCCGAACAACGCTGATTACATGTTGCATGGCTCGATTCTGCTTTCTGGAGCTTGCATAGGTAAAATTTTAGTGCGTAGAGCCTTTGCATTGTTGGTTTAATGCGTATATCACCTATAGTTAGTATAGATCATGTATACATAAATGTGTCTGTGTTTTTATACTAGTTTAACCGCATATAGGGCAACAGAGAAGGGTGCATTGCATTTAAGCACTAAGCGGTGGTGTGATCTCTCACTTGCCGCCTTTTTGAACATTTAGTCACTGTTCATAATTTTCTTCCTTTTATTTCGGCAGCTTCTATGATTTGGTTAGTTATATATGGGAAGTGGTATGACTTGTGGTTCGCTAGTTGCTTGGGTTTCTTATTAGTTTTTTTTTTCAGAATTTCAGGCTGGAGTTGGAGGATTATAAGTCGTTATAATTTCTTGGCTCTTTGCTAATTTTGAGGGTTTAATTCTGGATGTCGATTACCAAAAGGCTATTAGTTTAATGGTTGCTTAGATTTGTTGCCACATTCTGGTATGATGGCTAAATTACTAATTTATTAACACGTGTGTTTTGCTAAAAGATATGATTATATCTTCAGGTTATGGTTTAGATATGTAGTTTTTGTGTTGGTTTATAAGATTTGTATCCTAATGCATTGGAGGATCAAGTTTTAGGCTGGTGCCTATCTCATACATTGGAAGTTTTAACTGAAAAGATTGCCTGTGCAACTTGATTAAGAGGATCAGATTATTAATTTGCTAGTTTCTTGTATTTCTTCTACTAGGATTATGTGTTGTAGGTAGGATAAATGTTTGCGTCTTGGGAAAGTAGATCATATCATTACTCATTTGTTTACGATTTCTCATTTTCCTGTCTGTTTCTAGAAGGTCACATAACTATGCTCATTATGCTTGTGCTAAGTATTATTACCATTTTAGTGCAGTAGTAGTTTAGTTCACCATTCCCATTCTGTTCCTGCATGTAGGAACATTTACATTGTTGATGGTGTGCTTGTGTTGATTTCTTTCTTTTTGGTTGCTTTAGATGTATGGCCAGCATAATTGAACAGTGCTTTAGCCTGGATGAGTGTTTTGTCACGTTTCAGAACATGGTGATGATTCTTATAATGGAAGGTTGCAAAGATAAAAAAAGGTAACATTTGGAGAGAAAGGAGGATACTTACAAAAGGGATAATTTCTTGTTTGAAACTGGAAGGTTTTGTTTTCTGTGATGTATGAACCAGAGTTTTGCCATTTTCTTTTGATAGAAAAAACTGACCCTCTAAAGGTATGAACATAATCACTGGTTGTTCATTGTGCTAGATGCTTAGTCTTATATCTTATTTGATTTTAATTCGCCACTAAATGCGACTTTTAAGATGATTTCCTAACTGAATAACAAAACAGAAGGAGAGGAATGAATTTTAAATGCATATGATTTACTGATGGTGGATCTACTTGCGATATGCAAAACATATGATGAATGTCAGAGGAACTTCTGGCTACACTTTTAGCACGGCTAACTAAGAACTTTGTTACATGAGATTTGTGTTTAAAAGATTATGAGTGTGTATCTTGAGTATAATGTTATTTCTATTTTTCCGTGCGTAGAGTGCAAAAGCAAGCGTTCTCGAACATGTAGAAAGCCAGCGGTGAAGACTTCTGGGAGCTCCAAAGATGTATTGCCCTCCTTTTATGATGCCGTCCCCCCAGAAAGAGCTCAAAGAATCTCAAAGCGCATTGCAACTAGCAGGAGGGACAAAACAAATAAAGACAAGTTGGACACTGATATTTTTGAATTATACTTAGAGTATGTCCTGCCTCTGTCTTTCTTTTCTTCTTCTTCTTTTGATTAGTTGGTCTTCTTATTTGCTGTTATATCTTCGTGCATAGGGATCTCTGGAAGCGCATAGATGAAGACAAGAAGAGTGCTTATACATACTTCGATTCGTTATGGTTTAACATGTACAACAGCGGGCATAATAAATCAAATGTCCTTAAATGGATAAAGGCTAAGAAAATATTTTCAAGACAATATGTTTTTGTGCCTATTGTTTGTTGGTAGGTTACTCTCATTATTACCTTGTGGAATCACTTATGATTGTCAAATTTATATTAAATTTCCACTTTCTTGACTGTAGGGGACACTGGAACCTCCTTGTCTTATGCAACTTTGGTGAGGCAAACCCACGCATGCTGCTGCTGGATTCACTTAAAACGACAAATCCAACGAGGTTGAGATCAGCCATCAAAAGGTCTGATATTCCTCCCTCTCTAAATCCCCAAAATAATTATAAAAAGGGTCTACTTGATAATATATTCACATATTTTTCTGTAGTATGGTTATGCCTACTGGCAATTCGAAATATTAAAACACAAGATGTTGTTCCTTTTTGGTCTATACGGGTATGCTGCAATACATTGTTGAAACAACCAAACAGCTGTCATCTACTTACAGCTTTAGAAGTGGGAATGAACTTCGGGAGTCCATAGACTTACTGTCTGTAGACCTTAATGGATTGGATCTTATTGAACTTGGACATATTCAAAATTAGGCCAGTATAGGCTTTGGATACTTGGATATTAATTGAATGGATTATGGGTTATCCGATGGACATCACACTCATCCATCATGGCCGCCTTGAGCTGCCGCCTCAGCATGCTCCCTGATGAGGTCTTAGTCTATGTTGGCAGAAATTATTTGAATTATGCAGTCCTATACTTTCGATAGCACATAAATGGAAACTTATATTTTGCTTAGAATCTCCTAGTTTTATTAGCTTTCTTTGCCGGTATACCAGATTCATTGTTGATATTTTGAAAAACGAAGAGCGGGAAGAGATCGAGCAGTTCAAAAACAAAATCCATCTTGAGTTTCCTGAGGTATGGTGTTTAACATCTTGGCGTGTATTTTTAGCTTCTAGATCATTGCTTCTGATTTGAATTTCTTATCATGGTACTTAAACAACTTTGCAGGTGCCACAGCAAAATGGGGATGAATGTGGTATATATGTTCTTTACTTCATCCACTGTTTTCTTCAAAACAGAAAACTGGGAGAAGATTTGAGGCAGCTGGTGTGTCACACATTTCCACCTTTACACAACTTTCCTTTTTGTACCTTGCAAGTGTTTTACTAATTTGTTTTTATCTGTATGAATTATTCTAAGGATGGCATGTTCGATTCAGAGGAACTAGAGAACTTCCGCAAGGATATTCATTCATTCCAAGCGTATGGTTCTCCTGTTGTCTTTATTTTGTGTGTGCGAAATTGTGATCTTATTGCCCTTTTTATGCTTCTGCAGGAATAGGAATACCAAAATTGCAGAGTAGGGTGGATGGCAAGATCGCACCAAGTATATGCAGTTGTTATCAGGTAATGGAAGATTGGTGCTTATTATGAAATCATTTCACCTTCTTTTATGCTCTTGCCTGTTGTGTTACTTATCAATTTATTTCTCTTACTGACCTAGGCAACATCATACAATATCTAACTACATACAAATACCGACTTGCATCTTCCCTGGTGGCACATTCTGAGGAAGTTTGAAGATTGTCGATAATCTGTTGGTAATACAGTTTGTGCAGTCAAAGAGAAGGATGGCGTTTTGTCCAAGCAGAGAGCTTCATTGACAATTAGCACCTAGTTCGCCATACAGAATCTACAGTGTTTCCTTTACTTGAAAAAGTTATATTTTTATATTTAGTGTATTGGAATGTTTTAAGTTTGTAGTTATGTGTTATCTGGAATTGCTGGGTGGGATTACTGTCGCCCTTTTAGATAAAATGTTAGCAGGGGGATATATGATCTGTATTGATGTTTGTATTCACATTCAAGAGATTACTGTCGCCCTTTCAGATAAAATGTTAGCAGGGAGATATATGATCTGTATGGATGTTTGTATTCACATTCAAGAGATGTTGTATGCCCCTCATCTGGATAATACCATTATTGTTATTTATGCATTGAGATGGTGTCAATAATCTGAAATTAGCAGCATGTTGTGAGGTGTTTCAGTATAAGAACACTCCCTAAGAACAGAAACTCAGCCAATGATCGTGTGATGTAGCTGTCATGTCACAGATAAATCAGATAGGTACCATTGCTGATATCATGCTACAGAGTGATCAGATATGATACCATTGTTGCTATGATGCTACAGGGAGATCAAATGTTTTTTTCAGCTTTTAAAAACTGTTTTTTGGCTTTTTTATAATAACTAACTTTTAAATGGAGTATCTTTTCAAGATAGGGTCTACTAGTTAATTATAGTACATACTGTACTAACTTCATTTATATCAGTAAAACCACAAATGAGTTTCTATTACTCTGTAATATCTCGCATCAACAGTCCAAAAGCCAAAAGCTGTAGCCAAAAACTATAAGTTTCAGCAAAAAAGAACAAGCTATGATCCCATTGTTGCTGTCATGCCACAACAAAATCAGATCCCATAAGATGCCACAACAAAATCAGATCCCATAAGATGTATGTGGTGACAATGAGCTTGCACATTCTTGTGTACCATTGTTTTTGAAGTGATGCATATCCTCCTATGAAGTGATCGAGATGCAGAGTCGGTGTCCTAGAAACTTTAGAACAGTCGAATAAATTTGGTGTCTTTGTTCATGACAAGGACTTTTCTTGATGCTTGATTGCTTGTTCCTGTTAGTTGCTGTCTGTTGATGTTAATTTAATGACTATGAATAGTTTAGTAAGCAAAGAAGTCCATCCAGATTTGTTCATTACATGGACTTTTCTTGAGGCTTGATTGCTTGTCGCTCTTAGTTGCTGTTTGTTGATGTTTAACTTAATGACTATGGATAGTTTAGTAAGCAAAGAAGTCCCATCTAGATACTCAGATACAGGGCACGGGCCATAGCTGCAAAGCAGATCACATTCTATGAGCCAGTCAGTCTAATCTATGTCCTTGTAATTTTCTTGAAATATATTCATTTTGATATCATATTTAGCAAATATAATTTGGATAGCTAGATCAATCGACTAAGCAAGAAATTTGGAATTTTTTATAATATCGTCCGTGTTGATCTCAAGCGTTCATTTCAAACCCAAGGGCTCCTGAGCACGGCAAGGGACATGTTGCCACTGCCGACAACTCAAAAATAAAATGCAGTTTATTTTGTTTGGTGACGGCTACTTCAAAGTTTCAAGTCAAATGTTGTCGTAGCTTCCTAGGTACAAGGTTGTCATGTCTCTTACTTTCCTACAGCACGTTGCGTTTGAACACCCGATTAACCCGAGTGATCAATGACTAATGCAAGTGTTTATTTATCCACAGCAGGAACCGGAGTAAATGTAGCCAAACATGTCGTTCTCCTCGAGGGAACAAATTTATGTGTTTTTCCATTTGGAACTGCTTGGATGGACCATATGAGATCTTATACCCCAAAGAGCATCTCGTTGGAATAATCAGTTGCAGACATATATATCCACACCTGGGGATATTATTTTTATTAATTTTTTTAGCTTACGATATTTTCATGGTTGGCTGCACTGAGCATATCTTGGCCACTTGCCAAGTTCCTACAAGCAAAGCCAAATCTGCATAAAACCATTCTAATCGACGGCCTCTATCTCCTCTTTGGAATCCTCACCATCCTTTTGCCTCCATAGAAGACATAGACGCAATGTTCGTCTTTTGCATTGGGCGAAACTACTATTGTTTTGTAATCTCATCGCGGGACAAATGAATTCGAGCATATGAGAAAATAAAATGATTGAAAGATGAACAGTTTCGGTTTATTCATAAATCAGAATGCATTTTGTCGGCCTACACATGTGAGAGATTGATGCATCGAGATTGATACCCTTATGTAGCAATGAGATGGAAAACTTAGAGCTAACTAACTAAGCCTAATATTTGAAAGAAAAAAGTACAAAATGAAGCCCTACTCGTTTGAGCTTTAACTTATGACTTCTTGCTTATTTTCACTATTTATAAATTTTGTTTTTTTCTGATTTTTTTGCTTTTTTGCCGGTTTTTTTTTCCCGTATTCGTTTGTGTTGTCCGAGATGAGCTAACATATTTTTCTAGTTTTAAATTTTTTTAAATTTAATTACGCCAAATAAACCACTTTCAGCTACAGTAAAATTTCAATCAGCTACAGTGCATTTTCAGTCATAAGTCACAGCTTTTCAGCCTAACCGAGCAGGACTAAATCTTTTCTTTGCATTCCAGCCATTTTATGTGCCAATGCTATCATGGATTAGTGAGCTGTAGCAGACTAGTCGCATACAGAAAAGAGACGATCTGGACCACCAAGAAAAAAGAGCGAAATCCTTCATGTAAGAGCTGGCCTGTGGAATAAAAAGAGCACTAAATTGGTACGAAAGAGCTTTTACATGATCTTTACAGTATAAAAGAGAAAAGATTAGGTATGGGTTCAACTTATCTACTCACGCTATATGTTCGAAAATAGATATATTGGTCTAAAAAAATGCCAAGAATTGGTTTTGTAATAGCACTTGCAAAAAATGTATAAAAAATTCCAATGCCAAATATAATTTCATTATTTCTATGTGTCCACTATATATCTTGTTGCATAGTACAACACAAAAAAAGTGAAAATTGGTTTTTTTTTCTTGTTTGCCCTTAATTCATCACGTCTTCTCTCCTATATTTGTAAGTAATATTATCCTAAACTGTTATGTTTCTTGTTCCAGAGTATTCCGCTCGGTTGGGCTGAAAAGCTGTGGCTTATGGCTAAAAGTGCACTGTAGCGGCTGAATTTTTAATGTAGTTGAAGGTGTCTTATTTGGTGTAATTAAATTTAAAAATATTTAAAAATAGAAAAAATATGCTAGCTCATCATGGACAACGCAAACGAATACAGGAAAAAAGAACCGGAAAAAAGCTCAAAAAACCAAAAATTCAGAAAAAAACAAAATTTATGAATACTGAAAAATAAGTCGGAAGTCAGAAAAATTTATGATATAGATGGTTATTTTTCTTTTCTCTCTTGATTTTTATGATCGTCTTCATCTTTGTGCCTTGCCGGTTCACACTTCCTAAATCCCATCTCGTTGTCATCAAGGGCATCACATGTACAGACGTTATCAGACTATCCGAGGACCAAACTATAATGCAAACGATCATCTTGCGTAGATTAGTAGCCTAGAAAGAGTACAATTTCATTTTTCTTTTAGGATGTACGAGAGTAATGAAAATGCTGGCTGCCGTAGAGGATCCCACCTGCCTCAGCTGAATCTGCGTGCCATCATTAATCCGAGACTCCCCACGCATATACTGACATTACATAGAGCCACACGCCTCCTGACTCCCACGTCCGGATCTTCCATGGAAACTGCTTGGTGGCCCCGATTTACTCCCAAGCTAGCATCGCATCACAGGGGTTCGCTTATACCCGAGTCAAATCAGTGCAAGGCGCTACCTTCGGTCTGTTTTTTTTTTTTACTTTTGATTTTTGTTTTTAGTTTTTTAAAAGTCAAAAATCAAACGTCGAGCTATCTTTTAAAGTGAATTCTCTAAATATTTCTTTAGCCTAAAATTATATATGCTATTTATATCTTATCTTTACCATCTATTATCGTATTAAAAAATACATACAGAAACTATCAAACATAACCCAAAAAAACACCCGTTGTCAATTGTCATAGCTCTATGACGGGATCCTATTGCTCCTAACACTCCAACCATACATTGTATCCACACACGTGTGTCGATGGAATATCTTGAATCGGAGTTCTTATATTCCTTTATGAATATTTATATATGTATATATAGGGTTGATTCTTTTCGATTACAACTAATATTTTATGATTATTTCTGATGATTTTTTATTATACCGCGAATGCTGGTGCGAACGAACCGAATACCGATAAGCCACTTCGAAAAGATTAGCTCAATTCTTTTGGGTTTATGCTTAGGCTTTGGCTTTTATTTTTATAGTAACTCGTCGTTAAACGATGTGTTTTTTAAGACGGAGTCTATAAGTAAATTATAAAAATTGTGGTACAAACTACTGAATTCATCTGTACCAGACAAAATCACATGTGACTATTTCTCTCTGCGTACTGCCTCTCACGAACATATCAGAATTAAAAAACCACAATAATAAGACATAAGCCTCAGCCCAGAAAAATCCACCTATTGTCTCGATGAGCTGCTTTAAAAAGATGGTAAAGAAGTTATCCTAGTTGTTAGCTCGAGAGAAATCATAAATCATAAGTTATATATTATAACTAAAAAGGCTACATATTTAGGCTCTCTTTGACGCCGTGGTGGCTTTCAAATTATTTTATTTAAATATCTTTGTTGGAGATAACAACAAAATCTTGTTAGAATTGGGAAAAAATACCATGTAGTATCTAACAAGATTAAAAAAGGTTATAGGTGCCACTCGGTTGGGTTGAAATAAGCTGGATTATAATTTAAATTGCACTGTAACTGGTTAAAATTATACTGTAGCTGATGGTACCTTATTTAGTGTAATTAAATTTTAAAAAATTAAAAAGGAAAAACAGGTTAGCTCATCACGGACAATGCAAATGAATACAGAAAAAAGAACCAGCAAAAAGCTAAAAAATCTAAAAAGTCAGAAAAAGATGAAATTTAAAAATAGTAAAAAATAAGCTAGAAGTTAGAAATTTAAGCTGAAATGTGCAGAGCCTTAGGCTCTCTTCGTCGCCATGGTGGCTTTCAAATTAGTTTATTTAAATACTTTTGTTGGAGCTAACAACAAAATCTTGTTAGATTTGGAAAAAAAATCATGTAGATACAAAGTGTAGGCAGTGGCGGAGCTAGAGCAAAACGGAGGGGGTGCAATGGGCCGCGCGTGGGAGCATAGGACAGTGGGAGAATGGGCTAGACAGTGCAAGTGAGGGTATTTGTTGGGCTAGGGGTACACCATATTGAACCAAAGAAGGTGTACAAAGGATGAATATTTACTAGTAATAACTAAAAAAATTCTAAACCCGGGTTCCTGGAACCCCTCCCCTCCATTGGGCTCCGCCCCTAAGCGTAGCTAAACAAAAATCGCAACCTAACTCTTGAGGTGACACAGACGAGACGTGACTCTTTGGGTGATATCTGGTGTGTTTTATTAGTGCCTTAGAAGTAAGAACACACGCCATGGCCGACTTCGCTTCCTGTCCAGTGCAAAAGCAGAGTTTCACAATTACCAATCTGTTGCAAGAGATCCAGGACGACCTGTGACGATGGTATATTGGTACGCGTGCCATGGTTTCCTGGATGCCTGCACTGGGGGCGGCAGGGCTCGATGACTTTTTGCTTCCGTGTGAAGAAATCAAAAGCGCACATCGCTTTCTAAAATGCCCTGTTTTCTTTTTCCATTTGTGTCTCGTTAAGGGTATGATTGGTTGAAGTGTGGCTTCTGAAAAAACTGCTATAAGCTGTGTGTCGTAGCTACAGGCTAAATAGAGAAGGAGACTAGTAGGAGAGGAAGAGGAGAGCCAGATCTGTGGAGAGGTGGTGAGAATGAGGGAGATGTGTGCCCCCTTGCCCCTCCTGGGGGCTTATATATATGTAAGTGGGGTAGAATGGGAAATCCCCATTCTACCCCTTAGTATTTACAAAGGATGGGGGTACACTGGTATATTTACACTGTTATATTCCTCTACACTATTGGGCCTATTACATGTTGGACTAGTTGCACGGCCCGATCCACGGGGTTGGGCAACCCCTACAACAAGATACTCTCGGCGAAAGCGGCGCCGAGGTCCCGATGGGCGGTAGCGCGATCAACCACCCCACCCCGTTCCACGGCGGCAAGCACGAGATTGCCAATGCAACTGATAGCTCGCAGACCCTAGAGGCAATGCTTATGAAGGAACCGGTGAAGCGCCGGAGACGTCGTCGAGCGTCGAAGACGTGCCGTCCCGCCGAGGCGATGCCTACAAGGCGGGCGAGTCGAGGTCAAGCGCGTCGTCGGCGCCGAAGACGTGCCGCCCGCCGGCGATGCCTACGAGGCGGGCGGCGAGTCGAAGCGCCGAAGCGTCTTGCCCCGCCGCCGGCGATGCCTACGAGGCGACGGCAGTCGGCGCCAAGACGTGTCGTCGAACGCCGAGGACGTGCCGCCCCGCCGAGGCGATGCCTACAAGGCGAACGCGGAGTTGGCGCCGAAGACGTCCCGCCCCACCGGGCGATGCCTACGAGGCGACGGCGAGTCGAGCCGGCGTGTCGTCCGAGCGCCGAAGACGTCGCCGCCCCGCCGAGGCGATGCCTACGCGGCGGGCGGCGGAGCGCCGTCGTCGCGCCGAAGCGTGCCGCCCCCGCCAGGCGATGCCTACGAGGCGACGGCGAGGCCGCGACGGCGGAGTCGGCGCCAAGACGTGTCGTCCCACCGAGGCTCCACGGTGTAACGCGCGAAGGTGCGACATCCAGTGCCACATCCTAAGGCGAGACACTCTCTAGTGTCTCGGTCATTCGCAATTTTATACTCCGTAGAGTGCGTGAGGATAATCGGTGCGTGCGGGCGGACCTCGGCGCACGACTTGTTTAGAGTCAGATCGCGCGCGTGCGAGGCGGACCTCGGCGCCGACTTGATTTATAGTCCGTGGACTCGCGTGCGGAGGCGGACCTTGGCGCCGCGACTTAATGTATAGTCCTTGACTCTCGCGTGCGAGGCGGACCTCGGCGCCGCGACTTAATTTATAGTCGCGGACTCGCGTGCGAGGCGGATCTCGGCGCCGACTTAATTTATAGTCCTTGACTCGCGTGCGAGGCGCACCTCGGCGCCGACTTAATTTATAGTCCTTGACTCTCTTGCGTGCGGAGGCGCACCTCGGCGCACGACTTAATTTATAGTCCGCAGATCGTGCGTGCGGAGGCGGACCTCGGCGCCGCGACTTGTTTAGAGTCCGTAGACTTGCGCAGGACAACACTGCGTCTTATTTATGCTCCGTAGAGGCGTGGGATCAACATCCCGTCTTGTTTATACTCGGGAGTATGCGCGAGGCGGTGTCCACGGCATGCGCGGGATTCGCGTCTTGTTTAGAGTCCGTAGACTGCGCAGGGACAACATCCGCGTCTTATTTATACTCCGTAGAGTCGCGCGTGCGGAAGCTGAGCTCAACGCTACGTCTTATACACCATCTGTCGTAGCTACGGGCTAAACAGAGAAGGAGGGGACTAGTAGGAGAGGAAGAGGAGAGCCAGATCTGTGGAGAGGTGGTGAGAATGAGGGAGATGTGTGCCCCCTTGCCCCTCCTGGGGGCTTATATTAGTTATATATATGTGAGTGGGGTAGAATGGGAAATCCCCATTCTACCCTTTAGTATTTACAAAGGATGGGGGTACACTGGTATATTTACACTGTTATATTCCTCTACACTATTGGGCCTATTACATGTTGAACTAGTTGCACGGCCCAGTCACGGGGGGTTGGGCCACCCCTACAACATTGTGGGTTGTGGAAAAGCTGCTGTAGGTTGTGGGCTGTAGAAAAGCTGTAAGCTGTTTGGTTCAAACAAGTATAAAACTTACCTCCTATCTCTATTTTCCTTGAAACAACTGTGAAACAGCTCTCTATTTTCACCATTTCAAAAAGCAGAAAGCCAAAAGTAGGGTCCAAGGTTTTTTCAAAACTGTACTACCCAAAAGTAGCTGTTTTCGAAAAAGTATCTTCTGGTTTCTACCCCTTTGGTTGGCTTTTTGGAAGCAAAAGCAGCTCCCAAAAGTTTAACCAAAGGCACCCAAAGATAGGTAGAGATTATGAAGGCATCGTACATTTTACTTCTCTCTTTCATCTTACACATATATTTCCCTTTTACTTTTCTTATCATTCACTTTTTTTATTCTAAATAGTATTTCTTTCGGTTATTATTATTTATTTTTAATAAAAACCATTGGCTATAATAAAAAATATCAACCATAACTAATATAAATAGATCTTGACCGAGCTTCTTATCAACCGTAACCAATATAAATAGATCTTGATCTTTAGCCCTGTTTTTTTCGGCTTCTAAAAGCAGTTTTTGGCTTTTTGCTATAGTACCTAACTTTCAAATAAATTATTTTTTCAAGACGGGGTTTACAAGTTAATTGTAGTACACGTTAAAAGCCCAACATCTGTATCAACAAAAATCGCAAGTGAGTATCTCTCTCCGTAATTTCTATCGCAAACAGCTAAAATTCAAAAATTTCTACCAAAAATCATAAACCGCTGCCGAAAAAACATACCCTTTGCGCCCAGCTTCTTGTCCCTATCTACGTCTCCCTCCCTCCGACGGCTGCCTGTTCTCCCAAATAAGCGTCCGTTCACCTTCAGATTTTCACACCAGCTTTGGCAAAATCCATGCGCCCAGACCGAAACCTGCACTGCAATTTCTTCTTTCAAAAGATTTACTACCATTTCTACGAAGCAATGTCATTCGGTGGAGAAAGACTACGGTGTAGACTGTGAGCACGAATGAAAACACTAATTTAGAGAGTTATAAATGAGGATCTCACGTTTGAAGATATTGACACTCCACGATCTCGTAGAATGCAACCTCTTTACGCAAAAAAAGATAAATTTACATGCTGCTTCATATCACCATGATTTGGCAAAATAAGAAAAGCTTGATGCACCATAAAAATCAGGCTTGTAGATAACACAATTAAAAGGAGTTGCTATGTGCCTTATGAAACAAATCACTCATAAAAATCAGAATTGTAGATAACACCGAACGCGGAACGCCGAAGGCCCGTGCGCTGCCCGCCAGGCGCTAGCCCACTCCGCCGCTCGCTCGGCCTCGCCGCGCCACCGCGCGGCGTGGCCGACCGCCTCCCTTGACCGGCTGGCCACTCCGCTCGCCGCGTCGAGCTGCCGACGCCGACCGCCTCCCGGCTCCTCCGTCGCGCCGCGCCTCCTCCGCGCCGCGGCCGCCTCCCCTCGGATCCCCTCCGCTCGCCGGCTGGGTTGCGGGCGACGCCACGAGGCACGACGGTGAGTTCTACTCTCTCTCCGACTCGGCGACCAGATCCAGATCTACTGTTGAGCGCGTGCTGTTCTGTTCATCGTCCTCAAGACCTTATCTCGTATGTACTGCTGTTGTGTTGACACCGATTTGGTGCTGGGCCAGGATTCGCCATTGGGCCGGCTAGGGTGCTGGGCCGTACATCACCGATTAGGCCTGGGCGCCTGGCCTGCCCTCATGCCGACCGAGTTTTTCCTGGGCGAGCTCATCCTCCGACAGACCGACACGGCGACGCCGACGCCCGAGTGCCCGACGTTCAACAGTGGGAGGAGGGGGTGCTCGAGCACCCACAAGCACCCACGGTGGATTCGCCACTGGTGATCATTTAGGTTTAAAGCTTCTAGTTTTTTTTATCTTTTTTGGCACTGTTTTGCACTATTTCTAGTTTATTTTGGCACTGTAACTGATGTAAACTTTTTTAGCATAATTACATTTAAAAATAGAAAAAGAAAAGGATATATCATCTCACATAATGCAAAGGAATAAGGGAAAAAAATAAAAGACAAAACGACCTAAAAATCCAAAAAACCAGAAAAAAAGACGAAATTAAGAAGTTAGAAACTAAAAGCAACTTATTAAAGCATAGACATAGTCTATTTTTTATTGAGAATCTCGAAACAAAGCACTGGAAAAATAGAAACAATGGAATCCAAATTCCGAACCTATACCTACAACAACTTATGAGCTACAGGCTTTTAGTTGTGGTTTATGGTTTTTGAGCTGTTTGTGTAGAGTACTGAGTGAAAGAAACTCATGTGCGTTTTTAGCTTATATAAATAAAATTGCTATAATATATACTACAATTAAATTATAAACTCCATCTTAAAAAGAAATTTCGTTTAAAAACTAATTATTATATAAAAATAAAAAATAGCTTTTAAACGCTAAAAAACAGGAGCCAAATAATCCTCTGTTTTCTCCCACGTCGCAAGCAAAAAGCAACGCGCCCCAAGTATAAATCCCCCCAAACTCAGGCACTGTTCTTCATCCTCCTCAACTCGAGAACCCACCAACCCATCTCCTCTCTCCTCCCTCCCAATTCCGATAGCTCTCGGGTTCTCGCAGCAATGGCGGGTTCTTGGAGAGTTGCAGCACTAGCAATGGTGATGGTTGGTTGGGTTCTTGGTGGATGTGCGTGGGGGTTCCCTGAGGAGGATTTGGTGAGGCAGCTGCCGGGGCAGCCCATGGTGGGGTTCCGACAATTCGCCGGGTACGTGGACGTGGACGAGAAGGCCGGGAGGAGCCTCTTCTACTACTTCGCCGAGGCGCAGGAGGACGCCGCCGACAAGCCCCTCACGCTCTGGCTCAATGGAGGTCGGCATATATGACACAACTGCTTCTTGCCTTGCTCACTTCTCTGCGTGTGTATGTCGAGTTCTTGATTTTAGCTAGTCTGTGCGGTTCCATGTGTGTTCATGGATATCTTTCTGAAGCCGCCGTGTCGATATTTCCTGGTTTTTGTCGGTGTGTTCATAGGCTGATTAGTATTGATTTATGTGTCGTGATTCTTGTTTTGGCTTCCCTGGAGTATGGTTTTGGTGAAGTATGCGCGACTTTTCTTCCCTGCTGATATTTCTGTGTCGCATTCATTCCCTCTCTCCTGCTTGATAATTGCATCTGAATTTTCGTGGCGGCGGAGATGCCGCAGAGATAGCAGTGCACGGTTCTTTGATAAAAAAAATTAGAAATCGCTTCTATTATGTTCATCTCTTCCCGCTTGTCTATAGCGCATGGGAATCAGGATGCCGTAGGAACATTCGGTTCTTTGCTGTTATTGTCTTGAATTTTGATGTATTGTTTCTTGCAGAAGCCCGTTGGATAGCTCCTCTGGTTACCATCATATCTTGTTTTTGCCCTTTTAGTTTTCACCATGGTTATTTTGGTGATTCCATTTCTTTTTCTAATTTTTCCTCCTGTTTGGATCTCCAGGGTTCCTAGAAATACTTCTGATTTTCCTGGACAGTTGGAATTAGAATCGTCCTTGCCAATTGTACTGTTCCATTAGTAGGTTGATCTAAACTTTTGCCAATTTTATGATTGGAGCAGTGGAGCCAGGAAATGAGGTTTAATCTACCGTATGCTCATATGTAATTTTGCCATTTTTTTGGTCTCCACTCTGTTTGTTCATCAGGGGACTATGATGACAGATAGTGTTTCCTGAACTGGAAACATAAAGAACTACCTCCTATTCGTCATCTGCTCCACGCATGCCAAGAAAAAGGAACTTAAAATAAATTAACCTGCATCTTGGTACCCTTTTTACTAGTACTTCGCAAGTAGAAACAGGGTATCTTTGAGGTAACCATGTTTCCTTGGAGCCTTACCTCATTGGGCTCTGTGTTGTGGTCCTTGATGATTTAAAAAGATGTGAGGCATCATTTGATTTCCATTTCCACTGACAAAGGAAAAAGAAAGATACAACAAAACTTCTTTCATGGAATTCAATACTCCAGATGGGATTGTGTATGCTATTTGTTTGCGGGAAAAATTCACTGCTTATAGTCATAGCCCATCTGATTTCCAGGTCCTGGATGTTCATCAGTCGGAGGTGGGGCTTTCACGGAGCTAGGCCCATTTTATCCTAGAGGAGATGGCAGAGGCCTCAGATTAAACAAGAAGTCATGGAACAAAGGTTGAATTTTTGGTTCTCATCTCTCCATCACTAGAAGAGGAGATGAAAGAATAGGGTAGGTCTTTACTCTTAGTATGTTGTTTTGTCTTTAATATTGCAGTGTCCAATCTTCTATTTGTTGAATCACCTGCTGGAGTTGGATGGTCCTACTCGAACACATCATCAGACTACAATACTGGAGATGAGCGGACGGGTAAGTTGTTGTGATCTTGTGTAGATCACTAGGAACTATTAGCTTGAAAAAGTTGTTCTGACTGTGTGTATGCAGCTAATGATATGTACAGATTTCTGTTGGGATGGTACAAGAAGTTTCCTGAGTACAGATCAAGAGGGCTATTTCTTACTGGAGAGAGCTATGCAGGTGGAAAAGAATTTCAAGTGCAAGTTCTATTTTACAAATTCCTGTTTAATTTGTTTGTCTTGTATAGTGAGTGATTTTTATAAACATTAATGCAGGGCATTATGTACCACAACTCACCAATGTACTTCTCACACATAACGAGAAATCAAAAGGTTTCAAGTTCAATATCAAGGGAGTTGCTGTAAGAACTCAAGCATATCCTGGTTATAGTTTTCTGGAATTAGCGTTGTTCTTCTTACTGATTTTAACTTTAATATTAACTTGGATAGATTGGGAATCCACTTCTCAAGCTTGATAGGGATGCCCCTGCCACCTATGAGTACTTCTGGTCTCATGGCATGATCTCTGATGAAATATTCCTGGCAATCAGCCACGCTTGTGACTTTGAGGATTACACCTTCAGTTACCCTCACAATGAGAGCAAGTCATGCAACGATGCCATTGCAGAGGCAAATGGTATAGTTGGGGATTATGTCAACAACTATGATGTTATTCTCGATGTCTGCTACCCATCAATCGTGATGCAGGAGCTACGATTGCGGAAATATGTATGCTTGCTCTATCATGATTCACAATATTGTACTTCAGAACCTTTGATTCCTGATATGTGCCTAATTTTATCCAACGCAGGTGACTAAAATTAGTGTAGGAGTGGATGTTTGCATGACTTACGAAAGGTACTTCTATTTCAATCTTCCAGAAGTGCAGCATGCCCTTCATGCTAATAGAACGTATTTGCCATATGGCTGGAGCATGTGCAGTGAGTAAGTACTTCTATTGGTACTTCTGCCAATTATGTTTTTGGTCCTTCCAGTAAATATTGGTCCTCCCTGCCAATTACTTTAGATGCTGCTGTAAGTATGGCTTGATGTTTAACTATGGTTCTTTCTAGTGAAATTTCAAAAAGACGCCCTTCCAATGAAACTATTGATGGTTTACGAAATTTGCTATAAATAGTTGTTGTGTGGTGTGTAGAGCTGCCAAATATTGTTAGAATTAGAAATGAAAAAGAGAACGAGTAATTGGACAGGCATCTTTGCAACTCAAATTCACATGGATCATTTAAATCATGTGCCAGTGTGCTAAACTACAGCAATAAGGATGGTAACATCAACATCTTGCCTATACTTCAGAGAATTGTGGAGCAGAAAATACCAGTTTGGGTATTCAGGTAATGTAACATTTTCTCTTATTTTAGATAATTTGTTTCGCTTCACATGCAATATGTTACGACAATATCAATCAACACTACAGTGGAGATCAAGACTCGGTGGTACCCCTCTTGGGCTCCCGAACCCTTGTGCGAGAGCTAGCGCACACCATGGGGTTGCATGTCACAGTCCCATACAGTACTTGGTTCCGCAAAGGCCAGGTATGCTTTTGTTCTATGACTACGAGTTGCATTACATTTGACAAATTAGCCGATATACTACAGAACATGAATGCAAACTTGTGGAAGTCAGCTTATCAATGAAACATCTGTTGCCCTTTGATTCAAGGTTGGAGGCTGGGTAACGGAGTATGGTAATGTGCTGACCTTTGCAACAGTGCGGGGCGCAGCTCACATGGTGCCATTTGCGCAGCCAGACCGAGCTCTCCGATTATTTCGATCATTTGTACTCGGACAGAGACTCCCGAACACAACCCATCCACCTATTGACTAAGTGTACTTACAAAAGGAGCTGAAGATAGAAACAAATAGCTTAGGTTTTTTCAAATTTGCTACAGTTGATAAGTTCATATGAATGTATTAGACTATCAATGAGTTCTTGATTCTTTAGAAACTAGAAAGAGCAGGAAATAATACCAGTAAAGTAAGTATTCTCTTTATCTTTATTTATTTGGATTGTCAAATTGCATTCCTGGAAGTCTGGAACACACAGCAATTTGTATGAGCAACCATGTCGGTGCAGTTAGTTTGGGACACAGTGCAATTTGCGACTGTAGCTATGTCTACAGCATTTCATTAGTCCAAACGGATGGCAAAGGTTTCATTACTCGAAAAGGTTGCCGGTTCAAGTGTTATGATTCTTCTTGTACTTGAGTTTAATTTATTGCTGCTAATGGAATACTTGTGATGCTATGCTGAGAATCTTCTTGAAAAAACTGAAAAAATTTAACACCGTGATCCATAAGGTTTATTACTGAAGACAAGGCAACAAAATTCTGTACTAATGTTACCTGCTCCAATGCTGTGTTGAACTCAACTACTGGCCGTGCCAGTCGGCAGAGACAATTCCTTACCCCCTAAATTAGAGTTCTTTTCTGAACAAATTCTGCTCGATCAGTGTGCAACACCACGAGGTCCAGAAAGGCACAAATAATGCAATGCAATGGCACGCAGCATAGAAGCTGCCCCAGTTGGAAGCTGGATGTCCCTTTGCTCCGCAAGGCCAAAAGCTGACAGTAGCAATTGGAAAAAACAATATTTGCTGTTCTTGGGCAGTCCCATATTGTTGTCATGAAGTGAGTTCATGGTAAGAACTATGCCGACCGGTATCAACGAGGTGCCAGCTTTAGCAACATGCTGTTGATAAAGCTTGACACCTTTTACATTGGCAATTCTGTAGTAGGGTATTACAATCAGCATAGACTGTGCTGTCCAATAATAATTTGGATGAAACCATTAAGAGTTGTATCTTCATTTGGACTGCGCCATAGAGTACAGACATAACAATGCCAATATCATAGTATATAGTACAATGTGTCTATAGCCAAACTAGAGCTACCTTTTTATATATTAGCGCCCTCGTCTTGATTGAAAAGATGAACCATGAATCTCTAGTAGCACTAAGATTTCAGTGCTATACTATTTACTGCTTTGTATAAATCTATAAATAAGAAGGGACACATCCAAAGAGGATGATTTACCCAACTGATTAATAAAGTTTATCAGAAATACAAGAGTAGCCTCGGGGATAAATCGAATGACTGTCCAATCTTGCCAGCCAACAGAGTGACATACAACCATGGTCAAACAATGATGAACAGTTATTTGATATCTTCGTCCATCATCACAAAAAAAAATGATAATTGGATCATCGAGAAGATGAACTTCCTTACAAATAAAGGATCTAAGCACAAGGACCATTGATAAGCTTACAGATTTGCTACTCACCACCGTACTAGGCACAGGAACTCATTTGGGAACTTGGAGAAAATGACGCTCTGCACAGCCTCTCTTGGTGGCTGTACCAATCTCTTTATTGAGGTTACAGGCAACAGTGCAATTCAATCCAAGGATGTCAATCATCATGATACGTCTATTAAGTGTTTGAAGTTCTTGATTCCAAAATGGTCATTCATTGAGTAACTTGAGTAAATAACGCTCATCCCTTGCAGTTGGATAAAAAGGATGCTTGGGAGTTACCGTTGGAAGAGAAACTGCAATTCTTCTTGCATCTCAGTTTGTCACTAAGCTCATCCCTTGCAGTTGGACCAAAAGAGATGCTTCCCTTGAAAGAGAACTAAACAATTTCTCTTGCATCTCCTTTTCTTGCATATGTTCAGAAGCACTTGATTTGAGCCAAGCGTTGAAGAATCAGATGGCATTAGGCATGTGTAGTATAACTGTGGCAGTCACTGTAGAGCAGATAATCATAGATTCAAATTGAAGAACCACCCTGCCACACACCCTAGCACCACTTCATTTCGCAGCACATTGTTCCAGATATTGGCCATGAAAGTTTTCAAGACCTGGGGCCTCCACATTGACCAGTACCTAGCACAACAACACACAGAATTCCTTGCATGCCATGGTTAATAATTGCTAATGTGAACCATGATAAGAAATAAGGAAGATCATTGCCTTATCCTGAAACCAAATTGACTCGGCAATACATGACTTTAGCATCACAACTTCAGTGCTAGGTTAGCTCACAATACAGGTCTGCACGCTCATATTCAGATTCTGAATTGCCCATATCCTCGAGTAACCGATCTAAAATCCAAAGCATTTGTCTCCTCAAATACCGTGGGACGCTCCCTTCGTAGAAGGAGTGTGCTCTTCCCTTCAAATCAACCCAGCTGCACCCAGGTGTCTTCACCATGCCAAGTTCCCTCATCCGTGATCTTAACCCTGCGACACCATCAGACCGACCAACTGCATCATAAATGCCAGAGAGCATAGTATAGTTACTAACATTTCCCTAACTCAAACAACCTATAAGCTGCAATCTCCATGAAGTTAATGCAATTCGGCTTCATTCCTTGTGATACCATCTCCTCATCTCCCTTGCCGTGGACACCATAGCAAGGTATGCAGATACCAGCTCACAACATTCCTCTCCTGCATGCCTGCAAACACCACTTTCGACACATCCACGTGCCCGTACTTTGCATACATGTCGATCAACGCGTTCCCGATTGGGACATCCAAATTGAACGCAAGGCACCACACCATCCTACCACGGATTTCCATCCCCTTCATCAGCTCCCCATCCTTCCCGCAGACATTCAGCACGGTTGGCACGGCCCACAGAACCCTCGCCATGTTCACCACCTCCACCTGCGCCCTCCTGAAGAGTTCCAAGGTCTACGCTTCCTTCCCAGCCCTCGCATATGCGGAAACCATGCAATTCCACACGACAGCATCTCTCTCCGGCATCTCATCGAACACCCTCACCGCATCGTCCAGGAGACCAGCCTTGGCATACATGTCCAGAAGCGCACCGGTGACAACAACATTGGCGAGAAAGCCGAGCTGGACCGCGAAGCCATGGAGCGCGGCGCCAAGAAGCGGGTCCGGGAGCTCGGCGCACGCGCGGAGCGCGGCGGGGACGACATAGCGGTCGGGGCGGATCCCCGCGGCGAGGAGGATGTTGTAGCCGTGCATGGAGGGCGAAGGCATTGCGTCGAACACCTCGCGGGCGCGCGGGACACAGACGAGGTCGATCTCGAGGGAGGCGTGGGGGAGGTGCCCCCGACCAGAGCCTGCCCGCCGAGGCGGAGCGCCCCGGCGGCGGCGCAGCGCTGGAGACGGTCCGAGAGGCAGCCGGCGGTGGGCGGCGGCATCTCGACGACCGCCGTTTTTGAACGTTAGGGTGCTTCGAGTTATGTAATGGGGGTGTTAATGTGTGTCAGGTTTGAATTCCTAGCCCAGCCCAACCCGGCCCGATATAGATGCTCTATTGAGCCCAACAACTGCTTTTAAGTATGGCTTAGGTAAGTCCATCTAAATCCGGTTTGAGGTTGCGAAGCCCAACCATGCAAACAATAGAACAATTTTTTTTAGATCCAGAATACTACAAATTTTTTTGGACAAAAGTTGAGCACTTTATTGATTACTCAGAAATTAGGTAAAATTAACCAAATTCTGAGAACATGTGGGAACAATTGATGCTACGCAATTTTTTTGGTTTTCATATCTGGTGATCTGGATTCTGGAAGTAGACAGAGTTTGGGTAATTCGTCGTCTAGAGAATGTTTAGGGCAACTTCGAATTTAAATAAACTAAATGGGATACTCAAATTCCATACATACATATCATCCTACTATGCAATGTGGATGATAATTGGTCTGCCACATCCGGTATTTTTTTTAGAAAAAAATAGTGACGACATCTAACTTGAAACTCGAAAAGACATATATTTACAGCTGTGATTGGTCACATGTAGTACAAGACATGTCAATGAATAGGTAGGTTCAGGCTATTGAGGATGAGACTAATTGTGGGCCAAAATATAGCCAAAAAAAGTTTCTGTGTTACACTGAATTAGTGAGCAATGTAGAAAAATACAGATGCTAATGATGCTATCAGATGAAGGATAGCTGAAAACAAAAATGGGGGCAATGTAAAGGAGGAAGCCTACGGGCGTGCTAGGCGTCACGCTCTGCGGCTCCACCATTGCAACCAAAGATGTACACAAATAATCTGTGGGAATGGAGAAGCAAAAAATTGTGACCAATGACATTGCAAAGGTTAGGCATCAATTGGAATTTGGAAAAGACAAAATGGAAAAGCCGGGTGGGTTCTTTTCAGTTTGACTTATAGTTTATGACTGTGATGGATGGTTTTTGATTATTGCACGAACAAGGAGAGAAAATTAGTATTTATTGAAGTTAGGAGACTAGTTGTATAGATATATAGGATAAAGCGAAACTCTGCCAGTAGACTCTCTATATCCCAACAAGAGAGAGAGAGAAAGCAAGCAAGACTGTATGCATCAATAAAAAAGAAGCTTGAAAGATAATCCATTGCGAAACAATTATTAGCCAGAAATCTTTGGGCTTGTGCAGCAGAATTACTCATTGAGATGTCAACTCTACAGTTACACCTGGGCTACCCAGCTATTACCCAAATCAGCTATTTGGGTTCATCAGTGCCTTTCCCCTTTCTCCCCTATAGGCTTTAGCCTTCACGATTACCGCACAGAGCTCAGTTTCCACAACTTTTATAGACTTGTCCCAGCACAAAATAACCTATCGTTTGGCGGGGGCATCTGGAACCATCAAGACCTTTCTCCTCTCCTCTGCCATCTTGGCTTTTCCCTTATCATTTGGGGTATAAGGTTTCCAGCATGTGAAGTTCTTCGGCGCCACTGGGTAGTCGAGCATGTCTTTTTCCTCGATGGATGCCTTGTCGTACATCTTCAGATGGTCGATCCATTGGAAGAAGTAGCAATGCTTCATGGTCTGCCATCATGCACGGAGAAGGCTAGCGATGTGTGAAATGAAACATGCAATGTGATTTATCAATACTTGACGTTGACATTCGCTTACAAGAGTTTCACCGCACCTATAGTTCACCCAGGTGATGGTGGCTTGATGTGTGGACTAAGTGATATGTGCCGGATTACCGTAGGCGGCTGTGGAAACTCTAGTGGCACAGGTGCCCTTTTTCTTGGCTACCTACTTCCGCTTGCGAAGTATATCTCTGTAGTTCGACATCTCTAACAGCGGCGTAGTGATGCCTTTTACCTATCTTCTCTTCTCCCTCACCACTCCCTCTATTTTAGAGATTAGGTTGAGTGGACTGTTTGATCCGATCATAGAGTTTGGCCAGACTTTATAGACGGTCCTTGCGTACTGTTTAGGAGTAAATTTTGCTGAATGGTAGTGCACTTACGTCCATGAGAGTGAATGTTGTAGGCACGGGGAAGGTCACGTCGTTGTCAATTCATCGAGAAAAGCTGGTGTGTGTTATCAAATCACTGAAAAAAGCTATTTTGTGCTGTCAATTCACTAATAAAAGCTGATACGTGTTGTCAACTCATTGAGAAAAGCTGCTATGTGTTATTAAATAGCCAGGGAACGATGTTGCGTGCTATCAACTCCATGACAAAAGTTATTGTGTGCACTGAACTCAATGAGACAAGTTAGCACGTCTTATCAACTTAATGAGAAAAGCTGTTACGTGTTGTCAAATTACTGAGAAAGTTGTGTGTGCTATCAATTCAATGAGAGTTGCATACTGTCAACTCTCTAAGACAAGCTGTCACATCTAGTGAACCAAATGAGAAAAGATAGCATGTGTGCTATCAATTTATTGAGAAAACCTAGATGTTTTAAAATTGCACGCCACACATCGACAAATTCTATATCATAGTGGTACAATGGGGACAAAACATTAACGTGTATGTACTTAAGTTCAACACTTAGAGCACAAATTCTAGGTCAGTGGAACAACATTTTGGCATACTCGGTGCAAAGTGCTGAAACCGGGCGTAGTATCGGATCAGGCAGCAAAGCTAGTCCTCAGGGAAAATCAGTCTGTCTGGGGACCGTCATACGTCGCACAAGTCGTATTGCAGTGGACGAGTGGGAACCAGTTGTCGGAACCCGGAGCGGCAACTCCAGGATCCTCTATATAAATCGCACTAGTCCAGGATCAGCTAGTGTACACAGTAGATAACAAAGATAAATATCAAGCATAATGACATTTATTAAAATTTAAGAGTACGGTCTTATGGCTAACATTTACATCATCGCACATTGGCAAAGAATAATAATTGCAAAAGAAACTACGGAAGCCAACTAAAAAAGGTGAAGCCTGAGTATGCCCACAGGCAAATAACTGCAAGACGTGGCCTACTCATCCTAGTCCTCACTGTAGTCGACGTAGTCCTCCTCTGTGATGAGATAGCAAGGGTGAGTATAAACTTGTACTCCGTAAGTCACACGGAGAAGATGCAACATAATGTTAAGGGCAACCAAGGGATGGCATATAGGGTTAGTTGAGCGAAAGCAGTAATATTGAGAAATACAGTATGTAGATTAAAACTGCTGAATTTAATACAATAAGTAAAAATATTAACTGGAATTGAAATTATTATCGTTAGTGCAGGCTCTGACCAAACACTAACCTAACCACGGGCATCCCACCCGGACCATCTTTTCCAAAAGACATCATATGGACTCCCTCCATACTATTTGCACAAATCATTTTGAAAAACAAAATTTAATCCGTGAAAAACTTTACTCAGCATGCCCATGACCGTGGGTACGGCTATCCCGGATAGATTATACACTCTGCAGAGGTTGTACAGCTTTACCCACAAGACATGGTCATCCCATATTGCTACGCGATTAACACACTTCCTTTGGTGTGCAGCAAGGAAATCATGACAAGGCATTTACAATGCAAAGCCTTCAACCTAGCCAATCCAATACTAAGATTTCACCCCAATAAGGAATCCACCAGACCGGGACTCCCTCTTGAGTGAGTAAGACTTCTCATGGCCTACGCCACGCTCACTTTCAATCTACGACATGACCCAGGTTGGGACCCGTAAATTATTCAACCAGGGTTGTTCCATACCAGCATTGTGATAGTACGATAGGGTTTTACTACATTAGCTCACAGACCAGTCCTTAATTGACTTGGGCTCAACCACACACCCCTGCACCCACCACCTAACCATTAGCCTAAGTCTAAACCAGATTTTTATATTTTGTTTCAAAATATTTTATCATCCTTCTTGACTCACCGAAGTCAAAAATACATTTCAAACGCTGATCATTTTATGTGAAAAGGTATCCCAAAACCAAGATTATATCTAAGCAGGTCTAAGCATTTGATGTAAAAGTCTCTAGCCAATACTAGTATACTAACTAGAGTTTGATTCTAGGGTGACAAGGTATAAGGAGTTCCAATGCCCTTAGGTGGAATGCCGCGTGTGCGCCATGTAGACCGTGCCATCTGACGCGTCCAGAAGTGCATGTGTGGCGCCTGCGTGGCCGATCTGCACTGAGGTGTGCACCAGATGGTGGCCACCTCGGTTAAGCCATCTAACGTGGCTTGCCAGGCAGCGACCGAGCACGGGACCCTATGGTCGCCGGCGCTCCGGCGGTCGGCGGCGATCGGCAAGTCGTGTCTTATGAAGAGCAGAAGACGACGAGTCCGTTGGTACCTGGCGCGGGGCTCGACAGGCACGGACGGTGGTCGGCGATGAGGAAGAAGTGGCGGCGTGAATTGGGTCTCGACGGCGGGGGTGCTCGGGCGACGATAGAGCTCGGCGGAGGTCCTTGAGAGGAAGAGGGCAACTTGGGGAGCACAAAGCTCGGGGATAAAACGAATGAGGCACCAAATAAAATCAAATAAAAACTAAATGAATGCCAAAAACTACAAAACCAAAACCAAAAGATAGAGCTCAATTTTACATGAATTTAGGAAAAAGAATTAGGTCAATCAGAGCTAGGATGAAGGAGAATTGGCTCTCAAAAAATCTAATCTAAAGAAAAAGACAGAAAATTGGAAAAGCTACTGTGCTATAGACTCGGCTCACAGAAAAGTTAGTCTACGATGGACTCAGTTCACGGAACAGTGCACATGTGAATGGGCTTGCTAACATGGTCGCTGACCGGGCATTTATGCTGACATGGCTGCTGAGGTTCATGACACGTGGCAGATAATGTGGCACACTGATGTGGCATCTGAAATGGCTCGGTTGGATGACGTGGCATCCACATGTATGGACACGTGGCCGACACATCGGACTAGGGCTGACGTGTCTTGATGAGGTGGCGACTGATTTGGCTCGACACACGAGTCTACAGAATAGGAGATTTGACTTAGGTCCCGCATGCTAGTGGCTCAGTTCGCGGTGGACTGGGTTCACAGAGAAGATGAGGCATCACGTGGGCATGGGTGCGGGGTGACCCGGCGTGGGCGCGGACCGAGGGCAGCGAAGCGAACCGAGGCGGAGACGCGCGTGCCGGCTGGGTGATGCAGTGGCCGGAGTGAGGCAGTGGACTAGCCGAGGAACGAGGTCGGACGGCGACTCACCGATGATGAGAACGGTTGAGGCGGAGCGGCTGCTGACGAAGTGTGGCTTGTTGGCGAAAAGATGACAGCGACGACGAAGAACTTGATGGCGGTGGCTCGGCAAGAACGTCAAGGGTGCACGGGCGACTTGACTATGGGGTGCGAGGAACGAGGGAGGCGGCGGCCTTTTATACATAGATGCCGAGGTGTGCGGCTCGGATACGACGGCAGAGTCCTGCTCGGGGATGGCGACAGCGAAGTCTGGAATGGACGCGGTGGCAAGGAGTCCGCGAGGAAGACGATTGACATGTGGGCCCCACCTATCAATGGCTCGGAAGAGACGAACGGCCAGGATGTGCGCAAGTGAAGCGACGAGACCCCGATGGCTAACACGTGGCAACCATCCGGCAAGGGAGGCGGGTGCGAATGAGTGACGCGTGGTGCGAGTGAAGCGGGCTGGGCCAAGGCGCACGCATGCTGGCGTGTCTGGTTGGGTTAGCTGGTGGGCTTCGGCCCACTTGGCCTTTTAGGGATTTTTGGGATTTTTTATTTTTAGATATTGAACTAAATTCATTTGAGCTCTAGAAAATAACAATTGACTTCAGAAAAAACACGAAAAAATCCAAAAAAAAAATCCTTGAGACACAGGGAACCCACATAAAATACTTCTAGCAAATGTTAAAGTTTAATTTTTTTATATTAAATCCTTTTAATTAATAAAAATTCTATTTAAGCTTTAATTAACTCCAAAAAATCCAAATTGTGAATTTTATTTTAAAAGATTCAAAAAGGCTCTAAAAATCAGGATGTTACAAAAACCAAACGTCTCACTATGTCGCGGAAATAGGCGAGGTTGACGGAGATACAATGCCAATCTTCGCACTTCAAGACACACCAAAGAACGAAGCTGAGGTAGAGGGAAGATGCCACACAAGACCAACTGAAGTGCTCTAGTCAAGAGCACCAAGGAATACGAAGCAACGAACACCTCTTCCTCAACGCGATCCAGAGCCGTCCAGATTTAGCCTTCTAGGGAAAAATCCCCAAATCCTTCACTGCCAACTCTCAAGGAGATAGGGCACACGAAACCTCATGGGAATGCCAAAGGAGACAAAACTAGATCACACTGCTATCGGCGCCGGTGAAGAACACGATAGAGCCATAGCACCAAGACTCAAACCGGGATCCAACCAAGAGGAGGAGGAGATCGAGTATTAGGGGAACTCATTGATTTCTGTCCCAAAAAGAGGAGAGGACGGCTGGCTTAAATAGATCGACGAGGAGGCGACTTGCGGGCTGTAGCCAATGACCGGCACCGAGGCGCACAGGCTGGTGGCACCTCCACCACCGTCACCGTCATCGCTAACCTGGCCACCCCAAGAGTCGGTCAAGGCCGAACTCCCCAAGCGCACACACGATGGGGCTGGAGACTAAGTCTCCAATCTTATCTCTTCATTTGTCTCACCAATAGGTGGGACCACCTCTTTTTTTCTTCTTTTCTCAAATTGGTTTTCCATCAAAAGTCCAACACTCCCGACTTCTCAAAGTAGTTTTTTTCACTTCTCTCGCTTCGAAGATAAGGTAGGGGGTTATGGACGTATCACGAACCCAACTCCTCTTGCTCTCGTCTCACACACACATTTCTCTCAGTTTTCCACCACTCGTACACTCTTTCTAAAAGCCATTTCTTTTAACTACTACTATTTATTCTTAGCTAAAAACTATGAAGCGCAACTAATATGAGCACCCATTACCATACCCCTTGTCATGGCCTGAACTGCAGGAGCTTGTACACTCACTCTCCTACATGTAAGATATTCTATTGTAGATCCTTGTGGTGGGAGCTGTCGATGGCCAAAGTGTGCTTCAGGGACAAAGCCGCAGACGCAGCCCTTTGGCAGGGTGGGCTCCCTGACATTGAGCCATGGACTCTAGTAAAATCACGTTGTCGTCAGGCGTGACAGAAGTTGCATCTTCCTAGACAAGCTTGTCTGTTGCACGAGAATTACGAGCCTTATTGGGGTGGCAACGGGGCCAGGGTCCTGAGGTAGGCCCTTTCGCCCCGCCCCGATCCTTGCCAGCCTGGGCCTCGTTAGCCTTCTTGGGGGACACAACCCCTACCCCATCACCGCGGGGACCCGACCCCCACAGAGATCCCCACGGGGATTAAAAAATAGGTTAAATATTTTTTAAAATTAAAAATATAACATTGTTTATTAATTTATAATTATTTAGGCATACTTTTTTTTAACAAAATATAGTTTTAAAAAAATATATTCTAACATATAGATTCAAGTTTTAGTCTAAATATGTAAGAAAATAATACAATCTTCTATATTCAAAAATTATAATATATTATTTAAAAATATATTTTACTTTTTACCGGACCTCCGTGGGCCCCACAAGGAGAGAACGAAACTCGCCACTGCCCCGCTAGCCTAGCGGGGCCGCTTCTGCCCCGCTTGTGATGGGAAAATTCCCTGCAGAACCTCGTCCCCGCGGAGGAAATTGCTACCCCTACAGCCTTAGTGGCTAGATGCCTAGGCCAATGAAACTTTACTATCTAGGCTAGAATTTTTTTTGCTCCACCCCTGGAGTGCTTTGAGGCCCTGCATATATTCGCCCACCCACCCTGACTGCTTGGATGCTCTATCTCTCTCTCGTTTTATAAGCGCAAAGAGGAATTAGAGATGCCAAAGAAAGAGAGTGTGAGACTTGTTACAATAAAAAGCAAAAGCAGGAAAAAGCAAAAGATGCTCATAGCAAAAAAAAAAAAAAAAAAGAAAGAAAAACAAAAGGCAGGAAAAGGCAAAAGGGTGCTCATCGAATAAAAGAAAAAGCAAAAGATGCATTTGGGTTTTGGGGAATTTCTATTCCTGTCAACTGGTAGGGTTATTGCTATGTTACTTCCTGGGTTTTGGGGAATCTTCTCATCAATTAACTGTTAAAATGAGCGAGGGTGACATCTGGCTGTGCCTCTTGGGGATTGTCCGTCCGGGACACGGTGGATCAGATCAAGATTTGGGAAGAGGAGGAGACGCAGTTGTTCGTCTAATTGTGATCAAACGGTTCTAATCCACTTCTGTCCTTCTGAACGCAAACGCCACTTTGCAAAGGATAGATGCCAACCCATTAATTAACGTAGGCAATGTCATTGTAATCCCACTCTTCTTTTTTTCTTGATGTATTTGATTTTTAACAGTTTTTAAGATGTGATTTTGACTGTTTTTCGTAACTTTACACTAAAATATACTAATGAAATTGTAACATTATAAAAATACTTTTAATGATAAATATAATTATACAATTTTTGTAGTTAATTTAGATTGTTTTAAAAATCTTTTGATGGTTAAATTTTAGAAAATTTAATGGTACAAATTCTAAAAAGTGAAGTAAAAAAGTACGAATGTGTATGATCACCGTCTACCCTACACCATGTATTCCTTAAATTCCTGCTCAGCAGTCGAAGCAGCATTATTTTCGTGCGACTTGACAGACAAATTGTTTTACGGGATGGAGATGCAGGAAGTAAAAATAGAAAGACTTGACAGACGCAGTAGTAAACATGTTGCGGCACCCAAAGTACTCCAACGGGTACAGTATAAGGTCAGGACTACCATCTTGTCTGCACCACCTTGGAGAACATACCACGCACTGAGAGCCGCGAGTACGAGCAGGAGCCATGGCAGCAGTACTCGGGGGCATGCTTGCCTCTGCCGTCCTCAAGGTGGTGACTCAACAGATCGGTTCCGCCATCGGAGGCCAGATTAAGCTGCAGACGAACTTCAATGATGACCTGCAGGAGATGAAGGACACGCTGGAATCCATCGAGGTGGTGCTGGAGGAAGCCGAGAGGCGGTCGATCAAGGAGAAGCCGGTGCAACTGTGGCTAAATCGTCTCAAGAACGCCGTGTGTGACATCTCCGACATGATGGACGAGTTTGAAGCCGACACCCAACCACCTGCACGGAAGGTATCTATGCAGCGAGCTTCACAAAACCCAATTCTTGTTGCTACCAGTGCTTGCCTGAAACTGGATTTGATTTTTTTTTTGGAAGCGGAAAAACTGGAATTGAATGTAACGCGCTTTCTGGTAGAACAGCATACTTGGTCTTATTTCTGTTTGGGACTAAGAGGGGAAGGTGCATGTTAATGTGTCATTCCAGAAGATTTAGATTGCGAAAAATGTACAATATTTTCCAACCTAATAACAATTCAAATGAAATCTCTTGCAGTTGGCAGCTAGGATCCCCTGTCTCACAATTGTTCACAAGGCTACCATGGCTAATAAGATGAAGAAGATGAGAGAGGAACTGGAGAAAATCACAAAACAACACAATGATTTCAATTTCACCGGAGGCAGTAGCTCTAATGTGCAGCAAGCTATTGGTTTACGGGAAACATCATCGAATGTGAAAGAAGCACTGATCATAGGGAGGACTGAAGACAAGCAGAAAATAATGGCTTCTTTATCTGGGAGCATCGCACAAGAGATCACTATCCTTCCCATATATGGCATTGGAGGCATTGGCAAGACAACCTTGGCACAATTGGTTTTCAATGATACCCAATTCAAAGACTACTCTCGGGTGTGGGTCTATGTGTCCAGGACGTTTGACTTGAATAAAATTAGCAACTCTATAGTTTCACAAATATCAGAAGAGCAGAGCCAGATGAGTGAAAAGCAGATGATACAGGAACGCCTTGGAAAGGTACTTGCCGGAAGGAAGATTCTTATCGTTTTAGATGACCTATGGGAGAAGGATCCATCTAAATTAGATGAGCTGAAGTCTATGCTAAAGGTTGGAGAGGGTGGGGAGGTGGTTGTCATAATAACCACACGCGATGAAGGGATCGCAAAGCAAATTTGCACCGTTGAGCCATACAAGATACAGCCCTTGACAAATGACATGTGTTGGACTATCATAAAGCATAAAAGTGCCTTTGATGATAAGCCTTACAAAGACCAGTTGGAGCTGATAGGAAGGGAGATTGCAAGGAAGTGTGGAGGTGTGGCATTAGCTGCTCAATCCATTGGGTATATATTGCAAACTAGGACGTCTGATGAATGGGAGTCGGTGAAAAACAGTGAAATCTGGAATGTACTTGCTTTACAAGATGAATCTTCACCTTATCACGTGCCTGCATCGTTGATGCTAAGCTACAGCAGTATGCCTCCATACTTGAAGTTATGCTTTGCCTATTGTGCAATCTTCCCAAAAGGACACAATATAGTTAAAGATGATCTAATTCACCAATGGATCTCTCTTGGTTTCATCGAGCCAGCGAAAATATTCTCCCCTAGGCAGCTTGGTGAGAATTATGTTAGTCATCTTTTGGGGATGTCCTTCCTTCAACATGCTAAGTCAAAATTGGTGAGTTAGTGCATACCTCTACAATTTAGCAGTTTTGTTATCTTGAATATATTGTAGTGCAACTCACATAGCGCATATTTTCATATGATGCTAAGAACACAAGCATTACATTGTATTAAAGTAACCACATAACATAAAGTTGTTACAACATACTACCTTTGTTTTCAAACAAGAGTGATGTTTCAGAAATTGATACATCCTTCAAACACATATTTGGCTATTAATTTTTATTACAGTATGTTAGTACAAACAAAAATAAATAATTTTAAAGAAGTAAATTGATTGGTAGTGGTTGAAAGTACATCGTAGCTGAAAATTGTACTAAATGTACCCCCCCACCCACACACAAATAACAACACAATTTAGAAAATGATGTCCGACCTATGATGAAGTAAGATCAACTGGATTGTGTAGTTAAATGTATTTATCACTACTTTCATGCATAGAATTGACAACACGTAAATTGAACTAGCTAGCACAGTAATATTTATTGCTACTTTCATGCATTACATTGTATTAAAGTAACCACATAACATAAAGTTGTGAGTTACAACATGCTACCTTTATTTTTCAAATAAATGATGTTTCAGAAATGTGGTTACCTTTGTTTTATTATAGTATGTTAGTACAAACAAAAAAATAATATTAAAAAAGTACGTTGATTGGTAGTGGTAGAAAGTACGTTGATCCGTATTATAGGATGTGATCCCATCAAACAATTCCAGTCTGGCTCATATATACGATCACAATTGTGTGGTACCATATAAAATGGTAGTCCACACACCATTTTTAGAACTACATTCAAGGCTCGATCCTACCATGATCCTAGAGAATTCGATCTTACAATCCCAATCCTACCAACACAAAAAATATCGTACATAGGATTGCGATCATAAACAGCTTGCTCAACAAGTGCTACACATATATTATGATAATCTTATTTTGATGGAAAAGATATAATGTAATTATTAGTAAAACAATACCGATTGCCCATACAAGCTAATTTCTAGTTAATTTTTTAAATTTAACCTAGATATCTTGATTGTATTTAAAGTTTAAATATTTTCTATTCTTTCCATTCTCCTTTACTTATCGACATTGATACAATCTCCAATGCACACCATTAACCACTAATTTTTGTAGTTAGTTGTTAGTTAAATCTATTAAAATATATCAGTATGAAAATATTTCTGAAAAAATATTTTAAAATATTTGTGCGATAGATTTAAATAGTTTTGTGTAGATTAATGGTCAAAATTTTAACATTTTGATTGCATGAATTCACAACATCAATGACATCTATGTAAGCATTGCATTGCACTGTTTTTTTTATATAAAATCTCTCGTGGTTATCGTAATTCCAAATTGTTTTTTTATAAAGTCCTCTTGTTTAATTAAAGAATTTCTAGGATGCTTGTTTTTCTCTCTTGGACGGCAGCTTCTTAGTTGCGTGGTTAGAAATTAGAATCGATAACACACTTGAATTTGTTGTACAACTCTTGTGCCTACAATTGGAAAAATACAGTTGTTGTGTCTCTTTTCTTCTTGAGAGAATTTCTAGGATGTTTTATTTTTTTTTCTCCTTTTGGACGGCAGCTTCTTAGGCTTGTGCAGCTTGGGGTGATTTTGGGGTCTATCTTTTAATTTATCTCCTTAAGTATATCTTACCTTAAGATTCTTTTTTTGATTTAAATAGGTTACCTATTAACCTCTAGCGGATATGATTTATGATTATAATTAGGATCTACCAGATTGACATGAATTTCTAGTATAGATCTCTCCTTTTTAATAACACCCAATGGGCACTATAGTTCATCTTAATTGAGGTCCATTAGATTGATGGCTAGATGTTTTTTTTGAGAATTTCAGGCATACTTATTGTTGTGACTACTAACCAAACAGTAAAAGAAGAGTGTAGTAGTGGAGAAGACAGATGAACAATACTCGCCCCTTCCCCATGTCCAGGCCAGCCATACATATATATTCATGTGGGGAGTATTTTACAATCAGGTCCTTACACTCATGTACCCTTCATAGGGGTATTTATGTCATTATACATATTCCATTTTGGGCTTTATAATCTCTTGACAGGCCGACTGGGTTTAGGTGGGGGGCCACCCCTACAATAGAAGCCTTTCATGGTGAAGGGCTTCACGGGCCGAAGCCATATTGCCGAGTCATTTGGCCCCTTCCGTCCCTACGGCCTGTGACCTTCTGTAATCTTGGGCAAAAATTATTTTATCCATGTAGCCCGGCTTCATGCTGCGGACACAAAGTCGACCGGGCTGCCTAAGTCGAAGTATCTGGCAGAGCCGGGCTCGTCCCGTGGACATGAGGTCGAAGCGGAGACCGGAGTCGCTCCGCACGCACGAAGTCGAAGCGGAGACTGGACTCGGTCCGCAGGCACAAAGTGGAAGCGAAGACCGGACTCGATCCGTAGGCACGAAGTCGAAGCGGTGACTGGACTCGCTCCGCAGGCACAAAGTGGAAGCGGAGATCGGACTCGCTCTGTAGGCATGAAGTCGAAGCGGAGACCGGACTCGCTCCGTAGGCACGAAGGCAAAGTGGAGACTGGACTCGCTTCGCAGACACGGAGTGGAAGTGGGTTGCGGAGTCGTCCTGTGGACTTGAGGCCGCAGTACAGCCCTGTAGCTCGTGGCCCGACGACGGTGTGTTAATGGCGCCAAGGATTGCGCCGGTTGTTGGGATGTCAGGCGTCCGTACGATCGCAGTCATGCGTTACTTCCCGAGGTTGCAGGACGCGTGGCGGGACGCGATTCGAGCGTCATGAGCTGTCAGGAGGCTGCACGACTGCGGTCGTGTGCACCTTCCCGAAGGGGCAAGACGCGTGGCGGGACGCGATTCGAGCATCGTGAGCTGTCAGGTGGCCGCACGACCGCGGTCGTGCGCACCTTCCCAAGGGGACAAGATGCGTCGCGGGATGCGATTGGAGCGTTGTGGGTTGTCAGGCGGGCGCGCGGCCGCGGCGGGCGCGCGTGCGAGCACACGTGACCGGGAGACCGCGCGGCTCCAACTGCCGCTGGTCACGCTTCCTGATTGTGGGAAAGCGGACGGTTGGACTTCCGCAGGTTACGCTTCCCGATCGTGGGAGGCGAGGGGGCTTTATATACCCCCCTCATCGTCGCACCGCTGTTCTTCCTCACTCAGATGCCTGTGCTTTCCTGCTCCTTGCCCTTTTCTACACTCTGCTCCTTGCTATCTGCACTTTGTTGCCGCCGTTCACCCCCGCCATAGTTCGCTTCACCGTACCGTTCTGTGAAGAGCTCGCTCTCTAGCCAAGCGGTGGCACTTCCTCCAGCTGGCGCAGCTCGTCGGCGACGGAGATGGACTACACGCTTGTGGGGCGCGATCCCTCACAGACCAACAAGCGGTGGACGACCGAGAAGAAGATGGAGGGCCCCTGCTCTAGCATGCTGGGGCAGACCCTCATGACGGAGGAGACAATCCGGTCTCTCCTTCGCGAGGGGAAGTTGGCGGACCGCGGCGCGGTTCGCCTACCTACCAGCGACGAAACGGAGCCACACCCAGAGGAGTCAGAGGCGATCGTCTTCGTTGCATATTTTGAAGTCGACCTCCGCATCTCGTTGGCCAAGATCGTCAATGACGTCCTCCGGACCTACGAGCTAGAGCTGGCACAGCTGATGCCGAACGCAATAGCTCGTCTGGCTGTTTACAGCTGGGCGACGCGGACAGAGGGGGTTTGGCCTAGCACCTCCCTCTTCGCCTTCCTCCACGACGCGCGATGCCAGCCCAAGAAACTCGACGGAGGGGAGTTCTCCAACTTCGGGAGCATCAACTTCGTCCTATGGTCCCCGTGTGCGAAGATCTTCCCCGCTAACTCGACCCGGCGAAGTGGGAATCCAACTGGATGTGGCGATGGTTCTACCATCGCGTGGCGAGCGGTAGCAGCCTTCGCTGCACGGGGCGGCTGATGGCATTCATCACTTCATCGAGCGTGGAGCCTGACCACGACGACGAGCAGAGGGCGCGGCGGCTCATGAGGATCACCCGCCGCTTCAACATGTGCGACCTCGCTGAGGAGTTCATCATGTATGGAGTGGCACCGCTTGCCTGGCGGTGGCACTTCCAGCCCGGCCCCACCTGGCAGGACAACGTTCGGCCGACCGTGTCCTCGCTGCCGAGGCCGTCGGAGCCCTGTAAGCTCTTCGGCCTTTTTTTTGCAACTTATTTTTAACCTCGCTTCGCTTTACCTGTAGGGCTCCTCCTAGAAGATGCGGAACGCGCTGTGGTCGTGTTCCTTAGGCCGTACGTGGCCAAGGAGCACAGCCTATGTGAGTCTACAACTACAACGGTGAAGCTGGGGTGGATAAACATGGTGTGCGAAGCTCTAGGCATTCCTGTGCCGGAGCGTGCCACTCTGACCGGAGGCCGAGCTCGCCTCCATGATGGCGACGACAAGGGGGAGGCTTCCCCCCTCCCCCCGCGGCGGAGGGTCTGGTCCCCTGCCCCCGTATCTAGTCCGCCGGCCGCTCCTCCTGCTCCTTATATCGGAACCGAAGGCACGACGGTCACCAGCTCTGACTTGGCAAAATACCCCAATTCGGACCTGGAGGCGGAGACGGAGCACCCATCTCCTAGCGAGGAGTCCTTGGGCAGCCCAACGGAGGGGTGCGACGCAGACATCCAGGAGGGCGAAGCCTCCTCGCCCGCGCTGGCCGCAGAAGCCGAGGACGTGTCACCCAAGTCCCCGAGAGCCAAGCGCCCTCGGACGCAGTCGCTGCGTAAGGTGAAGGAGGGATTCACAGTGGCGATTGGGGTTGGGGGTGTGTCAGAGTCGGACTCCGACATTGAGGCCGTCCGGCTCGAAGAAACTCCGCCGTCCCAGACGCAGGTGGCGCCCCTACGGTCCTGTCCGAGGTGGAACAGACTTCGCCAGTCTGTGCTGAAGGTTGGAGAAACTCTTTCTCCCCCCATGACTTCGCGAAGCTTTCCCCAATCTGCTCGTTGATCCCCTCGTCGCCATTAGCTGAGACAAGGTCTCTGGGGCGCGGACAAGGACCCACCGATGGCAGCGGGTGTGAGATCTTCGATGCACCCATCCCGGACGTTACGCTGCCCCAACCACCATGGAGGTCATCGGCTCAGAGACTCGACATCTGACCGTCTCCAATTTCGTCCCCGGGCCGGAGGTGCTGCGCTCTGCAGGTGGCCGCCGACTGCATGGACGCTAGGCTGGGCCGGTGGGCAGTGACGTTGTGCGACTCGGAGCTGCTGGAGGGGGTTCTCGAGGCCTCAGAGATACGGGTAAGTGTTGGTGGCGTTAATTTGTTCGTATGCTTACATTTGGGGACCGAAGTAACACTTGTGTTGTACAGACCCTCACCGTTGCTCGTGCCCTACAGGCGGCCCGCGCCCACGAGCGAAGGGTGTTAGAGGACCGCCTTTGTGCCACCGAAGAGGCGAACATCGTCAAGGAAGATTGAATCCATCTCCTTGAGACGGAGGGCGCATAGGCCATCGCGGAGGCTCGAGAGCTCGTGGAGGAAGCTAAGCGAGCGACCGCCGCCGAATGCGACAGGCTACTCTAGCAGATTGTGGCGCTGGAAGGGGAGAAGGCCCAACTGACCACGTCACTCGCGGAGAAGGACCGGACCCTGGGCGACGCGTCGGTGGCCGCATGGGACGCGATGGAGGCTCTCGAGGGAGCCCTGGAAGACTTGTCCGTGGTCATGCCGCCGCGCACCTCCGACCCCGAGGACCTGCCGCGGACGCTTCGGCACATCGGGGAAGCGTCCGGCCTTGACCTCAATGCCGCTAGGTCCTTCGGCAACCACTTCTCCGTGGTGACATCACGGATCGCCTTCGCCATCCTGCACCACCGGGGCTGCCACCATGTGGGCGAGCTGGTGAACCCTCGACTGGAGATGCCAGCAGGAGTCGGGGTCATGTCCAGCGCTGTGCATGCCGCCGGCCGCATCGTCCGGGCCTTCCACCACCGGATCTAGGACTATATCGGGGAGGCTGTGGTGAAGGTGGCGTTGCGTAAGACTTTGCACAACGAAGGGGACTTCGACTTATGGCTTGACGAAGACCCGCGGTGCGACGAAGATGGCGTCGCTGGCGCGGGGCAAGGCATTGACCCACAGGTGTGATGTCGAAGACTTAGGGGTGTAGAGGTGTAGGTGTGCGTCGTCTTGTATCCGTTAACTCTTGTAACATGGCGCCCCGTGGCCCCTTTTGTCAATGAAATGAGAAAATTTGCTCAAGTGTTTTGATCGTGTGTTACTCTACTGCGGACAGGTGCTTGACAGGGGCCGCCTGCTGATTTTGGACCTCATGGTCCGGCGGCGCCTTCGACATTGGGGTTGGGCGAAGGATTAGTCGCATTTCTGGGGAGCCCAAAGGTCAGAGGGGGAGACTTCGGCGTGAAAATGCCTAGAGCTTCGAGAGCGTGTTAAGGTAGAAGAGCTGGGCGAGGAATAACCTCGATCGCTCTAAGACATTTGTAAACATTGCTCCGCACGAATGTAGCACCCGATCGTCTCTGTAATCATCATTTCGTAAATGCAATAAAAACCTTGATTGAAGTAAATACGTGTCCTTGTCCTTGCTGTTCTTTCAATTACGCTTGTCTTCAACCAACACGTAAAACTTCGGGCGCGAAGCGGCCTCCGCTGACCTTGTCCTCAGCATACTGTATGCTAAGCGCACGAGATAGGGTAGGGACGAAGGGCCGATTACCCTGCCCACGTAGGCATATACCTCGCGAGCATCCCGAAGAGCTTCGAAGTGGTGTCTAGTTGAAGCAGACGCTCGAGCGCTCCGTCCCCATCCATTCGAAATGGTGACAGCGGAGCTGGCGACTAGCCGAAGCAGATGCTCGAGCACTCCATCCCCAACCCTTCGAAGTGGCGGCAGCAGAGCTGGCGAGTAGCCAAAGTAGACGCTCGAGCGCTCCATCCCCAACCCTTCGAAGTGGCGGCAACGGAGCTGGTGACTAGCCGAAGCAGACGCTCGAGCGCTCTGTCCCCAACCCTTCGAAGTGGCGGCAGTGGAGCTGGTGACTAGCCGAAGTAGACGCTCAAGCGCTCCATCCCCAACCTTTCACAGTGGCGGCAGCGAAGCTGGCGTCTAGGTGAAGTAGATGCTCGAGCGCTCCATCCCCAACCTTTTGAAGTGGCGGCAGTGTAGCTGCCGACTAGCCGAAGGAGATGATCAAGCTCTCTGTCCCCAACCTTTCGCAGTGGCGGCAGCGGAGCTGGTGTCTAGGTGACTAGCCACGCGATTTTGTGCTTATTACACATAATGAGACTAGTTTTGCAAACGGTGGGCTTTATTGATCTCCCGTTTGCGTGGGTGAGCGATTACAAGGGTGAGGGTGCCAACCATGCTGTGGGCATCCTTCGGCCTCATACATAATATCGCCGTAGCCTATCTACATTCCATGTGTGGTGGAGAGTCTGGCCTTCCAACGTTGCGAGACGATATGCTCCGCGCTGCAAAGCCGCAGCGATGATGTAGGGGCCCTCCCACTTGGACTCCAGCTTGTCGACCGTCGCCGCGTGAAGCGCCATTTTGAGGACAAGGTCTCCCGGTTGGAATTCATGTGAGTATACAGCGCGGTCGTGCGTGTGTGCCACTTGGCGTGCGTACTTCGCGACATGTTGAGTGGCGCTCAATCGATCCCCGTCGAGAAGATCGAGAGATAGCTCACGCTCTTCTGCTGGGGCCTGGACTAGGACCCTCCTCAAGCCGGCCTTGATTTCTTCAGGCGTGACTGCTTCATCGCCAAAAAGGAGCTTGAACGGTGTGAACCTCGTCGGATGCATCACCGTCGTGCGAAGGGACCAAAGCACACTGTGGATCTCATCTGGCCACTTGCCCTTCGGCAACCCGACGAGGCACTTCTTGATTCTAGCGGAGATGTTCCCGTTCGTCCGCTCGACCGCTCTGTTAGATTGCAGGTGCCCGACGGAAGCATATCGAAGTGTGATGCCCATGTGGTCGCAGAAGGCTTTGAACAGTGCGGAGTCGAACTGCAAGCCGTTGTCGACAGTGACCTCCCTCGGGACTCCGAAGTGGTAAATGATATTTTGCCAGAGAAAACATTGCATGATTGTGAAGGTGACCTTGGCCAATGCTACCGCTTCAGGCCATCTGGAGAAGTACTCCAGGGCAACCACAGCTAACCGAAGGTCACCCGGGGCGTGTGGGAGTGGTCCAACGACGTCGATGCCCTAGCGTGCCAACGATCACATCGGCGGGATGGGCTGCAAGCTCATTGGAGGTCTGCGGATGACTCACCACATCCACTGGCAACCTTGACACTAGCGCACGAGGTCTTGTGCATCTATAATGGCGGTTGGCCAATAGAAGCCCTATCTGAATGCCTTGCCGACGAGGGACCTCGGCACAATATGCGAGCCGCAGAGCCCGGCGTGAATCTCCGCGAGGAGGTGCTTACCCTCGTCACGCGAGAGGCGCCGTAAAAGTGGAGTCCAAACTCCCTTCTTATAGAGGACCCCGTCGAGCACCTGGAAGGATCTAGTGTGGTGCTGCAAACGCCGGAGCTCAAGGGGGTCGTTCGGCTCCGCTATACCTTGCAAGAAGCCATAGATGGGCTCCCGCTAATCACCCTGCTGGAAAATTTGATGGACAAGGGCCGCGTCGTGGTTGTCTTGAGCGATGGCTGCCATAGGCAAGACCTCGCAGAACGCTCCCTCAGGGAGGGGGAGCTGCTGGCTGGCGACCTTTGCGAGGATGTTGGCTTGTTCATTATCCGCGCGAGGGATGACCTTTAAGCTTTGAGAGGCCGAAGAGCAGTGCCTCGTATTCAGCTTTGTTGTTTGTCACCGGGAACCCGAGACGCATCGAGTACAGTAGGCGGTGTCCCTCTGGCATAGTGACCACTGCGCACACCCCAACGCCCGGGGCGCCATAGACCCCGTCGGTGTTGAGTGTCCACACCAGGTCATCGGGCTGCACGTGATGTTGAGCCAGCAGGGTGCACTTAGCAAGGAAGTCAGTGAGGACTTGAGATTTTATTGTCGTACACAGAGCATACATCAATGAGAACGGTGCGAGCTCGGCTGCCCACTTGCCAATACGCCCCGTGGACTCCTTGTTGTGCAGCATCTCCGCTAAGGGGAACGAAGATGACACTATGATGGGGTGGGCTAGGAAGTAGTGCCGAAGCTTCCTCGAGGCCATGACCAATGCGTAGGCTAGCTTCTTAAGTTCGGTGTACCGTGTCTTGGCACCGTGAAGGGCCTCAGAGATGAAATACACCGGCCGCTAAAGGGCACCTTCCTCGAGGACGAGGACTGCGCTGACCGCCGTCACCGTGGCTACGAGGTAGAGCAGGAGGGGAGCCTCTGGTGCTAGGGCGACCAAGGTGGGAAGGCTTGGGAGGTGCTTCTTGAGGTCATTGAAAGCCCTCGCACAATCATCATCCCAATGGAACCCATCACAGCCACGAAGGGTTTTTGTTGGACCGAAATGGCGACAGAGGGGGGGGGGTGAATGTCGACTTAAAGAAAACTTTTCCCAAACGAATCTTCTCTCCAATAGTTATGAGAACTATGAAGAGGAGTTCACATGCCTTCTAAACCTTCTCACACAAGGGAGAGAATAGATACATGGCACAGCAAGGGAGAAGCACAGAAAACAATCATAAAGATAAAGAATGATAGCAATGCAACAACGGGCGGTCGGGCCGCACATAACAGCCGGTCGACCATCGCGTGCTGGCCGGTCGACCAAGCTACCACTGGCGGTCAGACCGCCAGCGCCCAACCGGTCAGACCGCAGGTCTAACGGCGGTCAGATCGCCCTTCAGATTTTTCAGGGCAGCCAGCAGAGCAGGATTTTCAGACAAGCACAAGATCTCACACAACAGAGAAAATATAGATTTTCCTTTGGTTCTCTTGGTCCAGAAAGATAAAAAAACCTCTCAAATAACATATAGAGCCAAGGAAACCAAAAGAAAACAACTCAAACTCAAAGATTTCAGACTTGAGCCATAATCTGAAAAACTACAGGGAGTAACACTAAAACTCAAATTTCTATCTACCCTTTGATCCTTTGGCAATGAAACTCTGGGATAGCAAGATAATAGCCTCTGAACTTTACATGCCAAGTTTCAAGCCATCTCAAAGAGGGAAACAAGATTTGCACTAAAACCCTAGGAGAAGAAATGAAGAACAAAGGAAGCCAAAAGCCAAAATCTGGAATCAAGAATGGGTTCTTGGGATTTTAACTGATCAAATGATTTTGAGGCATCATCCCAACATACATCAACCCATTTTGGCCCTTCTCAGCAAGAAATCACTCAAAACGCAAAAACTCAAAACTCTCACAGAGAGTAACGAAGAACACAGGAGGCAGAGAAATAAACTTCAGTGATTTCATTCATGGAAAACAAGGAATACAGAGGAGTCCCCATACGCATGGACACTAGAACAAGAGGAATGATTACAAGGGTCTCAATCCATCCTCTCCCTCACTCAAGAACACACTCACTCTCTACATGCTTCTTGGAGAGGAACACACAGAGAGAGGAGCTACGAAGGAGACATATCCTGCAGTCCACACCAACTCTCCAACAACTAAAGCCTCTTTTGACTCACAAAAACCTAACTCTCTCCTAAAGCCATGAGGGGGCATGCAGCCACTCCCTCCTATTTATAACCCTTGGCTAACGGGTCTCCAACCCGTTACGCCTGTTAAACCCGAACGGAACCGTCTCCCGATTGTGCAGCGTCGCAAAATTACCAATTCGCCTTTCCTGCACCTTCCGGGAAGCTTCCACACTTCTTGTCATCCACGACCCGCAACCACATCGAATCACCGCCGTCTTCGACACATCCGACCGTTCTGACCTCAACACCGCCTGTGTCTAGTCCGGTCACCTCGTGTCTCGCCACGACTCTGCCTCGACGTCCTGCAGCCATCACAGACAAGAAACACATCAAATAGCACCGCTCGATACATGAAAGCATAAATAGCATCAATGAAACATGAAAGAGCCCAAACCTATCAAATCGACATAATATCCCTCCTAAGCACTTTGACCAGGTTTGACCAAGTCCGACCGACGCCGATTGCACCGCGCAACGACATGGTCCGAACCATTCAAACCAAACTCGACTCTCCCAAACCGATGTTATTTACTCATCACACACATGGGGTCACCTCCACATGGTCCATCAGTTTTGAAAAATGGCAGGCCTCGTTCAGTCGCCCTAGATAGGAAGGGGCTCAATGCGCCATGCATCCAAAGAAGCCTCTGGACCTCCCTTGTCATCTTGGGCGGCTCCATGGTGAGAATCGCGTTGACCTTGTCGGGGTTCACCTGGATGTCACGCCTGGACACTAGAAAGCCCAGGAGTTTGTTAGCTTGCACGCTGAAGACGCACTTGTTTGGGTTGAGCTTGATGCCCGCTCGCCTAAGGTTGTCAAAGGTCTCTTGGAGGTCTTGGCTGTGGAAGGCGAGCTGCCTAGTCTTCACGACCACGTCATCGACATAGGCCTCAACGTTCCTCTCGAGCTGGGAGGCCAGCGCAAGCGCGATGAGGAGAGTGAATGTGGCACCTGCATTCTTCAGGCCGAAGGGCATCCTAACAAAGCAATATGTCCCTACCGGTGTTATGAAGCTGGTCTTGTCTTCGTCAGCCTTGGCCATGTGAATTTGGTGGTAGCCAGAGTATGCATCGAGGAAGCTCATGAGCTCACACCCTGCCGTGGCATCCACCAGCTGATCTATCCGTGGCAACAGGTAGTTATCCTTCGGACACGCCTTGTTGAGGGCGGTGAAGTCAATGCACATGCACCACGCACTGCTGGCCTTTTTCACCAGCACCGGGTTGGTGAGCCACTCCAGGTGCTGGACTTCACGGATAACCCCGGCCTGGAGAAGCTTCGCTACCTCTACTTTAGCCGCCTGTTGCCGTTCGATCGACATGCGCCGGAGTCTTTGCCTGACCGGCTTGGAGTCGGGGCGGATTGCTAAGGTATGTTCGATGAGGATGTGATCGACACCCCTTATGTTGTTTGGGGACCACGCGAAAATGTCCACGTTGTCCCGAAGTACTCGGAGTAGATCTTGCTCAACTTCCGGGGAAGGCCTTCGCCAATGGACACGCACTGTACTTCGGCATGCAGGGGCACTCTCTTGACTCCACCGTCCGGCCGAGGCTTAGGCATCCACCCTGGGGCGGAAGGCGTGTCTGCCTTGGGGGTGTCGATGAGCACGTGCACTTTTCGGTGTGGTCCCCGGGTGCCAAGCTCTATGCGCTGGGCAAGGTTCTGGTCGTCGAAGGTTGTGATGATACCTCGCGGGCCTGGGAGCTTCATGCATAGGAAGCCGTGGTGCGGGACCGCTCCGAAGGAGTTGAGGGTCGGGCATACCAATATGGTGTTGTAGGGGTATGGGATGTCGACAACGTCGAAGATGATGTCTTCGCTCCTTGTGTTGTCCCCCTGGCCGAAAGAGACTTGTAGCCGTATCTGGCCCAAAGCCTTGAGCGGCTGACCCCCGAAGCCCTGCAGTGGGATTCTTGAGGGGCCCAAGCGACTTCGGGGGATCCCCATCTGGTCGAAGGCCGTCGTGAACAAAATACGGCGGAGCTACCTCCATCGACCAGGACGTGCTTTACATCGCAACCAGCGATAGTGGCCTGGATGACCAGGGGATCTTGATGAGGGAACTCCACGCCCTCCGCATCAGCTGGCGTGAAGGTGATGCTGTGCTACGCCCAATCTGGCGGCACTTGCGCTGGATATGCCGCCACGTGTTGCAGCCTCCGCACGTAGCCTTTTGTTGCCGCGCCGAGGAGAACTCCAGCGATGAGCCCCCGGAGATGACATTTATGATCCAACGTTGGGCTCCCTCCGGGGCCTGTATCCGCAAAGGGCCCTCTTGGGGCTGCTGTACGTGGGCCACCACCGGTGGCCCCGCTTCTAGGGCTCTATCCCTAGCGATGCTCTGATGAAGCGCTGCAATGGCGGTGCATGTCCGCGTGAAGTGATCGCAGCAGCCATGCACCTCACACCACATGCCATAGTCCTGGCTCTCCTACTCTGTCGGTGTCGGAGTCATCGCCTTTGCGCCATCGTGCGTCCTCCTCCATCCTCGCGTACTCTTCCATCTTATCGAAGAGCTTAGCAACCGTCTTGATTGGCTTGCGCGCATTGTACTCGGCCAACGGCCCTAGGCGGAGGCCTTATATTGCTGTGTTGATGATGGTGGTCTCGTTGACGTCCTTGACATGGTAGCGAACCTTGGCGAAGCGCTTGAAGCATTCTCGGAGCCTCTCAGAGGGTTTTTGCTTGATAGCGAAGAGCTGATCCATGTCGACACGCTCGACGTAATTCTCCTGAAAGTTGTTGTAGAGGCGGTCACGGATCTGCTCCCACGCGTAGATGGAGTTCGGCTCTATGGTGAAAAACCAAGAGAGCGCCACCCCCTGCAGCGCGAGGGGAAGCCCCTTCGCCTTGGTGGAGTCGTCCCCTCCCGTGGCTTCGATGGTGGTCTTGTACATGCGTACGAACTCCCGGGGGTCCGTGTCGCCTTTATACGGCTCGATGGTGGTGGGGAACTTGAAGTCCTCCGGCCACGCTGACTGTGCAGGCCCGCGGAGAAGGGGGACTCTGGATCCACACGCCAAAGTGGAACACGACTGGATGTAGGGGCATCGTGACTATCCGCCTGCTCTGGCATAGGCTATGCCGCCGTCGCCGGTGGGACTTGTTGGCTTCGAGCCTCTTGTATATCCCGCACAACTCCACGGAGGTCCGCCAGCTCCCGCTGCAGCGTGCCGAGGGCCGTCAGTAGGGCGTTCTCCACCGTCAACGTGGTTGCACCGGCAGGAGCGCCGGCACGGACTCCTGGGTCGACGGTGACCACGGCTTGTGCTGCGGAACAGCTCGGTGCGCCGATGCGGTGGATTCTGGGGTCGGTGACGAGGCCGACGTTGCCGCCGGAGCCACTCGTCGCTCCCACACCGGGTGTGGGGGCAGTGGTTGCGCCAGCGCGAGCATTGACATCACCGCTCCCAGCAACCTGGTCGGGACCACCAGCGCCGATCGCCGTGCCAGCAATGGTGTCATTGTCGGTGGTCAGAACACCACTGCTGCCATCCACGCCAGCCGCCAACGCAGAGGCTCTGGCGTTGACGAGCGTTGCCGACGTGCTCCTCTTCTTCTTTGCTGCCGATGTTGAAGCCTTCTTGGGTGCCATCCTTCTTCAGATCTTAGGCTTGCTCAATCGTCCCCACGGACGGCGCCAACTGTTGTGGCTACTGACCAAACAGTAAAAGGAGAGTGTAGTAGTGGAGAAGACAGATGAACAATGCTCGCCCCTTCCCCATGTCCAGGCCAGCCATATATATATTCATGTGGGGAGTATTTTACAATCAGGTCCTTACACTCATGTACCCTTCGTAGGGGTATTCATATCATTATACATATCTCATTTTGGGCTTTTTAATCCCTTGACAGGCTGGCTGGGCTTAGGTGGGGCCACCCCTACAACACTTATCTTTTTCTTAGTAGCTATTAAACACTTATCATGTCATTTCTATTTTACCCTTGATTAATTAGAGAATTTCTAGGATGCTTTTTTTCTCTCTTGGACAGCAGCTTCTTAGGATGCTTATTTCTGGTGCTTATGATCGAAAAAATACAGTTGTTGTCTTTGTTTTCCTCTCCAGAGATTTTCTAGGATGTTTGTTTTCCATTTTCCCCTCTTGGAGGGTGGCTTCTGGTGCCTATGATCGAAAAAGACGGTAGTTCTATTTCTTCTCGTGCAGCATGCGCAGCGTGTAAAGTGGTGTGTGTGTGGGGGCGTACACAAATAAGGTGACGTGGTTTTGGCCCTTCTTTTGGGTACACACGGCAAGAGACATGATTTTGCATGGGGTCTATCTTTTATTTGTTTCTTAAGTATATCTTATCTTAGAATTCTTTTTATATTTTAATTTAAATATGTTACCTATTAACATCAAGTGGTTATGATTTATAATCATAATTAGGGTCCATCGGATTAAACGCCAGATTTTTTGAGGATTTCTAGTACATATTTCTCTTTTTTTAATAACAACCTATGGCCATTATAGTTCACCTTTAATTAGGGTCCATCAGATTGATGGCTAGATTTTTTTGTGAGAATTTATAGCATATTTATCTTTTTTCTTAACAACCTTGAAACACCCGTCATCGTCTTTTATTTAGTATATAATAATTGATTGGTAGATCTGTAGCATTTATTCTTTTTTCCCTAAAAGTTAAAACATGCCATCAGTTTTCATTATAAAACATTTGGAATTCAGAAACCTGACACTCTTATGTGCTTTTACTGCAGTCTCATGAAATGCTTTACGAAGATGTTACATTGTTCACCATGCATGACCTGGTGCATGACCTCGCAAGATCGGTCATGGCCGATGAAGTTCTGGATGCTAGCAAAAAGGGCAGTATTGGGGGAAGCAGCTGTCGCTATGCATTGCTCACAGATTGCAGCAAGCCATTGAACTTATCTGTGACTTCTCCTGCCAAGATTAGGGCGCTATTTTTTCTGGATTGTGATGGAATTGTGCTTAGTGGTGCTGCACTTTCATCAGCTAACCACGTGCGAGTCTTGGATTTAAGTGGATGCGAAATACGGAATTTGCCACATTCTATTGCTCGATTGAAGCAGTTGAGGTATCTGAATGCTCCACGGATCCATGATGAGTCATTTCCCAAGTGTATCACCAAGCTCTCAAAATTAAATTACCTGAACCTGCATGGATCTTATGGAATCTCAACTCTACCAGAATCTATTGGTGAAATGGAAGGTCTGATGCATCTTGATCTATCAGGCTGTGTGAGAATACAAAAGCTCCCAAAATCATTTGTCAAGCTAAAGGATATGGTACATCTGGATTTATCACGCTGTTATCGCGTTGAAGGTGTACCGGAAGCTTTGGGTGGCCTTACCAAACTCCAATATTTGAATTTATTATACCCATATTCGAGTGTCTTCCATTATGATCTGTATCTCAGAGGGCTGCCGGAAGTCATCGTCAGCCTAACCAAACTCCGGTACTTAAATCTATCGCGGTGCATGCGTTTTATTTTTGGCGGCTCATCAACACAAGAATATGACAGTTTCATTGACCGTATCAGTACCCTTTCCAATCTAGAGCATCTGGACTTGTCTTGTAATTATGGTCTTGCTAGTATACCTGAAAGTATTGCCAGCCTCAAGAAGCTACGTACACTGGACCTCTGGGACTGCAGACAACTAGAGAGGCTTCCAAAAAGTATGGCTAAAATGAGTCTGAAGGCTCTAAATGTGAATGGATGCGGTAGATTGGATGAATCCACGCTCTCTCGATTCACCCTTTTTGCCTTGCTGCCACACTTCGTGGTGCATGCTAGTGATGGTGAATCTAGAAGCAATCTTGTCCTGCTTCAGCATGCAAATCCTAAGGAGCTGAAGATAAGTAGACTTGAAAAAGTGAAGTCCACACAAGAGGCGCAGAGTATAAAACTGATGGAAAAACAAAGAATTGGAGAGCTGGAATTTGAGTGGACTAGAGACGCTGAGAGGTCTGTGGAGGACATGGAAGTGTTGGGAGAGCTAGTGCCGCCAAGCACTTTATGGCGGTTTAAGATACAAGGTTATAACAGTGTGAGCTTTCCAGCCTGGCTAATGGATATTAGACATTTTCTCCCTAATCTTCACGAAATAGAGATGGTGTATTTGCCCAACTGCAAGTGCCTACCACCACTTGGCCAATTACCAAACCTACGAAAGCTGTTACTTGCGTATATGCACGGCATCACAAAAATTGATGAGGGCTTCTACGGTGGCGAAGGAGCATTTTGTCAACTGCGCGAGTTTGACTTACGCCGTATGAAGAGCCTGGCAGAGTGGAGCACAACATACTCCAGTGGTAAGGAAGGTTCAAACGAACTCATGTTCCCCAACCTTAGGCGGTTGGGAATATTTGATTGCCCCATGTTGAGGATGAATGCACAACGGAACATGAGGCAACTCACTTCGCTACATGAACTAACACTGTCCAAATGCGGAAGCATGACATCTCTGCCGCCATGGTTAGAACTCACCTCCCTCAAGAACCTTGTCATCTGGAATTGCAGGGTCATCAAATCTTTACCGGACTGCATACAACAACTCACCAACCTCCAGACTTTAGAAATTTTCTGCTGTCCCGAATTAAAGCAGTGGTGTAAATCAGACGAGAACAAGAAGAAGCTCGCTCACATCGAAGTTATGGTATGTGCCCTGCCAAGCCACCTGCCGTATTGCTCTTATTTTTGCACTGACTACTTTTTTCATATTCTTACTATTAGAATCTGTACTGTTTTGCATTACTTAGAGGATTCTTTAATGCAGAAACGTCTAGATTTTCATCTACTTTGCCTTGTAATTATGTTCTTTCTTTTTATGTTTAAACAGGCCCTCGTAATTTCAAAACATAAGTATAGAAAATAAGATTGAATCAGAGGGAACAAATTTAACAAGCACCTGCTCCTTTGTGTAATGCATTAGTTAACATGCCTGGGATGTGAGGTCCGAGTAGTATCTCTATTGCCATTGTGTTTTTTATTAAGTGTAATACCAGTAGTAAAGAAAAGCAAGAAATAAAACAATGCAAAGAAGAATAGAATAAATGAAGAAGAGTTTTATCGTCACACCGTCGGTTTTAGAAATACCAAACGAACCAGCGCTCATAGAGGTTCCTAGACCGTCTGGAGCCGGTCGGTGCATCTCGCTTATGTTGGTATCGTCATGTGGCAATAGAGAAATCCGACGTCCACATTTTACCGACTCACCTCCCGCAATAGAAAAGCCATCAAATAGTGCAGAGCCCACCGTTGGACCAAAAGTCCTTAAAGCCCACAAGGACTTTAGTAGTAGTTAGGGATAAGGGAGGGGCAGCTTGGTCATTGCACAAGGTCAAGAGAGCCTCATGACCATGCCCCTCATAAGCAAGCCAGCAAGCCCACGTTTTCTCATTTGTTCCCTCATTTCCTTCTCTCCTAGCCAAGGCAAAATCAAAGGAAAAGAGTTACCCCTCATTTCTTCACTTCGGCCACAACCACAGAACCAAGCCAAGCACAGGGCTACACAAACATCACCCCAAGTCCCACGGCCACCACAGAGAGTAAGGGAGAGTCGGAGGAGAGGTGCTAGGAAAGTAGGGGAAGACGGAGGAGAGAAGCAAGGATGCGGCGACCGCGACAAGAAGAGAAGGGCCCAACTGAACTGCAACGCGCCATCACCGTCGTCGTCCATGAACTTTGCCAATCCTCAGCCCGACATCTAGTAGGCCATCCTCTTCACCTTACCTCTCAGCACGGCCGAGAGTACCACAGCCGCTTGGCTATCATGCCATTGGCGCCAAGCCCGTAGCACTGTCGTGCGCCCTTGGATGGAAGTGCATACTTTTCAGTACATGCACCCCATCAAGTCCCATCACGACAGCCACCCTAAGCCTTCCCAGCCATGCATAATTAGAAGTAAGAGCAAGCGAAGAATGAGAACTCAAAAATCAATAATGTATAGAAGAAAGTAGGGGAAACCATCTCGGGTAGGTAGCGGAGTAGTGGTATACTGGCAAAGCTCCGGCTGCCTTGGCCGAAGCCATGGCTAAGGGGAGCTGCACTTTCATCAGCTAAGCACGTGCGAGTCTTGGATTTAAGTGGATGCAAAATACGGAAGTTGCCACGTTCTATTGCTCCATTGAAGCAGTTGAGGTATCTGAATGCTCCACGGATCCATAATGAGTCATTTCCCAAGTGTATCACCAAGCTCTCAAAATTAAATTACCTGAACCTGAGCGAATCTGATGGAATCTCAACTCTGCCAGAATCTATTGGTGAAATGGAAGGTCTGAAGCATCTTGATTTATCAGGTTGTCGGAGAATAAAAAAGCTCCCAAAATCATTTGTCAAGCTCAAAGATATGGTACATCTGGATTTATCACGCTGTTATCGTGTTGAAGGTGTACCGGAAGCTTTGGGCGGCCTTACCAAACTCCAATATTTGAATTTATCACTTCATTCTTTGTGGCCGTATAGTGGTGATAGAAACCTCATCATGCATGGTGAGCTGCATCTCAGAGGGCTGCCGGAAGTCATCGTCAGCCTAACCAAACTTCGGTACTTAAATCTATCGCGGTGCATGTATTTTATCTTTGGCCTATCAACACAAGAATATGACAGTTTCATTGGCCGTATCAGTACCCTTTCCAATCTAGAGCATCTGGACTTGTCTTATAATGATTGTCTTGTTAGTATATCTGAAAGTATTAGCAGCCTCAAGAAGCTACGTACACTTGTCCTCTCGGGCTGCAGATGACTACAGAGGCTTCCAGAAAGTATGGGAAAAATGGGTAGTCTGAAGGTTCTAAATGTGAAGGACTGCTATCGCTTGGATGAGTCCACGTTCTCACGGTCCAACCCTTTTGCCTTGCTGCCACCCTTTGTGGTCCAACGCTCTCACGTATTGCTCTTATTTTTTGCACTGACTACTTTTTTCATCATCTTACTATTTGAATCTAAACTGTTTGGCATTTCTTAGAGCCTTAGAGGATTCTTTCATGCAGAAACGTTTAGATTTTCATCTACTTTGCCCTGTAATTCTTTTCTTTTTTCATGTTGAAACAGGCCCTTGTAATTTCAAAACATAAGTATAACAAAAAAAGTTGAATCAGATGGAACAAATTTAACAAGCACCTGCTCCTTTGTGTAATGCATTAGTAAGTAACATGCCTGGCATGCGTCTGAGTAGTATCTCTAGTAGGAGTTCCAAGAGAATTTGCCATTGTGTTTTTTATTAAGAAAAAGGAAATTATTCGTGCAGCAAAAATTCTGAGTTATTATTACTAACTAGTAGTGTGCCCGTGCCACGCACGCTCGTCGCCGCCACCACCACCGCCGCTGAGCCGACACCGCCGGTAGCTCTGCCGCGACGCCATCGCCGCCTCTGCCACAACAAGACGCCCCCGCCGCCGGCGCCATCGCCGTCGGAGCCTCTCATGCAGCCGCATGCATTCGTGCAAATGCGAGCACGCGAGCGAGCGCTGTTGCGTGCGCTGCCACCACCACCGCCGCTGCCGCCGCGCCGATCCGCCGCTGCCTCCACTGCGTCACGGCCGCCGCGCCATGCGGCTATTGCGCGCGTGCTCGTGCGTGCGTGTGGCAGTCTGTGCTGCGGCGCTGCCGGCCGCCGCCGCCGGCCGGCACTTCTTGCTCACGTACGGCAAAACGAGAGAGAGAGAGAGGTAGAGAGGAGAGAGAGAAGAGATTGAGAAGAGGTGGGGTTCTGGGTTCAATGATATGCATGATCCGGATGATTTTGGCCTTAGGATCTTCAATGAGTAAGAGAAGAAGGCTTGAGGAGAGATCCATGCCATTCATTTGTATGAAGTTGGATTACTTTGGTACACAAATCTGGGTGGACTTAGATTATGCATGACTGTAGGGGTGGTTGAGGGGGGTGGATTTAGTAAAAAAAATTTTGGTGTATTATAGAGGGGTAGAGACTACTACTTAATAGTGGCATTCCATGTCTATCGCATCTCAGAACTCAATGTAAAATTGTATAAATGAGACAAAGGTTAGTCGCAATGAATTGGGACATTAAGAAATCCATTTTTATTGGCATGTTACGTAAGATCTAATTGTCAATGAAAAAAATAAACAGAGTCGGTGAAATATGTTAAATGAAGACATTCAGTGAATGTGCGCTAGCAGCGTTATGAAGGCGCAGTAGCTAATTTTCATTTTTCTTGAATGTTTTATTTTCATCACCAGTGATAGCGAACTAGAATTCTAGCTAACGAAAGTTTTGACTGCTTCTATTTTGCATATTCGTCAGAAGGATGATTTCGAATATTCGTCAGATTCGGATGATGATTTCGGGAATTTTATCCTGTGAACTCCATCCCGGATATCCGGAATACGCGCACAGGCCCAGCTAGGCATGCCCGCGATGGGTGATCCCGAGGATGGCTCAAGGAGCGGTGAAGGCCGGCGGCGTACCTCCGGCGGTCACGGGCGACATCCTCGGTGGCAGAAGCGGCTCCGACGGCCGACAGCGTGCTCGCAACGACGAGCGGAAATGGTAGCGCTGGCGGCAGATCAAACGTAATGTGACGGGTCTACTAATCAATTGTAGTATATGTTGTAGTAATTTCATTTATATTGATCAAAATCGAACACAAGTTTCTCTCTCTGTACGGTTCTCTACAAGCTATTACCATTTATAAACTAAAACCACAAGCTATCAGCAAAAGCTAATATAAACGAATCCCCATCAAATTTGGTCGTTGAACCATGTGACTTGCTACTTCTTTACCTAGCTTATGTGTGTTAGGTTTAGATCTTTAGGATCTCCTAGGTTAGATCTAGCGGGGTTTCTTTATCGTTCGGGTTCTTGAGGTAATGCCGAGAGGGAGAGAGGGGACTAACCGTCAGACGTAGAGGAGGAGGAGTTGGCCATCGCGGGTACGCTCGGTGAAGTCTGCGCACGGGCAGCGACGGTCGGGGAAGAGGTGCGCGGCTCCTTGGCGACGGCGTGTCCCGGGCGGCGGCGATCTCCATGGCGGCGGCGAACGGTGGTGGTGCTTCCCGTCGCTTCAGCGCCCCCCTCTTAGATCGGGTCTAGGGTTTGTCGGTGGATGTCTGGCGGCGGCACGGTGAACCTCGTCGTGCGTGCGCCCGGCCCCACCTCTCTTTATATGGCGCGCGACAGGCCCACCACCAATTGGGTGGCGCCCCGATCGTATGCGTGATCAAGGGGTGGCATTTGGCGTTGGGCCAAATGCCTGAGATCACTCTAACATTCTCCCCCTTGATCTCATCTATACTTTATCTTTAATTACTTTTCACTTTACACATTCCATCACAGATTAGTGCATAGAACATGTCTCATCGTCACGGTCAATCGCCGATAGATTCAACAGCTACAATACACCTCTCTGTTCTGAAATAGTTACTTTAATCTTTTGGGCCATCTTTTAGTTCAGGAATCATAGGCTTTCCTTAAACCCATGCGCCTCGTGTTCTCTGAACACGTTGGGTGGTAAGCCTTTAGTAAGCGGATCCGCTAACATCTTTGCGGTACTTATATGCTCAAGACTTATAATTTGATCCCGAACTTTATCTTTCACAACATAGTACTTTATGTCAATGTGTTTGGCAGCACCACTTGACTTATTGTTGTGGGCATACGTTCTCATGGATTCATTATCGCAGTACAACTTAAGTGGTCTATTGATGTCGTCAACCACTTTTAAACCGGTATGAACTTCTTTAGCCGTTCACCTGCCCCAGTAGCCTCATAACATGCTACAAACTCGGCATACATTGTGGACGATGTAGTGACGGTTTGCTTTGAGCTTTTCCACGATATAGCTCCTCTGCGAGTAAACACATATCCGGATGTTGACTTTCTATCATCTCCCGCAAAATCGAATCAGATACCCCACTATATGGAGTAAATCTGATCTTCGTATGTCATCATGAGGCCTTTTGTTCCTTGCAAATAACGCAAGACTTTCTTTATCAATTTCAATGTTCTATTCGAGATTGCTCTGAATCGCCAAATAACCCGTAACAAATGCTAAGTCGTATGTGTGCACACTTGAGCATCTTGTAAGCTTCCGACAATGAAGCATATGGAACCGATTTCATTTGATCGAGCTCGTACTGGTTCCTGGGGCATTGAAAATCCCCATATTTGTCGCCCTTGACTATAGGTGCAGGTGAGGGACTACATTTGTGCATACTGAATTTCTTTAGAACTTTTTCTATGTATGCCTTTTGTGACAGTCCTAATACTCCTTTGTTTCTATCCCGGTGAATTTCGATCCCTAGAACGAACGAAGCTTCACCAAGATCTTTCATATCAAAGTTTGAGGACAAAAACTTCTTTGTCTCCAGTAGCAGACTGACATCACTACTAGCCAGTAGGATATCATCCACATATAGGATTAGGAAGATAAACTTCCCATCTTTAAACTTTGCATAAACACAGTTGTCCTCTACATTCTCTTTGAACCCAAATTTTCTTATTATACTGTCAAACTTCAAGTACCATTGTCTTGAAGCTTGCTTTAACCCATAAATTGATTTCTTTAGGCGGCATCCCATTCTTTCATTTCCTTCCACGACAAAACCTTTCGGTTGTGCCATGTAAACATTTTCCTCCAAATCCCCATTTAGAAATGCCGTCTTTACATCCATCTGATGTAACTCTAAATCATAATGTGCTACTAATGCCATTATGATTCAAGGAATCTTTACATGAGACTGGAGAAAAGGTCTCATTGTAATCAATCCCTTCTCTTTGCGTAAAGCCTTTTGCCACAAGTCGCGCTTTGTATCTTTCTACATTCCCTTGGGAGTCGAGTTTTGTCTTGTAGACCCATTTACAGCCTACTGTTTTGGCTCCTTTAGAAATAATTTCCATGTCCCAGACTTTATTAGCCCTCATGGACCTCATTTCCTCTTCCATGGCCTCAAGCCATTTTGAAGAATTTTCGCTTCTCATGGCTTCTTCAAATGACGTGGGATCATCCTCCATTTGAAATTCCTCTGTATGATAAATCTGATAATCATCAGAAATAGCTGATCTTCTTACTCTTTGAGACCTCCTCGGGGCCTCCTCATTTGATACATCTACTGTTTGAGGCTGTTGTTGCTCCCCCTCATCTGTGGCAATGGGTTCTATAGGATCTTGAAGAACAGGTTCCTCATTCTTATTCATTGTTGCCACGGGAGGAACAATAACAGGTGCTGGCACCACAGTGTCTTGCACCGTCGGTGCAGCGACAGCAGGTAGTGTGAAGAATGGCTCTTGAATCATCGGAGTGGGCATATACGCCCGCTTCTCTTCAAGGTTAATCTCTCGAGCTACCATGCTCCCCCTCATCATTTCATCCTCTAAGAAGACAACGTGTCTCGTTTCTACAAACTTTGTATATCTGTTTGGACAGTAGAAACGAAACCCTTTTGACTTTTCAGGGTAGCCAATGAAATGGCAACTTCTTCGCTTTGGGATCAAGCTTCCCAAGGTTTGGGTTAAATACTTTAGCCTCGTGGGACTTCCCCACACACGTAAGTGGTTTAGTGAGGAACTCTTCCGTCCACAACTCGCACGGTGTTTTGGGCACCGACTTCTCGGGCACTCTGTTGAGAATATGAATGGCGGTTTTCAACGCCTCCATCCATAAACTCAATGGCGGTGTGGAATAGCTCATCATGCTTCGCACCATATCCATCGAGTGCAGTTGCGTCTTTCAGCTACTCCATTTTGCCGAGGTTCGCCTGCCTAGAATATCGGGCCACTATTCCATTTTCTGTAAAAACCTTGCAAAGGTCCAGAACTTGTCCATATGGGGTATGTCGATCGTAGTACTCCCCACGATCGATCGGACTATCTTAATCTTTAAATCGTGTTGGTTTTCAATTTCAGCCTTAAATATCTTGAATTTATCCAAGGCTTCATTTCTTTCTTTGATTGGATAAATATATCCATAACGGGAGTAATCATCCGTGAATGTTATGAACGAGTCATATCCATCCACACTTTTCACAGGAAAAGGACCACAAATATCTGTGTGAATAATTTGTAGAACTCCTGTGCTTCTTTTAGCGTCTTTTTTAATTTTCTTTACATATTTTCCATTAATGCATTCTCTGCATTGTTCTAAGTCTGAGAACTCTAATGGAGGAAGAATATCATTCTTAACTAGTCTTTCTATTCTCCCCCTCGAAATATGGCATAAACGACAGTGCCATAATTTTGACGACTCATCTAGAGTTCTCTTTCGTTTTCTGTTTACATTCGTAGACGAGGATTCAATCACTTTCTCGCACGCAACGTTTCCATTATCGCATACGACATTCACATTATCATATAATGATAACAAATAAAGCTCATTCTGTAAAATGGCAAGACCAACACATTCTTTATTAAACATTATTTCACACTTGCCATTTCCAAAATTACAATCATAACCATCTTTGTCCAATTTTGAAACACTAATCAAATTCCTCTGTAAAGAGGGAACAAAAAGGACATCTCTAAGTAAAAGATTGGAGCCATTAGCTAACTCTAATGAAAGATCGCCAACGGCTTCAACTTCAGCTTAGACTCCATTTGCAACTTTAATGCATCTTTCGTTTCTTTGCGTAGTCCTCGTCGAACGGAATCCCTGTAAGGAATTAGCAACATGAATAGTTGCTCCTGAGTCAATCCACCAAGTAGATTTCGAATATTGCACATACAGGGATTCATTTATAATGGTAATAATGTTCTCACCTTTCTTTGCCGTTATCATCTTTAAGTAATCAGGACAGTTCTTCTTGTAGTGTCCCGTCTTCTTGCAGTGAAGACACTGATCTTTGTCTACAGCAAATTTATTCTGTTGAGGCTGATGGACAGAGGCTTTTCCCTTGTTCTTTGAGAAGGAGTTACTGTTGAAGTTCTTTTTCTTGTTATCCTTCACATAGTTGATAGATCCACCATGTGAGGATTTAATTCTTTCCTCCTCTTGCACACACATAGCTATGCATTTTTCCAAGTCCCATTTCTCGGGCTGCATATTATAGTTGACAACAAAAGTGTCAAACTCTTTAGGCAAGGAAGCAAAAACCAAATGAATAAGGAACTCATCCTTGAGAGCCAAATCCATTGGTTTAAGCTTGGATGCCAAGTTGCTCATCCTCAGTATGTGCTCTCTTATGCCACTGCCACCACCAGAGTACCTTTCTCACACAAGTCGCTTAATCACTGTGTAGCATAAGTCTTTGAAGAGCCAATGAACCGACTCTTTATTCTCTCAAGGTACTCTGATGATGTCACACTCTGCACTGAACCCACAATTGCAGGCTCAATTGTGTTCTTTATCACGGTCATACATTTCTTGTTGGTGTGGTCCATTTCTTATGATCAAGATCATAAGATATCCGTAAGGAGCATGATCCTCTGTATTTTCTCGCCAAGCAAGATCATCCTCATTTTGATCCTCACCGGTGCCATAGGCTCGGTGGGACGTCTTGTAGTGAGGACCCAGTCCACCTCAGCTAAGATAAACGCTAAGTCTATCTTTTTCTTCCACTCTCCATAATTATCTCCTTTAAGAGTGGGGATCTCTCTGATACAACTCATCAAGTTGTATCCGCCTGAAAAATATTTCAAATAAAGTGAGAACATAACAGAAAAATTATATGCCTTATTTCCAACGTTGGTCAAAAATATGACATACAATTAAATCAATTTTATCTATACATTAAATCTACATCACCGTTGGGCAAAAATAGAAATAATGCATAAATCATCAATTAAAAAATTTATAATACTGTTATTATCAACGTTGGTCAGAAAATAACAATATCATAAATCTCTGGAAGTTATCTCTATTTTTCAAAATTAAATTCTCCCGTTGGTTCGAATTTAATAATGAAAATTAATCAACATTAACTTTTGCAGCGGAAACTGTAATTATTCTAAAAATAATTCATTATTCAGAAGCATTATATCGTATACACATTTAATCTCTGAAAAAATTAACACGTTGGTGCAAAATTTACAGAGATTTTGGATCAAATTTCATTGAAATTCATCAAAATTGCTTCAAAATCATTAAACATCAAAATTCAGATTTTATGTTCATCTCGGCCATTTGGCCCGTTCCATGCGGCCGCGCCCACTTGGCCGCGCCTCGCGCTTGCGCGCGCGCGCGCTCGCCACGCGGCCTCACGCGTGCGGCCTCGCCACCGCGGCCCGCTCGGCGGCCTCTCGCGCGCCACGCGCCACGCGCGCGCGACGCCAACAGCGCCGCGCCCAACTCATCTCGGCCGTCCACACGCGATCCAACGGCCGGATCCTCGCGTGGCGCGCCGCCGGCCGCACCGCCGCGTCGCCGCGATCGAGCGTTCGCGCGCGCGCACCGCAACTGGGCTCGGGCGAAACCTCTAGCCCGCTGGGCGAATCCGCGCCACAGCGCGTCGGCGCGATCTCATCCGTCCGTCGCCATCCGACGGCTGCGAGCGAAAGTCGCCCGAACAAAACCGCCGCGACGGACGCCCCCGAAAACCCTAGGTCATTCTCTCCTCTCCCTCTCCACACGCCCGAGCGGTCTCAGCGGCGGCGGCGGCGACTACGTTCACCCCGCCGGAGAAGGAGAAGACCGGCGCCACCATGGGCCCTCTCGCGGCGTGCGCTCCCTCGAGAGGAGCGCGCGCCGCCGTCGGCGGCTCGTGTGTCGGCGCCCCTCCGCTGCGCGCGCTCGGATCTGTCCGCGCGCCGACGGTGGCCCGTACGTGGAGCGCCGGCGAGCCCACGGCCCGATCGGTCTCCCGCACGCCAGCGACGACGACGTCCCGGCGACGACGGCCAGGTAAGTCGGTTCTTTTCAGATCTAGGGTTTCCCCTTCTCTGTTCTTTCTTTCTTTTCCGCACGTCGGTCAACTGATGGCGGTCGTTGTTCTAGGGTTAGGGGGGCTTCTCTTTTCTTTTCCCCATCTATATCTACGCCTAGGTGCTCTGATACCATTGTTAGGTTTAGATCTTTAGGATCTCCTAGGTTAGATCTAGCGGGGTTTCTTTATCGTTCGGGTTCTTGAGGTAATGCCGAGAGGGAGAGAGGGGACTAACCGTCAGACGTAGAGGAGGAGGAGTTGGCCATCGCAGGTACGCTCGGTGAAGTCTGCGCACGGGCAGCGACGGTCGGGGAAGAGGTGCGCGGCTCCTTGGCGACGGCGATCTCCCTGGCGGCGGCGAACGGCGGTGGTGCTTCCCGTCGCTTCAGCCCCCCCCTCTTAGATCGGGTCTAGGGTTTGTCGGTGGGTCTGGCGGCGGCACGGTGAACCTCGTCGTGCGTGCCGCCCCGGCCCCCACCTCTCTTTTATATGGCGTCGCGACAGGCCCACCACCAATTGGTGGCGCCCGATCGTAGCGCGGTCAAGGGGTGGCATTTGGCCGTTGGGCCAAATGCCTGAGATCACTCTAACAATGTGATGTAGTTAATTTTGTTTGTTGAACGGTTAATATAGTTGTATATTGGACATATAGTTTGGTTAATTGATCTTTATATATACGATATATATGGTTTTTGTTTTCGTGCAATATCCATCTAAATATTCGTGATTGAAACTATTCACGTTGTATTCATGACCGAGACTATCCGTATTCATATTCATATCTAGCATTAATGTTCAATACTCTGATAATTAATAATATTTACGTTTTTCTTAGTTAATGTTGATCATATCAATATTTTATCTATGCTTCCACTGTGTGCACTAGTAAGATCCTGAACTAGTGTAAAACACATAGGATAGTCCGGATTTGCAAATTCGGGTCTTGACATGCCACCATCTAAAGAGGCTATCAGCAAGTAGGGAAAATGTTTCGACGAAATTTCGCATCAGAATCGCGATTAATGGCCTTACGGGCGGGGCCCGATAAAATTTTATATCAGGCAAAAAAATTTAGATTTAACAAAATTCATCTAAAAATCAAAATTTCAATTAAAAAATTTTGGCCAAAAATTTCTGAAATTTCCGGTAATTGGTCGTATTGTTGTCTTCCGATAAAATTTTTTCTCCAATATAATTTTCCCTGTCCGATAAAATTTTTTCCCCGAAATAATTTTCCCTGCCAGCAAGTACAGGTGAAATTGATAGTTTATAATTTTTAGATATTACAAACTGTTGGTTTCTGGATAAGTCTATGAAACCTCAGCACTTTAGAGAACTTTGAGCTACGTGGTTATAACAGTGTAAGCTTTCCAGCCTGACTAATTGGCATTGCTCCTTATCTCCCTAATGTAGTTCATGTTAAGATGGTGGATTTCCTCAAGTGCAACAAGCTACTACCACTCGGTCAATTACTACCAACGAGAGCTAGTTTTCGAGAGAATGGATAGCATCAGGAAAATTGACAAGGAATTTTACGGCGGCGTAAGAGCATTTCCTTAGCTGTATGAATTTACGATTGCAGGTATGGAATGCTTGGAAGAGTGGAACACAACATACTACTGTGGTGAGGATGGTGCAAGCGAGTGCATGTTCCCCAACCTTCAGATATTGGAAATATGTCATTGCCCCAAGTTGAGGATGAAACCATGTCCACCTAGAGCTGTGTGGTGGGAGATATGGGATAGTGACAATTTAATATCGTCATGGGAGGAGAGTGGACACACCTCTGCTTCCTCCTCGTCTCCAGCAAATAATCTTGTAGTCAAATCCTGCAAGGTGCCTCGGCATCAGTGGGGGTCGCTTCACCACCTTCCTGCCCTCCCATGGTTAAGTATCAGCGGTTGCAGTAATTTGACCAGCTCACCGGAAATCATTCGAGCCCTCTCCTCCCTCCAATCACTACTGTCTGTTGATGGCAGTCACCAAGTAGAACTGCCGAACTGGTTGGGCGAGCTCACATGCCTTCAGAAATTGGAGATATGCTTGTTCTTTTCAGCTTATGATTTATGATTTTCTTCAAACAAATAAACACAACAGCTTGTCCGTCACTGTTTTGAAGTGGCTTATTAGGATAGCCTTTTAGAAGCAATTTATCGGCTTTCAGTTCATTCGCACAAACGCTCAAACTAAGACCAAAAGTCATAAGCCGCATCCATAACCTATAAGCCACAGTCCAAAAGAGATAGCATATATATAAATGCAAGGCTAACAATAAATAAGGCTCTATGCTATAAGTTGTTTTTAGCATGAAGCAATTTTTATTTGCAATACGATAAGTAGTAATTTGCAATGCAATTGTAGAGAGCGTTTGGCATATAATGAAATAAGATTTATATAGCTTTACTAACAGTAAATTACACTGATTCGTAGCTCTCGTTGGCTATGAACATCTATCAACTCCCGACCATGGGCATGACACATGTGACACGTACACGCCATCCTATTATTTTTCAACAAAACAACTTCATAAAAACAAAAGCAATACCCATTGTGGCTGCATCCAAGCATGCTCATGGACACAAGCATCGCTATTTAAATAGTTTTTAACACTCTTGAGAGGTTGTATATGTTGGCTTCTGCGAGGGCAGTTTGGTAATCTCCCAATTGAAAAAGAAAAGAGAGAGGGAGGGAGAGGTGGGGCCCACCTGTCAGTAGGCTAGCCGAGAAGATAACGGGAACGAGACCGCGTCCAATCCCATCCCCTGAGCGTGTGCACATTCCAGTCGGTTGGGCTCCTCGCGTGCAGGTGGAGCAGTGGCGTCCGCGTCGTCCAGGGCGTTCGAGTCTTGCGGCAGCGGTGGTGGCGAAGGAGGCGCCACTGGCTTCGGCACCAACTGTGGCTGTAGCCCGCTGGCCTCCATCCCGCTTTCATTTAAAAGGCGCCTCTCCTCTCTGTGTTGGCCTAGAGGAAAAGTAAGTCCTGCCCTCTCCGATCTCATATCTCTCACCGTGGTTCTTTGATCTTGAGCCTTGAGAGTCGCCGGCCGGGTTATCTCCTGTCGCCATCGGCTGTGGAGCGCAAATCACCATTCTAGGGTTTCCCGTTTAGTTTTCTTGAGCCTCTTCTTTGATTTGGCCGAGATGAAAGGTTTGGATAAACTCTAGAGGTTGATTTGGCTCGGGCTTGTGCTGTGTTTTGAGGGAGATTTGTGATCTGTTCTTGTTGTTCGTGAGCGCTCTCGGCTGGAGCTCTCGGTGATCTTGTGCGGCATCAACCCTAACTCTCAACTCCGGCGTCGGCTACCCGAGGTTGGAGTGGGCATTGTATCTCCGTCTACCACACTCCTCTTCTGTGAGCAGCACAGGGTGGTGCTAGGTTTTCTGGGTCAGCGCCGTGGGCGTGCCTTGCCCCTTTTGACTTCTTCACAGTGATTTTGAGTATCACCACTGCTATGAGTATTTCAGGCATCTACTCTTTGCAGTCAGTGACCTATTTCATTTATCTGTGATTTTTCACTAGTTAAATATTGCAAGAGATGCATGTGGAGTTGGCTGTTAGCTCTATGATGAATTGGTCTTATGCTGAAATTGGATGATTAAACCTGAGCTCTAGATTACTGCTGTTTTTGGTCTCATTTCTGTGATTAAATCTCTGTTTCAGTGTAATCTGCTCAGTGATCTCAGTTATTGTCTTGTTCATATCTCTGTTTAGCCATTTTAGCCTTCTGCATAGCTGATTTGCATGTGATTCTTATCTCTGGAACATATCAGTTAATTGGCTAAATTTGGAGATATCCTGGTGGTCATTTTATTTGTGCCCTGTTGCTGGCCGAAAACTTTGAGTAGTCTCTGTTCCTGGTTAGAGCTCAAGGTTTAAAACATATTTGGCATATTCAATTAATGAAGAGTATAAGACCATAGTAGGGGGACGGCCAAGATTAAATCTTGAGCAACCCTATATCTGAGTGCTCTAATCAAATTCTAAAACTTGTGCTTTTTGCTAAGTTTTATTAAATCCATGTTCATGAGAATGTCATATATGATCATTTTAGCAGAATTTTTGGTTTATATAATAAATATATGTTCTTACATAAGTGACATGGAAGAAATACATGATGGTATGCAATTTATGTCATTTATATTCTGCTGGAAATGTTTTGAATATATGTTTAATATAGCTAGAATTAAAACTGAAAATTTGCTAATACTGCATTATTTTCAACAATCCAAAAAACCTTTTATTAAAGAAATGGCTTCATTGGCCGATGTCGTTAAGCTGGAAATATTTGATGGTGTCAGCTTTAAGCGTTGGCAAGCTAAAACGAAGTTATGACTGACTGATCTCAAACTCTTTTAGGTCATTTCGAATCCTCCAATGTTTCCTTTGGAAATTTCTGAAATGATGCGATGGGAGGATGCGAACAACTCAGTCTTAGCTCGTTTGTTAGCAGTCTTATCCAACCGGCTGTTTGACATGTACGTGAATATTAAAGATGCCAAACAACTCTGGGACGAACATGATGAGAAATATTTTGAAGGGGACAACGGGAATGAGTCATTCGTGACTGCAAATTACTTGAACTATAAGATAGTTGAGGCGGTCGGTGATGGAGCAGCTCCACGAGCTTCAACTCCATATATGTGACTTAAGTCAGTACGACTGCATCCTGCTAGAGAATTTTCAAGTAAATGTCATCCTGGCTAAGTTAGCGCCTTCGTAGCATGATTTTGTGACTGCTCGTAGACATATAAAGGAGCGCTTGACGCTCAATGAGCTATCAGCTGCTATCAATATTGAGGAGCATGCCAGAGTTGGTGATGGCACATGAAAGGCTCAAGTCCAAGCTCATCAGGTGGAGGTCAAGAGAACTGTAGGCCCTGGAAAACCAAAATTTAAGAATCAGCCCCAATTCAAGCTCCAACCAAAGAAAATAAAGAAGAAAAAGGAGGACATCATCTGCTTTGTTTGCGGGGAGGTTGGCCATAAGGCCAAGCACTGTCGCAATCGCAAAGGCAGGGGTCCATCCCCTGATTAGCATAAAAACCACAAGGCTGAAGTGAATGTCGCGCTGGTAGCTCCAGTTTGGAAGAGTACGTACCTCAGGCCTTTATGGCTAGTCCATGTATTGACTGGTGAATTGATACAGGTGTTACTAGACATATATGTGCTGATTGATCTTGTTTCTCTTCATTTCAGGGTGAAGGTGGTGGATCCGCCCTAATGGGCAACGGAGCCGCTACAACAGTACGTGGGATTGGATAGGTTTACCTGAAGCTTACCTCGGGCAAAACATTCATCCTCAAAGACGTACTGTATGTGCCTGGATGACTCGTAATCTCCTGAGCGGGTCGATGCTGTGCATACAAGGAATAAAGCTTGTATTTGAGTCCAATAAGGTTATTTTGACCAAGTTTGGTAGTTTTGTAGGCAAAGGCTATGATAGCGGAGGAATGTTTCCACTTATCCATTCTTGATCTCAATAATGTAAACATTTATAATGTTTTCCATTGCAATAAAGTTCATCTTATTTGGCATTCATGTTTGTGTCATATTAATTTTGAAGCTATTGTGTGGTTGAGCAAGATGAGTTTAATTCCAAGCTATAATTACGAGAAGGTTCAAAGTGCGAAGTGTGTATGCAAGCAAGCAGCCCAAAAACCTTTCCATAGCGTTGAAGGGCGAAGCACATCTTCACTTGAACTAATTCATATTGATCTTTGTGAGATAAATAGAATATTAACTAAAGATGGAAAACGATACTTCTTAACTCTCATAGATGACACCACCCATGTGTCATCCTTAGGGTTTCATGTGGTGGCCGTACGATAGATGTACTATTTTTGCAATTTCTGTGGAACGGATGGCATTCTTACAAATACATACTAAAATATACCAATACGGCCAAAAACTCTAGACTAGGGATGAAAACGGAACGGAAATATCCCGTACCGAACCGCATCGTTTTCTACATTTGACCCGATCGAATTCGTATTTTCGGACAAATTTGAATTCGGTTCGAAATACGGAATACCAAATTCGAAAACGGAGCGGAAACGGTTTAGGCGTTTTCCGACCGTTTTCTACTTTTATACATTTTATTCGGAATGTACCGTATTGTAAATACAGTTTAAACCGAATTTGGCCCACTAGAAGTCCCATTAATACTTTTCTACATTTTATTCGGAACTGTAGATGTTCTGCTAGCTATTAATTGCTTGTTCTAGACTTGTATTGTATTTGTATTTGTGTCGGCTATTGTGTTAATACTTAAGACCAAGGGTCATGCACTTGTTAATTATTGTATGCACTTGAACTTGATCATGCACTTGGTAATTGTTATGTACTTGGTCACTTGTTAATTGTTATGCACTTGGTCCTACAGGTCGGTATTCCGTATTGAATTTTCGTATACCGATCGTGTTCGACATAATTCCGCTCGAATTGGTTCGTTTTCGAAATTCTGGATATTCCGTAAATTCGCGTTCGTTTTCGTGTCCAACTTTACCGCTTTTGCTTTCGTTTTCGTATTCAAATGTAAAAATAGAAAATGGTTGAGGAGTTTTCCGACCATTTCCGACCGTTTTCATCCCTACTCTAGACACCGTTGACTGACTATTGTTTCCAACTTCAATAATGTCTTCACTAACACCACCTTTGTCTTTCACCAAACAAACGTCCGCTGGCCATTCCACACGCTGAGACCAAACCCGAGAGACACGGCACGAGCAGCAGAGCAGCGTCCATGGCGGAAGTCGGGGGCATGCTCGCCTCCGCCGTCCTCAAGGTGGTCACCCAAAAGTTGGGTTCCGCCGTCGGAGATCGGATCATGCTGCAGTGGAATTTCAGCAAGGACTTGGAGGAAGTGAAGATGACGCTCGAGTCTGTGGCGGCAGTGCTCAAGGACGCCGAGAGGCGGTCAGTCAAGGACGCGGCGGTACGCCTGTGGCTCAATCGGCTCAAGGAGGTCTCCTACGATATCGCCGACGCGCTTGATAAGTTCGATGCCATCACCTCTAAACCGGCTGCACGAAAGGTATCGCTGGATGCACTTCACCTATTTTTGTCTGGTTGCAATTCTTAGTTCGTGCTACCGTTGATCTTCCGATTTTCGTATAACTGGATTCGAATTCAATGTTCTGATAGAGTATTTGCTTACTTGATCTTCCGATTTCTCCTTTTGACAGTACACATCAATCCGTCCCACATCCCCTTTAAGTGAGTGTATATCCGAATTTTTTTAACGCAATTGGGATGGGAAACACCCCTGCTATTTTTTTTAAAATTTTGTAGCGAAGAAAGGCAGGGGAGGGGTTTACAGGCAAACTGGTGCCAAGAAAAGGAAATTACAAAGGGGTGCTAAGTGCTCGCAGGTATCCGGTGCTACATGCAAATTCATGCCAGCTTCTCGTAGTATCCGGCTAGAACTTAATCCCCTAGTGGATGAATAAATATAAAGAGTCTTGGCTTGATTTTTAAATGTATGGCAAACAATGAAATGGCAATTAGATTGTTTTGCAATAATCCAGACGGGGAGTGGACCTAGTCTTTGTATACAGCTACTAATTATGCTTAATCTATTGATTTTGAGAAATCCTTTCTTTTTTCTGTTTGGGGTTACGAGGGGAAGGTGCTATTCCACCGAAGTGTTAGATCACAACAGTTGTTGCTAATTCTCAAATGTGCTAACAAACCAAATGAATTTCTTGCAGTTGACAGTTATGATGCCCTTCTCACAGTTGTACCCAAGATTGCCATGGCTAATAAGATGAAGGTGTTGAGAGAGGAACTGAAGGTGATCACAAATCAGCATCAGAGTTTTAGATTCATGGCAGACAATAGTTCCAGCGAGCAGCAAATCACTGATAAACGGGCAACATCATCGAAGGTGGAAGAAGCATTCATCGTAGGTAGGACTCAAGAGAAACAGAAAGTAATAGCTTTTTTATCTGATAACATCACACAAGAGACCACAATCCTACCGATATATGGCATTGGAGGCATAGGCAAGACAACCTTGGCAAAATTGGTTTTCAATGATAGCCAATTCAAAGACTACTCTCAGGTGTGGGTCTATGTGTCCCAGATGTTTGACTTGAGTAAAATTGGCAACTCTATAATTTCACAAGTATCAAAATGCGAGGTCAAGATGACTGAAAAGGAGATGATAAATAGACGCCTTGAAGAGTTACTTGCTGGTAGGAAGATTCTGATCGTTTTAGATGATCTGTGGGAGAATGATCAATTCGAATTAGATAAACTGAAGCTTATGTTTAGTTTTGGAAAGGAAGCAAGGTAAATGTCATAGTAACCACACGCGATGAAGACATTGCAAAGAAAATCTGTACGATTGAACCATACAAGCTAGAGCCCTTGACAGATGACATGTGCTGGGCTATAATAAAACAAAAAGGTTCCTTTGAAGCTAGAACTGACAAAGAGCAGTTGGAGGATATAGGAAGGGAGATTGCAATGAAGTGTGGAGGTGTGGCTTTAGCAGCTCAAGCACTTGGCTATATGTTACAATCCATGAAGTTTGGTGAATGGGTGTCAGTGAGAAACAGTGATATCTGGAATGAATCTACTTCAACAGATACCTATTCACCACATCATAATGTGCTTGCATCCTTGTTGTTAAGCTATAGCAATATGCTGCCATACTTGAGGTTATGCTTTCTGTATTGCGCAATCTTTCCAAAAGGTCACAAGATAGTTAAAGAAGTTTTAATTCACCAATGGATTGCTCTTGGTTTCATTGAGCCATCTGACATATTCTCTACTAGGCAGCTTAGTGAGAATTATGTTCGTCAGCTCTTAGGCATGTCCTTCCTTCAACATTCAAAGTCACCTTCAGTGAGTTACTACATACCTCCACAATCTGACAATTTTTATTCTTTTCTTCAAACTGGTGTAGGGAAACTGAAATAATGCATATTTTTATGGCCATGTAGAGAACACAAACATTACATCATATTTCATTGACACTCAGCGCATTTGTGCACACATGTTCCTTTCAGAGTGGGGAAGAGTGGGGACTAGGGACTACTATGTGCTAAGGGAAAGCAAGCTAATCTGGATAGAGATTGGCTACTGACTGAACTTCACCACTATTTATTCTTTACTTGAATTATAAATGCTATCATACTAATCCTAGATGTTACCTTGTTAACCATGCATGACCTGGTGCCTGACGTCGCAAGATCAGTCATGGCTGACAAAATAAAATTGATTTTTTTAAAAAAAACTAGCTGACGTGTACTGTCACAATTGCGCAGATAATGACATAAACTTATTTCAACAGAAAAGGATATAATGTAATATTTGCATCATTAGTGAAACCAGATAGATTGACCCGCACAATTATGTTGCTTGGCTAGTATACTACATCTCATCGGCTTTTAGTATACCGTAGAGATGTTGATACATAATAGAGAAACCTGACACTTCTAGGTGCTTTTGTTGCAGACTGCTGGAGTGCATCACGAAGATGTTTTCACTATGCATGACCTGGTGCATGACGTAGCAAGATCAGTCATGGTCGATGAAATTCTGGATACTAGCAAAAACTATTCTGAAGGAAGCAGTTGCCGTTATGCATTGCTGACAGATTGTAGCAAGCCATTGAAGTTGTACACAAGTTCTACAAAGATAAGGGCGCTGCATTTTCTGGACTGTGGCAAGATTGAACTTCATGGTGCTGCATTTTCATCTGCCAAGTGCCTGCGTGTCTTGGATTTAAGTGAATGCTCCACACAAAAGTTGCCAGATTCTATTGGCCAATTGAAGCAGTTGAGGTATCTTAATGCTCCAGGGATCCAAGATCGAGCGATTCCCATGTGTATCACCAAGCTCTCAAAATTAAATTACCTCAACCTACGTGGATCTTCTAGAATCTCAGCATTACCAGAGTCAATTGGTGAAATTCAAGATCTGATGCATCTTGATTTATCAGGCTGTTCAGGAATAAGAAAACTCCCAAAATCATTTGGGAAGCTAAGAAATTTGGTGCATCTGAATTTATCACACTGTTATTGTGTTAAAGGTGTACCGGAAGCTTTGGGTGGCCTGACCAAACTCCAATATTTGGATATATCACACTGCTCCAGTTATCGAGGCCGGTTGCATCTCAAAGGGTTACAAGAAATCATGGGCAATCTCACTGAACTCCGGTATTTGAATTTATCGAAGTGTCTGGATACTATCTTTGGTGGCGCACCAACAGATCAAAGTTGCAGATTCATTGGGTGTATTGGTACCTTTTCCAATCTGGAGCATCTGGACTTGTCTAAGAATAATAGTCTTGATAGTGTACCTGAAAGTCTTGGTAACCTAAGAAAGCTACATACAATTGACCTCTCGGGCTGCTGCAGACTGATGTGGTTACCAAAAAGTATAGGTGAAATTAATAGTCTGAAGTTCTTAATTGTGACGGACTGCCCGGCTCTGGATAAGTCCATGCTACCTTATTTCAACAACAGTTCAATCTTGTTGCCACACTTTGTGGTCCAAGCTGGTGATAGTGAATACAGCAGTAATCTTGGTCTGCTTCAGGATGCAAATCCTACAGAATTGAAGATATATAATCTTGAAAATGTGAAGTCAGCAGAGGAGGCACAGAGAATAAAATTGTTTGATAAAAAAAGGATCTCAAAATTGAATTTCTGTTGGACTAGAGACGCTAAGAGATTTGTGGAGGACATGGAAGTCTTGAAAGAACTAGTGCCACCGTGCACTTTAAAGCACTTTGAGCTATGCGGTTATAATAGTGTAAGCTTTCCAGTCTGGCTAAATGGAATCTGTCCTTATCTTCCTAATCTTGTCAAGATCAAGATGGAGGATTTGCCAATGTGCAACAGCCTACCACCACTCGGTCAATTACAAAACCTACAAGAACTGTTTCTTGGAACAATGAGCAGCATTACGAAAATTGATGGGGACTTCTGTGGTGGTGCGAGAGCATTTCCTCGACTAGCGAAATTTACCCTTTGTTATATGAAAAGCTTGCAAGAATGGAATACGACATACTCCTATGGTGAGGATTTTGTTAACAAATTCATGTTCCCCAACCTCCAGCGATTGGAAATACGTAATTGCCCTAAGTTGAGATTGAATCCACGTCCGCCTAGAGTTGTGGAGTGGAAGATAGAGAGTAGTGATACTGTACTATCATCATGGAGAGGACACACCAGTGCTTCCTCCTCCTCATCTCCAATAACTAATCTGGAGGTTGACTCATGCATGGTGCCTCTACATCAGTGGAGGTTGCTTCACCACCTCCCTGCCCTCCCTAGTTTAAGCATCAACCGTTGCAATGATCTCAGCAGCTCACCAGATACCATTGGAGACCTCTCCTCCCTCCAAACACTGTCCCCACAAGACGATGATCAGGCAGGGCTGCCGAAATGGTTATGCACATCTGTTGAAAGTTCAGAGGTAAAGGCATCGCAGGAGATCATCAGGCAACTCACTTCACTACAATCACTACGTCTGTCCAATTGTGGAAGCATTACATTACTACCGCAATGGTTAGGAGACCTCACCTCTCTCAAAATACTAGAGATCTTGAATTGCGGGGGCATCAAGTCCTTGCCAAAGAGCATACAACAGCTCCCCAAGCTCAAGCATCTACAAATTTTAGGTTGCCCTGAATTAAAGATATGGTGTGAATACAACAAGATGAAGCTCATTCGCTTTAAAAAAGTATGCACCCTGCCAAACTATCTGCTGTACTGCTCTTAAGTTATGCTGGCTACTCTTTTTGCTCATTTTCATATATAATATATTCTGTTTTACATATCTTAGATGATTCTTTCATGCAAAAATGGCAATCTTTTAATATACTTTCTTGTTATTCAAAACATATACAAGAGAAGTAAGAACATTGATTCACTGAGTCGGAGGAAATAAAAATAACTTTTGAGCAAATATCTGTATTAGGCGTTCCAAAAGAATTTGTGATATAGTTTTTTTTAATGAAAATTGTCAATTGAACACAATTTCTGAGTTACTGTAAATGTTGTACTTTCTAAGTGCTCCATTCCAAGTCTATTACAATTTTACAATTCAGTCTAAAAGTCTGTGATGAGACATTTATTTACTTGCAATTAATTGGAATCTTTAAAATATCACTATAAATTTGAGGCAATTCACTTAAGACGTAATTGTGAATGAAAATTGAACAGAATAGGTGAGATATGTTAAATGCAAGAAAACATTTGGTGAATGCGTGGAACCAATGTAAGGCATTATTGGTTTCTTTCAGCACCAATGCATTATACGTAACACCATTTTTTCTTGATCTGATGAGAATTCCTTGTATACAATACCTGCCATTCATGTGAACTCAAATTCTGGCTAATGAAAGTACTGACTACTTATTTTGCAGCTCATTAGGTAGTTTTAGCAAGCCAGACACTATCTACCACACACCAGGCTGCAAAATCAAGGGTCTTCATCAACTTAGGAGATTTTATTGCGGCTTATTGATTTTCATGGGATTGAAGGAGGATAACCAAGAGCAAAGAGAGAATTTGAGCTGTGGCCTGTGGTATGTATCCCTGGCTTGCATTGTTTGGCTTTGGGTAGGAGCTTTGCAAGAACAAAGAAAAACGTTTTCTTTTTTGTTCAATACTGAAGTGATGCCTCAAATACGTTATAGAGTACTGAGAACAAATGTTAGCATTAGTTAAGTTAATGCATTAGACTATGTGAACTGTAGAGAAAGACTACTGTTGCGTCATTCGAGAGTCCCAGGTCCAATAGGCTAGGCTAATGCATTGGACTCTAGCCTCGAGGAGAACTTCATATGTTATGTAAGCTGTGAAGGAAAACAGCTAGGTTTATATAATACATGCTGTAATACTTCTCTGCATTTTTCTGTTAAATTGTTTTTGCCCAAATTTTATAACTTCTCTATTGCTGGCTCATCTGTCATGTGATTATATACTTGAATTACCTGGATTGATTTCCTTATGGTACGTACATTTTAGTTTCCAATCGTTTTTAAGTTTAATTTTGTTCAGAACACCCCGCTCCTCCCGAGCCCAAAGTGTTACCACCTACTCTATAATGCTACCCACTTTAACTTTTGCGCTGGTTTTGCGAAGCAATTATTTTATTTAAATAGCAACCGGATGACAAAAGCCGGTACTTTGACACTAAGCGCAGCAGAGATATAACTTTGATAATTACCAAGAAGGCACTTAGACTACCTAAGAGTAAATGTGTCAACTGTAGATGATTTGTGAATCACTGTGGTACATGAACGATTGTGCTACTCCCGCCCATGCATGTCGTCTTCAACAGATTCCTATAAAAACAACGTTAAAGCAAGGGTGAGTCCGAAGACTCAGCAAGCACACGATAAAACAGTAACATCACTTTAGCAATTCAATCAATTTCACGAACTATAAGCTGTAAATCCACTTTATGACTGTAAATTATAAATTAATTCTGTAACTGTAAACTGTAAATCAACTCTGTAACTGTAATCTGTACCTCAACTCAGATTCATAATCAGATCACTTTCTCTGTCACTTTCATGCAATGCATCTGTAATGCAATGCTATGCAACGCATCTGTAATGCATCTGTAACCATCAAATCACATTTATGAGTCAGAACCTAAAATTTCGGGTTTTCCTCTCATCATCTGTTCATTTCTGTAAATGCAATGCAATGCATCTGTATGCACCTATAATCAGAGCCGATACCGTATAGCGGGCGTCCACCCGTCGATGGACCACTCAATTGCCTACCTCTGTAGGTCTTACTCCGAGACTCGGATTAGTCACTTGACTTTCTCACCAACCTTGCTCTTATTTAAGAGCACTCGGACTAGTCATGACTTTCTTACGGCTCGGCTCTTATGCATTTTGCAGATGCAATATGCTTCAAATATGAATGTCTAATCATAAGCGGTACTCATCAAGGTATGATTAGCACAATTCATATACATCTCATAAATACTGTAAATCATAGCATGAAAACCTAATTAACAAACATTCACCACAATTTCTGTTCCACCCTGCACTTGCCTGTTAACCTGGCGGACGGTGCGTGGACGGCACCAAACTCGAACCGCCACCTGAACAAGCGTTAATTATTTCAATTTACCACTCATGCAATACATTCAATTATGAGTAAATAACATCGCTCTAACATCCAATCAACATAACCCACTCCTGTCTCACCGGGCAACCTCTCATTGACCCGATGCTTAACCAGCCTATAAATTGAGCGATCACATTATTTATACTCGCCGATCAATTTCTACACGTTTAATCTCACTTTAATCAGTTACATTGTCTGATCTCAATTTATTCTCTCCTCCCTCCTCTGCCACAGATCGAGTAGATTAATAGTGGCGATGACGATTGTATCGACCAGGCATTTATATTAATAACGATAATTAAATAGTCACATACATCGACTCTAATTATCGGTATACTATTTATGCCCGACTCGGTAAAATAAACAAGGGTTTTGAGCGTTACTCGGCCCGAGCGATCGGATCGGGACAGCCCTCCTTTGACTCGATCGGATCGGCGATCCGCGCTGGTCGACTTTTCTTTTCTTTTCTTTTCCTCTCTTCTCTTTCCTTTTCTTCTCTTCCTTCTCTCTCTCCTTTTCTTTTCTTTCCTTTCTTTTCCTTTCCCTTCGGCCGGCTTACTCCTCCTTTTCTCTTTTTCTTCCTCCCTACCGATAGCCCCTTCTTCCTTTGCTTTTCATGCCGGCCGTTCCTTTCCTCTCTCCACGCCGACAGCCTCCCTCCTCTCTGTCTTCTTTCCACGGCCGACGCTCCCTCTCTCCTCTCCTTTACTCCGCCGACGGCCGGCTTCCCCCCGTCTCCCCTCAACGGTGGCCCCTCCCTGCTCCTCTCGGCCGGGCCAGCCCTCCTCCACTCCCGTGGAGCAGCGGCGGCGGCGAGAGCGGGGAGGTCAGGCAAGAACGGGCGGTAGCAGCGCACAGGCTAGGGCGGCGCGGCGGCGGGGCTGGCGAGCAGCAGCAAGAGCAGCGTCACCGGCGGCGAGTTGCGGACGGCGCGGCGCGCAAGCGAGCGAGATGGTGCACTGAGCGCGTAGCAGCAGCGGAGGAGCAGCAGCGAGAGCAGTGCGCTGGGGGAGAGAGCAAAATTGGCATTTTGCTTCTTCCCCTCTCCAAATATCTCTTTTATAGGGTTGCGGGTTGGGCCGGGCTGGGCCAGGTATTACATGTTCAATGCTATTTGCGAGTTTCAGAGAAAATTCTTACAAGTTCCAATGCACAGTCAACATCCATACTGTGCGTTATATGTGTGAAATTTATGCTAATGTAAATGTGGTACCTTCAGCTGAAACAGCTATTTTCAATTATGTAACCTCGCCTTTGAGTGGACATTTTTGGGATGTTATCGTTTAAGTTCAGCAAATTTGGTACACAAAACATATCGAGTGAATGGTTTGTATGCTCTTGTTCATGTTTGCAGCTACATGAGAGAGCACGGTTGGCCCTATTGGTAATGGATGGTGCACCAACCAAAATCAAACCACCCAGACGACTGGACCTGTAACATGATGGGACCGTTTTCATTTTATTTTTTTAAGGAAGATTGGACTGTTTCATATTAGAGACGTAATTGGACTGTTTCAATTTTTCAAGTTAGATCGGACTGTTTCAGGTCTGTATTAATAGGGTCAACCCTCGATTAGATGTCACTGACAGGTTTGTTACAATTGCCCATCACCTGCTCTTTTCTGCAGCGTGGAGGTGATGTTTACAGGTGCAGATCAGATCTCCCAAGGAAGCCTGCAGGCCTTGATCGATTTTATTTGTCGTCCTTCAGCAGTGAATCAGAATTCAGAACTCTACTGACTCATGACTCTAGGAACTTTTTTCGCGAAAAGCCGAAAACGTTTGAGATATGCGTTTCATTCGATAAGAAGAAAAAACACTGTTTACAATCCAGCTTTCAGGCATGACTCGGAAGCCATGGAGGGTAATATGGGCTGAAAATTACATGGGAAAAGGAACGACTAGAAAGAAGAAAGCGCGGAAAACAGCTTAGCGAACCACTACAACCGAGAGAAAGGACCACTAATTAGCATGAGGAAACTGCCCATAGCCATTCTAGGGGCAGAGCTCGCGTAGCTTGGATCTGACATGAGATGACCAAGTGTAGAACTCCTGCTTAGTGCGATGGATGAGGTCCACAAGATCCAGCCTGCCTTGATTGTGCTAAATCCAGTTCCTCTCCTTCCATGTCATCCAAACCAGAAGGATCATGAGGGAGTGGACACTTTTGCGCTTGGAGCTGGGCGTCATGTCTGAAATAGTTATCCATTGGTCGTGCAGCGTTCGTTGAGCATTTCAATAGGAGCTATAGAGAGACAACTAGGAGAAGATGCATTGCCATAGACCCTTGGTCACCAGGCAGCTTACAAGGAGATGATTAATCATCTCGTCATGCTGCTCACACAGAAGGCATTGCAATGGCGCCGGAATACTGTGTTTCCTCATCCGCAAAAAGGTCCAGACACGAGATTTGAGGGCCAACCAGGTGAACAGCTTGGCTTTCGAAGGTGATGGACTTTTCCATAGCTCGACACAAGGGAAGATGACCGAGCCATGACACAAGGCGTTGTAGGCCGATTTGGGAGAAAGAATGACGTCAACTGTCCAACGCCAATGAATGGTGTCTGCAACTCCGTCTTGCAGATTTACTTGGTTTACTGTTGAGCAGAGTGAGAGGAAGTCGCAGATGGCCTGAGAACTGAAAGGTCCTTGCAGGTCTGTTATCCAAGAGCTACCCTGCAATGCTTCTCTCACTGAAGTCCGCTTTTGGCGAGATTTCTTGGCGATTGCCCAAATGGCCATCGCTAGCTCGCGCACGCCTTTCCCCTGCTACCATCTATCGGTCCAAAAGAGAGTAGTGGAACCATCCCCTAACTGAGTAAACGTTAATGCGTAGAAAAGGCCTTGTCGATCTGCTTGATCTCGGCTTCGCTGGCTTCGAGAGGGTGACGCAAATGCAACCTTCTTTCACTCCCATGCCAGATACCGTAGTCAAAAGAACAGAATAAACTCTCTGATGAGTGATAATGGGGATCTTGCCCATTCTCACGAGGCAATGGCAAGCATCTTGCACCAACACGTCGTCACTGTGCTGCAGTCCGAAGTTCAAGTCTCTCAATCTATCCATTTGGAGGAGATTGGCTTCCAGGCCCTAGACCTCCAGAATCTGGAAAACACTTGTTGGAATCTATTTTGTACTTGGGGTCTAGATCTGAGAGGGAAGGAAGAGAGGGAGAGGGTACTGACCATCGGATTGCGTGGAGGAGGAGCCGGCCATGGCTGTTCGTCGGTGAAGCGATCGGGGAAGAGAACGATGGCGGCGGCGGCGGAGAAGATCCGGCGACGTGGACGGCGATGGTGCTTCCCGTCGCCTACTGCGCACCCTCTGCGATCGGTCTAGGGTTTGTTGGGTGAGGATGTACGGCTCAGGCAAACCTCGTAGCTCGAGCCGCGGGCCCCCACCCCTGTATTTATTGCGCGCACGACGACGGGCCCATCAACCGATGGTTGGGTGGCGCCCGATCGTATGCGGATCAAGGCCCGATTAGCGTTGGGCTAATCGGCCGAGATCATTCTAACATTCTCCCCTTGATCTCAATCTATACTTTATCTTTAATTACTTTTGCCTTTACACATTCCATCACGCATTAGTGTATAGAACATGTCTCATCAATCACGGTCAATCGCCGATAGATTCAATGACTACAATACACCTCTCTTCGAAATAGTTACTTTAATCTTTTGGACCATCTTTTAGTCCAGAATCATAGGCTTTCCTTAAACCCATGCCGCTACATGTTCTCTCGAACACGTTGGGTGGTAAGCCTTTAGTAAGCGGATCCGCTAACATCTTTGCGTGTACTTATGTGCTCAAGACTTATAATTTGATCCCGAACTTTATCTTTCACAACATAGTACTTTATGTCAATGTGTTTGGCAGCACCACTTGACTTATTGTTGTGGGCATACGTTCTGCGGGTTCATTATCGCAGTACAACTTAAGTGGTCTATTGATGTCGTCAACCACTTTTAAACCGGTATGAACTTCTTTAGCCGTTCACCCGCCCAGTAGCCTCATAACATGCTACAAACTCGGCATACATTGTGGATGATGTAGTGACGGTTTGCTTTGAGCTTTTCCACGATATAGCTCCTCCAATGAGTGAATACATATACGGATGTAGACTTTCTATCATCTCCCGCAAATCGAATCAGATACCCCACTATATGGAGTAAATCGATCTTACAGATGTCATCATGAGGCCTTTTGTTCCTTGCAAATAACGCAAGACTTTCTTTATCAATTTCAATGTTCTATTTCAGATTGCTCGAATCGCCAAGTAACCCAGTAACAAATGCTAAGTCGGGCGTGTGCATACTTAAGCATCTTGTAAGCTTCCGACAATTGAAGCATATGGAACCGCTTTCATTTGATCGATCTCATCTCGGTTCCCGGGCATTGAAAATCCCCATATCTCGCCGCCTTGACTATAGGTGCAGGTGAAGGACTACTTTTATGCATACCAAATTTCTTTAAGACTTTCTCTATGTATGTCTTTTGTGACATCCCAATATCCTCTGTTTCTATCCCTGAATTTGATCCTAGAACGAACGAAGCTTCACCAAGATCTTTCATATCAAAGTTTGAGGACAAAAACTTCTTTGTCTCGATGTGATCGACATCACTACTAGCCAATGGGATATCATCCACATACTGTGATTAGGAAGATAAACTTCCCATCTTTAAACTTTGCATAAACACAGTTGTCCTCTACATTCTCTTTAAACCCAAATTTTCTTATTGTACTGTCAAACTTCAAGTACCACTGTCTTGAAGCTTGCTTTAACCCATATATTGATTTCTTTAGGCGGCATCTCATTCTTTCATTTCCTTCCACGACAAAACCTTTCGGTTGTGCCATGTAAACATTTTCCTCCAAGTCCCCATTAAGAAATGTCGTCTTTACATCCATCTGATGTAACTCTAAATCATAATGTGCTACTAATGCCATTATGATTCTGAAGGAATCTTTACATGAGACTGGAGAAAAGGTCTCATTGTAATCAATCACTTCTCTTTGCGTAAATCCTTTTGCCACAAGTCGCGCTTTGTATCTTTCTACATTCCCTTGGGAGTCATGCTTTGTCTTGTAGACCCATTTACAACCTACTGTTTTGGCTCCTTTAGGAATAATTTTCAAGTCCCAGACTTTATTAGTCTTCATGGACCTCATCTCCTCTTCCATGGCCTCAAGCCATTTTGACGAATTTTCGCTTCTCATGGCTTCTTCAAATGAGGTGGGATCATCCTCCATTTGAAATTCCTCTGTATGATAAATCTGATAATCATCAGAAATAGCTGATCTTCTTACTCTTTGAGACCTCCTCGGCCTCCTCATTTGGTACATCTTCTGTTTGAGGTCATTGTTGCTCCCCTCATCTGTGGCAATGGGTTCTATAGGATCTCAAGAACAGGTTCCTCATTATCATTCATTGTTGCCACGGGAGGAACAATAACAGTCTTTGCACCACGATGTCTTGCACCGCTTGCAAATGGCAGCAGTAGTGTGAAGAATGGCTCTTGAATCATCGGAGTGGGCGCATACACCGCTTCTCTTCAAGGTCAATCTCTCGAGCTACCATGCTCCCCTCATCATTTCATCCTCTAAGAAGACAGCGTGTCTCGTTTCTACAAACTTTGTATATCTATCTCGACAGAAAACGAAAACCTTTTGACTTTTCGTGATAGCCAATGAAATGGCAACTTCATCGCTTTGGGATCAAGCTTCGCAAGGTTTGGGTTAAATACTTTAGCCTCGCAGACTCCCCATACACGTAAGTGGTTTAGTGAGGAACTCTTTCTCCCACAACTCGCATGCGGTGTTTTGGGCACCGACTTACTAGGCACTCTGTTGAGAATATGAATGGCGGTTTTCAACGCCTCCATCCATAAACTCAATGGCAGTGTGGAGTAGCTCATCATGCTTCGCACCATATCCATCAGGGTACGGTTGCGTCTTTCAGCTACTCCATTTTGCTGAGGTTCGCCCGGTGTAGAATACTGGGCCACTATTCCATTTTCCTGTAAATACCTTGCAAAAGGTCCAGGAACTTGTCCATATGGGGTATGTCGACCGTAGTACTCCCCACGATCAGATCGGACTATCTTAATCTTTAAATCGTGTTGGTTTTCAATTTCAGCCTTAAATATCTTGAATTTGTCCAAGGCTTCATTTCTTTCTTTGATTGGATAAATATATCCATAACGGGAGTAATCATCCGTGAATGTTATGAACGAGTCATATCCATCCACACTTTTCACAGGAAAAGGACCACAAATATCTGTGTGAATAATTTGTAGAACTCCTGTGCTTCTTTTTGCGTCTTTTTTAATTTTCTTTACATATTTTCCTTTAATGCATTCTCTGCATTGTTCTAAGTCTGATAACTCTAATAGAGGAAGAATTTCATTCTTAACAAGTCTTTCTATTCTCCCCCTCGAAATATGGCCTAAACGACAGTGCCATAATTTCGACGATTCATTATGAGTTCTCTTTCGTTTTCTGTTCGCATTCACAGGCGAGGATATACGCTCATTCACATCACATACGGAATTCACATTTTCACGAAGTGACAACAAATAAAGCTCATTATGTAAGATGGCAAGACCAACACATTCTTTATTAAACATTATTTCACACTTGCCATTTCCAAAATTACAATCATAACCATCTTTGTCCAAATTTGAAACACTAATCAAATTCCTCTGTAAAGAGGGGACAAAAAGGACATCTCTAAGTAAAAGATTGGAGCCATTAGCTAATTCTAATGAAAGATCGCCAACGGCTTCAACTTCAGCTTGGACTCCATTTGCAACTTTAATGCATCTTTCGTTTCTTTGCGTAGTCCTCGTCGAACGGAATCCCTGTAAAGAATTAGCAACATGAATAGTTGCTCCTGAGTCAATCCACCAAGTGGATTTCGAATATTGCACATACAGGGATTCATTTATAAAGGTAATAATGTTCTCACCTTTTTGCCATTATCATCTTTAAATAATCGGATGTTCTTCTTGTAGTGTCCCGTCTTCTTGCAGTGAAGACACCGATCTTTGTCTACAGCAAATTTATTCTGTTGAGGCTGATGGACAGAGACTTTTCCCTTGTTCTTTGAAAGGAGGTACTTGTTGAAGTTCTTTTTCTTGTTATCCTTCACATAGTTGATAGATCCACCATGTGAGGATTTAATTCTTTCCTCCTCTTGCACACACATAGCTATGCACTTTTCCAAGTCCCATTTCTGGGCGCATATTGTAGTTGACAACGAATGTGTCAAACTCTTTAGGCAAGGAAGCAAAAACCAAATGAATAAGGAACTCATCCTTGAGAGCCAAATCCATTGGTTTAAGCTTGGATGCCAAGTTGCTCATCCTCAGTATGTGCTCTCTTATGCCACTGCCACCACCAGAGTACCTCTCTGTCACAAGTCGCTTAATCACCTGTAGCATAAGTCTTTGAAGAGCCAGTAAACTGACTCTTTATTCTCTCAAGGTACTCTGTGACAGTGTCACACTCTGCGATTGAGCCCACAATAGCAGGCTCAATCGTGTTCTTTATCACAGCCATACATTTCTTGTTGGCTGTGGTCCATTTCTTATGCTCAAGGTCATAAGACATCTGTAAGGGAGCATGATCCCTCTGTCTTTTCTGCCAAGCAGTATCATCCTCATTTTGATCCCTCACTGGTGCCATAGGCTCAGTGGGACGTGCTGTAGTGAGGACCCAGTCCACCTCAGCCAAGATAAACGCTAAGTCTATCTTTTTCTTCCACTCTCCATAATTATCTCCTTTGAGAGTGGGGATCTCTCTGATACAACTCATCAAGTTGTATCCTCCTGAAAAATATTTCAAATAAAGTGAGAACATAACAGGAAAATTATATGCCTTATTTCCAACGTTGGTCAAAAATACGACATACAATTTAAATCAATTATATCTATACATTAAATCTACATCACCGTTAAGTGTAAATAGAAATAATGCATAAAATCATCAATTAAAAATTATAATATTGTTATTATCAACGTTGGTCGAAAATAACAATATCATAATTATCTGGGATTTATCTCTATTTTTCCAAAATTAAATTCTCTGTTGGTTCAATTTAATAATGAAAATCAATCAACATTAACTTTTGCAATGAAACGTAATTATTCTAAAATAATTCATTATACGAAGCATTATATCGTACACTTTTAATCTCTGAAAAATCAGCACATTGGTGCAAAAAATTACAGAGATTTTGGATCAAATTTCAATCAAATTCACTCATAAATGCTTCTGAAAAACAATAAATTCATTTAATGGAATTACTGTGCAAAATGGCCAAACTTGGCCCATCCCTTGCGGCCGCGGCCCACTCGGCCAGCTCCCACGCGTGCGTGGCCGGCCCAACTGGAAAACGTGCGGCCCACAGCCCACACGCCCCCGATCAACTCATTAGTGCCCGCCCGATCTCGGCCACACAACGGAATCCGACGGCTCGGTGAAAACGCCGAGCAAACCCCCCGCAGGCCTCAAACCCTAACCCGAGGAGCATTAGCCCAATCCCCACCCGAAAAATACGGTGCCCAGCGGCGGCGCATGAGGAGGGGGCGCAAGGGAGGGCCGGCGGGGCAGGCGCTGCAGCAGCGGCTCGACGGCGTCGGCCCCAAGCCGCGCGCTGCCGGACGGCACGCAACGCCGCGAGGCGGCGGCACCAATGGCTCTGGCGGCGGCACAGCGCGCGCAGAGCGGCGCGCGGCGGCGGCCCCATTGGCCCAGGCCGAGCACGGCGGCCGCACGCAGCAGCAGCAGCGATCGCGGCGACGCATCTGTGAGTCCCCAATTCCTTCTCTTGTTTTTTTTTATTCGGGTCTCAGGGATTTGGGGTTCTTCATCTGGCTCGGGATCCATCAAGGCTCTGATACCATTGTTGGAATCTATTTTGTACTTGGGGTCTAGATCTGAGAGGGAAGGAAGAGAGGGAGAGGGTACTGACCATCGGATTGCGTGGAGGAGGAGCCGTCCATGGCTGTTCGTCGGTGAAGCAGTCGGGGAAGAGAACGATGGCGGGGGCGGTGGAGAAGATCCGACGACGTGGACGGCGATGGTGCTTCCCGTTGCCTACTGCGCACCCTCTGCGATCGGTCTAGGGTTTGTCGGGTGAGGATGTACGGCTCAGGCGAACCTCGTAGCTCGAGCGCGGCCCCACCTCGTATTTATTGCGCAGTGCGACGAGGCCCATCACCAAGATGGTTAGGCTGGCGCCCCGATCGAGCGCGGATCAAGGCCCGATTAGCCGTTGGGCTAATCGGTGAGATCATTCTAACAACACTTTCGAGTGAAGAAGTTTTTCGTGCAATCAAAGCCCTCCCCGCCGACAAGGCTCGGGCCGAGCAGTTCACCGGACTTTTCTATCTCAAAGCTTGGCCGATCATCGGTGAGGATATCATGGCTGGCTTGCAAGCCTTTTTCCATGGATCGTCGGGTTTCCACCACTGAACTCGCCTTGATAATCCTCCTACCAAAAACAAGGGCCACCAAACCCGCCAATTTTAGGCCCATCAGTCTAATTCACAATTTTTCCAATTAGCACATCTCTAAGTTGTTGGCACTCAGTGCAGCCATATATGGATCAATTGGTTGAATATAACCAAAGTGCTTTCTTCAAGGGCCGTCAAATACAAGACAACTTCAAGTTCGATCATGACACCATCGAACTTTAAGAAGATAAAAGGAGAAGCTCCTTCTCAAACTGGACATTTCTAGAGCTTTTGTGACATGTCATGGCCTTTCTTGTTCAAGGTCATGTGAAGCCGTGGTTTCGTGTCGGTGGGGAGATTGGCTCTCACCGCTCTCCACAAGTACATCCAAAGTGGTGATCAATGGCACACCCGGCAAAAGTTACAGATCAGACAAATCTTAGACAAGGCGACCTCTTGTCGCCTCTACTCTTGTTATCAGTATGGAGACGCTAAACAAGCTATTCTCGGCAGCTTTGCAAGCTCAGCTTTTAACGACGACACCAGCTCTTTTTCCCGAAGCTTCAGGACTTGTTGACCACTAGAGAAATTGTGTCCACCTTTGGAGCGGCCCCAGGTCTCCTTCCCAACATGCACAAATCCTCCTTAATCCAAGTATATTGCACTCATGATGACCTACGCATTGCCAAAGAGGTTTTCACCTGTAGCACTAGCACCTTCCCCATAAACTACATTGGCATGCCACTCGCTCCTAACAGGCTGACGAGAAGGGAGTTTCAGCCTTTCATTGAAAATACTAGCCTCATAGGCGCGGCGACACGCCGCGCCAGCCACCGTGTGTACTGAAGTAAAAGAGGCGATAATTCGTGAGGAGTTTTTTAAAAAAAATCGAGGGCACATACGTATTTTAGAGAAAGCTAAAGGGTTTTTCCGTAAAAAATCGAGGACTTGTAAGGACCTGTACGTAAGTAAATAAGGACCTATACGTAATTTCGGGAACCTGCGGGGCGCTATCCAAAAGTTTTTTTTAAAAAAACTTGCAGGGACTTTTTCGCGAGGAAAAAGGACCTTTACGTAATTTCCGGAAAAGTGGAGGAAATGGCCTCCCAGCCGTCTGAAATTCCCCACCACGCCGCCGGACGCGCGCAAGCGGGGACGGGTCGAGCGAGGGGCCGGAATCCCCCCGGCTATATGGTTGTTATTATTATTCATGCCAAATTACCCAATTAGAAGGCCTGTGCCCGCCGACCCGGGGGGGTGCTAGTTGTAGTCAAAGCTAACCTCAATGATGATTTACCCTCTCCTCTAGGGAACTCAATAATAAAGAAAGGAAAGGTGATGGGCAAGACTACAGAAATTACAACGGAACATCAACCATGTTCAGATAGTTTCCATGTATCTTATTAGATAGACGCTTGTAAAGAGCAGAGAGGAAGAAGGGTTATTCCTGCCAAATAATAATATTTCAGTTATAGTCGATGGCCTTTTGATCTTGTAGTGGATCAGATATTCAGATTAACGCACACGCACAAACACCAGCATGTGCGCAGAGTGTTGGATTGATCTCTCGGCTAACGTTTTTCCGAGATTTCAGGGAGACAATAACTCCACCCGCGCAATGATCGGTAGCGTTTCCAACTCCATTTTGGTTTCGGTCCCGGTTACCCAGCGCTATAAAAATACGAGGGTTTTCGGCAGAGGCTACGACACGAGTTGTTCTAGACTTCTACAAACCCTAACAGACCCGATCGCTAACGACGCGCTGCGGTGAACGAAGGCCGAAACTCATCTCCGTCTACGGCTCCGTCGTCCACGCCGGCGACCTCATTTTCACGGCGACAACTACCGTCGGCTACCTCTACCTCACCGTCGCCGCATCATCAACCGAGCAACTTCATGGCGTCTTCAAGTTCGGGTATGTGATTAACGCTTCCGCTCTTAAGATCTCAGCTAGGTGTTCATGAGTTTGATCTAGGCTTAAGGCTTTAATTCTTGTTTAGATCTTATATCAGAATTCACATTTGGTATCAGAGCTACCTAGATCTATCATGAACCCTATTTAAGCCACCCGAAATTTGGATTGGAAATGTATCATTAAGTTTAATTCAAATAATGTTGGTCTTGCGTTTAGACAAGACAAGCTCTATATGCTTTCCCTTAATGAATCTCCTGTATCTTTGAATGTTTGTGATGCTAAGCGTAAAAATAATGATGAGACTTCTTCAAACCGTGGCAATCGCTGCTTAGGCCACATTTGAGGGGAGAATGGAGCGTCTCATTAAAGAAGAAATTCTCCACCCATTAGATTTCTCGACTCGGACCATCGCATTGATTGCATTAAAGGAAAATATGTTAAACAAATAAAGAAGGAGCTACTCGCAAAGACAGACTATTAGAATTAATTCATACGATATTTGTGGTCCTTTCCCGTGACATCGGTGGATGGTTTTGATACATTCATCACATTCACCGATGATTTCTCCGTTATGGTTATATCTTTCCCATTAAAGACCGATCTGAATCACTTGATAAATTTAAGATATTTAAGGTGAAGTTGAAAATCAGCACAACCTAAGAATTAAAGTGGTAAGATCGGATCGTGGGGAGAATATTATGGAAGACATGCCTCTTATGGGCAAATTCTGGCCCTTTCGCTAAGTTCCTTCAGAAAATGGCATCGTTGCCCAAGATTCTATGCCGGCGAACCTCAGTGAGAATGGTGTAGCTGAAAGGCGCAACCGCACACTTATGGATATGGTACGAGCATGCTTAGCCATTCCGCTTACCAATTGGCTTGTGGATGGAAGCACTTAAGACAGCCGCACATATTCTTAATCGGGTTCCCAGAAATCAGTACCTAAAACACCTTATGAATTATGGATCGGAGAAAACCGAGTATGAGATATTTACGAGTGTGGGGTTGTCGTCTTGAAGCTAAGTTATTTAATCCACACATTGGGAAATTAGATCCTAAGACAGATTAGTTGCCATTTTATTGGGTACCACACGGATCTAAAGGGTATCGGTTTTATTGTCCCGATAGGATAACTAAGTTTGTAGAAACAAGGCACGCTGTGTTCTTAGAAAATAACGAGGACTCGAGCCCAGAAAATAGATCTTGAGGAGAAGCGGGTTTATGTTCCTTCACCGCTCATCCCAGAGACTTTTATTCCTGTGCCTCAGGCGGTTGCACCTCCAGTAGAGAATACCGTTGTTGCACCCATTGTTGAGGTCTCTGAAATTCCTGATGTTATACCTAATGAAGAGCCTCAGCAGCTCTGAAATAACTAATGAACCTCTTAGAAGATCACAATGGAGAGAAGATCGCCATCCCAAATGATTATGTTGTCTATATGAATGAGGATATTAATGATATAGGGAAGGTAGATGATCCTACTTCTTATAAGGAGGCCATAATGAGTGAACATTCTTCTAAATGGCTTGAAGCTATGGAGGATGAACTAAAGTCTATGAGCACTAACGATGTATGGGACTTAGTAGAAATTCCTGACGGAGTCAAAACAGTAGGCTGTAAATGGGTCTACAAAACTAAACATGACTCTAAGGGAAATATCGAAGGTCCAAAGCAAGGCTCGTAGCAAAGGCTTCTCACAAAGAGAGGGATTGACTATAATGACACCTTTTCTCCTGTCTCAACTAAGGATTCATTCAGAATTGTTATGGCACTTGTAGCTCATTATGATTTAGAGCTGCATCAGATGGATGTTAAAACGGCATTTCTTAATGGCGACTTGCAAGAAAATGTTTACATGGCTCAACCGGAAGGTTTTGTCGTAGAAGGCAAGGAGCATATGGGATGTCGACTTAAGAAATCCATTTATGGCTTAAAACAAGCGTCGAGGCAGTGGTACCTCAAATTCGATAAGATTATAAGAAGTTTTGGCTTCAAAGAAAATGAGGTTGATAATTGCATATATGTTAAGTTCAAGGGGAGTAAATTCACCATCTTAGTACTTTATGTTGATGATATCTTATTGGCAAGCAGCGATAAGGACATGCTGTTTGAGACCAAGAGATTTCTTTCATCTAATTTTGATATGAAGGATCTCGGTGATGCCTCTTATGTTCTTGGCATTGAAATTCACCGAGATAGGTCCAAAGGAATATTAGGATTATCTCAGAAGGCATACATTGACAGAGTACTGAAAAGATACAATATGCATAAGTGCTCTGGCTCGCCTGCTCCTATTGTTAAGGGCGATAAGTTTGGGACATTTCAATGTCCAAGGAACCAATATGAAACTGATCAGATGAAGTCGGTTCCTTATGCTTCAGCTGTCGGAAGCATTATGTATGCTCAAGTATGTACACGCCCTGATTTAGCTTTTGTAACCGGGATGCTTGGCGATATCAGTCAAATCCAGACCGACCACCGAAAGCCGTTAAGAAAGCTTTGCGTTATATGCAAGCTACTAAGCATTACATGCTCACATATAAGTTTTTGATAACTTTGAAGTTATTGGTTACTCAGATTCAGATTTTGCGGGATGTGTTGATACTAAGAAATCCACGTCAGGTTATATCTTCACACTCGCTGGAGGAGCTATCTCGTGGAAAAGCTCCAAACAGACCCTTACGGCATCTTCAACGATGCAGGCTGAGTTTGTGGCATGTTATGAGGCTACCGGCAGTTGTATGGCTTAAGAACTTTATCCGGGACTTAGAGTGGTAGACAAGATTTCTAAACCACTCACTTTATATCGCGATAACGAACCCGCATCTTTTATGCAAATAACAACAAGTCAAGTGGTGCTGCCAAACACATTGACATTAAGTATCATGTTGTGAAAGATAGAATCCAGGATCAAACCATAAGCATCAAGCATATCGATTTAAGTTAATGCTTGCGGATCCGCTTACTAAAGGCTTACCACCCAATATTTTTCGTGATCATGTTGCCGGCATGGGTTTATTGGAAAGCCTCTGATTCTGGATAAAAGGACCTTTAAGCAAACCAACTCCCATTAAGTATAATGAATATCCATTTCGAGATAGGATAGTACACTATAGGTACTGGGGTTGTACGGCACTTAATTGGCCATGCAACACATTGCCTTGGTATGCTGTTTTATCGAGAATGGGCTTATGAGGTTAGCCTTACGATCAAAGGGGAGAATGTTGGATTGATCTCTCGGCTAACGTTTTTCCGAGATTTCAGGGAGACAATAACTCCACCCGCGCAATGATCGGTAGCGTTTCCAACTCCATTTTGGTTTCGGTCCCGGTTACCCAGCGCTATAAAAATACGAGGGTTTTCGGCAGAGGCTACGACACGAGTTGTTCTAGACTTCTACAAACCCTAACAGACCCGATCGCTAACGACGCGCTGCGGTGAACGAAGGCCGAAACTCATCTCCGTCTACGGCTCCGTCGTCCACGCCGGCGACCTCATTTTCACGGCGACAACTACCGTCGGCTACCTCTACCTCACCGTCGCCGCATCATCAACCGAGCAACTTCATGGCGTCTTCAAGTTCGGGTATGTGATTAACGCTTCCGCTCTTAAGATCTCAGCTAGGTGTTCATGAGTTTGATCTAGGCTTAAGGCTTTAATTCTTGTTTAGATCTTATATCAGAATTCACACAGAGCGCAGCATCACACGAGATGGAAGCTCTCACCAAGAGCCGGGAAAAGCAGCTCGGCCTCCTCGCCGACTTCCCCGTGGCTACTCCAACCATGAACTCTCCTTCGCCGACCTCGTCTAGACTATTAAAGAGTTTGTTTCTAGAATTCTAATCTGATACCAGAGATAACAAAAAGATAAGGTGAAGGCCAAGAAGAGAGGAGATCTCAAGGAGCTCGGAAGGACAGCGCCGATGACAACAGGGAATGTTGACGACCGCCGAATCCATGCTGAGCCAACCATTGAGTACACCCACTTTCCTTCCACAACCCATGGCACGACACATAGGCACCAGGCCAGCAAAGCCGTTGCACCACCGACGGCAAGCCGTAGAGGCCACCACGTGCCCATGCGAGAGAGGTCGTGCCCCGACACATGCCCCTCAATCATGTACCATCGTGGTGGCTAGTGGCGGAGTCAGGATTTAGTTGCTTAGTGGTAGAATGATTTAGGGTATCTGGGTTAAACCATGAAAATGTTACCAGACTGAACTGATTTTACCCGAGCTATACACTAGATATTTTTCCACACCTCGGGCTGAAGTCTACCTTGTCCGGGGTGTAGCTCCGCCCCTGATGGTGGCGGCTTTAAGCTTTCCCCAAAAACCGGTCACGCATAAGAATCAAGGCACACAAAAGTAGAAATGCAAGTAGAAAAAGGGATGGAGGGGAAGAATCGTGCTAGTATTAGATGGGTCAGCTGACTGTATACCATGGTCCGCAAACTAAAGGAGCCGACGGCGCCAAGAGCAGCCGGAGGCATGGGAGTCGGTATCGGGTGGAGGAGTCGGTGCGTGGGCACCTGATGACAGCCACGCTGAAGACCCTAGCTAGAGCTGACCAGGGCAAACCTGAGGATAGCGGGAGCCCATGGGGCCGAAGGCATGTAAATCGGGCGACACCACGGAGAGCTAGGCCAAAGGAGGCACAGAGGGGGGCCGAGCTAGCCGACGGTCGGACGACTGGGGGAGGCCGGCGAAGAATGAGGGAGGATCCGTGCCGACCGGGAGGCGACGCAGGATCTAGAGGCCAGTGCCGAGCACCTCGCTGCGCACGCACAGGAGCCGAGGCTGGGAGCTAGAGGGGGAAGCTAAAGGCGGAACTTGCGGGAGGCAGCGGAGGAGCTTGCCGATGTCGAGCTGTGGTCGGTGGTGGGCCAAATGGCCAGCGTGCCCAAGGTGGCCGCAAGGCGCCTACGCGTCGCCTGATTAGTGGAGAGAGAGAGATGAGGGGGAGGAAAAAGAAAAGGTCGTTCGGCCGAATGGGTAAGAAAAGAAAGAAAAGAAAAAGAGAAGGGAAGAAAACAGGAAGAGATCAGGTGGGGGTAAAAAAGAAAGAAAAAATAAAGGAAAAGAGGATAGAAGAAAAAAAGTAGAGGATTTGCGGCATGCATGTCGAATCCTTGTCCTACGTGCTTCAGCCAGTATTGGGCTTTACGTGTAGAGTCACTGTTCGTATAAACACATGTATCACTGTACTAACCTGAATCGGGTAATGCTTGTATAGGTGGAGGTCCGGATTTGGAGATGTCCACACATCGTCCTCGAGCTTTAACTGGTAAGTGCATGGTAGCCGATAGACCGTATTTGTTGTGAAATATGTGATGCTTGTAGTATTTGCTGCTGCATATTGGTGATAATAATTGTGATACTTGATAATATATTGGAGCATAGCATTCATGACATGATACATGCATTGTGAGTCTAGGACGGTGAGAAAGTCAATAGCTATGAGTAAAGTTATTGACTAATCCGGTATACTCTTAAGTAAGACCTACATCGGTAGACACCTCGACAGGATGGAGGGATAGTCCTACTTTGGTAGGCACCTCCATGGGATGGAGGTAAAGGGTGACATCGACGGATGTGCCCTTCGCTTTAGCGGTATAAGCTATAGGAGGAGAAAGAGATTGATCATAGCATTGCATTGTGCGTGAATTGAAGTGGGATATCGAGAATTGTGGAGAATGATTGTGTTATGGTATGTTTGTTGAAACTAGTGAGATCGACATTGTAATATTGTTGCTTATGGTAGTGTTTATCGGTCTATTATGTGCTTGCTAAGTCTTCAGACTCACCTTGCTTTGTTTGTTTTTTTAGGTAACCGTTAAAGACGTCATGCACAGGCAGGAGTAGCACACAAATAATTTCACGTACCAGCGGCACATCATATGTCAACTTTTGTTAGTATGTTATAGACTCTACTGTTATGCTAAAGTAGTTGCTTCAAATGGTATGATGTTTATCTGGTCATTGCAATATAAATAAAGTAGTGGTTGTTTAAATTTATGAGTACCGGTTGAAATTAGTAAAAAATATATGCAATGGTGGTAGCATTCCAGGCCCAGATGATGAGCAGGGTGTTACATCTAGATTCTATCTCTAACTTCCTTATTATAAACAGAATGTATATCTATAAGGGTTTGTTTCCCTGTAACTTTGATATAGCATATCGGTGTAGATATTAGAAACTAATACTTGTAACTTAGATCGAGACTATTCCCCGTCCGATCAGAACTACTAGCCACATAGGCGTGGCGCAACGCCACGCCAGCCACCGTGTGGACCGAAGTAAAAGAGGAAAAAATTCGCAGAAAAAAGAAAGCGAATGGATTTTTTCGCAAAAAATTGTGGGCCTTTTCGCAATAAAAGGAGACCAGAGGGGTTTTTCTGTAAAAAATCGAGGGCCTTTTCGGAAGAAGTAAGGGCCTGTTCGTAATTACGGGAAACCTCGGGTCGCTACCCAGCAAAAAAAATATGCAGTGGCTTATTCAAAAAAATGTAGGGACCTTTTTACGATAATAGAGGACCTTTACGTAATTTTCGGAAAACTCAGGGAAAGTGCCTCGGCCGGCCGTACGCAAATTGCTCCGCCACGCGCCGGCCGACCGAGCGTTGCGGGCGACGTGGATGGCCTCTCGCGCGGGGAATCCTTCGGAGCGTAATACTGGTAAGATTTCCCATTCGATAATAAATACCAGCCGCATCCTCTATTTAGGGTGCTTGAAGCGATTCAATCTGCTCAGTTTTCTTACATGGTATTAGAGCCTCTCCTCTAAACTCGTCGTGTCTAGTTCTTCCCCATCCATCTCCTCTGCTTCCGCGATGGCGATGACATCCTCCACCACTAGCTTGCTCTCAACATCAACATTTGGTCACTTGGTCAATGTTAAACTTGGTCAAGACAATTTTCTACTATGGAAGGCATAGCTTATGCCCTATTTGAGGGGACAATAGCTGCTTGGATTCATTGATGGATCCAACAAGGCGCCACTACCCACAATGAGCCAAATCATGGCGGATGGCGCACAAGTTGTTCCCAATCTAGCATATCAGCCATGGATACAACAAGATCAACGTGTTTTGAGTTCCCTTCTATCCTCTCTTTCTCCAAAAGTACTCTCACAAGTGTCGAACTTGACCATGTCTGCCAAAGTCTAGTCTGCACTCGAGCATATGTTTTTGTTATATTTTGAAAGCTCGAATTATGCAGATCAATATGCAACTGTCCAACACCCACAAGGACACACCTGCTGCTAAATATTTTTACAAGATGAGGAGTTTAGCAGACACAATGGCTTTGGCAGGATAGCCTCTTCGAGATGAAGATTTGATAACTTACATTCTGGTGGGGCTCGATGTTGACTACAACCCGCTGGTCACATCGATCATGACTCAAGCAGACACAATGAGTCTTGATGATGTCTATGCTCACTTACCTGCATTTGAGATGCGAGTTGAGTTTTAGAATTCGAGCTTGCCATTTTCAGGAGTATCTATCAATGTGACAACTTTAGGAGGCCAAACAACAATTCTAAATTCGGCAAATCTAACATCTAATTATTGTTGAGCATTGCCTGTTTAACTCTGGCCAATTTTTTGTGGGAACTCTTCGCTCTTTCCCAAATGGCCGGAGCTAGGTCACGGATTCGCCGGCCTTGAAACCATGCATCAGTCCAGAAGAAAACTAAGGCATCGTCACCAATTTGAATGACCGTCGATGCGTGAAAAAGGTCCTCAGTGCATGCTAACCATTTCCAGCGAGTGCGGAAAGCTATGCTAACAAGCCTGAGGTCGACAATTCCCAATCCTCCATGCCGATGAGGTCGACAAGTTTGACTCCAACTGACAAGGGCACAAGGCTTCTCCCTTTCTTAGACAAGTCATCCCCAGTCCATAGAATATCCCTGCGTATCTTGTCAACTGCTTTGATCGCCCAATCGGGGAACACCAAGGTAATAAGTGGGTAGATTACCATAGCTGTTAGGACTGACTTGACGACTATCAGCCTCCCCGCTTGCAAAAGAAGATGAGTTTTCCAAGCAAGGTTGAAGTCTAATGGCTAGTAGCTTAGTGATGAGCTTTGAAAAACTATGGATGAAACTGATCGGTCTGAAATTCGAAGGTTGGGTAGCACCTTGCTTTTTTGGCAGTAAAACAATTAAGGTTGAGTTCAAACGGTGGAAACCTCGGTGGCCAGTGGTGAAAACACATGTACTTCGGCCATGGCGTCCTCTCTGATGATAGGCCAAGCCTTCTTGTAGAACAGCCCTATGAAGCTGTTAGGTCCAGGGGTCTTCTCGGCTAGCAGTTTGTTGATTGCCTGGGTGATCTCATCTTCTGTGAACGGCTGTTGAAGACTATGCAAGTCATGTTGCTGTAGCCCCAGGGCGTCCAGATTGATTGAGTGTATTGATTGGCCATCTGTCTACTATAACACCTCAAAATGCGGATGGAGTAGAGCCACCATATCATCGTGAGACTGAAAATCTTGTCCGTTATGAGTGAGGACATTGATTCTATTTTTCTGGCTTCTGTATTTGGCATGCAAATGAAAAAAAGCTGAGTTAGTGTCCCCGTCTTTTAGCCAGAGGAGCCGAGAGCGTTATCGGAGCATTATTCTTTTGAGGGAGCACAAAGCAAAGAATATGTGCTTTAATAATTTCCTGAGGTCTTCCTCTTGCAAAGACAGCAAACGCATGTCTTGGGAATGCTCCAAACGAGAGATGCTTTCCTCTGCCATAGCCACCTGGAAGGAAATGTTACCAAAATGAGTTTGGCTCCACCTCTAGAAAGCCTTTGTTGTGGCGTGAAATAAGCTATCCAACCGGTGGAAAGGAGAAGTTTGCGGGGTATTGGACACCCAACCTGACTGCACGACCTTCAGGAAATCTAGGTGAGAGGCCCAATGACTATCGAAATGAAAACAACCAATGTGCTTAAGGTTGATGTTGGTGGAGGGAAGCGAAGGTGTATGGTTAGAGCATCCTATGGACAAAGCGGTGAGGAAGCAATGAGGGAAGGAATCCACCCACTCTTGTGAAGTCAAAACTCTATCAAGCCTTGACATGGTAGGTATTTGGTGTTCGTTACTGCTGGTAAAAGCTCTCCCATTGACGTAAATGTCCGTCATGTGAAGGTCAGAGAGAAACCACCGGAATTTGGCCATGCAGTGGTTGTTTTTGTCCGAAAGAGCTAGGATCATGTTAAAGTCTCCAACAACGTACCGAAGTCCTGGGTGAGAGGCTTTCAAGTCCCGCAGTTCTTCGAGGAACTCATGTTGGGTTGCATCTTGCAAGGGACCGTACACAGAGGTAATCCACCATGGTGAACGGTCATTAGCAATCTGGATATGCATGGAGACTGAAAACATGCCGACGCTTGAGTCTAACACTACTGTTAAAAATAATCTTGACTTCGAGTCCTAGACGTAGTAGAGTCCGTCTCCGTATGTAACTTAAGTTGAAGTTGAGTCCAACTTGAAGTCCGAATCGGAATAGGAGTAGAAGAGTTTTATCCCTATATATTGGGGGGACTTGTACCCAGTTTTGTATCCAAAGGAAGAAAAGCAAGAAATAGGAGGAGCAAATAAGAGAATAAAGAAATTCAGAAATTTCTTCCGTGTTCTCTCATATTATTTGCGATGTGCGCGTTTTCTCCTGGGGTCAAAGTTGTAACAAGTGGTATCAGAGCCAAGGCAAGACCCGAGTCGCTGGAAAAATCATCTTGGCAATTCCGATTTCAGCGCATCTCACGCGGCGCTCCTGAGGTGCACGTCGCTCGTCTTCGCGCAGCTCTCCCGGGAAAAAGACGCTCGTGGCACGTCCTTCCGTTCCCTTCGGTCCAAGAGCAGCTTCAAGGTAACCCGAGTTCTTGATCTGTGCCCAAGATCATGTCGCGTACTTCGGGAAGCGGTGTCGTCGGCGACGAGGCATCATCCGGTGCGATGGCGAAGGAGAGTTCCGCTGTCTCGCTGCATTATCCGATGCTCACGACGAGCAATTATGCAGCATGGGCAATCAAGATGAAGGTGTACATGAAGACTCAAGGAGTTTTGGACGTTGAGAAGATGTGTTCGCCGTCCAAACTCAAGTAAGCAAAGTTGAAATCGGAACGTCAAGGAGATGCGTCATCGTTTGGTGTCAAATTATGAGTTTAGTAAGTCATAGTTGAGTCCGACTGTCTCAATGTTTTAGAATCTTTGCATCTGGTGGACCCGTACCAGTTGAGTTGAGTTCCTACATGCAGTTTACATGTAAAACGCTTCATGTGGAGGCGTGGCTGGTAGTTCATAATGCATTGAGGCTAAAACTAGAGTTTATCAAGTCAAGATTAAGGGGAGATTGTTAAAAATAATCTTGACTTCGAGTCCTAGACGTAGTAGAGTCCGTCTCCGTATGCAACTTAAGTTGAAGTTGAGTCCAACTTGAAGTCCGAATCGGAATAGGAGAGTTTTATCCCTATATATTGGGGGGACTTGTACCCAGTTTTGTATCCAAAGGAAGAAAAGCAAGAAATAGGAGGAGCAAATAAGAGAATAAAGAAATTCAGAAATTTCTTCCGTGTTCTCTCATATTATTTGCGATGTGCGCGTTTTCTCCTGAGGTCAAAGTTGTAACAACTACAATGTCAGGGGATCGACAGGCGACCAGGACCCCCCTCTAGTACATGAAGCCAAGAGGTAGGCAAAATGCTCAAATTGCAAACCAAGCATTAACAGGACAATAGATGTTGGGATTGCGGACATCTTTGTTTCCTGGATACAAATGACTGCAGCTTTGCGACTGTCAAGTGTCAACTAATTCATGAAGAGCATCCCGACAGGCCCTAGAGTTCAGGCTCCGAGCATTCCACACAAGGACATTACAAGAGGGACCCTCTATAAAAGTGGAAACGACTAGAGAACATGCCTAGAAGGTTAACTCTAGAGAACATGCCTAGAGGGACCCTCCATAAAAGTGAAAACCCAACCTCGCACCCTAAGCGCCGCCACCCCAACCAAACCCTAAGCGCCGCCACCCCACACTCACCTCGCCCCTCGTCTCGCCGCTGCTGGAGCGCACCGCCGAGCCTCGCGCGGGCGCTAGGAAGGCAGCGGCAGGGCCATCTCGTCCGGATCTGTGCGGATGTGGCCGGATCTGGGTGGCAGCAAGCGGCTTCGGTGCGCGTCGGAGGTCGGCTCGAAGGCGGCCGCCTCGGTTTGGGCACTCGGCCGCGCGGGTCCGCGACCGAGCTCGGCGAAGCGCCGAGGCCGAGCGGCGGCGGTAGGGCGGCTTTGAGCGCTGGTCCGGCGACAGCGCGCGCGCCGCGAGCGCTAGCCGCTTTGAGCCGAGGCGGGCAACGGTGGCGGCGCGGCGCAGCCGTTGAGGCCGCGACGCGGCGGTTTCGAGCCGAGGCGTCCGACGGGAGGCGAGCGCGCGGCCGGCTGTTTCAAGCGCAGCGGCCGAGCCGAGTCGTGCGGGAGACCTTCCTTTCCCGCCGCTCAGCGCCGACTCCCACCCTTCCCTTCGCCTTGCCGCTGCCGGAGCGCACCGCCGAGGCGGCCGGCCCCCGCTGCCGTCTCGCCGGGCGCAGTGCATGGCACCGCGAGCCGCGCTAAGGTTCGAGGTGCTCGCCGGGAGTTCAGCCGCGCGGCGTGGGTCGTGGTGGCGAGGCGGTGGGGTTGGGGTTCGGGCGAGGGTGGTGCGGTGGCGCCGGAGGTCGCCGCGGTTCTGTGGCGCGCGCCGATAGCGGTGGACGCCAAGGCGAGGACGCGTCAGTGCTGGCTCGGCGGTGCCCTCGCCGGCGGGCTGCGCGCGCGCGGGCGCCGGGACAGCTCGTTGGAGCCCCGATGGGTGTTCGTGGCCGAGCCTCGGCAAGTGGGTGTTTTGAGGTCATGGCGAAGCTTGACGGCGACGCTTCGTGCGCCGCTTCCTCCTTGGAGGCGTCCTCTTTGTACCTCTTCTCCGGTGTTTGTTTGCAGGTGAAAACCTTTCCCATGGTGGACTGGCGGCGGCAGCGCCCTGGGCGTTGTTACCTTCGTGAAGGCGTCGTTAGGCAATTTCAGCTCCGTTGATTGATGCTTGCTGTTTGGCTTTGTCGCCGCTCGTGTTTGAAGGTCCGAGGAAGGTTTCAGGTGTTGACCGAAGAGAGAGCTTTTTGGATGAAGTAGTTGAAGTGCTTGCCGAAGGCCATCCTTGTTGAGCATCGTTGTGATGCATCGAGTGCTGCTGTCTTCACTAGAGGAATACAGTCGCTTGATGGAGGCAGCATAGAGTTTGGTGTTGTTTAGCAGGTTGGGTATTGAGGTAGGAATAGGGCTGGGACTTAGTTCTGTTTCTTTATTCTGTGTGTTTGTACACCGTGTGGTGGTTTGTAGTCTAAGTACTACGGATGTCTTGGAATTGGCTGTACTCATTCACTTGTGAATGATGGAGGCCGGAATGTTTCATTCCTTAATCTAAAAAAACTCTGGGTGGCTTGAACTGGCAGGCTTGCCACATTGAGCATGGGCTGGAGACCTCCCTGAGATAGCTTGAATAAGTCGTGTAAAGCCTGAAGTTGTTGCTGAGACAAAGGGTGATGGAAAATGGCTTCATTGGGTGCATAGTCTTGGGAGCTTAACGATGAGTCCTCTGTAATGACTCCAAGCTTGCACATCAGCACGATCTATGCTTGTCTAAGGCGTCGCGCTGGGTTGTGCCATTGCTTGATAGCAAGCCGGGCGCTGCGGCGTGGGGTTTTGTCCTGCGTTAGATGATCCTGCCATGGTAACTTACGCGCTAGGGTGGCCTCAATTGGGCTGGACACCATGGAGAGAAAGTCCCGTAGATGGGAGGCAGCTGTAAGCGGAACTTCGACCGTGTTCTGCCCATGGGCTGTCAGGAGTTGGTGTAATCCTGCATCTGCATGCCCCCTGAGCTGATTGAAAACAACTGATAGTGAGGCCCAACGTGTTTCCTGGTGGACAATAGAGAGCGGGAACATAGCTAGAGGCGAAATCTTCTGAGGCTAGTGAATCTCTACAGACAGATCGATAGAGGCCCGTGATTCTGACCCCTGTGCGGGGTGAACCGGGATGATTTCTTCGAAAGTCACCCAGGGCTTCTGAAGACCTGCTTGATGGGTCATGTCCGACTTGCCAAAAATGGCAATGTGCTGCAACGTCGAGCTAGCGCTGGCTTCAGCAAGTTTTCCCGAGTTGGCCGCTTCGAGCCGTGCATCCCAGGAATCCCGGTGACCCGCGAAGCTTTCTAGCACATGTGCAGACCGCGTAGGGGATGGCCGACCTTTGGAGCTACGCAGGCTACCAAGGGTAGCCTGACGACCAAGCTGATCGCCGGAAGGAGCAGCACGATGACCACTGGTGGACCTGCTCGACAAGGAGCAAAACCTTTTGAGAACAGGCCCCTGGCCTAAGTACTCGCTGTAGCCCCTGTTAGGGTGGCCGTCTTGACCATCGTCTATGTCATCGGACGGTGGCGAGCAGGACCCGCCGGGGGACGATGATCGTGAGTGAAAATCAGCAATCTCAATGACATGAACACAAACATTGTAAGAAAGGCCAACTTTCTCATGAAGACACGTCTCAGCACCAGTGAAGATTCTCTGTAGGCTCGCGTCCGCATGAGAGATCTCCACCGCCGGCTTCGCAATGAACACGTTGACAACTTTCGGCAAGGAGTGAGGATCTTCTGTCCAGGCATGGACGTGGAACTGATGGTCAGCATGAGGGTCAGGGGTGATCTCGTATGGGGCTGGCCCTGTGGCTCGACCCAGCAAAGAGGAAAGAAGTGACCGTGCCACGGATTTTGTCCAAGCGTGGGCGGGAAGGCCATCAAGCGCGACATGCACCCTGAATTGGAGTTTGCAGAAATCAGCTCGGAACTGCTTTGTCCAGGGCCTGAACAAGAGCCTTGAGCTACCGACCCAGATGGCATCACAGCGAAGGATATCATCCCGATCTGCTCCGAAGCGAAAGTCTTATGAATATTGTGTGTATTGTTATGAGACCCAAAGGGTCATATATATATAGGAGAGTACAAGAGGATATGTCATATAGAGATAAGGCATATATGGAATAGAATACAACTCTATCTCCTTAACACCACCCTCAAATGCAAGGCGTATAAAATAGCATTGCATTTGAAAAAAGGGTTAACACTAAAACAAGATAAATCTGAAGTCCGAGTCTTGATGATGTCGTCGTTGCGTGCAGTTTTTGAATAAACTGTCAAATCAAGCCGAAGAGGAATAGATAGATGCATGACGGCGCAGATCGAAGCCCAAGAGGTGGCGGCGCAGTGCACAGAGGACGCGCGGCGGCCTTTGAAGCTCAGGGCGGCGGCTAGAGAAGCGGCGGCATCATAACGACTTCTACGATCTGCACGCGGCTCAGAGAGTAGAGCGGCGGCTGCTGCCATGCAAAATAAAATTCCTACACTTCTATGACTGACAATAAATTTGTGGACTTACACGGCTTAGGCGAACTAAAAATTAGAAACTACAGATTTGGATGGACGCAACGGAACTCAAAAGAAAAAAAAAACTAGCTCGAACTGACCCAAAAGAACACAAGAACTAGCAGCGGCATTTACCCTGTCAGCAGCATATCCTCTCTCTCTCAAAATCCCCTCTCCACTCTCTCTCACACCTGGCGTCCGCACGCAAGCACTTGCTCATCTCCTCCCTCGCGCTCGCTCATCTCCTCCCTCTCTCGTGCCTCCCGCACTCCCGTCTTTCTGCGCCTCCCTCTTTCTCTCCTCTGTCGGGGCGGCGGCCTGGGAAGAGCGGCGGCGCCGAGGCGATGAAGAGGAGCGGGGAGCAGAGGCCGGCGCAGGTGTAGGCACAGGCGCAGGCGAGCGAGCACCCAAGGGAGACGGGGCAACGGCGCGGAGGGCGCCGAATCCGGCGACGGGGTGCCCGGATCCGGGCGGAGGCCGATGTCCCCGGGGAGCGGAGGTGCCGAGGAGTGGCGCCGGGGTGAGGAGCGGCCGATTTCACCAGAGGAGGCGGCCGGATCTGGAGGTCTCACCGAGCTTGGGTTCCGTGGCGCGCGGGAGTCGCGCGGTTGGGAATCCGAGCGGGCGCAGACGGCCGGATCCGCCCGATGGCGGCGCGAAGACGGCGCCAGAGGTGACGGCGTCCAAAGCGGCGGCGCGGCGCTGAAGCGAGCACGGCGGCCGGCGAGGCGGCGCCGGCGGCGCTCGGAAGAGGCCGATCCGACGAGGCGGCCGGATTCGGCTTCACGGCGCTGGAGACGACGACCTGCGCGCGGTGGCGATCGGCGCGACCGGATCCGAGGCGACGGCGCCGATCCGGTTGACGGAGCGCGACGACCTGCATCTGGAGTGGAGGTGGCCGGATCTGGCGGCGGATAGCAGAGGCGGCTGGAGATCCGGCCGGGCGGCGCGATGACAGCGAGAGGTGACGACGGCGCCGACGCAGACGCGGATCCGGCACGGATCCAGCCGGACTGGCTGGAGGAGGCGGACGGAGACGCATGCGTGGGCGCGCCGGTGAGAAGCGGAAGGAGGTGGCCGCCCCCGGGAGTGGAGCACATTCCTCCCGGGGGGGCGGCCGGCGGTGATCGGCGGCGGTCGGAGCGGAAGTAGATCGAGGTTAGGGTTTCAACCTAAAGCTCTAATACCATGTTATGAATATTGTGTGTATTGTTATGAGACCCAAAGGGTCATATATAAAGGAGAGTACAAGAGGATATGCCATATAGAGATAAGACATATATGGAATAGAATACAACTTTATCTCCTAATACAACGAGAAGAGCAAGGAGTTTTGATCGAAGTGTCACACTGAGAAAGGCCGCTGCGAAGCTTGTTGGAGTCTCTGTTTGACTGCCTATGCTGCACGGTCAAGGTCGATTGGCGAGCTTGAACTAGCATGGAACGCAATAAGCGCCATCGACAGTCGGTGCTCCTCCGCTGCTATCTTCGCCGACCATGGGAGATGCAAGGTACAGACGACCGGGTGCTCTGCTGGAGGCGACACCCAAGGACCTTGTGCAATAGGTGAGGGCAAACGGCAGAGTGGCAGCATCCAGATTGCTTGATCTAGGAAGCTCGACCTGGCGGGACCGCTTGGAGGCGCCGTGGCTCCCGCTGCTGGTGGACCCCGCCGAGGATGGCGACGACCTTGGCCTCTTGCAGCCTCTGGCGAGGTGGTGGACAAGCAGTTGAAGCACCAGCCCAAAAGGAATTTGGGCGACCCTCTACGACGTCGCCCAGAAGGCTCGGGTCGTGCGGGCTCCTCCTCATGAAATTAACGGCCAACTTGTCGCCTAGGCTTGCGTCGCCGCACTTGGTGCCAGCCCGCCATCAGAAACCATAGCTGGGGGCGAAGCTAGGCGAGTGAACTGGCCAGAGCTCCCTCCCGGCGGGAGAGGCTCTTTTCCCTTGGTGGCGTTAGGCACTACCGTTGGGATGCTCGGCGGACGACTTCGGCAAAGGAGGGACGAGACGGTGTTGGAGGAGAGCTTGAGGCTGAGCTAGACAATGGGCTGGCATCGAACCAGCGGAGCTCGCACGCCGTTGGCTTACCAGTAGGTCCGACACTAGGGCCAATGACAATCGAACGTGTGACTCTCTGGCCTATGTTGGTCTATATGTGTGCACATGAATTTCTGGGTTAGTTCACCTTACTAGCTTACCTTGAGAAACATTTACATATAAGTCTAAGAGTTTCAATGGTAGCACCTTGGTTAACCGTTTTGCACGAAGCGAGAACGAAAGTGCAAGCAGGTTGCTACGTGTGTGTGACCTATCCAGAATGTGGTTAGGTCTGAACCGGTTTGAACTCTAGGGTGTTATAGAACAGATGAGGGGTTGCTTAGGAGGGGAGGGGGGATGCCATATGGAGATGCAGTGGGGGTGGCCGACAGGCCCGAAACGGGCACCGGCGGGCGGGGGTGGCGGTCGCACCGACGGGAAGAGCTCAGTTTTACGGCTGCCTTGTTCTCTCGAGAAAAACATTGATTTATTGTGTTCGTGCGGTATTGCTCTCCAGCAAGTTCTCGTAAAGACAACAAAACAGGCAAGGCGCATCACGCAAGGGTTTGCTCTGCTGCTCCTCCTGCGTGGGCCGCAAGGCGTCATCAACAGCAGCCGTGTCACGTCGAGCGTAGGGGACAGCGGGTCCCACGGAAGCAAGGGGCACGCGTCAAGCTTAAGGCAGCAAGCATCACGTCCAATAGAGAGGGCGCATTGCAGCTGTGCTGGTTTGTGCCTTCGCTGTACCTCACAGCGGGTCACATCAAGAGCACGCCGTTTCCGAGCAAAGGAATCATTGAAAAAGTTTCAACATATTCTAGAACGGTAATGACATTGATGGACTAATACAGGACCGTTTATTTCAGTTTGAGTTTTTGACTTCGCTTCTGGTTTATTTTTTACTCTTTAATAATTTCGTTTTTTTTCTGTTTTTAGCTTTTTTTTGATTTTTTTTGTTAGTTCTTTTTTCTGTATTCGTTTGTACTATCTGTAACGGGCTAATCTATTTTTTATTTTTTTTAAAATTTTAATTATGCTAAATTTAAACGGGACCTCAAGCACGCGGTTTCCGAGCAAAGGGATCAGAGAAAAAATTCCAACAACTTCTAGACCAAGCCAACAAAACCACGAAGCACTAGCTAAACCGCCCATTGCTTTATTTAGGGCTGGCAAAAAAGCTCGGGCTTGTGAGCCAGCTCGGGCTCGGCTCGGGCTCGTGAAGACTTGGCTCGGCTCGTGGATGAAACGAGCCGAGCCAAGAAAAAGCTCGATCTAAACGAGCCGAGCACGAGCCACCGCGAGCCGCTTGGCTCGCCCAATCGCTGAGCCACCGCGAGCCGCCTTGGCTCGCGAGCCACTACATTCATCCATTCATCCATGGCAAAAAAAGCTCGGGCTCGTGAAGGCTTGGCTCGGCTCGTGGAGGCTCGTGAAGGCTTGGCTCGGCTCGATTTGGGCTCGTAAAGGCTCGGGCTCGATTCGGACTCGTGGTTGTTGGCTCGCGAGCTGGCTCGAGCCGCATCACGAGCCGAGCCGAGCCTACAAAAAAGCTTGATATCCTAACCGAGCCAAGCCGAGCCGAAATTTTACCGAGCTTTCACACGGCTCGGCTCGTTGCCACCCCTAGCTTTATTCCACGCGCTTTGCCCATAAGTCTCCTCATTGAAGGACGATAATGACATGGATGGACTAATAATCTAATATCTTTGTGCACACCAGCTTTGACCATTCATCCCAATCGACAGTTCCACACGCTGAGGCCAACTTGAGAGACGCGAGTAGCAGCAGAGCAGCCATGGCGGATGTTGGGGGCATGCTTGCCTCTGCCGTCCTCAAGGTGGTAACCCAACAGATCGGTTCCGCCATCGGAGGCAAGTAATATTTATAGGGGTGATTATTTGGGCTTTTTTATGACTTATGGTTAAAATGCACTGTAGCTGGCTGAAAAAACACTATAACTGACAGAGACTTATTTAGCATACTTAAATTTAAAAAATTAAAAAATATAAAAAATATGTTAGCTCATTACGTATAATACAAACAAATACGAGAAAAAAAAGAACCGGCAAAAAGCTCAACAAAGCCAAAAGTTTAAAAAAAGACAAAATTGAAAAATAAGCTGCAAGCCAGAAATGAAGCTCTTTTGATCACCAAGCTGCAGAATGACTTCAATGATGATGTAGCACCCAAAAAAAATCTCTCTAATATATCCCTCCCGTTTAAACCTCCCCCTCTCTCTCTCTCAAACCTATCCTCTCGCTCTCATTTATCTCTCCTAGCGAATCCCTCCCATTTTAATCTCTCTCTAACGTCTCGTTTTATAAGCGCAAAGAGGAATTAGAGATGACAAAGAAAAGAGAGTGTGAGACTTGTTACAATAAAAAAGCAATAGCTGGAAAAAAGCAAAAGGCTGCTCATCGCAAAAAAAGAAAAAGAAAGAAAAACAAAAGGCAGGAAAAGGCAAAAGGGTGCTCATCGAATTAAAAACAAAAAGAGCAAAAGATGCATTTGGGTTTTGGGGAATTTCTATTCCTGTCAACTGGTAGGGTTATTGCTATGTTACTTCCTGGGTTTTGGGGAATTTTCTCATCAATTAACTGTTAAAATGAGCGACGGTGACATCTGGCTGTGCCTCTTGGGGATTGTCCGTCCGGGACACGGTGGATCAGATCAAGATTTGGGAAGAGGAGACGCATTGAATCCAGATTCGCTGCTGATAAATGTTGTTCGTCTAATTGTGATCAAACGGTTCTAATCCACTTCTGTCCTTTTGAACGCAAACGCCACTTTGCAAAGGATAGATGCCAACCCATTAATTAATGTAGGCAATGTCATTGTAATGCCACTATCCTTTTTTTTTTTGCTTGATGCATTTGATTTTTAACGGTTTTTAAGATGTGATTTTGACCGTTTTTCACAACTTTACACTAAAATATACTAATAAAATTATAATATTATAAAAATATTTTTAATGATAAATATAATTATACAGTTTTTGTATAGTTAATCTAGATCATTTTAAATCTTTTGATGGTTAAATTTTAGAAAATTTAATGGTACAAATTTTAAAAAGTGAAGTAAAAAAGTACGAATGTGTATGATCACCGTCTACCCTACACCATATATTCTTTAAATTCCTTCTCAGCTGTCGAAGCAGCACTATTTTCGTGCGACTTGACCTTAGCGTAGATAAACAAATTGTTTTACGGGATGGGGATGCAGGAAGTAAAAATAGAAAGACTTGACAGACGCAGTAGTAAACATGTTGCGGCACCCAAATTCCAACGGGTATAGTATAAGGTCAGGCCTACCATCTTGTTTGCACCACCTTGGAGAACATACCACCCATTGAGCTGGGCAGCTGGCATCCCACGCATTGAAACACCTACTCGAGAGGCGCGAAACACAGATAAGCTGCAGGGAAGCAGCAACCATATTCCACATTTGCCATGTATCTTCTCAAGATAGCCGCTTGTAAATAAAAGAGTGGAAGAGGAAAAGATCCAGGGAACTCAGCGTCGTTCATAGTTTTTGGCTACCGAAAGAGTAGTTTCTTTAAAACATTTGACAAACGGCTTTTGGAAGACGCGGACGAGGACGCGAAGAGGATGATGGACACCGGCTGACGGCCTTTAGAAGTGGCTTGAAAAAGCTGCTTTTTAGAAGTGGCTTCCAAAAATGAGGTATTTAAATCATCTTTCGGTTTCTCAAAGCATAAGCTAGAAGCAAAAGCTAATTTGAATAGACCCTCAACAATAACGAAAGGAAAAGTGATTACAAAAAACACAGATAAATTGTAGAAAAGCAGCAATCAAATTCCCACTTGCATGGTTGGATTATGAAAATGCTAACACATTAAGTAATATATGTGCATAGTGTGAATGAGTAATGTAGGTACATATGTGCCACAATTTGCATAGGATATGTGCCAACACATAGTCCGAATGAGTAAAGTAATTGTCGTGTTTTGCGTGAGCAATTATTAATTAGACTCGAGTTGAACGACCGAAATTTTAAGTATGGTGTAGCGGTTGGTAGAGACACTAGCGTTTTGTCTGTACGTAAGCATGAAAGGCATCGGAAGGATTGGTACAAGGCTTATGCATCGAGATGCAAAGAGAGAGACTTGACAATAACAAATACTTGGTGTAGGGGTACAAATGGAGCAGATATTTTCCGATCGATCGTCTGTCTGTTTTAATTCGGATATAATTCGAATCAAATTTTCGGATATCCGAAGGTTTTGTCGAATACGGAAACAGATTCGGATATTTTTTATCGGATACGGAAACGGATTCGGAACAAGTATTATCCGACAGATACAGAACTATCCGGATATTTTTCCGGATAGATATCCGGATAGTTACCGAATAGTTACCCGGATAGTTACCGGATACGGAAACGGAGTCAGATACCTGGCCTCTCCGCCAGCCAGGTGGGATCTCTGACTCTTGTTGAAATGTAGCATCATTTATTTATATAAGATTGCTTGTTTCGGTGGCTGTTGCAACGTCGGTACACTTGTATTAGATCTCAGTTTGCTTAATTTGTCTCTGTCACCATGTGAAATTTGCTTTCGCGCATTATCCGATTAAATATTCGTGACCGAAACTAACTGTATTCAGAGCGGCATGTATTTGCTCCGTATTCGTGACCGAGAATATCCGCATTCGTATTCGTATCCGGTACTATCCATGTCCGACTCTGACTCCGACAAAAAATATAGAAAATGATACGGGATAAGTAATATCCGTTCATATCCGCTCCATTTGCACCCCTAACTTGGTATAACAGCGCAGATGGGGCTTGTTTCCTCGTCGGTTGCGTTGTTGCTCTTCTCCGCAGCAGAATAACAGGTCAAGGAGACTATTTTTTTCACTACCGTAGAAATATGGTGTACCATCGATTTGATGCTACCGTCAGTTTTCAAGGATTGAACACCCTGCTATTGTGTGCAGCGTGGAACGGAGGTTTTTCACTGAACCGTGCAGGTCCTCAGCTTCTTTTGCGGTTTTATTTCTTGCCCTTCAGCATAGCGTAGAATTATGAACTGTATTACTCAAGACTCCAGGGAACAGGGCCGTCCAAATTAGCTGTACCTGATGACTTTTGGCTAACCAGAAATAGTTTTTTTTAACAATATTTGAAAACGGCTTTTAGAAGACACGATTACGAAAGAGACTCCAGAGACCGGCCAGCGGCCTTTGTAAGTGGCTTGGAGAAGCCGGTTTTGGAAGTGGCTTTTAAAAACGGAGGTATTCAAATTGTTTTCTGACTTCTTTAAGTATATGCTAAAAGCAAATTCTGATATGAACAGGTCCTCAACAATAATAAAAGGAAAAGTGATTACAAGAAACACTGATAAGCTGCAGGGAAGCAGCAACCATATATCCACATTTGCCATGTATCTTCTTAAGAAAGCCGCTTGTAAATAAAAGAGAGGAAGAGGCTACTCCTGTCAACTGGTAGGATTATTGTTATATTACTTCCTGGGTTTTGGGGAATTGTCTCATCAATTAACTGTTAAAATGAGCGAGCGTGACTCCTAGCTGTGCCTCTTGGGGATTGTCCATCCGGGACTCGGTGGATCAGATCAAGATCTGGGAAGAGGAGCCGCATTGAGTCAAGATTTGCTGCTGATCAGAGAATTTTTTATACGGATAATATCTGTGGGAATTTTTTTTTTGCAAAAATAGGCTTCAGTCGCCTCCCTATTGGGCGACTGCTGCCTTTCGCCCAACCGGAAGGCGACATTTAGGAAATGTGGGAACCGTTGAGCGACTCAATGGTATCGCCTGAGCGTTGGGCGACTTATTGTAGTCGCTGTACGGTTGGGCGACTGGAATTCCAGTCGCCCAACGGTAGGGCGACAGGGGGGCGTAATATATTACAGCACAGTCGGCCGCCCACTATCACCTACCACTTTTGCCCTCATTCTGCACACAGAGAAGAAACGAGAGAAGAAGAGGAGAGGAGAAAGGGGAAGAAAATGAGGGGGAGAAGAGAGGGAGGAGGGGAAGAAAAGGAGGGGAGAAGAGAAGGAGAGGAAGACAGGGTTGGAGGAGGTGAGGGAGGAAGGATAGATCCAGGTATTTTTTTATTATGTTGTATTTGCACTATTATTTAGATGAAATGTTGGTGTTAGTAAAAATTGTATATGTAGAAAATGTAGTACAATTTTAGTATGGAAATATTAGTGTCAAAAAGTTGTAGTATACAGTTTGTAGTATGGAACATTTTGTAGTATAGAAATTTTAGCACCCTTTTTATTTAGAAAGTTTAGTTTATTGTTGTACGATGTTATTTGACATGTCGTAAATTTCAATCATACATGCAGACCTACATCATCAATGACCACTACATTGAGAGTGTATTATGGTGCTGGAATTATTCGTGAAGGTCCGAATGGTGTGGATTTAAGCGATTTTCCGCAAGTCACTCTCGTACTTCCGGATGACGAGAATGCTCGAATGACAGATGTGCGGCATTGGCTGACCCAGAGTTTTTCATTGGACCCCGAGGTGTGCAGCGTTGTTGTGCAAGGGCTTTGGAGCCGGTCTCCCACGGACATCAGATGGGAGTTGAAAACATTGGTGCGCTCTGCTCGTGGAAGGGCTTTGTGCAAGGGTGCCGCGCCGTGGATACGAGTGTGTCCTCGCTTGTGCAACCGCGTGCTCACTACAAGCAATCTGCAAGCTCGTGCGGCCCGCCTATGCCGGAGGTGCTAGCGCTAAGGCGGACTGCACGTTGGCGGAGCTGATGAAGTTGATCGTGATGAAGGCAATGTGGTACATGGAGGAAAGTTACAACCGTCAAGCTATAGAGAGGGAACCGGGCAAGCCGATGCCTTACATGGAGGAGAGTTACAGCCGTCAAGCTATAGAGAGGGAACTGGGCAAACTGATGAAGGAGAGCATAATGAGTATATCGTGCAGCAGATGGAATCTGATGACAAGAGGGCATGGGATGAAAGCAAGCTGTAGAGGACGACGAGGAGGACAGTTCCGATGATGAAGAAGTTCCTATCCCCCAGGAATGGAACCGGTTTAATGTGGAGGGTGTTTCCGCACATGATGAGCATGAATCACCATGGGAGTATCATGAGACAGAGGTTCGGTTGCATGCTATGTTTGCTGACAAGGAAGCGCTGCAGGATACCATCAAGCTTTAGGCCCTTTCAATGAAGCGGACATTTCGCGTCGTCAAATCAAGCTAGGAGCAGTACATTGTCAAGTGCGAGCAGGCTGGTTGTCATTGGAGGGTGCACGCACGTAGACCCAAGTATGAGACTCACTAGATTGTGTCCAAGGTGGAGCCGCACTCCTGCATTCTAAACACTGTGTTGGCGAGGCATCGTAACCTGACGTCCAGATTTATAGCCAATTTGATGTATGGGGAGATAGCGAAGAAGAAAGATATTGCGGCCACGCATATTGTGGTAGCTATCGAGAATAAGTTGCACATGCAACAAGCTTAAGTTGTTACACAAGCCATGCTCTCATGTCCTCGCTGCATGCGAGACCGTGGGCATGGATCCTTCCAACTTCATGTCCGAGTACTTTTTCAAGGAGAGAATACTGCAAGCTTGATGTGGGGAGCTCCGGGGGTTCAGGGTGGTGGGAAACTTCGCCACTTTGGACATTTCAGCGAGGACCTGGGTTCCGGATATTAACATGATGAAGCGTGGGAAGGGTCGGTGGCAGAGCCGACGTATTAGAAATGACATGGACGAATCACAAGCTGGAACATCTGGTGCATGTTGTGGGTGATGCGGTCAGGAGGGGCACACAGCTAGACGATGCAATGCATGTCCTGATCAGTAGTTGCAATGCATGCTAAATTTCATGTACCATTTGTAAAACTTGTATGTTACATCCCTTTTATGTAATGTAATTGGTGTTGTGCTGGTAGCTTAGTATTGCTTACTTACTAGATGTATTTGCTGTTCGTTAAAATGCGATAGCACCCACATGGAGAACAACACATAACAAGGCTGCTTTCTGCACACACATGACAAGAGAGGGCAGCTTTGCTCAGTGAGATGACAAAACAGGGTTGCTTTCTGCACACACATGACAAGAGAGGGTAGCTTTGTTCAGTGAGATGACAAGAGAGGGCAGCTTTGCGCAGAGAGATGACAAAACAGGGCTGCTTTCTGCACACACATGACAAAAGAGGCTAGCTTTGCTCAGTGAGATGACAAAAAAGGACAGCTTTGCGCAGTGACATGACAAGAGAGGGCAGCTTTGCTCAGTGAGATGACAAGAGAGGGCAGCTTTGCGCAGAGAGATGACAAAACAGGGCTGCTTTCTGCACACATATGATAAAAGAGGCCAGCTTTGCTCAGTGACATGACATGACATGACAAAAAGAGGTTAGCTTTGCTTAGTGAATTGACAAAACAGGGCAGCTTTGCTAACTGCTACGACCACGCGGACCAGCTTTACATGTAGGAGTAGAGAGAAAACGGACCCTATAGATTGGTGTGTGTTGTGGCTACAGACCAAACAGAGAGAGAGATGGTAGTGGAGAGTGATGAAGATAAGTGTAATGGTCTGGGTTCTCCCCATGGCTTGTACTCATATATATGTGCACATGAGGAGTGTTTTTACAACAATACCCTTACATCTGGTTATCCCCTCTGGGGCAGTTATGTCATTATACATGGCCTATTCTGGGCCTTATGACCTCCCACCAGGCCTGCTGGGTTTAGGTGGGGGCCATCCCTACGACAGGAGCCTCTCATGGTAAAGGGCTTCACAAGGCCGAAGCCATGTTACCGAGTCCTTGGCCCTCCGTCCCCGCGGCCCGTGAACTGTCCCGCACTGACCGGCCGCGCCGCGCCGGGCGATGCATGCTCTTCGCCGCCCACGTGGTGAAGCGTGCTCGCGCGGTGCGGCCTTGAGGCGCCGTGGACCGCCAATGTGACGGCGACACCGGCATCCGACTTCGAGGCGCGCGCTCCTCAATCGCTGCGACCTTGCGGCCGGCCGGGTGCTTTTAATGACGGTTGGCTTGCCAGGGGGCAAGCTGTCGCATCGTGTAGTGTGCCTTCTCGTAAGTGGAGCGTGCGACGGTTTCCGGAGAGCACGCGGTGGGGTGCAGTCGGTTGCTCTTACGCGCCTCTGGTAGCTGCACCGCCCGACGCCTTGCGCTTGTGCTTCCGTCGGTTGGCATGCCTCCACGCTGGCGACTCTTCGCCTAGCGAGGCTGAGTATAAATATGGTGGCGCCAGGGGCCGCTGCCTAGACATTCCTTGCTGTACGTCCCGTACCTGTTCATGGTTAACTTCTCCTATGTAGGAAAAGTTTTGTGCACCGGTGTTTGATGACTGCGTCGACCGGCGCCCATGCCTGCGAGCGCCGGTGAACCACATACGCCGCGTTTGTGGGAATGCTTCGCCGCTTGATGCAGAAATGGCAAGGCCTGACTTGCTCGTGAGATGATATGGAGTCATCCGCACGCTCGCCGTGCGAACGAGCATACGCCGTGTGTGGCGATTCATATCGCGCCACGAGATCATGTTCGCTTGCCGCAACATCGACCTTTGCCCGCTCGGAGTTACGGTGGTCGATGTGCCGTTTTCCGCTCATGGTGGCGCCGGTCGGCGTAGACGCGCGCGCCCGCCCCTTCCTTCGAACGGTGGCGCGAGGCCGGCGCTGAGTTGAAGTAGACGCGCGCGCCCGCCCTCTACCCTTCGGACGGTGGCGCGAGGCCGACGCTAAGTCGGCGAGACGCGCGCGCTCCGCCCCCTTCCTTCGAACGGGTGGCGCGAGCCGGGCGCCTAAGTCGGCAGACGCGCGCGCGCTCCGCCCCTACCCTTCGAACGGTGGCGCGAGGCCGGCGCCGAAGTCGGCGAGACGCGCGCTCCGCCCCTTCCTTCGAACGGGTGGAAGTGGAGGCGGCGCCTAAGTCGGGCGACGCGCTGCTCGCCCTCTACCTTCGAACGGTGGCGCGAGCCGCGCTAAGTCGGCAGACGCGCGCGCCCGCCCCTACCTTCGAACGGTGGCGCGAGGTCGCGCGCCGAGTCGGCGAGACGCGCGCTCCGCCCCTTCCTTCGAACGGTGGAAGTGGAGGCCGGCGCTAAGTCGGCGTAGACGCGCTGCGTCGCCCTCTACCCTTCGGACGGTGGCGCGAGCCGGCGCCTAAGTCGGCGAGACGCGCGCGCCCGCCCCTACCCTTCGAACGGTGGCGTGGAGGCCGGGCGCCTAAGTCGAAGGAGACGCGCGCGCCGCCCTCTACCCTTCGGACGGGTGGCGCGAGCCGGGCGCTAAGTCAGCAGACGCGCGCGCTCGTCACCTACCTTCGAACGGGTGGCGCGAGCCGCGCCTAAGTCGGCAGACGCGCGCACTCCGCCCCTACCCTTCGAACGGTGGCGCGGAGGCCGGCGCCTAAGTCGGCGACGCGCGCGCTCCGCCCTCTACCCGGGACGGTGGCGCGGAGCCGGGCGCTAAGTCGGCAGACGCGCGCTCCGCCCCATACCTTCGTGACGGGTGGCGCGAGGCCGGCGCCTAAGTCGGCAGACGCGCGCGCGCTCCGCCCCTACCCTTCGAACGGTGGTAGCGAGGTCGCGCGCTAAGTCGGCAGACGCTGCGCGCTCCGCCCTCTACCCTTAGGACGGTGGCGCGAGCCGGGCGCTTAAGTCGGCGGAGACGACGCGCTCCGCCCCTACCCTTCGCACGGTGGCGCGAGGTCGGGCGCCTAAGTCGGCAGACACGCCGCGCTCGCCCCTACCCTTCGAACGGTGGCGCGAGCGCGCGCTAAGTCGGCGCAGACGCGCGCCCGCCCCTACCTTCGAACGGTGGCGCGGAGGCCGGCGCCTAAGTCGGCGAGACGCGCGCGCTCCGCCCCCTACCCTTCGAACGGGTGGTAGCGAGGTCGGCGCCTAAGTCGGCGAGACGCGCGCCCGCCCCCAACCCTTCGAACGGTGGCGCGAGCCGCGCCTAAGTCGGGCAGACGCGCGCGCCCGCCCTCTACCCTTCGGACGGGTGGCGCGGAGCCGGCGCTTGTCGGCGAGACGCGCGCGCCCGCCTCCTACCCTTCGAACGGTGGCAGCGAGGTCGGCGCCTAAGTCGAAGGAGACGCGCGCCGCCCTCTACCCTTCGGACGGTGGCGCGAGCGGGCGCCTAAGTCGGCAGACGCCGCGCTCCGCCCCTACCCTTCGAACGGTGGCGCGAGGTCGGGCGCCTAAGTCGGTAGACACGCGCGCGCTCGCCCCTACCCTTCGAACGGGTGGCGCGAGCGCGCGCTAAGTCGGCGTAGACGCGCGCTGCTCGCGTCCCCTACCCTTCGAACGGGTGGCGCGAGGTCGCGCCTAAGTCAGCAGACGCGCGCGCCCGCCCCTACCCTTCGAACGGGTGGTAGCGAGGCCGGGCGCTAAGTTGAAGTAGACACGCGCGTTCGCCCCTACCCTTCGAACGGGTGGCGCGAGTCGGCGCCTAAGCCCCGCGAACCCGCCGCTGGGCGGTGACTTGGGGCCTTGTGATGCGGTCTTGCGCTATAAAGACTCCCGAATTGCGCCGCCTCGATCCGCCAGTGGTTAGGTTTCCGTGATTGCGACCGGCGCGTCCCGGCACGCGCGACCTATGACTGGTGGGTGGTAGGATGTGGACGGTTGCGTGTTTGCAGCCGCTCGCCTCTTCCCTAGGCAAGGGGGACACGGGCCGGGCAGCGGATGGCGCGTGTCGGAGCTGTTGTGACGGCCCTTGGCGCCTGCGAGTCGCGACCTTCCAGCGGTGGTCGGGGAGTTGCGCTAGATGGGCGCTTGTACGACTGCGGTTGCGTCTCGTACACGGGCCTTCGCGACCCTTCGCTTTTAATTACAGGGAATCGTGCGGGGCGGGCCTTTACACCGCTGCGGTTGCATCCGGCACGTGGGCCGTTGCGACGCTTCGGTAGCGGCGGCATGGGCGAGGTGGCTTGAAATAGCCCCCTCGTAACAGCGTCCCCGCACCTTTACGCCCTCTTTCTTGTTTGCTCCGCCTTCCACACCTTCGCGCTACGCTCACCGCTGCAACCTTTTCGTGGAAAGCGATGGCTTCCAGTGGCAAGCACGGCCAGATGGTTGGTGGCTCGACGTCACGCGACCCGCAGCTAAGGGTGAAATACGTGCTCGAAGAGCGCGACCCGGCGGCGGCTGACAAGGAGCGGCTGGCGGTGGAGGAGGGAGGCACGTTCTCCGACGAGCTGGGCCCTCGCCGTGATCGAAGACGATCCAGGCCGCGCGCGGGAAGTTGTCCGAGCGCCAGGATGTACGATCGCTCTGCCGTCGACGAGACGGAACCGCATCCCGAGAGATCGGAGGCGGTCGTGTTCGTCGCCTTTTTTGACGCGGGGCTCCGCATCCCCGCGACGGCTGTTGTGGGCGACGTGCCGCGACCGGGCCGAGCCGGCGCAATCGACCAACGCCGTGGCCCGGCCATGTGTATAGCCGGGCCTTGCGCCGGTGCGTGTTGGCCCGGCCGCCGCTTGCCCTACCGCACGAGGCACGGCACCAGCCCAAGGACCTAAGAACGGACGGTGTCGAGCCGCAGCGCCACTTTTATCCTTCGCCCATCGTGCAAGAGGCTCTTCCCGCGAACTCAACTCGCGGGAAGTGGGAGTCTTATCGATGAAGCGGTGGTTCTACCACCGCGTGGAGAGCGGAGCGCCTTGAGTGCACAAAGCGACCCATCGCGTTCAAGCTCGCCTCGCCACCAACGCTCGACGATGAGGACAAGCGAGGGTCCGACGGCTCGTAGGCTTGGCCGCCCGCTTCAACATGCGCGACCTCGCCAAGAGTTCGTGATGTACGGCGTGGCACCGCTGCTCGCGATCGTGTCTCGCCGTCGAGGCGCCGAGACGACAATGTCTTGCCTCGCCCGCTTGTCGCCGCTACCGACGATCTTCGTAAGCCTCGCCGTTCGTTCTTTGCCAACGCACGCGTTGTATGCCGATGGTCTTCTCCTTTGTTTCGCAGATTCCCTTAGAGGAGGCGAGCAAGCCGCGCGCGTTCCCCGGGCCGCATAATCGCAGGAGCATAAGCAGCGTCGCGGCGCCGCTGCCGAGGCGGTCCGGGCGGATCAACCGCGTGCGCGAGGCTCGCCTTGCCGCGCTGGACCGTGTCGCCCGGACGACGGTGCAGCGAAGGAGAAGAAGAAGAAGGCCTCGCCTCGGAAGAGGGGCGCGCGCGCCGCTAGTGTTTCCGAGGGCACGGCGGACGCGAGTCGGACTCGGCGAGGTATGCCGACTCCGCTTAGGCGCGCGCAGATGTCGGCGCAGGTATCTTCGGCGAGCACCCCGACGGCGGGTTTGCCGCGAGCGCCGGCGGGGAAGCCTCACCGCCCGCCGGTCACGGAGGCGAACCCGTGCGCACCAGCCGATGCCGAGGTGGAGCGCCATAGCCGCCGTGGTGCCGTGGCGCCTCCGCGGGCGCACGGCCGTGCTTGCCTTTACCGATGGCAACGTAAACCGAGGTGCCCCGCGCTCCCGCCACCATGGAACTTTCGCCGGCGTGGCGGCGACGGGCCGCTAATCGCGCCCGCGGCGCGGCCGCCGGCCGCCCCGGCTAACGGCCGGCGTGCGGCCGAGCTCCACCGACGCCGCGGGATTTATCGTGGCCATGGGCATCGGCTCAGGACGCCAAATGCAGCGCCGAGGCCCCGCGCATATGCACCTTCGCCTCGACGACGCCGCCCACCGCGCGGGACACGCCGCCTCCCCGAACGCAGAGGCTTCCGCCAGCGGCGGAACCATTCCTTCGGCTACCGAAGGTAAGGTGGCCGAGCTTACTCGTGTATGCTTTATGCCTTGGAGCGGTCACCAGATGCTTATGCACAGCGTTGCTCATTCCGAGGGGAGCATCCGACGGAACACGGCCTCGAGCACGTGAGTCTCGCGACTTCGTGCCACCTCCGAGATGCCGAGGGCGTGGCGCGGATTGTGAATGACGCGCCACGAGCGCCGACCGCAAGTGCTGCAGCCTACGGTGCGGGCGCCGAGGATGCGCTCGAGGTGTCCGGGTGAGGGTAGGTACTCATGCGACCACACCCGAGTTTAGCCGAGTTTGCTAAGTCTTTTCCTTCTACGACACTGCGGCCGGGCAGCCCCCGCAAGCGCCTATGCTCGAGCCAAAAGCGCCGAGGATAGGTCGCGGCCGCCGAGGAGCGCAGCGCCTCCGCGCCCGCTCTGCCCAGGACGCCCGCATCCGCCAGCTGGAAGCGGAATGCGCCGAAGCGAGGGCGCACGCCGAGGGGCTTGTTGCGTCGGCGCAGGGATCAGCCGCAGCAGCTGCTGATCAAAAGTTCGCGGCGGAGCGGGACGGGCTCCTGGAGCAGGTCGCCGCACTAGAGAAGGAGAAAGGCGAACTTGCCTTGACTTAGCGGAGCGCAACCGACGCTGGCGACGCCTGGTGGTTGCTCGACGCCATGCAAGCGCTGGAGAGCCATCTTCAAGGGCTGGTGGCGGAGGTGCCGGACGCACCTTCGTCCGGGAGAGTTGCTCGACGCCCGGCTGGTCGGGATGCCGCCAACGCCGCGCGCGCGGGCGACGCCCGGCACCCACCGCGTGTACACTTCGGCCGCGCAGGTATGCGCGCCTCCTCCAGACCGCTGGCTGTACGCATGTCGCCGGCTAAATGACCCCACCGAGATGCTCGGCGGGGTCGGAGTAATGTCCGGCGCCGCCCGCTCCGCTCGCCGTGCTCCTTGGGCCTCTTCGCGACGGATCTGGGATCCCGCCGGGCGGAAGTCGTGACGGATCGAGCTCGCACCGCCTACGGACGGGAGCCTCGCCACTTCGACGGGTCCTCGACGCGATGATGGCGGCGCTGGCCCTCCGGCGCCCTAGTGTAGGCGCATGTTGTATCGTCCTTGTTTTTGCTAATAAAGCGCACACTTTCGCATGCATGCTGATTTTCACCTATATCCCGCAGCTTTTCTTCTGGGCCGGCCGCGGCCGACCTTTCAACCCGACGACGCCGACGGCGAAGGGTCAAGAGTCGCCGACTTTGGGCGAGCCACCTTCTTCGAGCGAGGCCCCGACTTTAGCGCTGCAGTTAAGGACGAACCCGCGGGTAGCGCTTAGAGCGCCGGGATGTTGGCGGACCTTTGTACATGTGATTCTTCCGTAGCGCACTCCGCATTTTAAGTTGTGTGTCAGTGTGTTGATGCCGCCGTTGGCGGCGAAGTTGCGCCAGTGGTTCCGTAGAACGGACCGTCCCGCAGACGACGATGCGAGGCGCACTCCGCAGTCGCTTTGCTTTATAGTCCGGAGACTCGCGCGTGAGGCGTGCCTCGACGCCACGCCTTATTTAGAGTCCGTGGACTAGTGCGTGCGGAGCCAGGCTCGACGCCACGCCTTCTTTATAGTCCGAGACTCGCGCGTGCGGAGCAAGGCTCGCGCCACGCCTTTTTAAAGTCCGTGGACTCGCGTGCGAGCTAGGCTCGACGCCACGCCTTATTTAAAGTCCGTGGACTGCGCGCGCGAGGCGCACTCGACGCCACGCCTTATTTATAGTCCGAGACTCGCGCGCGGAGCTAGGCTCGACGCCACGCCTTATTTAAAGTCCGTGGACCGGTGCGTGCGGAGTTAGGCTCAACGCCACGCCTTTTTAAAGTCCGTGACTCGCGCGCGAGCTAGCCTCGACGCCACGCCTTATTTAAAGTCCGTGGATCGGTGCGCGCGAGGCGCACTCGACGCCACGCCTTATTTATAGTCCGCACTCTCGCGTGCGAGCTAGGCTCGACGCCACGCCTTATTTAAAGTCCGTGGATCTGCGTGAGGAGCTAGGCTCAACGCTACGCCTTATTTATAGTCCGCACTCTCGCGGCGAGCCAGACTCGACGCCACGCCTTATTTAAAGTCCGTGGACCGTGCGTGCGAGGCGCACTCGACGGCACGCCTTATTTATAGTCCGCAGACTCGCGCGGAGCTAGGCTCGACGCCACGCCTTATTTAAAGTCCATGGACTCTCGCGCGAGCCAGGCTCGACGCCACGCCTTCTTTATAGTCCGAGACTTGTGCGCGCGAGCTAGGCTCGACGCCACGCCTTATTTAAAGTCCGAGACTTGTGCGCATGCGAGCTAGGCTCGACGCCACGCCTTATTTAAAGTCCGTGGACTAGTGCGTGCGGAGCTAGGCTCGACGCTACGTCTTCTTTATAGTCCGGAGACTTGTGCGAGCGAGGGCGTCCCCCCGGTGCATCTTTTGTTTATACTCAGTCCCGTCACCTTGGCGACAGCGAGTGCACACGCGAACGTACATCTTTGGTTTATACTCGCCCCGCCCTCCTGGCGACGGCGAGTGCACACGTGAACGCGCGCCTTGGTTTATACTCACCCGCCTCCCGGCGACGGCGAGTGCACACGCCGAACGCGGCGTTTGGTGTACGCCGCCGACGCGCGCTGGTCGAGCCGCGCGCGCCTCACCGCGCTGCTTGCGTGTAACGAGGAAAAATTAGCGCAAACGGCGATCTTCATTACATCCCCGCTGCGCGGGTGAGCAACTACAAAGGGTGAATATACTGACCGTTCGCCCTTGGTGCGGCCGCAGCCTCTAGTCGCTAGACATCTGCAGGGTCTGCGCAGGCGCCTATGGATGACCCCGCGAACCTCCGCGCTATGACGCCGCTCTAAGAGCGCCGTTGGGCCGCGACGCGAGCACCGTGCTCGCTCGATGCGCCGGCCATATCCTGGTCACCTCGACGGTGATAATGGTCCGGGACCCGGATCTTCATGCACGATAGCCGTGATGTGGTACCGCGCCGGCGGAGTTGAGGATTGGCGCCCAGATGGCGTTGTAGGGATACGGAAGGTCGACCACGCCGGGTGGCATCTTCGGTCCGCATATTGTCATCTCGGCCAAGGAGACTTGAAGGCCGATCGGCCCAGCCGCAGGGGCTGTCCCCGGCCCCTGCAGCGGGATTCCCGAGGCCCTAGGCGGCTTCGAGGATCCCCATTTGTCGAAGGCCGCCGCAAACAATACGCTTGCGGAACTACCCCGCCCACCAAGGTGCGCCCACGCCGCATCCCGCGATGGTGACCCGATGACCAGGGTCCCGATGAGGGAAATCCACACCTTGGGCGCCATCGGTGTGAACGTAACTGCGCCGCGCCCACTCCGGCGGTGCTTGCGCTGGTATGCCGCCACGTGATGTAGTCTCGCGCGTAGGCCTTCTCGCCGCCGTGCCGGGCGATTCCAGCGCAGAGCCTCCGGATATGACATTAATGAGCTCGCGGTAGGTTGCGTCCGGGCTCGCAACGACGTGAGGCCCTCCCGAGGCCGCCAGACATGAGCTTGGATCCGCAAGGTGCCTTCCGGGCTGCATTCCTCGCGCTGCACCCGCATCCCCGCGCCTGCACCGCATGGGGCCTCATATGGGAATTGGACGTGGCCACCACAGCGCGCGCCTCGGGTTCTCGCCTTAGCGACGCTGCCGCGAGCGCCGCGATGGAGGTGCGATTGCGGGTATCATGATTGCCGCGCCGTGGACTAAGCACCACGCCTCGATGCTGGTCGTCCGAATCGCCACGACCCTTATCGCCGCGCCTCGCCACGCCGCGCCCGACCGCCTCGCCTGGCTGGAGCACCCTCGCCGACCCGCCGATGTCGAGGACGTCACTTTCGCCGACCTTGCCGCCGCGCGGGCTGATCTCGACGACTTATGCGAGTTGTCCTCGCGGTCGGCGCGCCCTCGACGACTCACCTTACGCTTTCCTTCAAGAGCCGCCGACGGATCTTCGGATTTTGCCGAGGCTCCGGCCGTTAGTGTCGGAGTCGCCACCTTGCCTTCGACGCGCATCCTCCTCCGCCCGGCATATTCTTCCATCTTGTCGAAGAGCCGCCACCGCCTTGATCGGCCACAAGATTGTACTCGGCCATCGGCCCTGACGAAGGCCCCGGATGGCTGCATTGACGATGGTGGTCTCGCGGACGCTTTTCACTTGACATCGAATCTTGGCGGCGTTTGAAGTAGTCACGAGCTTCTCCGAGGGTTTTGCTTCACGGCAAAGAGTTGGTCCGCATCGACCCGGCCGACGAGTTTCCTTGGAAGTTGTTGTGGAGGCGACGCGAGCTGCTCCCACGCGTAGATGGAGCCCGCCTATGGTAAAAAAAGAGAGCGCCACCCTTGTAGCGCGAGGGGAGTCCTTTGCCTTCGTGGTGTCGTCTCTCGCCCGCGGCCGATCGCGGTTTCAGATACGCGCACGAACTCACGGGGTCCGTGTCGCTTTATACGAGTCGATGGCGCTAGGAAACTTGAAGTCTTGGGCCATGCCGCCGCCGCATCCCCGCCGAGAGTGGGGACTCGGATCCACGCGCCGCAGCGCACGCGGCCGACGGGGGCTGCGATCGTCCGCCTTCTCCGGCGTGGCTCGAACGCGACCATCGGGCGCGCCGCGACTCCGAGCCTCTTGCATATCTCTCGACGGTTCCACGAAGGTCCCCTAGCTCCCGCTGGAACGCGTTGAGAGCCGCTAGCGTGGCACTTTCCATCGCCGGTGCAGCGGGTCGCGGTACTCCGGCGGCGATCGGGCGCGGGGACGACCGCGCCGCGAGGTCCCGAGCTGCCGGCCGCTCCGCTGTGGCTACTTCGACCACCCGGTCCGCGCCACCAGCGAGGGTTGCCGTGGGGCGGCGAGGTCGGCCGCAGCGCCGGCGGGTCGGTTGTCGCCGCACCTGCCGACGCTTTCGACCGCGGGTCGGCCGCGGGGCCCGCCCCCGCAACGCCGTGTGCGGGCGGTCGTCGCGTGCCGGTGCCGGGCGATCGTCGCGGTGCCGGTGACGAGGTTGGTCGTCACCGCGCGAACGCCGGCGTCTTCGGCCACTACGCCTGCGTCGGCGCCCGCGTCCGCCGCTGCCGATGCCCTGGTATTCATACGACGCTCCTGGCCGACCGCCTTCTTTCCCTTCGCCGCCGCTGAAGAAGCTTTCTTCGGTGCCATCTTTTTCCTTCGGTCTTTAGGCTTGTCTTCGTCCTCCCCACGGACGGGCGCCAATCATTGTGGCTACTGCACAAAAGAGAGAGATGGTAGTGGAGAGTGATGAAGATAAGTGTAATGGCCTGGGTTCTCCCCATGGCTTGTACTCATATATATGTGCACATGAAGAGTGCTTTTACAACAATACCCTTACATCTGGTTATCCCCTCTGGGGCAGTTATGTCATTATACATGGCCTATTCTGGGCCTTATGACCTCCCACCAGGCCTGCTGGGTTTAGGTGGGGGCCATCCCTACGACAGTGTGCATTCCATTTCCCAGCAAACATTGCACATCCTAACCCCATACTACACCGCGCTTCCCTCACCTCACCGGGATGGACAAAGGCAAGAAGAAGCAATGAGACAAGATGGTGAAGGATTGGGAGGAAACCCGTGATATAGCACGGTCAGCTGCCGCCCGCGATGAGAAAATAAGGGCTATACAGGTCCGGGTAGAACAAGCCCATCATGCTACGATGAAAGGTCCCCAAAGAGCGCACAGAGCAACAACCCCATCCCGACGCCCCACCGAGCGCTCGCCACAACTACCACTGAAGGGAGACACCTCCCTTTGTTGGTGCGGGGCGTGTGCAAGTTCTTCAAGTCTAAGCACCGCATTAGTCTAGGTATGCGCATCGGGTTGCGCAAACTACTCCAAAGACTACCCCAACCGCCGCTTTGACACCGCAACCTATCGGCAATGCAGAACGACCACATGCATCATTTTCCCTACCTTTTCTCATTCACAACACGCACTAACAACATCTCTCCTCTATTTACGATCTCCGAGCCCTATGTGGCTACCGCAAATGGTTCGATCTTGAGATCCACCTGCGCACCAATGGACCATCGACTTGAGGAGTGGAATGTCACAAAGGAGAAGGAGTTGCTTTGGAGGAGCGCCAGAAGAACTAGCACACCTGCGTATACAACGCGAGACGCAAGCTCATCTCGGCGTGCACCGTAGGGCGGGAGGCTCGCGAGAGGAGCGCGAGAAAGGGAAATTGCGGCTAAGGCAAAATAGGCCGCGGAGGAGTTCAACGCCGAGCGGCGAGGAAGGGAAAGTGGCCCCGGTCCACACGAGAGGTGGTACGAGCGATTGGGTGGGTTAGTCGCATATCATGCTATATGTTATGCATGTAATAAAATTGTACGCGACATGTTACTCCTAACTGTATTATGAAGTTTATTTCTATTCACATAAGGTTATTATCTCGTCTGTTCGCATTCAATGATTCAGATAGCAAGTCATTTAACAATATTAACATACCAATTCTCTTCGTAAACTAATTCTCAGTAACATGAAAATATCACTTAACAATGTATATATCAAATATTCTACAGTCAATTGTTCTTAAAAAAATTTCCCAAAATTTTTAATGCACCTACAACATACAATAAACATAAACTTTTATTACAACTATACCACATTTTTTCCAGTTTAAAACTACAAAATTGACAAAACTCTAAAAAAAAATCACGGGAACTGAGTAAAGTCGGCCCTCCATTGGGCGACTGCACTTTTAGTCGCCCAGCCATTGGGCGAAGAAAGCGACTGATTGCAGTCACTCGAACTTAGAGCGATAGAAATTTTGTCACCTCCCGATTGGGCGAAAGGCGGCAGTCGCCCAATGCAAGGGCGACTGAAGCCTATTTTTATAAAAAAAAATTCTACAGATATATTTATATATTTTTAAATAAAAAATAGATTATCCGTATAAAAAAATTCGGTCCACTTCTATCGCTAACGCCACTTCGCAAAGGAGAGATGCCAACCCATTAATTAATGTAGGCCGCGTCATAGTATATGGTCACCGTCTACCCTACACCGTGTACTCCGGCCATTGGTTCTTTAAATTCCTGCCTAGCAGTCGAATCAGCATTATTTTTGCGCGAGCAATGATAGTATATGTGAATAACTAGCTCACACGCTGGGCCCTGCACTTAGCGGGGTGCCCACGAGCCTGACAAGTGTATCCAAAAATTCAAAAAATTCCGAAAAATTCAAAAATATACTTTTAAAAATCCGAAAAATTATAAAAAAGTACTTTTTAAATATAAAAAGTATTTTGTAAATACTTAAATTTTTTGATTTTTTACTTTTACTAAAAAGTATTTTAAGTACTTAAAAAATACTTTTAAATAAAAGTATTTTTCGAAAAAGTACTTTTTATAATTTTTCAAAATTTTAAAGTATATTTTTGAATTTTTCGAAATTTTTAAAATTTTTAAGAACACTTGTCAGGCTCTGGGCACCCTGCACGACGCTAAGTGCAGCGGCCCAGCATGTGAGCCGTACCCCTCTTGTGGGTAGAATCATGAAAATCATTTGGAGGAGGATGCATCGAGATGCAGGAAGTAAAAGTAGAAAGACTTGACAGACTAGACAATGACAGCTCAGACGCAGTAGTTAGCATGTTGCGGGCACCCCGGCACCCGAACTCCCAACGGGCACAATATACCGAGCGGCACCAAGGTCAGGTCTAGTGGTCTACCATCTTATCTTATCTGCACCACCTTGGAGAACATACCACCCATTGAGAGGCGCGAGTACGAGCAGGAGCCATGGCAGAAGTACTCGGGGGCATGCTTGCCTCTGCCGTCCTCAAGGTGCTGACCCAACAGATCGGCTCCGCCATCGGAGGCCAGATTAAGCTGCAGCAGAACTTCAAGGATGACCTGCAGAAGATGAAGATGAGTCTGGAGTCGGTGAAGGCGATGCTCAAGGACGCCGAGAGGCGGGCGATCAAGGACGAGGCGGTGCTCCTGTGGCTGACGCGGCTCAAGGAAGCCATGTATGACATCTCCGACATGATTGATGAGTTCGACGCTACAAAACCCGGGGCACGAAAGGTATGCATGCGCCTCATAAACCAAATGCTCTGCCATGATGCTCCTGTCCGGCTGTCGCCTGCAACATTTGTCTTCTCTTTAATTCTTAGTTCCTGCTACCTTTGCTTGCCATCAAACTGGTTTTGAACTTAGTCATCTGGTGTAATAGCTTATCACTTGACCTTCCGATTTCTCCACTTGAGAGATCTTATTTATGTTTGGGGGTTATTGAAGTTTGGGCTCGCTAAATCTCTTAAGTCATGTCACCTTCAAAAAAAAACTTAATGTTATTCCACGAGTTTTGAACTACGAGAATTGTCCTAAGTTTTCCAATTTACCGACAAATCAAATTAATTTTCTTGCAGTGGGCATTTGGGTTTGCCATGGGTAAGAAGATGAAGATCTTGAGAGATAAACTGAAGGAGATCACAGATCAGCATCAGAGTTTTAGCTTCACGGCAGATAGTAGCTCCAATGAGAAGCAAGTCAATGATAAACGGGCAACATCGTCGTACTTGGAAGAACCACTCATAGTAGGGAGGAAAAAAGATAAACAGAAATTATTGGAAATTTTATCTGGCATGGTACAAGCGACCATGGTACAGCGCATCACAATCCTTCCGATATATGGCATTGGAGGCATAGGCAAGACAACCTTGGCAAAATTTGTTTTCAACCATACCCAATTCAAAGATTACTCTCGGGTGTGGGTCTATGTGTCGAGGACGTTTGACTTGAATAAAATCAGCAACTCTATAGTTTCACAAGTATCAGAAGAGCAGAGCCAGATGACTGAAAAGGAAATGATACAGAAACGCCTTGGAGAGGTACTTGCTGGAAAGAAGATTCTTATCGTTTTAGATGACCTATGGGAGAAGCATACATCTAAATTAGATGAGCTGAAGTCTATGCTAAAGATTGGAGAGGGTGGCAAGGTGGTTGTCATAATAACCACACGCGATGAAGGGATCGCAAAGGAAATTTGCACCGTTGAGCCATACAAGATAGAGCCCTTGACAAATGACACGTGCTGGACTATCATAAAACATAAAAGTTCCTTTGCTGATAAGCCTTACAAAGACCAGTTGGAGCTGATAGGACGGGAAATTGCAGAGAAGTGTGGCGGTGTGGCATTAGCTGCTCAATCCATTGGGTATACATTGCGCCCTATGACGTATGATGGATGGGAGTCAGTGAGAAACAGTGATATCTGGGATGTACTTGCTTTAGAAGATGAATCTTCAGCTCATCACGTGCCTGCGTCCTTGACGCTAAGCTATAGCAGTATGCCTCCATACTTGAAGTTATGCTTTGCCTATTGTGCAATCTTTCCAAAAGGACACAACATCGGTAAAGATGATATAATCCACCAATGGAACTCCCTTGGTTTCATCGAGCCATCGGAAATATTCTCCCCTAGGCAGCTTGGTGAGAATTATGTTAGTCATCTTTTGGAGATGTCCTTCCTTCAACATTCTAAGTCACCATTGGTGAGTTAGTGCATACCTCTACAATTTAGCAGTTTTGTTATCTTGAACATATTGTAGTGCAACTCACATAGCGCATATTTTTATATGATGCTAAGAACACAAGCATTACATTGTATTAAAGTAACCACATAACATAAAGTTGTGAGTTACTACCTGTGTTTTCCAACAAATGATGTTTCAGAAATTGATACATCCTTCAAACACATATTTGGCTATTAATTTTTTTATTATAGTATGATAGTACAAAAAATATTAAAGTATTAAAGAAGTATGTTGATTGGTAATGGTAGAAAGTACAACATAGCTGAAAATTGTACTAAATGCCCCTTCCCTCACACACACACAACAACAACAACAACAACATAATTTAGAAAATGATGTCGGACCTATGATGAAGTAAGATGAACTAGGTTGTATAATTAAATATATTTATTACCACTTTCATGTATAGGATTGATAACATGTAAATTGAACTAGCTAGCACAGTAATATCTTTGATAAAGATTCACGTTGGAGTTTTTCTAACAAATCTAATGGAATAAGTATCATTACTTTTTAAAACACAAACAAACAGTGTGCATTTTCCTAGATTAACATCATCCTCTTCTTTAGCCACCTATTATTTTCCCTAGCTCATATTTGTGATCGCAATATAAATTATATCCCTATGTTAGATAACAACACAAGCAAGCATTATTTCTCTTCCATTGGCATGGGGGAAATTGTAGGATCGTCGATAGCAATCAGAGGGGGCGAATGATTGTAATCTACAGAGGAAACTTTTATTTAAATCTACTATTTTTTGATTGTGTAACCTGATGACACGGTAAAAAATAGAAACAAAAAATGCAGTAAAGAAATAAAAAATAATAATATTTTTTGGTACTGTATCAACTATTGTTTGTCCTGTAGCAAACTACTGTTCGGTACAGTAGTAAATTACTGTTTGGTACTGTAGCACATAAGAAAAAGAGACGCGCCACTTTCAGATGGTACGTTGCTTTCTTGCTGCCCGAGTGAAATTACTGATAGCCAAACAAATCCACAACATTGGTTGCCTGCCTGCCTCACGGAGAGACCCGAGTGACGAAAGGACCCGAGTGACGCTGGCCGTTGGCACGGGAGGAAGCAGTTGCACGCCGACCGCGACGCGTGAGACTGGATTCAGCGAGGGTGCTCGTACGAGACGAAGAGACCAAGGCGCACATATGATTTTTTTTAGATCTTATTTTTAGTACTGAATCATCACAAACACTGTAAAGTGTCTTTCTAGTATCTCTCGAACTTTAGCACGAAAATTATATCTATTCTGCCTTAGGGTTAGTCTATAACCCCATATCTATTTATTATCTTGAGCCTAAATAAGCTCTTATCCAATTTCAATAATTAACGGACTTAAAACTCTTTCGTAACACGTGTTTTTAACTTTTATCACACTGTTCAATTTTGGACATTTCAAAATTGTCACGTATCGTAGCCTCCAGACCGCACTTCGGTAGCTCCAACACGCATCATCCATTTTTGATCTCTACGTGCCCCAACTCTAGCACAATTGTCTCCTCTAGCATCTTTGATCCTCTAACCATGACTTTACACTAAGATATCTTCTGATCCTCATTGTAGACTAGGATCGTATCCGAGTTGTCCTGCACATGCAAAGACCAAAGCAATATCTTTTCCCAACACAAGTTCTTTCCTATTTGACCAACATAAATCCATACTTGTCACACGCTTCAAATAACATCTATAAGCAATATTATTAATTATTCATTATCACAAATATTTTAGACCTAGCCACATGGTCTAACAGAAATTTATCTGTAGATCAGTATTCAGTAGTAAAATTAGTCAGTCTCACAGTACAAGTACGAGAAAAGAAGGGCGCTAAGCATCTAACAAAATTTAACTAGTCTGATAGCCAAGCGAACTTTGACATGTTAAAAAGCATTAACGGAGTGTAAGCAAGTTATATCAAGAATGAAGTAGAGCAATCTCCCTAGAAAGCACTTAATAACGTCGTTAGAACAACCACAACAAAAGGGGAAAGGAGTTGGCAGAGTCAACTACAAATTCATAAAGCACAACCTAAAAAAGAGTACAAAAATTTATTGTTCTTTTGCAACCCCTCAAACGTTTTGGCCCTTAGATTTGAAACCTTGACATAAGTCTAGTTCTCAAAAGTGCAAATAATGAGAGTTGTTGAAACTGGGATGCTCAAAGATTATTAAGCAAACATAACCATGAGGAGCCACAATAATACAAGTATATTTATCTTTATCTTTGCATGGATGATCCTATAAACCTAGGCCCAATTGCACATGTGTACTAGTGGTTGGAATAGTCTCGTATAGAGAGCTTATAGTGAGAAGTAGTAGCATATAATGCCTAATGGACCAATGGTAGTAACTACGGGTTAACCCTTTTGAGGGATGAGTGACTTAAGCTAGCCCAAACAGGTTGCTACATGTACATAGCTGTGCCTAGTGTGGGGATTGGGCTTTAGTGAGTTTTGGGCCCCAGATATTACGGATAGTATTAGCACATCAGTCCCTGCTGCACAATTGGACCTATTTGTTGGTACCCATGGCGAGTTAAATATACTTCTCGGCATCTAAAGTATATGCAATGTGCTGCCGAAGTTGTTACCCCTTTAAGAGGGTAAGTCTAACACCGTGGTCCAATTTGGAAACGACCTAGGTGAGTGTATACTCGACTCAATTTTTTTGGAAGCAAACCATGTGACCCATGTGTAGTAATATATGGAATAACCCCAAGTCGAGGGTTTAGATCGAGGTGTTCATCTATCTTGAGGACGCCCCCTCCTGGGCATGTTAGGCTTTGTGCAAAAAAATCCGATATGAAGAAATCATTTTGAAATATTTTTCAATTGAAAACAAATGATTCAAAAAAATCAATTTTGAAAAAAGTCATTCCAAAAAACTTTTAACTTAGGAAAAATCTATTTTAAAATAGTTGGAAAAATAATTAAAAATATTGTTTTTGGTGATAGTGGATCTGGCAACGTGTGGCGATGTAGGGTCATTGGTGGGCCATGAGTTGAGGTAGCGATGACAAGGAGTAGTGGTGGTGTAGTTGATCGAGTCGTGGCGACTCGAGCATCATGGGGGAGGGTCATCGTGTTCAACGGTGAAGGAGAAGGGAAATAAGAGCCATAGGCCATCTAGATCCGGTGACTCCCCTTCTCCAGCAACAAGGAGTGGCGGTAGCGGCGTCAATCAAAGTGCGCAGATGTTGAAAGGGAAAAGGGGGACTGCATCTACTTCACTTGAGTGGCAACGGTGGACTACGAAGAGGGTTAAGGGAAAGGAACTGCTGGGCTGCAGTGCTGTCGAGTGGATGCATGCATCTGGAGGAAAAAGGTGAAGCATGAGAAAGTAAGGTGCATGAATAGGCAAGAGAAAGGGGGAAGTGAACTCACGCATACTTCACTACGTGAAAAAAATCCGGATCGGACGACCAGGATCACCTGTTTCATGGATCAGATGGCTTTGGATGGCGTCCGTGAGATGGGGAAGTGAAAGGTGTTAAACTAGCGATTTTCTATACTGTGTATAGTCTATCCTGTACTACCTGGTGACTCAAAAGTTGTAACTCCAAGTTAATTGTTTTGTATGAAGCAAGGATAAAAGTAGAAGCAAGTTGCTACACATTTGTAGGTATATTTGTTTCCTTAAGTATATCTTACCTTAATTAAGTTTCTTCCTTATCTTTTGATCTAAATAGGTTGCCTATTAACTTCCAGTGGATATCATTTATGCTCATAATTAGGGTCCACTAGATTGACAACTAGATGTTTTGTTTTTGTGAGAATTTCTAGTATAAATCTCTCCCTTTTAATAGCACCCAATGGGCACTATAGCTCATCTTTAATTGGGGTCCACCAGATTGATGGCTAAATGTTTTGTTTTTTGTGAGAATTTTTGACATACTTATCTTTTTTCTTAGTGGCTATTAAACACCTATCGTCGACTTATAATTGTTATTTTTGTTTTACTCTCGATTAATTAGAGAATTTCTAGGTTGCTTATTCTTTTCTCTCTTGGACAACAGCTTCTTAGGATATGCTTATTTCTCGTGCCTAGAATTTTGTAGGATGTTTGTTTTCCTTTTTTCCCTCAGACGGCAGCTTCTTAGGCATGTGCAGCGTGTAAGGAGGGGTGTGTACACAAATAAGGAGACGTGGTTTTGGCCCTTTTGGGTACACACAGGAAGAGACGTGATTTTGAGGTCTATCTTTTTATTTGTTTCCTTAAGTATATCTTATCTTAAAATTCTTTTTTATATTTTAATTTAAATATGTTACCTACTAACATCAAGTGGTTGTGATTTATGATCATAATTAGGGTCCACCAGATTGATGGCTAGATTTTTTGTGAGAATTTGTAGCACATTTATCTTTTTTCTTAGCAACAATTAAATACCTGTCATCGTCTTTTAGTATATATTAATGATAGATAGGTAGATCTGTAGCATTTATTTTTTTCTTAAAAGTTAAAACATGCCACCAGTTTTCATTATAAAACATTTGGAATTCAGAAACCTGACTCTATTATATGCTTTTACTGCAGCCTGATGAAATGCTTTACGACGATGTTACATTGTTCACCATGCATGACCTGGTGCATAACCTCGCAAGATCGGTCATGGCCGATGAAGTTCTGGATGCTAGCAAAAAGGGCAGTATTGGGGGAAGCAGCTGCCGCTATGCATTGCTCACAGATTGCAGCAAGCCATTGAACTTATCTGTGGCTTCTCCTGCCAAGATTAGGGCGCTATGTTTTTTGGATTGTGGTAAAATTAAGCTTCGTGGAGCTGCACTTTCATCAGCTAAGCACGTGCGAGTCTTGGATTTAAGTGGATGCAAATTATGGAAGTTGCCACGTTCTATTGCTCAATTGAAGCAGTTGAGGTATCTGAATGCTCCATGGATCCATGATGAGTCATTTCCCAAGTGTATCACCAAGCTCTCAAAATTAAATTACCTGAACCTACGTGAATCTGAAGGAATCTCAACTCTGCCAGAATCTATTGGTAAATTGGAAGGTCTGATGCATCTTGATTTATCAGGTTGTTGGGGAATAAAAAAGCTCCCAAAATCATTTGTCAACCTCAAAGATATGGTACATCTGGATTTATCAAACTGCAATATAGTGGAAGATATACCGGAAGCTTTGGGTGGCCTTACCAAACTTCAATATTTGAATTTATCACTTCATGCTAGAGATGAGCTTGGAGAGGAGCTGCATCTCAGAGGGCTGCCAGAAGTCATCGTCAGCTTAACCAAACTACGGTACTTAAATCTATCGCAGTGCATGGAGTTTATCTTTGGAGACTCTACAGAAGAATGTGACAGTTTCATTGACCGTATCAGTACCCTTTCCAATCTAGAGCATCTGGACTTGTCTTGTAATTATTATCTTGTTAGTATACCTGAAAGTATTGGCAGCCTCAAGAAGCTACGTACACTGGACCTCTCGGGCTGCGAACAACTAGAGAGGCTTCCAGAAAGTATGGCTAAAATGGGTCTGAAGGCTCTAGATGTGAAGGGCTGCGACAGATTGGATAAATCCATGCTCTCTCGATTCACCCTTTTTGCCTTGCTGCCACACTTTGTGGTGCATGCAAATCCTGATGAGCTGAAGATAAGTAGACTTGAAAATGTGAAGTCCTCACAAGAGGCGCAGAGTATAAAACTGATGGAAAAACAAAGAATTAAAGAACTGGAATTTGAGTGGACTAGATACGCTGAGAGGTCTGCGGAGGACATGGAAGTGTTGGGAGAGCTAGTGCCGGCAAGCACTTTAGAGCGGTTTAAGATACAAGGTTATAACAGTGTGAGCTTTCCAGCCTGGCTAATGGATATTAGACATCTTCTCCCTAATCTTGAGGAAATAGAGATGGAGGATTTGCCCAACTGCAAGTGGCTACCACCACTTGGCCAATTACCAAACCTACAAAAGCTGTTACTTGCGGATATGCATGGCATCACAAAAATTGATGAGGGCTTCTACGGTGGCGCAAGAGCATTTCCTCAACTGGAAGAGTTTGAATTACGCGGTATGAAGAGCCTGGAAGAGTGGAACACAACATACTCCAGTGGAAACGAACTTTTTCCATTGCTTCAGGAGTTGACAATTAATAATTGCCCCATGTTGAGGATGAAACCGCGTCCGCCTAGGGCTGTGCAATATTGGATCATAGAGAGAAGTGATAATATGATATCATCATGGAGAGAGACCGTGTCACACACCCGTGCTTCCTCCTCCTCTGCTACAGTAACTAGTCTGGAGGTCATATGCTGCGAGGTGCCTCTGCATCGGTGGAAGTTGCTTCACCACCTCCCTACCCTCCATGGACTAACAATCAGCAATTGCAGTGATCTTACTGACTCACCACAGATCGTTCGACACCTCTCCTCCCTCAAATCACTGTCCCTAGAAGACCAGGGCCAGGCAGAACTGCCGAAATGGTTGGGTGAGCTCACGTCTCTTCAGTGGTTGAGCATAGCAAACTACCCACAGCTGAAGGATTTACAGGGGAACATGAGGCAACTCACTTCGCTACAAAAACTAAGGCTGTCCCAATGCGGAAGCATGGCATCTCTGCCACCATGGTTAGCAGAACTCACCTCCCTCGAGAAACTTACCATCTCGAATTGCAGGGGCATCAAGTCTTTGCCGCAGAGCATACAACAACTCACCAACCTCCGGATTTTACGAATTTCCAACTGCCTTGAATTAAAGCAGTGGTGTAAATCAGACGAGAACAAGAAGCTGCTCGCTCACATCGAATTTACGGTATGTGCCCTGCCGAGCTACCTGCTGTATTGCTCTTATTTTTGCACTGACTACTTTTTTCATCATCTTACTATTTGAATCTATACTGTTTGGCATTTCTTAGAGGATTCTTTCATGCAGAAACGTCTAGATTTTCATCTACTTTGCCCTGTAAACTTTTCTTTTTTTTTTCATGTTGAAACAGGCCCTTGTAATTTCAAAACATAAGTATAGCAAAAAAAAAAAGTTGAATCAGAGGGTACAAATTTAACAAGCACCTGCTCCTTTGTGTAATGCGTTAGTAACATGCCTGGCATGCGTGTGAGTAGTATCTCTAGTAGGAGTTCCAAGAGAATTTGCCATTGTGTTTTTTATTAAGAAAACGGAAATTATTCGTGCAGCAAAAATTCTGAGTTATTATTACTAACTACTACTTAATAGTGGCATTCCATGTCTATTGCATCTCACAACTCAATGTAAAATTGTGTAAATGAGACAAAGGTTAGTCGCAATGAATTGGGACATTAGGAAATCCATTTTTATTGGCATGTTACGTAAGATCTAACTGTCAATGAAAAAAATAAACAGAGTCGGTGAAATATGTTAAATGAAGACATTCAGTGAATGTGCGCTAGCAGCAACATGAAGGCGCAGTAGCTAATTTTCATTTTTCTTGAATGTTTTATTTTCATCACCAATGCTAGCGAACTAGAATTCTAGCTAACGAAAGTTTTGACTGCATCTATTTTGCAGTATTCGTCAGATTCGGATGATGAATCCGAATATTGGTCGGATTCGGATGATGATTTCGATAATTTTATCCCGTGAACTCCATCCCGGATATCCGGAATACGCGCACAGGCCCAGCTAGGCATGCCCGTGTGCCCGCGATGGGTGATCCCGAGGATGGCTCAAGGAGCGGTGAAGGCCGGCGGCGTACCTCCGGCGGTCACGGGCGACATCCTCGGTGGCAGAAGCGGCTCCGACGGCCGACGGCGTGCTCGCAACGACGAGCGGAAATGGTGGCGCTTGCGGCTGATCGAACCCAATGTGATGAGCGCGAGGAGGATAGGATGGAGGACGGCGGCTCCGTTGTGACCTCGCGGCGGCAATCGGTAGCGCCTCGCCCTCCATCTCTCGATCCCTCTTCGGATGTACTTGTGTGCGCGTCATGGACTGATGGCGCGGGAGGTTTAGCTTATTCGGCCGGGCCAACTAGTTCCTTGGTCAAATTTGCTATTGTTACGCTGTGATGTGATGTACAGATATGTCCATATTGTCTTTTAAAAACCGTCTTTTATTTAAATAGAGTATTTTTTTCAAAACAGGGCCTACTAGTTGATTGTAATATATACTATAGTGACTTCATTTATATCAATCAAAATCGCATACGAGTTTCTCTCTCTGTACAGTTCTCTACAAACTATTACCATTCATAAACTACAACCATAAACCATCAGCAAAAGTTAATATATAGTTCCTATCAAATTTGGTCATTGAACCATGTGACTTGCTACTTCTTTAACTAGCTTCTATAATGTAGTTAATTTTATTTGTTTAGCGGTTAATGTAGTTGTATTTTGGACATATAGTTTGGTTAATTGATCTTTATATATGCGATATATATGGTTTTTGTTTTCGTGCAATATCCATCTCAATATATGTGATTGAAACTATTCGTGTTGTATTCATGACCGAGACTATCCGTATTCGTATTCATATCTGGCATTAATGTTCAATACTCTGATAATTAATAATACTTATGTCTTTTTTAGTTAATCAAAATCATATCAATGTTTTATATATGTTTTCACTGTGTGCACTAGTTTGATCCTGAACTAGTGTAGAACACACAAGATAGTCCGGATTTGCAAATTCAGGTCTTGACACGCCACCATCTGAAGAGGCTATCAGCAAGTATGGAAAAATGTATCGGCAAAATTTAACTGGTAACCGGCGGTTAATGGCCTTACGGGTAGGTACCGATAAAATTTTATATCGGGCAAAAATTTTTGGATTTAACAAAATTCATCTAAAAATCAAAATTTTCAAATTCCAATTCAAAAATTTTGGCCGAAAAATTCTGAAATTTCCAGTAACTGGTCGTATCGCTGCCCTCCGATAAAAATTTTTCTCCGAAATAGTTTTCCCTGCCAGCAAGTACAGGTGAAATTGATAGTTTAAAATTTTTAGATGTTACAAACTGTTGGTTTCTGGATAAGCCTATGAAACCTCAGCGCTTTAGAGAACTTTGAGCTACGTGGTTATAACAGTGTAAGCTTTCCAGCCAGGCTAATTGGCATTGCTCTTTATCTCCCTAATGTTGTTCATGTTAAGATGGTGGATTTCCCCAAGTGCAACAAGCTACCACCACTCGGTCAATTACTACCTACGAGAGCTAGTTTTCGAGAGAATGGATAGCATCAGGAAAATTGAAGGAATTTTACGGCGGCGTATCAGCATTTCCTCAACTATATGAATTTACGCTTGTAGGTATGGAATGCTTGGAAGCCTGGAACATAACATACTACTGTGGTGAGGATGGTGCAACCGAGATCATGTTCCCCAACCTTCAGATATTGGAAATACGTGTGCAAGCGAGATCATGTTCCCCAACCTTCAGATATTGGAAATACGTCATTGCCCCAAGTTGAGGATGAAACCACGTCCACCTAGAGCTGTGTGGTGGGAGATATGGGATAGTGATAATTTAATATCGTCATGGGAGGAGAGTGGACACACCTCTGCTTCCTCCTCCTCGTCTCCAGTAACTAATCTTGTAGTCAAATCCTGCAGGGTGCCTCTGCATCAGTGGCGGTTGCTTCACCACCTTCCTGCTCTCCCAAGGTTACGTATCAGCGGTTGCAGCAATTTGACCAGCTCACCAGAAATCATTGGAGCCCTCTCCTCCCTCCAATCACTGTCTCTTGATGGCAATCACCAAGTAGAACTACCGAACTGGTTGGGCGAGCTCACATGTCTTCAGAAATTGGAGATAAGCGGTATGTATTCAGATCTAGAGGAATCAAAGGAGATCATGAGGCTCAATTCGTTACAATCATTACGGCTAGACTCTTGTGAAAGCATGGCATCACTACCGCAATGGTTGGGTGATCTCACCTCTCTCAAGAAACTTGAGATTTTCAATTGTGGAGGCATCAAGTCTCTGCCGGAGAGCATACAACAACTCATCAACCTCGAATGTTTACAAATATCTTACTGCCCTGAATTAAACCGGTGGTGTGAATTAGAGGAGAGTAAGATGAAGCTCGTTCACATCAAAGAAAAAGTATGTGGCCTGCCAAACTATCTTTTGTATTTTGCGCTTATTTATGCATTGACCACCTGTTTTTTCTCATCATAGTGTAAGATGATTCTTTCATGCAGAAATGTCTAGTTATGACATACATTGCCTGGTATTCTTTATATCTTTTCAATCAGCATTTTATTGTCAAAACATAAGAATAGAAAGAAAATTGCTTCAAAATTCCTGTCATTCATGTGAACTAGAATTATAGCTAATTAATGTATTGTCTTTGTTTGTTTTACAGTATATACATTAGTTAGTTGTAGCAAGCCAGACCATATGTTCCACACACCATGCTGCAAAGTCAATGGTCTTAACTCTTAACCAGCATAGAAGATTTTATCGTGGCTGATTGAGTTTCATGGGCGGACGATCCCTGGTCCCTGATTGAGTTTCCAGGAGCAAAGAGAATTTAAGGTAGGTACCCATGAATTTCATAGTTGCATTTTTGTGGAAAAACCGCTCATTGTTCACACAAAGAAAATCCCTGGTCCGTTAGATTAAGCTAATGCATTAAACTCTAGGAGAACTTGATAGGCTATATAAACAAAGAATGCCATGTTTATATACTACAGGCAGGTAATACTTCTCAGCAGTTTCTATTCCATTTTTGCAAAAATTATGTAACTGTTTCCTTTGCTGACTCATTGGTCATGTTATTGGTCATGTCATTGCAGCTGTGTCAATTGCAGCATTTGGTTATTGGTACGGCTACCTCCCGTCTGAACACTTCCGTCCCTTCACCTCCCACCCCCGTCCCTTCACCTCCAACCCCCGTCCGGATCCCTCCTCCTCGCCGTCGCCGGAGCGCGCCACCGGTCCCAGGTGGACGCAAGGAGGGCGACGGCGGGGCTTTTCTCCCCTTTTCCCAGATCTGCTCGGTGGTGAGCAGTGCTTGGGTCGAGGGCTCTCTGCTAGGGCTTGGTGGCTGCAGGACTTGGTGGTGTCGCGGCAGGCTCCCGAGCGGTGGCTCGTTGGCGGCCCAGCGGCGCGTGCGGGGGCGTGGGGGCGGTGGTGATGCTCGCGTGGAGCTGTGTCGAGGAGGTGCGGCGGTGCTCTGCGACTCGGCCTAATGGCGGGCGGCGGCGGCCGTGTCTCGTCAGCGTCGAGAGTGCCGGCCAGCGGCGTGCGTCTCCGGCGTGCTGGCACCCAGATCTGGTTGAGTTCGGGTCCGGCGGCGTTGCTGAGGCTCGGCACGAGAGTCGCGAGCCGGCCGGGTTTGGCCGAGGCTGATCTCTCGCGGTGGCGTCGGAGGAGGAAGGCGAGAGGGAGTTGGCGGCGGAAGAAGTCCGCGCCGGCCTGCAACGCCGAGGGGGCGGTGGCGGTGTAGGCTCGGCAGCGCCGGCCGCCGAGGGGCGAGGCCGGTGTCGGCTCAGCGGGTCGCGAGCGCGGCGGCAAGAACCGATGGGAGCGGCGAAGAAGGCGTTGGAGCGGGTGGGTGGGCGCCGCGAGCAAGCCGGCGAGCAAGCAAGCGGAGCGGTGGGCGCTGGCGCGCGCCGCTCGGCGAGTGGAGGAGGAGGACCACCGCGCGGTGGCGGCGGCCGGGTGCGGCAGCGCGCGCGTCTGGGTTTGTCTCGGGAGTCTTGGCGCGCTTTGCTCGAGCGGAAGGCTTGGCGCGCGATGGGCGACTTAGTGCGCCGACGGCCGTTGGTTTGGAAGCGGTTCGTCGCGGAGTTCAAGGGTGGCTATGCCATGGCCTTGAGGCTTGCAGGACCCTGGTGTGCTGGTGGCGGTCTATTCTGTGTGGGGGTAATGCGTGGGTTGCTGTGGATGTGCGGACGAAAGCCTTGCCGAGTTATTTCGGCCTCGACAACTATGACGCCGGCGCCATTTTCCTTCCTGGAGGGTTGTCATGGCACTCCATAGCCCTCATGTGTTCTGTTCTCCAGGTGAAAGCTGTGTCTCGGTGAGGCGGGCGGCGTTGGCGACCCTCGTCGCCTTCTTGAAGACGTTGTCTCGGAGGTTCATCTTCACGCAAAGTAGACCGAAGGTGTGATGGCTCAGTTGGATGAGGATAGGGGCTTGGTTGAAAACAAGGACGGAGAAGAAGTTCTGAAACTTAATCTTTCTAGCTTTTTCATAGTCCTTAAGGTCTCTTTCTTGTTGTTTAGTACTCGTCAGTGTTGACGCTTTGAGCCTAAGAGCTTGTGTAACTTTTGGCTGTATATATCCCAAGTGGATATAGAGGCCAGATTTTATATCCGTTATCTAAAAAAAGTATATGAAGTATCTCGATTGATTCCCTTGTGGAACATACATTTTAGTTGGGAATCATTTTTAAGGTTTAATCTTGAAAAATGCTATTTCAGTTTCAGAGAACAAATCCTTAGGATGCACATCGAACATGCAAACTCGCTCTATTTCAACTTGAAAATGTAATATCTACTCAAGATGTGAAATTTAACTAACGAAAAAATGCAGTACTTTCAGCTGAAACAATTCGTTTCAGTGATGTAAAGTCATCTTAGAGTGATGTTATTGGGAAGTTATCTTATATTTGACTGAATGACGTGTGTGCTGCTGGGCATGATTGCAGCTATATCAGAGCACCATTAGCCCTGTTGGTAATGTAATGGATGATGCACCCACCGTCATTAAACCACTCGGACCTGCAACATGAATCCAACAAGGTAATTCGGTTTTTTCAAGTTCTTATTAGTACTGTGCACCCTCGATTTGGTAAAACATCACTTGCTCTTTTCTGCAGAGTGGGACCGAGGTTTTCAGGGAGTTTCCAGCAGTAGAATTTTACTACGGTTTTATCTGTAGCCCTTGAAAAGCTCGACCAAAGTCAAGAGTCAACAGCGCATCCGAAGTCAACAGAAATGTATGGATCAGAGCCTCAGACTCCCGGGAACTCGGTAATGAAGGAAAATTGGAAACGCGACCAGCAGCAATACAGAGATTTTTTTTTTCTTCTAACTACGGTAGGCACTAGGCCGACCTGAACATTTTATTACTCAGCGCATAAAACAATTGTTACAAAGCAGAGATTACATCGGGGGTACAAGAAAACAAATCTCATAGAGAATTTTGCAACTTTGTCACCGGGTCGAGCCCACCGGCGAGGCCACAGGATTACAGAAACAGCTGAGCTGAGTCCTCTCCTGCAAACACTGTGGAATTCTAGATATTCCACAGGGCAGATGCTGAAGCCTAGGCAGTGTAGAAGTTGAGCGTCCTGTGCGGCAGTAATTGACTTGCTTATTGGCTGATCGGGAAATCTATCGTGCGCCTAGGTGCGCCATAGTCTTATGGCGCATCAGGTCGTTAGCCATCCGATCAAGCACTGTGGTAGCAGGCGTGAGGGATTGAGTGACACTGCAGTGGCATCTGTCAGTGGACAGAAAGCGGTACAATGCAAAATTGTTGTCATGTTGCGGATGTGAGGGAATTATTCAATCTTTATAGCTTGGACACGGTGTAAATGCATATTCTTCCTGTGACAAGCGGAATCATATAATAATGGGATCACTCTATATAGAGATAAATACAAACTTTGCTAATGCACATACAAATTGCTGCAGTGGGAATCAGTCAGATGTGGGGCCATCCATCCACCACCCATCCTCTTTTTAACATATACCACATGCATCAGTCACCAACAGGTGTAAATGAAATATCACCTTTGATGGTAATTTTTCAAAAAAGCATATGGTAACACAGTTACAAACTGATAGTAACTTTCTAATTTCGTAAACTCACAAAAAAACTAATGGTAATTTTGATTTTAGAAGGGTAATTTGTTAAAAACAATTTACCGTAGTTTTAATCTTTTTGAAAACTCTCAATGTTATGGTTACAGACCAAACAGAGAGAGATAGTAGTGGAGAGTTGGGAGAGAGTCTGTCTTCCCCCTCCCGTAGCCTTCCCTTATATATATTCATATGGGGTATGCTTTTACAATTATGCCCTTATATCAGTATACCTCCGTTAGGGGTATTAAGGTCATTACGCATGTTCCACTCTGGTCCTTATAACCTTCTAACATGCTTGCTGGGTTTAGGTGGGGGCCACCCCTACAACAGGAGCCTCTCATGGTGACGGGCTTCACAGGGCCGAAGCCATGTTGCCGAGTCCTTTGGCCCCCTCCGTCCCTGCGGCCTGTGAACGCCTCCGTTCTTGCGGAATCTGAATGTCTTTGCCCGGCCGAGGCCGAACCGCACTGATGTCGGCTAGCCGCACGCGCATCAGCCCCTTACCTTCAACGGTGGCGCAGAATCGCGCCTAAGTCGGCGAGTAAAGCGCGCGCGCCCGCCCTTTCCTTCGAACGGGTGGTAGCGGGCCGGGCGCCTAAGTCGGTGAAGGCGCGCTCCGCCCCTTACCCTTGAACGGGTGGCGCGAGCCGCGCCGAGTCGGGCAGTGGTAGCGAGCCGCGCTGTAGTGCGCTTTAAATGGCGGCCGAATTATGCCAACGCCGCTCGCTCACAAACGCAGCAGTCGTCGCGTCGTCGCATCGCCCTGCCGTAGGTGGGACACGCGGCGTCTTGTAATTGGTACGTCGTGGGTCGTGGGCGGTTGCGTGAGCGCAGCCGTTTGCCTGTTTCCCAGGGAGGGGAGTTCGTGGTAGGCGCGTGCTGGTGTTGTACGCTGCCTGGCCACCTACCCGTCACGCTTCTCCAGGAGCCGGCAGTTCTTCTTTCCACGTTGTGGGGAGCCAAACCGCTGGGGGTTTAATTTGGCCACGCTTCTGTCTGGGGAGAAGGCGAACGGGCTTTATAAGGTACCCTCGCTGTGGTGGGGGCGTTTTGTCCCTCCTTTAGCCTAGCTCTGCTTCTTCCCTGCTTACAGGAACACGACTTGCTCTGGCCTTTGTCCCTTTCGCTCTAACCCTAGGTAGCAATGGCCGTCCATGATGATGCCTCCTGCCATCCCTGCGGCGGCTCCGCGTCTGGTCGGGATGAGCTGTCCCACCCTTCTGGGGAGTATGAGCTGGTGCCGCGGGGGCGCTCACGCGCCGACAGGTGGTGGAGTGCTATGGAGCACTCGGAGGGTCGCTGCTCCCGTGTGCTGGGGAGGAGCCGCGTAACCGAAGAGACGTTGCAGCGGCTTGTGCGGGAGGGGAAGATCGATGAGCGTGATGGGGCTCGCCTGCCCCGTCGTGACGAGACGGAGCCAAAGCCCCGGGAGTTGGAGGCGATCGTTTTTGTCGCATTCTTCGACGCTGGCCTTCGAATGCCCTCCAAGATGTTTGTGGGCGAAGTCCTGCGGGCCTACAGGTTGGAGCTAGCCCAACTGACGCCCAATGCCATAATCTGCCTGGCTGTTTATTCGTGGGCGGCGCGGACGGAAGGGCAGCGTCCCAGCGCGAGCCTATTTGCCACCCTGCATGACGCATGCTGCCGACCCAGGAAAGTTGAAGGGGTGGTATCCAATTTTGGCAGCGTAGATTTCGTGCTACGGGCGTCATGCACGATGCTGTTCCCTGCGCCCGCCTCCTTGAGGAAGTGGGAGTCCGGCTGGACACAACAATGGTTTTATTACATCGTGACCAGCCAGAGCGGCCTGTCAAGCCGAGGTGGGCCAATCTCCTTCAACAATTCGCCGAGTATGAAGCCGGAGGCCGACGATACGCAAAGGCTGCGGAGTCTTGCCGGTGTCGCCCGTCGGTTGAGTATGCGCGACCTGGCCGAGGAGTTTACAATGTATGGGGTGGCGCCACTTTCGTCCCGCTGGAAATACGTTGGGCGAGGCGACACCCACGAGGACAGAGTCAGCCCATCGGTGTCTCGCCTGCTTCCGCCCTCCTCTCCTTGTAAGTCCCCCAGTGCATTGGTATGTACCCCCTACTGTCTGTGCGGTCCCCGCGCGATTGACTTGTTACCTTCTGTGCAGTGGCTCGGTTAGAGGACGCGGAGCGCGCGGTTGCGGTGCTCCTGGGCCCGTACACGCTGAATGAGCACAAGCTTCGTGCGGCCGCGACCGAAATGGCTAAGCAAGGGCGGGTAAACCGCACATGCGAGGTGCTGGGTATTGCTGTGCCCGAGCGGCCCGTTCCGGAGGAGACTCCGAGCCATCGCGACGGAGGGATGCAGGCTGAGGCCGCGTCCTCGCGGCGCCGGGCCCGCTCCGAGGTTGTCGCACGCAGCCCTCCAGCCACTTCAGCAGCGGTAGGAAGCGCCTTCCCGAGTCCATTGATGCCCTCCTCCAACGCCATTGAGCCTGGGAGCCCAGCTACCGTTGGGCCGGAACCGGCTAACCCGGGGGGAGACGGCATTCCCGGTGAGGGGGCTGCGGCCAGCGGTGTCCTGCCACCTTCGGCGGCTGGCGGAGCCCTGCCACCCGCAGCGCCTGACGTGGATGCGGCCCGGGCGGCAGAGACTGTGGGCGCGGCAGGAGCTGCGACTAGCAGCGCCACAGAGGAGTCGCCTGCGCTTCCGCAGGTGAAGCGCCCCCGGACCCAATCCTTGCCGGCCCCGAGGGGTCGATACGGCGTCGTAGGCTCCGTCCTTGGGGTTGTGGCGCCTGGCGCGACCGAGGGGGGCTCTCAGCCGATCACCGAGGCGTTCACACCCCAAGTGTCGGTCGAACAGGCGCAATCTCCTTCCGCGACGAGGGGGGTCGAAGGTAGGCGTGATTCCTTCTCTTCGCGCGACTTCGCGAAACTGTCTTCGATTTGCTCGCTCATTCCGACGACATCAGGCGAGACACGGTCTCCCGGACGCGGCGACGGGTCGAGCAACAGGGATGCGCGCGAAGTTGCCGACCTTGTGCCGGGCGCCCCGCAGGCGTCTGTCGCCATCGAAGTGGCCGACGCCTCCGCGGCTGTTGACGCGGTGGGGTCGGAGCCCGTTCTCTCTGACTTCCTCCCGCGCTGGGAGATGCTCTGCGTTCTCAATGAGGCCGCAGAGCGCGCCAACAGCGGTTTTGACCGACGGGCGTTGTCGTCGTGCGAGGGGGACCTCCTGGCGCTCGTGCTGCGGGCCTCGGGGATGAGGGTAAGTATGTGTACTCGTGTTTTCTAGGGTAGCACTGGTTGCTTGCTGACCCTCACTGCCACTTGCAGACGCTTGTCATCAGTGAGGCCTTAGACGAGGCCCGTATCCGGGAGCGGAGGGCCCTGGAAGCTAGCCTTCGCGAAGCGGACGATGCTCATGCGACGAAGGACGAGGAGCTTCGCGCACTGGAGAGCGCCTTGGCGGCGACGCGGCTGGAGGCTGAGGAAATTCAACGCGCCGCAGCGGAGGAACGCGCCTCCTCCTTACAGCAGATCGCCGCTCTGGAAGAGGAGAAGGCCCAGCTGGTTAAGTCTCTCGCCGAGAGGGACCGCGCCCTGAACGATGCGTCCGCATCGGCGTGGGGGGCGATGGAATCTCTGAACTGGGCCCTCTGGGATCTGTGCGTTGACGTGCCGGACGCCACTCACAGGCCGGAGGACCTGTCGGAGACGCTTGGGCTGATCGAGGAGGGGGCAGGCGTTGCTCTTCGTGGCGCCAGAACCTTCGGCGAGCACTGCGGCTACCTTGGCGCGTGCTTTGGCCTCGCCATGCTTCATACTCATGGGTGCAGACACATCCATGAGCTGGCGAACCCTCAGCTAGATCTTCCTGGCCGGCCAGAGACGATGTCGGACGCTATTCGCTCCATCGGGCCTAGCCTGCAGAACTTCCATCAGCGGATCTGGGGTCACTTTGGGGAGGACGCGGCGAAGGTTGCCGTGTGGCAGACATGCACGGGGAAGGGGACCTCCTCCGCTGGCTTGAAGGAATCCTCCGGCGGCACGACGGCAGCACAGACCCATCCGTACCGCGCCAAGGCTGAGCGGTTGGTTGCGGGGTGAGGGAGGGGGGGGGGGTACTGTGCTCACGCTTATAATCATGTAACTCCCATACTTTTGCAAGGAATCAAAGTAGCACTTTGTTCTTAGTGCTGTATGCTACGGCCTGGGCCGATGTTTTATGTGGTCAAGGACTCGCTTCTTGTTTATACTCCGCCGAGCGCATGGTGAAAACCACCGCGTCTTATTTATACTGCGGAGAGTGTGTGGGATCGACATCCACGTCTTGTTTATACTCTGAAGAGTGCGCGCGCGCGCGAGGGCGTCCCCCCGCTGCGTCTTATTTAGAGTCCGTAGACTGGCGCGTGCGGAGCTGAACTCAACGCTATGTCTTATTTAGAGTCCGTAGACTGGCGCGTGTGGAGCTGAGCTCGACGCTACGTCTTATTTAGAGTCCGTAGACTGGCGCGTGCGGAGCTGGGCTCGACGCTATGTCTTATTTTAGAGTCCGTAGACTGGCGCGTGCGGAGCTGAGCTCAACGCTACGTCTTTCTTTATAGTCCGGAGACTCGCGCGTGCGGAGGCGGACCTCGACGCTACGTCTTATTTTAGAGTCCGTAGACTGGCGCGTGCAGAGCTGAGCTCAACGCTACAACTTCCTTTATAGTCCGGAGACTCGCGCGTGCGGAGGCGGACCTCGACGCTACGTCGTATTTTAGAGTCCGTAGACTGGCGCGTGCGGAGCTGAGCTCAATGCTACGACTTCCTTTATAGTCCGGAGACTCGCGCGTGCGGAGGCGGACCTCGACGCTACGTCTTATTTTAGAGTGAGGGGGTCATTGCGCCTAGACAATGGTATGCTTTTGTGAACAGCAAACTTTATTGACCTCCCGTTTGCGCGGGCGAGCATCATACAACAAAGAGCTGATGCTGTTGCAGTTGCCGTCGCGCCTCTAGGCGTAATATCGCCGCAACTTGTCCGCGTTCCATGTGTGACGGAGAGTTTGTCCGTCGAGTGTGGCGAGGCGGTACGCTCCCTTCTGCAATGCTTCTACCACGATGTAGGGACCTTCCCATTTGGACTCCAGCTTGCCGGCAGTCTCCGCATGGAGCGCCACTCTGAGGACTAGATCCCCAGGCTTGAACCTTCGTGGATATATGGAACGATCCCGAGTACGCACTGTCTACCGCGCGTACTTCTCGGCATGTTGGGTTGCGCTCACCCGCACCCCGTCGAGGCGGTCCAAGGACACGTGGCACTCCTCTTCGGGTGCTTGGACGAGAACCCTTCGCGATCCAGCCTTGATTTCTTCAGGCGTCACGGCCTCATCGCCAAAAAGGAGCTTGAAGGGTGTGAACCCCGTCGGGCGTGTTACCGTTGTGCGAAGAGACCAGAGGACGATGTGAAGCTTGCCCGACCACTTACCCTTCGGCATCCCGACCAGGCGCTTTTTGACGGCAGCCGAGATGGCGCCGTTCGCCCTCTCGACCGCTCCGTTGGACTGGGGGTGCCCAACCGAGGCGAACCAAAGCGTGATGCCCATGCTATCACAGAACTCTTTGAATAGGGTGGCGTCGAATTGCAGGCCGTTGTCGACGGTGAGCTCCCTGGGCACGCCGAAGCGACAGATGATGTTCTGCCAGAGGAAGCGCTGCATGGCCGCCGAGGTTATTTTGGCCAGGGCTACCGCCTCCGGCCATCTGGAAAAGTATTCCAGCGCTATTACCACGAATCGCAAATCCCCTGGGGCTCAGGGAAGTGGTCCCACTATGTCAATACCCCACCGTGCCAGTGGCCATACGGGGGGAATAGGGTTGAGGTTTGTCGGGGGCCTGCGGATGATGCGCCCCATCCACTGGCACCCCTAACACCGTCGCACGAGGTCCTGGGCGTCAGTGATGGCGGTTGGCCAGTAGAAGCCTTGTCTGAACGCCTTGCCGACCAATGACCTCGGCGCCAGGTGAGATCCACACATACCCGCGTGGACTTCCGCGAGGAGCTTTCTCCCTTCTTCGGTCGATAGGCATCGCAAGAGCGGTGCGCAAACCACCTTCTTATAGAGTGTGTCCTCGAACACCTGGAAGGATTTGGCGCGGTGTTGTAGACGTCGGTGCTCGGCGGGGTCCTTCGGCTCGGCGATGCCCTGCAGGAAGTTGAAGATGGGCTCCCGCCAGTCGATCTGTGGAACAATGTGGTGAACGATGGCCGCGTCCCGGTTATCCAGCGCGATGGCCGCTTGTGGTAACACTTCGTAAACGCCCGCCTGGGGCGGCGATTCTTCGGCCGCCGCTTTGCGGGGCGTTGGCTCGCCATTTTTCGCGCGAGGGATGGCCTTGACCGTGACGCCCAGGAAATGCCTCTCCCTCGCTCTTACGGCCGCGAGGTATTTGGTCAGCTCCGGGTCCTTGGCTTGGTACGACTTGTCGACGTGGCCAGCCACCAGACGCGAGTCCGTGCGGACGAGCACTCGCCGCGCCCCGATTGCCTTAAGCTTCGTCAGGCCAAAGAGCAGCGCCTCATACTCGGCTGTGTTGTTGGTAGCCGGGAAAGCGAGGCGCGCCGAATACAGCAAGCGCTGCCCCTCGGGCGTGACGATCACCGCGCCTACACCCGCACCTGCGACGCCGTAGGCTCCGTCGATGGTGAGCGTCCAGACCGGGTCGTCATGCTTTTGCGCTGGCTGAACCGACAGGGTCCATTCCGCGAGGAAGTCGGTGAGAACTTGAGATTTGATTGCCGTCCGCGAGGCCTATGTGAGGGAGAACGGGGCGAGCTCGGCGGCCCATTTGCCGATGCGCCCTGTGGATTCCTTATTGTGTAACATCTCCGCCAAGGGGAATGAGGAAGGTACTGTGATCAGGTGGGCCAGAAAATAGTGTCGGAGCAACCTGGAGGCCATAACCAATGCGTAGGCGAGTTTCTCGAGCTCCGTGTATCTCGTCTAGGCGCCTTGGAGGGCTTCGGAGACGAAGTATACGGGTCGCTGCATGGCGCCTTCCTCTAGGACGAGGACGGCGCTGACCGCCGTAGCCGACGCGGCCAGATAGAGCAGGAGGGGAGCCTCTGGTGCTGGGGCGACCAGAGTGGGGAGACTTGCCAGGTGCTTCTTGAGCTCGTTGAAGGCCTCCGCGCAATCGCTATCCCAACGAAATCCATCGCATCCGCGGAGTGTCTTGAAGAACGGCAGACCCCGCTCCGCGGCCCTAGATAGGAAGCGGCTTAGGGCTGCCATGCGGCCCGCCAGCCTCTGGATCTCCCGCGTCATCTTGGGTGGCTCCATACCCAAGATGGCTTCAACCTTATCGGGATTCGCCTGGATACCCCGTCCGGATACGAGGAAGCCCAGGAGCTTGCCCGCCTGCACGCCGAAGATGCATTTGTCGGGATTGAGCTTGATGCCGGCTTTCCTTAGGTTGTCGTAGGTCTCCTGGAGGTCCCGGCCGTGCAGGGCGAGCCGCCAGATTTTGACTACTACATCATCGACGTAGGCCTCCACGTTCCTCCCGAGCTGGGCGGCCAGAGCAAGCGCAATGTGGCGGGTGAAGGTGGCGCCCGCGTTCTTCAAGCCGAAGGGCATCCTGATGAAGCAGAAGGTCCCAATTGGTGCGATGAAACTGGTCTTCTCCACGTCGTCTTCGGCCATGTATACCTGATGGTAGCCAGAATAAGCATCCAAGAAACTCATTAGCTCACACCCGGCGGTGGCATCGACCAGCTGATCGATGCGCGGCAAGGGGTAATTATCCTTTGGGCACGCCTTGTTGAGTGCTGTAAAATCGATGCACATACCCCAGGCTGGCTTTTTTGACCAATACCGGGTTGGCGAGCCACTCTGGGTGGTGGACCTCGCGAATGACCCCGGCCCGGAGAAGCTTCGCCACCTCTACCTTGGCCGCCTGCTGTCGATCCACGGACATACGGCGGAGCTTTTGTTTGACCGGCTTGGCGTCGGGGCGGACTGCCAAGCGATGCTCGATTACAGCACGATCTACGCCTTGGATATCCTCGGGCGACCATGCAAAGATGTCGGCGTTGCTCTGAAGCACTTCGAGTAAATCTCGTTCGACTTCCGGAGGGAGCCCCTCGCCAATGGACACAAACTGCCCCTCCGCCCGGAGCGGCACCTTTTTGACTTCGCCCTGAGGCTGAGGCTTGGGCGTCCATCCCGAGGCGGAGGGCACATCGTCGAGGGTGCCCGGGAGGACATGCACTGGGCGATGCGGAGCCCGGCTGCTGGCTTCGATGCGTCTGGCGAGGTCTTGATCACCGAGGACGACGATGACACCCTCCGGGCCTGGGATCTTCATGCATAAGAAGGCGTGGTGTGTGATTGCCTCGAAGGAGTTGATGCCGGGTCTCCCGAATACGACGTTGTAGGGGCATGGGATGTCTACCACGTCGAAGATGAGGCGTTCGGTGCGGACATTGCCCTCCTGGCGGAATGTGACCTGGAGGGACACATGTCCTATAGCCTGCAGCGGTTGACCTCCGAAGCCTTGAAGTGGGGCTCCTGGCCGTTCTAGTCGACTTCGAGGGATTCCCATACGATCGAGGGCCCCTGCGAATAAAATGTTCGCGGAGCTGCCCCCATCGACGAGGATGCGCCTGACGTCACAGCCTGCAATGTGGGCTTGAATGACCAAGGGATCTTGGTGAGGGAACTCCACCCCTCTAGCGTCGTTCAGGGTGAAGGTGATGTTGTGGGGCGGCGTGCGGAGGTGCGGCTACTCCGGGGGGGCGCCTGGCGAAGAGCCCCCGGTGATGACGTTGATAGCGCGGTGCCGCGCGACGTCCCCGGTGGGGACTCGCGAGGGCCTACTCCTTGGATATCGCATGTAGGTTTCGGCAAGGGGCCGAGGGGGCGAGGCCCGGGATTCGGCCATCGCCCGCCGTAATTCCATGACCGCGGCGCACGGCTTCGTGTAGTGATCGCCACAACCGTGTACTTCGCACCACTTGCCATATTGTAGAAGCTCTCGTTCCACGCGGGGTTGTTCGTCGCGGCCAGGTCCGCCTTCGCGTTCCTGGTCCTCTTCCTGCGAGGTGGGAGTCGGTCCTCGGCGGGTGGCTATGGCGCCGAGGTCATGGCGGCCTTCGCGCGTTCACAGGGCGCTGGCTTGCGCTGCTTTCCTTGCAAAATCTTCTTGCTTCCCGACATCACCACTTCCCGGGGTGTCCCCCCGGGGTTCTCGACTACGGCCTTACTTCGGGGAGTCGCTAGCCGCTTCCTTCTCGTATGGCGAGCGCTTCGCTCGGGCGAGGTCGGGGGTGGCGGCGCTGCGCCTCCGCACGTCCTCTTCCGCCCGCGCGTACTCCTCCATTTTGTCGAAGAGCTTGGCGACTGTCCTAATAGGCTTCCGCACGTGATACTCGGCCATGGGGCCCGGACGAAGGCCCTGGATGGCCGCGTTGATGACGGTTGTCGCATTGACGTCTTTGACTTGGCAGCGTACCTTCGCGAAGCGCTTGGCGTAATCCCGGAGCTTCTCCGAAGGCTTTTGCTTTACTGCGAAGAGCTGGTCTGCCTGGACCCGCCCGACATAGTTTCCTTGGAAGTTGTTGTGGAGGCGGTCGCGGATCTGCTCCCACGCGTAGATGGAGTTTGGCTCGATGGTAAAGAACCAGGAAAACGTCGCTCCTTGCAACACGAGGGGGAGTCCCTTCGCCTTCGTTGTGTCGTCTCCGCCCGCCGCTTCGATTGCGGTTTCGTACATGTGTACGAACTCGCGGGGGTCCGTATCGCCTTTGTATGGCTCGATACACTAGGGAACTTAAAGTCTTCGGGCCATGCCGCCTGCTGTAGTCCTGCCGAGAGCGGGGACTCTGGATCGACACGTCGCAGCAGCACACGGCTGGATGTGGGGGCGTCGCGGCTGTCTGCCTTTCCTGGCGTGGGCTCCGACGCGGCCACTGGAGCGGCCTGCGGGCTCCGAGCCTCTTGCATGTCTCGGACGGCTCCTCGGAGATCCCCTAGCTCCCGCCGGAATGCATTGAGGGCCGCCAGCAGGGCGCTTTCCTCCACAGGTGCGGTCGGGACCGCTGGTGCGCTCCGCGGGTGAATCAGCGTGGGAATGATTGCCTCGCCAGCTCCCGAGTTGTCGGCTGCTTCGCTGCAGCCACCTCCAACCACCTGGTCCGCGCTGCCGGCACAGTTGGCGGCGGGCGGTTATCGCCGCAGCGCGGGTCGATCGCCGCAGCGGCCGGTGGCGGGTCGGCCGTCGCAGCGTGCGGTGGCGGGTCGGCCGTCCAAAGTCGCGGGCGGGTCGGTCGTCGCAGCGTCGGTGGCGGGTCGGCCGTCGCAGCGCTTATGGCGGGTCGGCCGCCATCGCGCGAGCGTCGACGTCCGTGGCCACTGCGCCCGCGCCGTCACCCATGCCCGCGGCAGTCGATGCCGAAGCCCTGGTACCAACGCAACGCCCTGACCCGGCCACCTTCTCTTCCTTCGCCGTCGAAGCTTTTTTGGGTGCCATCCTTCTTCGATCTTCAGGCTTGCTCCTGTCCTCCCCACGGACGGCGCCAACTATTGTGGTTACAGACCAAACAGAGAGAGATGGTAGTGGGGAGTTGGGAGAGAGTCTGTCTTCCCCCTCCCGTAGCCTTCCCTTATATATATTCATATGGGGTATGCTTTTGCAATTATGCCCTTACATCAGTATACCTCCGTTAGGGGTATTTAGGTCATTACGCATGTTCCACTATGGTCCTTATAACCTTCTAACAGGCCTGCTGGGTTTAGGTGGGAGCCACCCCTACAACACTCAAAATGATGGTAAATTTCACATCTTCAGTGGTAACTAGTTAAAACAGCAGATAGTAATATAGGGTCCAACAGATAATAATTTGTTAACTTTTTTATCAAGGCTAAAGAAAATGGTAAATTTAAACTTTTGTGTGGTAACTCGTCTCATTAAAACTTCACATGGTAACTTAGGGTCCAATCGAGGTTTAGTTTTGAACTTTTGCATAAACTCATAAAAGGATGGTTTTTTTTACCTTTTGTGTGGTAACTTGCCAAAACTATACATGGTAACATAGAGTCCAATTGTTGATAACTTATATTTTTTTATCAATTCACAATATAATGGTCAAATTCACCTTTTGAGTGGTAATTTGTTAAAACGGTAGGATGTAGCTCAAGATCTAATTGAGGGTAATTTTTGAACATTTTGCAAACTCATAAAATGGTGGTAATTTTCATCCTTTAGATCACAACTTTTTAAGCAGAATACGGCAACCTAGGGCGCAACTTATTGTAATTGTTTATTTTTTTAGACACAAAAATTCACAATATTGTGAATTTAGGGTGGTAATTTATTAATACTACATTTGATAACTTTGGGGTGTAACTCAGAATAATTTTTGAACTCACAAACCGCGAACTGATGGTATTTTTTTTGCAAGATCAATATGCATCACCTAGTGACAACGATGATTATTATTTTTTGGATGGTCAATGATTTGTTCTTCCCTTTTATATTTAGAAATTCACCATCTGACAGAAGGCGATGCGTCTGTGTATTGTGCCGTCAATGTTTGTCATGAGCTCATAAGGGTGGCTTGCTCAACTGGGCCGACCACCTCGTAAGGGTTTTGTCCGCTATCCCACCGCATGTCTAGCTGGCCAGACATGCATAGTCGCACCTTCTGATTGGATCTGTTGAGGAACCGTTGTTGGCAACCAGTTCGATCGATTCTTCTGCTTAATGCGAAACAAGATCAATCACAGAAGACAAAATAATAGATTGAAAACACAGAGAGGTAGAGAGAACTTCTAGTCTTTCTTTATTGCTTTTCTGATTGGATGTGTACATAATCTGCCGGTACGGCTCCCTATTTATAGTCTACTGGTGAGGTGCCCACCATGGGCCAAGGCTTCTGGCCCAAGCCCATGTTTCCTAACACTCCCCCTTAAGCACTCATCCGACACGTTCATGCCTCGTCAAAACTCCATAAAACCCAGTGGAAAAAATTTGGAGAAAAAGTACATGATACATGTTATGCTGTGATGCACGAATTGCCTCATTAAAAACCTTGGTCGAGAAACTTCAGGAAAACTCGTCAAGGGAAAAAGAGTACAATCCACCCAATTTCATTCAATCTTCAGAACTTATTCTTTTGGGTACTTGGTCTTTATGACCAAGTTTTAATAACAGACCTGAGAGAATTCTCCCCCTGAATTCTACACTTCTCTAAGTCTTATCATTCCAATTCCTCGTACGCACCTTTCAAAGCTAGATGCAGGGAGTGATTGCCATTGAGATCAAATATCTAAAGGTAATTCTGCAAAGGGGTCGGGCAATAAATTTAATTCTTTTGATTAATGCCACTGCCAAACCATTCTGGGTATGGACATGTGGTACAGAATGCTCAACTGTAATTCCCATCGTCATGCAATAATCATCAAATGCATTTGAAGCAAATTTTACGGCGTTGTCCATTCTGATGGACTTTATGTGATGATCAGGGAAGATATTTCTGATGCGAATGATCACCATTTTGAGGAAGCGTCGATGAGCACCATGAAATACTTGAATGGCCCTGAAAGAGGCTGAATGGGACTGCAAATCTCCTTGGATGCGTTCCAGGAATGCAAGGACTTCATCCTTCACTTTCAGAATGGAGGGTCTAGTAATTAATTTCCCGGTGGTATATGCAGGGCACACAAAATCTTTATGATTCGAAAAATTCTTTACATTAATATTATGCCCTTGTGAATTGTTGATTATATGTCTCATCATTCTAAGACCTGGGTGGCCTAATCTGTCATGCCAGAGACAGAAAAGTTCAGAACTTCTAAACACTGTCTTCAGGGCAGTATAGGCAGTAGGTGACTTGATGTTGGTGTAATATAGCCCAGTTTCTAACGAAGGAAGTTTTTCTAATACCATTTTTCCATTCTCTTCGTGCTTCGTAATGAGCAGGTATTCCTTACCGTACTCTTCTTCAGTCTCAACGTGGAAACCATTAGCGCGAATATCCTTAAAACTTAAGAGAGTTCTAGTCGATTCTGGGTACAATATGGCTTCTTCAATGACCAAAGTTGTACCCATTGGGAGTATAATTGTGGCTCTTCCTGAACCAATTATAAATGCATCGCTTCCGGAGATTGTCATAAGGCTGCTAGCATTCTTACGAATCAACTGAAAATACTGTCTCTCTTAAGATGGTATTTGTTGTGCCGTTGTCAGCTAAGTACACTTCCTCCATAGAGCGACACATGTGTTCTAATATAAGGTATTTTATTAACATGTATTAGAAGGCAACAAACACGTAAATAAAATACTTCAATATGAGAACATATCATGACATTATAAACTGAATGAATAAATTATTTAAAAACATCCAACCATCACGAGAAAATAAATGCTAACGTACCCTCCATGCAAGCTCTAACTTGTCCTTTTCACACAAAATAAATGACAATTAAAGTCTAAATGCATTCTATGCATCAGACTGAATCTACTAGAAAATCAGAGACTTCTACTATTTTCTTGGGAGTGATCTTCTCTTCGAGAGAAATCATGGCGGTGGCTGCCTCTAGGTCGAAAGGGGGTGCTGCTGCCGGGATGGTTTCAACCTCCATCAGCGCGGGCAGCTGCTTAGAACTCTCCCCCTCAACTGATGCAAAGTGGGCTTCAAGCTACCATTTGCCATCCTTCTTCTTCTGGGCTTGGAAGGCATCAATGACATGTTACGGCTCTTTACAAATCCGCGACCAATGCCCCCACTTGCCACACTTGAAGCAGCCTTGGTCCTGCTGGCCATAGGTCTTGCCACTCCGCTTTGGCCTACTTGCCTTATTCTCACTCAGAGAGTCTAACTTGCCTTTCTGGGCTACGGCCTTACCCTTCCTTCCCCTTTTCTTCATCAAGGGTTTTCGCACCTTGTAGCTCCCGGCATTGGTTTCATGGCCAGCAAAGCTCCTAAGTGGCTGAGTGACGTAATTCTTGCGGAGAAGCTTGTCCTGAGCCTCCGCAACCTGCATCATATCAATTAATTTGGCATACTCCTTGTAGCCGTCTTGACGATAGTTGTGCGCGGATTGTACTGCATTGGGGTGGAAGGTGGATAGGGTCTTCTCAATCTTCTGATCATTTGTGATCTGCTTGCCACAGAAGATTGGTACAAATCTTGTGCAAGGCAGAATTGTACTCCCTGACCGTCTTGAAGTCGGCAAACGTTAGTCTGATCCACTCTTGCTCTGCTTGAGGAAGAATGGTGCACTTTAGCCTCTTAAACCGCTTCTTGAGTGCCGTCCAAAGTGCTAACGCGCTCTTCTCTACCATGTACTCATTCTTGAGAGTAAGGCAGAGGTGGTGTCTGAGAAAATGAAGTGCCTGATCATTTTCCCCAGGAGTGGGTGGACGTCATGCGGTTTGCCAATCCCAAGCTACGCGGAGCTTCTTAGCTCCAAGCACTATATCGACATCGGAAGCCCACATCAGGTAGTTTTGGCCATGCTGGCCAGCTCCTCGAACTCCCGGTTCGTGATGCTAGTCATCTACATGTGTATGAAAGGAAATATGTTTACTGCTGGTAAATATGCATGGAATAAATTTACTTCAGGTAAATAAATGGTACACAAGATTATCGCAATGTTCCAGAATTTTCTATGAATTTTCTATAAATTTTACTTCTAATTTCAGTGATTAAAGGCAATTTAAACAATTACGATTAACCAAAACAGTAAATAAATATAGAAAATATAGAATATAATAATTGTAGAAATAAACATGCTCCAAATGCTAAAAATAATTCAAAATTTAGATTCTCGAGGCCCTTTTATGCTAGAATATGAATTTTTAGTGATTCTGCAATTTCCGAGGGTCTATACGCATTTTTGCAGTTCAGAAAAAAATTTCGCATAATTTTCTAATTTTCCGAGGGGTTTTCTGAAAATCGAGGGACCTATTCATAATTTTTGGAATTATGAGGGCTTTTCTGCAAAATTTGGGACTCGTATGCAAAATCTAAGGGCGCATCGGCAATTTCCAGAAATTAGGGCGCCGCACTTTCGCCGCCCCTCCCCGGCTAGGCCGATTTCCACTGCTTTTTTTGGCGAACGGCCCGATCGGCTGTCCAGCCGCCTTAAGACACAGAGGGTTAGGGTTTCCCCTACCCACTCATTCGAGTGGCGGTGGCGGCGACCCGGGCTTCGGCTTGGGCGGGCGGGGCGAAGCCGTGTTGTGGGCCCAACGGAGCAGGGAGCGGGGCCGGACCGGCGAGGCAGCTTCGGGCTGAGGCGAGGAACCGATCAGCGAGGCGACTTCGGGCCGAGGCCGGACCGGCGAGGTGGCTGTGGGCTGAGGCATGGGGAACCGAGCGGCGAGGCGGTTTTGGGCCGAGGCCAGACCGACGAGGCGGCTACAAGCGGTCGGTCTGGAGGTCGAACAGCGGCGTCAGGACACCGAGCTCGACTTCGAAGTGCCCACCGGCGTGCGGCGCCTAGTCGGCCGAGCTTCGGAGGTGGCTATAGGCCGGCGGCTGGCGGAGCTGGCCTTGGCTTCAGGCCACCATCAACGGCGCCTGGGGAGGAGGGTTGGTGGCCGATGCGTATGGGGCCGGTCGGATGCATGCACGGCGGCCGTACGGGACCGGGCGTGTACTTGTGTTTTTCCTTTTTTCCAATCTACAGTGCAATCAACATCTGCTCTATGATGTAATCTACCGATCGATATTGTGCCGACGACTTCAAGTCTGCTCGCGGTAGATTAGAACGCATTTGCACCGTAGAAAATTAATCTAGAAAGCAAAAACTGTGAATTTAGAGCGATCTAGATAATTCAATCTATTAGCGCTTCGATGATTACCTTCGATTCACCAGAGCGAACTCATGCTGATAACGTGTTGAGGAACTGTCGCTGGCGACCAGTCCGATCGATTCCTCTGCTTAATGCGAAATAAGATCAATCACAGAAAACAGAATAATAGATTGAAAACACAGAGAGGTAGAGAGAACTCTTGGTCTTTCTTTATTGCTTTTCTGGTTGCATGTGTACATAATCTGCCGGTACGGCTCCCTATTCATAGTCTACTGGTGAGGTGCCCACCATGGGCCAAGGCTTCTAGCCTAAGCCCAAGTTTCCTAATAGGATCTACATCGGTTGTGGCTGATGGTTTTTTGTTGAAAATAAATATTAGTGGCGAAAACAATTAGCTTTGAAAGGAGAGGACGAGCAGTGAGAAAAATAAGAAAGAGATACGTGCGCGAGATAGGAATGAAAAGAGTTGGTATGTAATATGTTTATGAGCCCTATCTTATTTTTAGAGTGAGAGAAGTGAAGAATTTATTTTGAAAAGCTAGATATTTATATTAATTTCTGATTTCTCTCGGAAGAAGTCCATAAGAACATTCTCTAATTAAAATAGGTAGCACATTGGGTACTTGATGTCTCTTTAAGCACCTAGATTGATGAGCCCACCCTCTCCTGGCCTAGTGTGCAAAATTTAATATTTGGCTTCGAGTATATCTAAATGAGAGTTATTTTTGTGGTTTAGGAGTCCTTTTTTTTATCTTTTCTTATCTTCTATGTTTAACCATGGTGTAGGAATTACTCGCAAAAAGAAATTGTGCAGTGCAATTGCCCAGGCTAAACAATCTAGTTTTCTTATCATCTACATTTAAATATGTTGTAGATATCACTAAAATAAATGATGTAGATACAGTATCTTGTGGTTATTATTGATTAGTACCAACTAGTCATCAACTCAACTCGTACATCGCACGGACTACATATTGTAATATCTGAAAGTATTTTAGTCACAATTATTAGTAGAAATTCTAAGCAAATCGGGGAAAAACTTGGAACTATCTATATGTAATTTTTTTTATAAATAATCAATTTTTTATTTCAAATTGTAGTAATATTACTCCTTTTCGATTTTACACTAATAATCATCTGTCGCTCCACCGTTGAGCGACTTAGGCTAGTCATCCAATAGTTGCGCGCCAAGTGTCCAAGTCACTCATCGGTTGAGCGACTAGTACTAGTCGCCCAATGGTGGAGCGACACCTCGACATGTCATGCACCGGTTGAGCGACTAGTCCTAATCGCTTAACGGTAGAGCGATATCTCGACAAATCGCGCATCGGTTGGGCGATTTAAAATAATAATATTTTATTAATCTGATGGAAAAAAAATTGTGGGAGAATAAATCGCAATTTTTTGTAAGTAATATTTTTAGCAAATTTTGTAGGTTGTTATTTTTTAAAAAATAAAAAGGCAGACAAAGTAGGTTGGTCCGTTTGTAATTTTCATAAATTCTGAAGGGTACAAAATTTGTTAGATTGCAATAACTTTTTGTGATCATCATATATTGTTATAGTGCGCTAAATTTCTGAAGAATTTTGTGAGGACAATTGACGTAGCAATAATTGTAAGTAGGTAGGAAAGTAATATTGCGATGCAACAGAGAATTCATACATGGAAGAGAACTTTGGATAAATAGCGTAATAATAACAACACGATTGTTGATCCGACAAGGGGGTTACATGATATGCAGGCTAACGAACCACGGATGGTACACACATACCTTTACAGAATTAGAAATACATGGGACATATAAACGAAGAGGGGTCGAACTACTGCGTAGAACATGGCCATTTGCCCTTGTGGCCCAGCTTGGCATCGTACTCCTTACCTTGCGCCTTAACTTTCACCGCGATGGCCCTCTTCTATGCCCTCTCAGCCTCCCGTCTCCTAGCATGCTCACGCTCCTACTTCTCGTGCAGCCTCTCCTGCCTCTTGTTCTCCTCTATCTCAGCATGCAGCTCTTCAAGGCACCTTTCACAGCCCTTGCAGTCCTCCCTGTCCCACCTCTTCTGTGATAGTAGCATCCACATGTCGTAGGGGTGGATCTTACCATCGATCCACCTGTGGCTTAGCGTGTCAAACCTGCGGTCGGGGTAGTCCGCATAGTTGTTTAGGTAGCGCGAATAGCTGCCCAATGGTCCACTTGTCGGTTGATTTGATGCGCTTGTTGGCGTCCTGACACCACCAAAGTGGTGGCGCCACCCTTATTAGGGGCCCTTCCGGAGGGCGTTTAGCGGGCATAGGAGGGGGTGCAGCTCGACCCAAAATCATTGAGTGTACTACGAGGTAGCCTCCTTAGATCGATGAGCTCTGGAGGTGGCTGTTGAGGAGCTGAGTGGTGTGTGTAAGGCTATTGGCTAAACACCCTATGGCGAGCAACAGTCTGCTAGGGAGCCTCTCAGTCCTTCAAGAGATCACGGATGTGCTTCCATTTGTTATCCTTGTCCATGTTATGTAGATAGTATTGTTGGTGAGGAGTTCTTAGCCGAGTAGCGTTGTATTTATAGTAGGAGCGAATGCAGCTGTAGCAGCTCCATTGCAATAAGGCACGGATGTGTTTTGCATCCATGCGCCATACCCTTCAAGGAGGAAGCTTGTGGCAGTAGAGTGGTCTCTTCGTGCTTTATAGAGCATGTTCGCTTCCTGGTTTTCAGAGAATGATCACGCCCTACTTTGCAGAGAAAAGTCATGTCTTACTGTGTAGAAGTGGTCACATCCTACTTTGTAGAGTGAGGTCACGTTCTACTTTGCAGAGATAGGTAACAATGACAGATTGACACTACAAATGAAGGTAAGTTTACAATTATAATACAATTAGTTCCACACTACGTACAACAAGCAAAGTACTGATTGAAGTACAAGTTATAACATGATAACATTTCTAATCTTAGTACCAGTACACACATAATAAAAAGTAGTGCTGCACTTCACACCGGCGTTACTACTCATCAGCAGGCGCCATGCAACTTCTCGCAGTGTGGCCTTCCTGGCCACAGCGGCCACAACATCAATCTGCCACTCCAGCTTTCCTTTCATCCATATCATTCCTAATGCGACGATCCTATCGACGACCCTTCCCACCCTTCAATATCAAGAACTGGAATCCAAGTCCTCTGTATAATATCCAATGTGGCGAAGTTGCCCACAACACTGAAGCCTCTTAGCTCGTCGCACCACGCCTACAACACCCTCTCCTTTATGAAATGCTCTAACATGAAGTTTGATGAATCCATGTTGATAAACCTGCATGCAGCGAGGACATGAGAGTATGGCTTGTGAAGGAGTTTTGGCTTATTGCACGTACAGCTAGGTTCATTCATATGATCTCCAAGGCATACCTCGTGGGTAACAAAAACAAGCTGTCCTAAATCTAGCTTTGTCTCAAAGGCGCACATTGAAATGATACTCCGTATTGCCCATCACGAAGACTGTGTGTGACTGACCCTTCTCGGTCTTGGCCTGCATGTATGCTATAATCTTCGAGCAGTATGATGTATGTGGGTTGGCTGCATGAACTATCTTATTTGCATGTCTTTCCCTGAAATATCCGATTTTACCTTACAGAATGCCTTCCATGATGATGATAAGGTGCTGAGCATGAAGGCCCCTAAGAACCTAGTTGTATACCTCCACAAGGTTAGTGGTCATTATGCCATACCTTGCACCGTTTGTGTCGTGCAACAAAGACCACTTCTTCAATGGCTCAGTCTCAATCCAATAGGAGAAGCACTTGATGTTTCTCGAGGTCCTCTGTGTCACATGAGGAGGGTGTGAGGCACTCGGGTTGCGCCGCCCTAGGAATGGGCGGATGCTTGTTCCTCTCGATGAAGTGCTTCCTAGTGTGCTCCTCCAACATCTTCTATAACACAAATTTACACTGCTAGTTCTGCATAGCCACCCTCTTGAACAGCTTCATCAACAGTTGTTACGAGAACTGCTTGAAGAAGTTGGCCTCAGATGGAGAAAGCAACATCTGTTCCTAATGTATGGCCAAGGGAACGACTTCTCGGGGTCTTACTGAAGTTTTCTTATGGCCTTCATCATCCTGAGGTGGTGATCATGGATTATACAGACATTAGGATATGCCCCAACTACTCCCTCCTTTAGATGTCGAAGAAATTACAATCAGCTATCAAAATTCTTACTTTCGATGAATGTGATGACCAAGGGCAGAATCTAATTATTGCCATCAACACCAATTACTATCAGGATCTGCCCCTTGTATTACCCAATTAGAAATGTCCCATCGACTGAGATCACAGGCAACATATGCCTGAAAGCGTCGATGTAGGCACTGAATGCTAAGAGGACTCTCTGCAAAACCATAAAACCTAGTGGTCTTCTGGATGGCTTGTTCTTCATAGCAATGTATGTGCCTAGGTTCCTATCCTGCAGCAGCAAGAGCAAACGAGGAAGGTTATCGTAAGCCACCTCAAAAGAACCAAACCTCCTTTGCAAAGCCTTCTGCTTCGCACGCTATGCCTTCTCGTCGCTAATCTTGTACCTAAATTTCTACTTAATAGCCACCATAATGTACTTTACCTGAATTAAGGTAAAGTTATGAGAGTAACGATTTAATACAATGAGACCGGAGAGACAAGATTGGTGATATTAGGTGATGGGAACAAGGTCTATCGATGGAGAGGATACTAATTGGAGTCACACACACAAGGGTTGTCAATCATATAATTTTATTAGGTGATAAGTGATTATTAGGTAGGTTAATATACAATAGCTAAATCAACTACAGCTCGCAGTTAATAATCAACGGGTAGGATTCACAAAAGCAAGACATAACTATGATTGTTCAGTGTAAAAGATTACTAGTGGTTAACCTTAAATTGGAGCATGCTTATTCGCAACCCTAATTACCATTTAGACGTTTATTTACATCCATAACCACACATGAATTCCATGGTTAACATTATACTAATTACCATAATTCAATACTAACTAACTCATCATATTTAGAATCTACTAAATCTACAACAGGCAATCAATATAGTGCAATGATCGGAAATCACACTAAGGCAACAGGTAATCATGTGACATAAACGTGTGCAAGAAATACGTTACGGCTGCGAGGTACTTGCCTTGAGCATGCTGACGGACACGCTGCACGATGGATCCGAGAAACGCAACTGCCCAGCTACTCCCTCAACAGCTGCATGGGAACCTACAGTGTGATATGGAAAACCACCGATTAGATGTGATAAATTTGATAAAGGAACGACAAGAAATAATTGACTGGAAAGGAAATAGCCGTTCGGCCGGGCCTCTGTACTCGGTCACTGGTCACTGGAAAGGAAATGCGCAGGGGTGTGCGAGTGCAAGCGAGCGTGCGTGCGGGCGTGGGCACCGCTGCCGTGCGCTGGCCGGCTGACCGGCACCGCCGCGCGAGCCGTTGCCGCCGCTCGCCGTTGTCGGCATGCCAAGGTGGCCACGTGCACGAGCATAGGTGTGTGCGTGCGCCACCACGCATACGTGCACCGTCGCTTGCCGCTCGCCGCCGACGCCGCCGCTGTCAAAGCTTCACGGTATTGCTCTCCGGCAAGATCTCGTGAAGACAACAAAACAGGCAAGGCGCATCACGCAAGAGTTTGCCCTGCTGCTCCTGCGTGGGCGTAGGCAAGGCGTCATCAACAGCCGCCGTGTCACGTCGAGCGTAGGGGACAACGGGTCCCACGGAAGCAAGGGGCACGCGTCAAGCTTAGGCAGCAAGCATCACGTCCAATAGAAAACTCCATTTTCCCAAATCAGCTCAGTTGGACAGGAAAAAGTGCTCCCCTAACAGAGCTATAAAGCTTGTCAGTGCCGTGCCGACACTACTGTGCTGCTGTGCCTGGCCCTACCGGACACTGCTGGGTGAGGCGAAAGAAATGAGACGAAATGATACGTGTGCGTACACATATTCCAGTCTCCCCACGAAAGGAAAGGGACCTTCCTTGCTCGATGAATTCTCTTCTTGCGAGAAAATTTATGTAATGCCAGCGCGCTTAACCCAGTCGGGTTGGCTGGGTTTGGGACCAGGGGCAAAAGCAAACATTCACACGTGTTTTCGGGCCAAAAAAAGGAGAAATATGGGAATACAGGATGAGTGGCAAGTCCTAGTTAGTTTAGTGTTTGGAGTGGCATTTCATCGAGCAAAATGCTTTTTGAGTGACAGATCCTCAAAGCGGGTTCTTTGCAGTGGCATTTCATCAATTTTCTCTTCTTGCTCGTTAGCCTTCTTTGGATGCCCCATGCACATACTACGTGCATCTTCTCACTCGCACGCCAGGACTCTGGAAACGAACCTTCGTGTCAAAAAATTATTCGCCTGCCGGCCCCCTTCTGGCAACGTAATTTTTTTTGCAGGAATAGGCATATCCCAACATCTCTCTCTCTCTCTCTCAACAAAGGGTGTGGGAGTGGAATGGATGGGAAATGCAAACACTGTGTTTGATTTGAAGTGTGCCGGTACTGGGGAAGGATGCCATGGATTGTGCTCCAAGTTGGCGATGCCTGTCTTGTTGAGAAGCTGTTGAGCCTTTGGAGTGCAAGCATTTACATCGAACTTGACGTTGTTCTGTTGTAAATGTTGCGGTATAAGCATATTTGCACATTTAATTTCAGCCATAACAAGCATATAAACAGTATATTTCCAGCATAAGAAGAATGACATAAACATCATATAAACATGAAATTCTACTTTGTCATTCATCTCTACATATATATTCAAAGAATATGACATCATTACTGCTGAAAATAACAATGTGCAGAACAGTCCTAAGAACAATGAAACAACTAAATCTAGCATAAAACAAATTAATTGTTTCATTATTGCTCTCAGAACAGAGTTGCGCAAAATCAAAGATTTTGGCCTTCTCATGCTAACATCGACATTCATCATTGCTAATCTGACAAATAGAGACTAGGAATTGAGCTCTCAAATATGAATACTACTGATTACAGACTGCTTAATAACAGAAAACAGCAAGCAATATATTTCGGTCTATTAGTTCACGACAAAGAAAATAGCATGCAAGATATCTGAGAGGACAATCGCTAGATATTATAGAGCAACAGGATATAGACAATTTGATCTAAACAAGATTAATAATATCCTTCTCGCAACACGAAATTTCAACGAGATGTAAACTAATCTCACCGCCGAAATAAATCTAACCAATGATCACTCATTAGATCACCAAAGGAGCTCAATCCTAGTTCAATTAATCGATTACTTTCAGAATTCGATAATTTCATCATTGAGCAAACATTTAAGCCCACAAACATTCACAAGCAGTTCTCGCCACTTGAACAGAATACGATCAAGGAATACTGCAGTGAATAACAAATAAACGATAAAACTCACAAATCGGACAATACTCAAAATTGTCCGAAGCCGTGAGGTCGTAGGAGAAATCAATTCACGCGCAAGGCACGACAAGTCGCTCACCCGTAAAATCTATCAACCCATCGTCACGCGCAGTAGATGATTCACGGAGATACAATGCCGCTCTTCACTTCTCACCGCAACCAAGAAATGAAGTCGAGGTTCGAGATATGCCGCACAAGACCACAAAGCACTCCGCCAAGAGTACTCAATCACGAGGGAGAACGTCGCGCCTCTTTGTCTCCTCGGGTAGACCTCCGACTCCCGAATCCCCTCACACCAGAGAGGCGCACGGGAACCGTAGTAGGAAAGCCTCAATCGGAGGTGAATCCAAGCACCAATCCCCACTCACACCAAGAACCGAGTCAAAGAAGAAGGATCAAGAGAGGAAACCAGATCGAAAAAGCGAGAGCTCCAACCGTGGAGAGCTTGGGAATAAGAAGGGAGACGAGGGCTGCAAGGAGGTGGCGTGGGCGGCCGGCTCCGAGGAACCCGGGCCAGCCCGCGCCTCCGTCGCCCGCCCCTCCGCGTCGCCTCCACGCTCCGCTGAAAAATCGGCCGAAGCCCAACCGCCCCAAAGCCATCGCGCATGATCCGCTCGCTCGGGAGAAGAGGAGACATAGTCTCCTCCTTATCCCTTCGCGTGGCTCACCGACAGGTGGGCCCTGCCTACAGTTTTGTTTTCCTTTTTCTTTTCCCTCTTTTCTCAATTTGGAAATTCACAAAAAGCCCTCAGGATACAACAGTCCCCACCAATTTACCAATTGGTAAAAGATGTCCAAAGTCTTGTTTAATATACAGTTGTTCGACTATGGGTACCTTACGGGTTTGAACCCAAAGCCTAGCGATAAGGACTACGACTCTGCACAGACAAAGGAGGACTACGCCTTGATCCAATGCCTTGGTGTGAGAATTTTTGCCCAAATCACATTCTGTACTAGGCGGCTTGCCCTTTCCCTCTCGGGTTGGGACGTTCCGGTCATGTCCCCGTATCTTACTCATGAGTGCTTAAGAAAGTATACCCTTATCTTTCTTTGATTGCGACCTCACAATCACACTCACGTAGGTGAACTCTTTTAGGAATCCTGTAGGACGATTCCATAAGTCATATAGACCTAGAGTTCATTAAGAGCCAAAGCTCAACCTTCCATACAGACAGAGCACTACAGCTAATGGGACCCGTTAGATGTTCTCTCTAATCTCACACAGTTTGTTGTCCTAGAGCCTAGTTCACGGGATCTCCGATCTCCTAGGATAGGTTACCACCAATGTGAGCCTTTATACAGGTATAAGCCCCATTCCTGTGATGTTGCTTGGATGACCTTCGCGCCAATCCTTTAGTGAAAGGATCGCCAAGTTCCTTCGATCGGATGTATTCTCTGAATAACACCCGTCTCTCGGCATGCCTTACCGACTTAAGTCGGCGCTTTATATGTTTTGAGGACTTCATATTGTCCTTCCTACTCTTCGCCTTAACCAGAACGGTTTGGTTATCGCAGTAGGTCAAAATAGCTGGAATAGGTTTTTCCAGTACAGGTAGGTCAGAAAGGAGTTCTCGAATCCATTCTGCCTCTACAGCTGCTGAATCAAGCGCTACCAATTCAGCCTCCATAGTGGACCGTGTAATAATAGTCTGTTTAGGAGACTTCCATGACACGGCCCCACCTGCTAGAGTGAATTCATAACCACTCGTAGCCTTCATGTCATCCGAGTCACTGATCCAGTTAGAATCACTGAATCCTTCCAAGACTGCAGGATGACCAGAATAGTGTATTCCCAAATTAGGATTTCCCTTCAAGTATCTTAGTACTCTTTCTAGTGCTATCCAATGATCATCTCTGGATTGGACGTATAACGACTCAATCTACATACAAAGATATGAGATGTCCGGCCTCGTTGCACTAGTTAAGTACATCGAGGATCCTATGATCCGAGAATATTTAAGTTGATCCTTCCCATGTCCGGTGTTCTTATGTACCTTTGCATTTGGATCATAGGGTGTAGGCTGCTGGCTTACACCCTTAAACCCAAATCAGTTAGGACTTTATCCACATAATGGGATTGTGAAAGCGTAATCCCATTCTCACCCTTTATAAGCTTAATGTTTAAAATAACATCAGCTTCACCTGTGTCTTTCATATCAAAATTACAGGGAAAGGAAAGACTTTGTATTATTGATCACATCAATGTTGGTCCCAAATAGCGAGATATCATCTACGTAAAGACATAGAATGACACCTTCGCCCCCATTAAACCGATAGTAGACACATTTATCGGCTTCGTTTACACAAAAGCCGACCGACGTCATTGTACTATCGAATTTCTCATGCCATTGCTTAGGAGCTTGCTTTAGTCCATACAAAGATTTAATCAATCGACATACTTTCCTTTCTTGCCCCTCAACCACAAATCCTTCAGGCTGTTGCATATAAATCTCCTCATCCAACTCTCTGTTTAGGAAAGCGGTCTTTACATCCATTTGATGTACTAGGAGTTTGTATGCAGCAGCTAGCGCTAAAAGCACTCGAATTGTGGGTAAACGGGCCACAGGAGAGTATGTATCAAAATAGTCTTCACCTTCTTTTTGCGTGAAACCTTTAGCCACTATTCGGCCTTGTACTTTTCAATAGTACCATCAGTCTGCGCTTTCTTTTAAAAATCCACTTGCAACCTCTCGGCTTACAACCAAAGCGGAGATCTGCAATTTCCCAAGTTCCGTTAGCAATGATGGAATCCATCTCGCTCGGATCGCCTCCTTCGATAATCCACATCCGGAGATGCGTATGCCTCTGAAAGGGTTCGTGGTTCATCATCCACGACATAAGTGACAAAGTCATCCCCAAGTGACTTCTCGGTCCTCTGTCTCTTACTCCTCCTCAACTCCAAATCTGGAGCGGTGTTATCCACACTAGGAGAAATAGAGATCATCTATGCCGACATGTCCACTGTCTTCATTCGGTCTCATAGGAAACACATGCTCAAAGAATGTCGCATCACGAGATTCCATCACTATATTAGTAGCGATGTCACTCACCTCGGATTTGACCACTAGAAATCTATAAGCTGTGCTATTAATAGCATATCCTAGAAAGACACAATCAACGGTCTTAGGACCAAGCTTCCTTTTCTTCGGTAACGGCACATGCACTTTTGCAAGGCATCCCCACGTTCGAAAATAGGATAAGTTGGGTTTTCTCCCCTTCCATCCTTCATAGGGTGTTTCCTCCGATTGCGAGGTGGAATCTGTTGGGACATAGTTAGCTGTGAGAACTGCCTCACCCCACCAATAGTCCGACATACCTGAACTCTGAAGCATGGCGTTAACCAAGTCACAAAGAGTTCGGTTCTTCCTTTCGGCTATTCCATTAGATTGGGGTGAGTATGGTGGAGTAACTTCATGAATTATTCCACTTTCTTCACAGAATTGGGAGAACTCATGTGAGACGTACTCACCGCCTCGGTCCGACCTTAACCGTTTGATTTTCTTTTCTAGTTGATTTTCAACTTCAGCTTTATAGATTTTAAAGTATTCAAGTGCTTCATCTTTCGACTTAAGTAGATAGATATAGCAATACTTAGTCGCATCATCTATGAGAGTTAAGAAATATCGTTTGCCACCTTTCGTTAATATTCCATTCATCTCACAAAGATCAGAGTGGATTAGTTCAAGTGGAGAAGTGCTTAGCCCTTCAACGCTATGAAAAGGTTTTCGGGTCGCTTAGCTTGCACACACACTTCGCACTTGAACCCTTCTCATAATCGTAGCTTGGAATTAAACTCATCTTACTTAACCACGTAATGGCTTCAAAATTAACATGACACAACCGTGAATGCCAAATATCATGAACTTTATTGCAATGGGAAACATTGTAAACGTTTACATTATTCAAATCAAGAATGGATAAGCGGAACATGCCTCCGCTATCATAGCCTTTGCCCACAAAATTACCAAACTTAGTCAAAATGACTTTATTTGATTCAAACACAAGCTTTATTCCTTGCCTACATAACATTGACCCGCTAAGAAGGTTGCGCGTCATCGCAGGCACGTACAGCACGTCTCTTAGGATGAGTGTTTTGCCCGAAGTAAGCTTCAGGCAAACCTGTCCAATCCCACGTACTGTTGCGGCGGCTCCATTGCCCATTAGGACGGATCCACCACCTTCACCCTGAAATGAAGAGAAACAAGATCGATCAGCACATATATGTCTAGTAGCACCAGTATCAATCCACCAATCAATAGATGGACTTGCCATAAAGGCCATAGGTACGTACTCATCTGAGCTGGAACTCGCCAGCGCGACATGAACCTCAGCCTTGTGGCTCTTGTGCTGACCCGGAGATGGACCCTTGCCCTTCCGATTGCGGCAATGATTGGCCTTATGGCCAGCCTCACCGCAAACAAAGCAGACGATGTCCTCTTTCTTCTTCTTCATTTTCTTAGGCTGTAGCTTGACTTGAGGCTGACTCTTGAACTTGGGTTTCCCAGGTCCTCCACCATTCTTAAGTTGAACTTGATGAGCCTGAACTTGAGCCTTTCCGAGCCGTCACCGGCTCTAGCACGCTCTCGACATTAATAGCAATGACACTCATTGAGCGTCAAGCGCTCCTTTATATGCCTCCGAGCGGTCACAAAGTCACGCCACGAAGGCGGTAACTTAGCCAAAATGACATTGACTTGAAACTTCTCAGGCAGAGCGCAGTCGTACTGACATAAGTCACGTACATGGAGTTGAAGCTCGTGGAGCTGCTCCATCACCGACCGGCCCTCAACCATCTTGTAGTTCAAGTAATTGGCTGTAACAAAGGACTCATTTCCATTATCTCCTCGAGTATTTCTCCTCGAGCTCATCCCAAAGTTGTTTGGCATTAGTGAAGTTGACATAGACGCCAAACAAGCGATTAGACAGATGGCCACAAACGGGCTAAGATCGCATTATTAGCATCTTCCCATTTCATCGTCTCAGGATCTCCAGTGAAACGCCGTGGATTTGAGATGATCCGAAGAGCAAGGTCGATCCACCAAAGTTTTGCCTTTGCTCACAAAGCTTGAAATTGACTCACAAACACTTCGAGTTTCACGACATCGATGAGGAAGCCATTTCTTTCAATATAGATTTTCGGATTGTTGTAAATATTGCGGTATAAGCATATTTGCACATTTAATTCCAGCCATAACAAGCATATAAACAAGATATTTCCAGCATAAGAAGAATGACATAAACATCATATAAACATGAAATTCTACTTTGTCATTCATCTCTACATATATATTCAAAGAATATGACATCATTATCGCTGAAAATAACAATGTGCGAATGAGTCCTAAGAACAATGAAACAACTAAATCTAGCATAAAACAAATTAATTGTTTCATTATTGCTCTCAGAACAGAGTTGCGCAAAATCAAAGATTTTGGCATTCTCATGCTAACATCGACATTCATCATTGCTAATCTGACAAATAGAGATTAGGAATTGAGCTCTCAAATATGAATACTACTGATTACAGACTGCTTAATAACAGAAAACAGCAAGCAATATATTTCGGTCTATTAGTTCACAGACAGCAAAATAGCATGCAGTATACAGAGGACAACTGCTAGATATTATAGAGCAACAGGATATAGACAATTTGATCTAAACAAGATTAATAATATCCTTCTACTGCAACACAGAAATTTCAACAGTATGTAAACTAATCTCACTGCCGAAATAAATCTAACCAACAGATCACTCAGTAGATCACCAAAGGAGCTCAATCCTAGTTCAATTAATCAGATTACTTTCAGAATTCGATAATTTCATCATTGAGCAAACATTTAAGCCCACAAACATTCACAGCAGTTCTCAGTTACTTGAACAGGAATACAGATCAAGGAATACTGCAGTGAATAACAAATAGACAGTAAAACTCACAAATCGGACAATACTCAAAATTGTCCAGAAGCCGTAGGCTGCAGGAGAAATCAATTCACGCGGCAAGGCACGACAAGTCGCTCACCCAGAAAATCTATCAACCCACGCACGCGCGCAGTAGATGATTCACGGAGATACAATGCCGCTCTTCACTTCTCACCGCAACCAAGAAATGAAGTCGAGGTTCGTAGATATGCCGCACAAGACCACAAAGCACTCCGGCCAAGAGTACTCAATCACAGTAGGAGAACGTCGCCGCCTCTTTGTCTCCCTCGGGTAGACCTCCGACTCCCGAATCCCCTCACACCAGGAGAGGCGCACGGGAACCAGAGTAGGAAAGCCTCAATCGGAGGTGAATCCGAAGCACCAATCCCCCACTCACACCAAGAACCGAGTCAAAGAAGAAGGATCAAGAGAGGAAAACCAGATCGGAAAAACTGAGAGCTCCAACCGTGGAGAGCTTGGGAATAAGAAGGGGAGACGAGGGCTGCAAGGAGGTGGCGTGGGCGGCCGGCTCCGAGGAACCCGGGCCAGCCCGCGCCTCCGTCGCCCGCCCCTCCGCGTCGCCTCCACGCTTCGCCGAAAATCGGCCGAAGCCCAACCGCCCCAAAGCCATTGCGCACGATCCGCTCGCTCGGGAGAAGAGGAGACATAGTCTCCTCCTTATCCCTTCGCGTGGCTCACCGACAGGTGGGCCCCGCCTACAGTTTTTTTTCCTTTTTCTTTTCCCTCTTTTCTCAATTTGGAAATTCCCAAAAAGCCCTCAGGATACAACATGTTCTGCACGGCGCCGTGCCGGCCGGGCCTCTCCAGCTAGCTGTGCCTGTGCTTGACTTGCTTTGCTTAGCCCATTAGTGAGGGTGTTAGAAAAGCTAATCTCCATGTATATGTTTCGTATATGTTTCCTGTATCTAGAGAAATCCGGGTATTCTAGAATAGTTGATTGTGTTTGTATCCCTTTCTGTTTTAGAGTCCTAAATACCCGGGTTTCCTTCCAGGATGTTGTATACGCCACGATTGCCGGCTATTGGCATCTATATCAATGCAATTGAGGGCGAGACGAAGGTCACCGCTTCCAGCACCTCTGATTGTTTTCACATGGTATCAGAGCCACCAAAACTCATCTAGGGTTTACGCCATGGCTAGCTCCTCTAAGGTTTCGATCGGCAATCCTGTTGTCGGTGTGACCGTCTCGGAGAAGCTAGGCAAAGGAAATCATGCGATCTGGAAGGCACAGGTCCTTGCGGTGATCAGAGGAGCAAGATTAGAAGGCTACCTCACCGGTGCTGAAAAGGCACCAGATGCAACCATCACCATCAAGAAAGATGACAAGGATGTAGAGGTCAAAAATCCAGAATTTGAAGAATGGGTAGCCACTGACCAACAAGTGCTTGGTTACCTCCTCTCCACCATGGGCAGAGATGTTCTTGCCCAAGTAGCCATGTGCAGAACATCGGCTGCTGTCTGGAGCATCGTTGAAGGTATGTTCTTCTCGGTGTCAAAAGCCAGATCAGTTAATACAAGAATCGCCCTAACCACAACAAAAAAGGGTGATCTTAGTATCACTGAATATGTTAGCAAGATGCGTGCTCTTGCCGATGAGATGATGTCGTCAGCCAAACCGCTTGATGAAGAAGACCTGGTCTCGTACATCTTCGCTGGATTGGATGAAGATTATGAACCGATTGTTTCCTCTCTTGTGTCGAGAGTGGAATCAGTCACCGTGGGAGAAGTTTACTCCCAGCTTCTTCACTTTGAGAGTCGCTGGTCTCTTCGTCAAGCCGGGGTGCAAGTATCAGCAAATCTGGCGAACCGAGGCCGTGGACGCGGGTTCTCATCAAGTCATGGCCGCGGCGGCTTTCAGCGAGGCCGTGGCAACCGTGGCAAGGGGCGAGGCGTCAACCCAGTGCAGCGATCAGGAAATCACCAAGGCGGCGTCAACACTGATAATCGGCCGAAGTGTCAACTCTGTCACAAAAAAGGACACACGGTAATGGACTGCTGGCATAGATTTGATGAAAATTTTGTGCCCGATGATAAGTATGCGAGAGCTCTTGTTACGCCGTATGGAGTAGACTCCAACTGGTACATGGACACGGGAGCGACTGATCATGTGACAGGAGATTTGGAGAAGCTGACCGTTCGTGACAAATACCAGGGAGATGATCAAGTTCACACGGCAAACGGTGCAGGTATGGCAATTAGTCACATTGGTCATTCGGTTGTTAACACCCCATATCGAAATCTTTATTTGAACAATGTGCTATATGTTCCTCAAGCTAGCAAAAACCTTGTATCTGCACATCGTTTTATTACTGATAACTCAGCTTATCTTGAGCTATATCCTAAGCACTTCTTTGTTAAAGATCAGGCCACGAAGGCGACACTTCTTAGAGGCCAATGCCGTGGTGGTCTCTATCCACTTCCTCCTGCAGCCGCTCAATTCAAGCAGTCCAAAGAAGTCAATGTTGCCGTGAAGCCATCTCTTGAGCAATGGCATAACCGGCTAGGTCATCTTTCATTTGTCATAGTTGAAAAAGTTGTCAATAAACATGGCTTACCTTGTTTAGCCGAGTCAAATAAGATGACAGTTTGTGATGCTTGTCAACAAGCAAAAAGTCATCAACTGCCTTTTACTAGATCTCATAGTGAGTTTAATCATCCTTTGGAACTTATCTACTCAGATGTTTGGGGCACTGCACCCGTTTCTGTTGGAGGAAAAAAAATACTATGTTAGTTTTATTGATGCTTATAGCAAATTTACATGGATCTATCTTCTCAAATTTAAATCTGAGGTGTTTCAACAATTCCAAGAATTTCAAAAACTTGTTGAACGAATGTTCAATCGCAAGATCATAACTATGCAAACTGATTGGGGAGGTGAATATCAAAAGCTCCACACTTTCTTTAACAAGATTGGCATCACTCATCATGTGTCTTGTCCCCATACACATCAACAAAATGGATCGGCCGAGCGAAAACATCGTCATATAGTTGAAGTTGGTCTCTCCCTCCTTGCTCATGCATCCTTGCCTATCAAATTTTGGGATGAAGCCTTTGTCTCTGCCGTTTATTTGATTAACCGCACACCTAGCAAATTGCTTCAATATAAATCTCCTCTGGAATGTTTGTTTGATCAAGTTCCTGATTATAACAATCTTAGAATCTTTGGGTGCGTGTGTTGGCCTAATCTACGCCCTTACAATTCCCACAAAATGCAGTTTCGTTCCAAACGATGCACCTTTGTGGGGTATAGTCCTTTGCATAAAGGTTTCAAGTGCTTGGATGTCTCAACCGGTCGAATTTATATTTCCAGGGATGTAGTTTTTGATGAAAGCATTTTTCCATTCTCTCAACTACATCCTAATGCCGGTGCAAGGATTCGCTCTGAAATAAACTTGTTGCCAACTCATCTTCTCAATCCTGGGGGTGTTCAATCTAATGATCTTGTGATTAATCATGCCACAGAAATTACTAACAATGTTGATGCAGAAGTTACCAGCGCTAGCAACAATACAAGCCAAAATGCTGTATCTGATCCTGACAATATGATGACTGAAGCCGACAACGGGGAAATCTGGGCGACGATTCACTCCCAGCAGTACCGGCTTCAGTGCAATCGGTTTCAGAGGAGAGCCAGTCCAATGCGTCTCCCTCGTCTTCAGCGCAGTCCAGTGCGTCTCAAGCATCAGCATCTGCATTTGCTTCATCTCCAGTAACTGATCTTACGGAGGGATCAACTCAGCCACAACGTCCAGTTACCCGGCTACAAAGAGGTATTAGAAAAGAAAAGGTTTATACTGATGGCACTGTTAAATATGGTTTTCTTGCTTCAACTGGTGAACCTAGAGATTTGACTGAGGCCTTGCATGATAACAACTGGAAAAAAGCCATGGATGCGGAATATCTAGCCTTGATGAAAAATAAGACATGGCATTTAGTTCCTCCGCAACATGGTAGAAATATTATAGGTTGTAAATGAGTCTATAAAATTAAGAGAAAACAAGATGGTAGTCTTGATAGATATAAGGCCAGACTAGTTGCAAAGGGATTCAAACAAAGATATGGCATAGATTATGAAGATACTTTTAGTCCTGTCATCAAATCAGCTACAATTAGAGTTGTGCTTTCTATTGCTATATCTAGAGGCTGGACACTACGTCAATTGGATATACAAAATGCATTTCTCCATGGTTTCTTAGAAGAAGAAGTATATATGCAACAGCCACCTGGTTTTGAAGATACAGATCATCCAGAATATGTGTGTAAACTTGACAAGGCTTTATATGGGCTGAAACAAACCCCTAGGGCATGGTACTCCAGGCTAAGTCAGAAACTTTGTCAACTTGGTTTTAAAGGATCAAAAGCAGACACCTCTTTGTTCTTCTATAACAAAAATAATGTGATTATATTTCTTGTCATTTATGTGGATGACATAATTGTTGTGAGTTCAGAAAAGGAAACAGTACCAGCTTTATTAAGAGATCTGCAAAAAGAGTTTGCACTCAAGGACCTGGGAGATCTACACTACTTCCTTGGAATTGAGGTAAATAAGACATCCAGTGGTATTATACTGACCCAGGAAAAATATGCTAAAGATCTGTTGAAGAGAGTTGGAATGATAGATTGTAAAGCAATCAACACACCACTGTCCACTAGTGAGAAATTGACTATACATAATGGTGATCCACTAGGACCCAGTGATGCATCAAATTACAGAAGTGTTGTTGGAGCATTGCAATATCTTACTTTAACAAGACCTGACATAGCCTTTTCAGTGAACAAAGTTTGTCAGTTCCTGCATGCGCCGACTACTGTACATTGGGGAGCAGTGAAAAGAATACTTAGATATATCAAGCAATGCACTCGGCTTGGACTCAAAATCAGCAGATCAAAATCAATGCAGGTCAGTGGTTACTCAGATGCTGATTGGGCAGGCAGTATAGATGACAGGAGGTCTACAGGAGGGTTTGCAATTTTTCTAGGAGATAACTTGGCGTCTTGGAGTGCCAGGAAACAAGCTACAGTGTCAAGGTCTAGCACAGAATCAGAGTAGAAGGCATTAGCGAATGCTACAACTGAAATCATGTGGATACAAACACTGCTAGCAGAACTTCAAATTCCAAGTCCTCCTGCGGCAAAGTTATGGTGTGATAACCTTGGTGCTAAATACTTATCATCTAATCCTATTTTCCATGCTAGAACAAAGCATATTGAAGTTGATTACCATTTTGTGCGTGAAAGGGTGCAAAGAAAATTACTTGAAGTCGACTTTGTTCCTACAGGAGATCAAGTAGCCGACGGCTTCACCAAGGCTCTACCTGTACGACAGCTAGAGAATTTCAAATTCAATCTCAACTTGGGAAGTTTAGATTGAGGGGGAGTGTTAGAAAAGCTAATCTCCATGTATATGTTTCGTATATGTTTCCTGTATCTAGAGAAATCCGGGTATTCTAGAATAGTTGATTGTGTTTGTATCCCTTTCTGTTTTAGAGTCCTAAATACCCGGGTTTCCTTCCAGGATGTTGTATACGCCACGATTGCTGGCTATTGGCATCTATATCAATGCAATTGCGGGCCAGACGAAGGTCACCGCTTCCAGCACCTCTGATTGTTTTCACAGAGGGAAGTAACCAAGCAACCCACCCCTTCGGTTCACTAGTCCCTCGCCTCGGCCCAGCCAGGGATTAGAGGTTCGACATTTCCGCGGATTTGACCTCACCAACTTTGAAGGGCGTCTTCTTTTTTCTGCGGTTTATGACTTTTAGTTGTAGTTTGCCGTTTTTAGGCTGTTTATGTGAGAGATTATAGAGCAATAGAAACTCACGTGTGATTTTTGCCGCTTGCCGTTTTTAGGCTGTTTATGTGAGAGATTATAGAGCAATAGAAATTCACGTGCGATTTTTACCGATATAAATAAAATCGCTATAATGTATACTATAATTAATTAGTAGACATTATTTTAAAAAAATACTTTATTTAAAATTTAATTATTGTAGAAAAATAAAAAATCAGAAATCAAAAGCTGGAAAAGAACACACCCAATGCACCGTCTCCCGGCTGCTACTACTTTCCAATGCATTCACTCGCTGCTGTGCTGGTTTGTGCTTGCGCTGTACCTCACAGCGGGTCACATCAAGAGCACGCAGTTTCTGAGCAAAGGAATCAGAGAAAAAATACCAACAAGGCAACAACGTCTAGACCAAGCCAACAAAACCACGAAGCAACTAATAATCTTCTTATTGAAGGACGATAATGACATGGATGGACTAATAATCTAATATCTTTGCGCACACCACCTTTGACCATTCATCCCAATCGACAGTTCCACACGCTGAGGCCAACTTGAGAGGCGCGAGTAGCAGCAGAGCAGCCATGGCGGATGTCGGGGGCATGCTTGCCTCTGCCGTCCTCAAGGTGGTCACCCAACAGATCGGTTCCGCCATCGGAGGCAAGATTAAGCTGCAGAAGAACTTCAATTATGACCTGCAGAAGATGAGGATGACGCTGGAGTCGGTGGAGGCGGTGCTACAGGACGCCGAGAGGCGGTCGATCAAGGACGCGGCGGTGCGCCTGTGGCTGAAGCGGCTCAAGGAAGCCATGTATGATATCTCCGACATGATTGATGAGTTCGAAGCCTACGCTACAAAACCTGCGGCAAGAAAGGTATGCATGCGCCTCACAAACCAAATGCTCTGCCATGATGCTCCTGTCCGGCTGTCGCCTGCAACATTTGTCTTCTCTTTAATTCTTAGTTCCTGCTACCTTTGCTTGCCATCAAACTGGTTTTGAGCTTAGTCATCTGGTGTAATAGCTTATCACTTGACCTTCCGATTTCTCCACTTGAGAGATCTTATTTATGTTTGGGGTTATTAAGAGTGGGCTTTCTAAATCTCTAAGTCATATCAAGTTCAAAAAAAAATCAAGATATAATTTGCTCCTCTTTTTTAACGGGAGAGATATATCGGAGCCCCTTAATAGGGTTGGATTATGAAAATGCCAACACATTTAAGTAATGAGAGATGCTTCCATACTTTTTTCAAAGTGATTTGCATAATTTTTAAAGTAAAATTAAATGATAGATAATAATTACTTATATCTTCGTATGCTTTGATATTAATGTTATTTTTGTTAAAGTGGAAAACATAGAAGCACTGCTCGTAAGTAATGTAGGTGCATAGTGTGAATTGAGTGTGCATATGTGCTAACAATTTGCATAGGATATGTGCCAACACTAGAGTGAATGAGTAAATTAATTGTAGCGTTTTGCGTGAGCAATTATTAGTTAGACTCGAGTTGAACGATCGAAATTTAAGGTCCATTCTAAACGTTGTTAGTTTCTGTTTTTTAGCTTAATCAGGAACCACTTAGAATATATTGGCTTCTAAATTCGGTTTTTTGGTTTTTTTTCATTTTTTGTCTTTTCTTTTTTTTCTTACTCCTTTGCATGCGCATTCTCTATGACTATATATCAGTTTTTTAATTTTTTTCTTTTTTCAGAAAAACTAGTAACTGTTATAGTACAATTTCAGTTAAAAGCTACGGTGGAAAGCCAAAGTCCATAACCGTTTGCATGGTTGGATTATGAAGATGCTAACACAACAATTTCGGAATATGTGTTACACATATTCCGAATGAGTAAAGCAATTGTTGCGTTTTGCGTGAGCAATTATTAATTAGACTCGAGTTGAACGACCGAAATTTAAGGTGTAGCGGTTGGTAGAGAGACTAGCGTTTTGTCTGTACGTAGAAGCTAGCATGAAAGGCATCGGAAGGATTGGTACGACCGTACGAGGCATATGCATCGAGATGCAGAGAGAGACTTGACAATAACAAATACTCCTATTATACCCCCTATTATACCCGGGGGAACCGTGAGCGGGCGCCCACCCACGTCACCCCGCCCTCCGGTGAGCTCGTGACGGGGGATTTTTGGTACGGCTGGGGAGGCAATTTCTTTGTATTTTCCGAAAATTACGTAAAGGTCTTTTTCCTCGCGGAAAGGTCTCTGCAAGTTTTGTTGTTTAAAAAAATGTTGGGTAGCGCCCCGCGGGTTTCCAAAATTACGTATAGGTCCTTATTTACTTACGTATAAATCCTTACAAGTCCTCGATTTTTTACAAAAAAATTCTTTGATTTTTTCGAAATTACGTATGTGTCCTCGATTTTTTTTTAATGAATACTTGGTATAACAGCGTAGATGGGGCTTGTTTCCTCGTCGGTTGCATTGTTGCTCTTCTCCGCAGCAGAATAACAGGTCAAGGAGACTGTATTTTTTTCAGTACCGTAGAAATATGGTGTACCCTCGATTTGATGCTGCCGTCAGTTTTCAAGGATTGAACATCACCCTGCTATTGTGTGCAGCGTGGAACGGAGGTTTTTCACTGAACCGTGCAGGTCCTCAGCTTCTTTTGCGGTTTTATTTCTTGTCCTTCAGCATAGCATAGAATTATGAACTGTATTACTGAAGACTCCAGGGAACAGGCCGTTCAAATTAGCTGTGCCTGATGACTTTTGGCTAACCAGAAGATGTAGTTCTTTAACAATATTTAAAAATGGCTTTTAGAAGACACCAAGACGAAAGAGACTACGGAGACCGGCCAGTGGCCTTTGTAAGTGGCTTGGAGAAGTCAGTTTTGGAAGTGGCTTTCAAAAACCGAGGTATTCAAATTGTTTTCCGGCTTCTCTAAGTATAAGCTAGAAGCAAAATCTGATATGAACAGATCCTCAGTAATAATAAAAGGAAAAGTGATTACAAGAAACACAGATAAGCTGCAGGGAAGCAGCAACCATATTCCACATTTGCCATGTATCTTCTCAAGATAGCCGCTTGTAAATAAAAGAGAGGAAGAGGAAAAAGCTATTCCTGTCAACTGGTGGGATTATTGTTATATTACTTCCTGGGTTTTGGGGAATTTTCTCATCAATTAACTGTTAAAATGAGCGAGCGGAGCGTGACTCCTAGCTGTGCCTCTTGGGGATTGTCCATCCGGGACTCGGTGGATCAGCTCAAGATCTGGGAAGAGGAGCCGCATTGAGTCAAGATTTGCTGCTGATCAGACGCTCCACTTCTACCCCAAACGCCACTTCGCAAAGGAGAGATGCCAATCCATTAATTAATGTAGGCGGCGTTATAGTATATGTTCACCGTCTAACCTACACCATGTGCTCCGGCCATTGGTTCTTTAAATTCCTACCCAGCAGTCGAAGCAGCATTATTTTTGTGCGACTTGACCTTTGCGCGAGAATGATATGTGAATAACTCTTAGGCCCTGTTTGGAATGCGGGAATTTTTCCCGATTCCTGTAGAAATTGAACTGTTTCCTGCAAAATTTCTGTGAAATTCCTCTGTTCCAAACAGGCCCTTAGTGAGTAGAATCATGAAAAGCATTTGGAGGATGATGCATCGAGATGCACGAAGTAAAAATAGAAAGACTTGACAGACTAGACAATGACAGCTCAGACGCAGTAGTTAACATGTTGCGGGCACCCCTGCACCCGAACTCCAACGGGCACCAAGGTCAGGTCTACAATCTTATCTGCACCACTTTGGAGAACATACCATCCATTGAGAAACGGTTTGAAGAAGCCATTTCTGGAAGTAGGGGATACAAAACCACAACATAGCAAAGGTGGGCGGAGAGTTTGAGGCGACGATGAAAGAGGGGTAAAGCCGTAAGAGAGATAACTGTTGAGGGAAGTGGAGGGGAGCGACGGTTCAAGGGAGAGGGAGAGAGGAGGGTTGTGGAAACTGCTATATATGTGCGATGTGGGACTGCTGCGTGTGTAGAAAATGATGATCTAGATGATTTCTAGTCATATCCAATGGCTATAGATGGTTGAAGGAGAACATACCAATGACTATCAATTTACTTTTTTTAAAGAGTAGAGAAAATAAGTGACAATGACTTCTGGCTGTGCCTCATGGGAATTGTCCGTCCTGGACATGGTGGATCAGATCAAGATGTGGGAACAGGAGGAGACGCATTGGATCAAGATTCGCTGCTGATAAATGTTGTTCGTCTAATTGTGATCAGACGGTTCTAATCCACTTGTATCCTTTTGAACGCAAACGCCACTTTGCAAAGGATAGATGCCAACCCATTAATTAATGTAGGCAATGTCAGTGTAATCGGTTAAACTTTAAAATTTTGATAGTTAAATTCTAAAAAAATTGATAGTATAAAATTTAATAAGTTAAGTAAAAAAATACGAACGTGTATATGATCACCGTCTACCCTACACCATGTATTCTTTAAATTCCTGCTCAGCAGTCAAACCAGCATTAGTTTCGTGCGACTTGACCTTAAGCGTGAATAAACAAATTGTACCGTTTTGCGCGAGCAATTGCAGGTACCAGATGGACAGAAAATTTCTGAATAACTATTAGTGACTAGAATCATGAAACGCATTTGGAGGATGATACGAGTTTTTTCTGGGTTTATGGTTTGTGGGTTTTTAAATAAATAAATAGAAATTAAATAAACAAATAGAAAATTGTGTTGTTTTTTGGGTTTCTGGGTATAATGACTTGACCTTAGCGTGAATAAACAAATTGACCTTAGCAGTAGTTAACATGTTGCGGCACCAAAACTCCAACGGGAACAGTATAAGGTCAGGTCTACCATTTTGTTTGCACCACCACTGAGCTAGCATCCCACGCATTGAACACCTACTCGAGAGGTCTCCATTTTCACGCAAATACGCCCCTGAGGTCTCCATCGCTCACTTGCTCACCGACATCTTTTGCCGCACCACTGTCTTCATGAGCACCGGAAATTAACTCAAGTACTTCATCTCCACTAACGCCACCAGAATCACCCATAGTAGACGATTCTATTCTCTCCACAAAGTAAACATATATCATGGGTCTGACATATATCGTTTGCATCAGGATTGGACACGACGTCCATATAGTTGACCCATGAAGCGTCATTGGTCACATTCAGAAGTTGCCACATGGTCTCCCCTGCACCAGTGACCACTGAGACATACACTGCCTTGATCCGTAACTTCTTACTTGCGGTGTCCCGATCGAACGCACCTCCATAGCTCAGAGCCTCAGACAGGCTCATGGCGTTTAGACTGGGTACCCCGATTACGGTCCGGTCAAAATTTGACAGGTCCACCCCGCACGGCCCGTCGCGTACGAAACCACTCCCATAGAACACAAATAAATCTTGAATGTCACCATAGCATACCTAACATAAGTACATACTGAACCCTCTTAGTGCACAACATGCAACAATTGTACCATCATACAGTCGCTACCACACTGCAAGATTTACAGGTTAATTTTGTTACTCTTTCTATCACCTACAAAATCGATTTGTAATTTTAAATTTTATTTTCAAGGATTTTACTTACAAATTCTTATATACATCAAATTACATATTTATTTTAATTTTATATTCAATAATCTCATTTACAGATCTCGAATTAATGCAAAAATTCAATTACTACTTTTCTTCATTTCTTTCCTAAATTTTACTAAATTCGGGATTTTACTTACGAATTCGTATATAAATAAAAAAAACTAATTTTTAATTTTTTTATTTTGTTATTTACGGAACTTACTTTTGAATTCATATGGAAATTAAATGTATAATTTTATTTAATTTTACTATAACTTCATATTCCTTTTGGTGTAATTTTATTCTAATCGTGCAAAATTATTTCCAATTTATTTTTATGATCCGACACATTCTGTACGGTGGTTTCCTAAGCTTACTAATTGTAACATTTTTGTTTCTAATCCAACTACTGTTGTTATCACGTATGAATGCTCTTACATAAATAGTTAGTTTTTCAACACCTGCACAATTACAACTACATATGTTCATAAAAAACAAACTCTACACTACATATGTTCACAAAAAACAAACTATAAAATTTTCTACACTATAATACAACATGCTTCATACATGCAAGTTTTGCCACAAAAAAATAGTGTATTAAAGATTGACATACAACAACATTCACAAAATATGATTAGGCTAATTACGTGTATTAAACATTGATAAAAATATAGTTGTACGGGGATAAAAAAATTACCTTTTTTTGAAACTCACGAGACGATCTACAACTTTCGCAATTGCACAAACAGCAGATTCCAAATAAAAACAACTCAAAATTTCATGTTTACACTCATCAGTTCCCTCCTTTCACTCCCTCTCCCTCTCCCCTGGCTCCAACTGCGAACGCTCTTTCTTGCTGTGAAACCGCAGTGACCTCCAAACCTATTTATTGCGGAGACTTACCGGACGTAGCATGCAAAGCAGAGGCAGGGGGGAATGCAGCCACTGCTGCACGCGCAGCGCATGAAAAAAAGAAGCCGGTCATTGCTTTCGGCTAGCGGATCGGACAGTACAGGAGTAGTGTGGTCGGGGAGCGCACCATTAGGTCACTATAGTGCTAGTAGTGCGGCCTGATCGCACGACTAAAACAGTGCAAATCGTGTGATCGGGTGTCATGCACTCCCTAGCCGTACGATTAACAGATGTCGTTTTTCCGTGGTCCCGCGCTCGAGAAAAGGTTAAAAATAAAATTATAGTAATTCATGGATTACATTTGATATTTACGTGACAAACAGTAGTGCCATTTCTGTCAAAACTTCACGGCATTGCTCTCCAGCAAGTTCTCGTGAAGACAACAAAACAGGCAAGGCGCATCACGCAAGGGTTTGCTCCGCTGCTGCTCCTGCGTGGGCGTAGGCAAGGCGTCATCAACAGCAGCCGTGTCACGTCGAGCGTAGGGGACAACGGGTCCCACGGAAGCAAGGGGCACGCATCAAGCTTAGGCAGCAAGCATCACGTCCAATAGAGGGCGCATTGCAGCTGTGCTGGTTTGTGCCTTCGCTGTACCTCACAGCGGGTCACATCAAGAGCACGCCGTTTCCGAGCAAAGGAATCATTGAAAAAATTCCAACATATTCTAGAATGATAATGACATTGATGGAGTAAGGGGCTTGTTCTTTTCGACTGCGACTTATAATTTTTGGCTGAAATTTTTAAATTTAGGCTATTTACGGTACAAATTACGGAGAGACAGATACCCACTTGCGATTTTAGCTGGTACACATGTTGGGCTTTTAACATATAGATAGTTTAACTTGTAGACTTTGTCTTAAGAAAAACTCTGTTTGAAAGTTAGATACTGTAGCAAAAGCCAAAAATCGTCAGCTTGTGAGGTAAAAAACAGGCCCTAATAAAGGTCCCGTTTATTGCTGTTTCCGAGCAAAGGAATCATTGAAAAAATTCCAACATATTCTAGAACGATAATGACATTGATGGACTAATACAGGTCCCATTTATTTCGGTTTGAGTTTTTAGCTTCTGATTTATTTTTTACTATTTAATAATTTTGTCTTTTCTGTTTTTAGTTTTTTTGAGTTCTTTTTTCTGTATTTATTTGTACTATCCGTAACGGGTTAACCTATTTTTTCTATTTTAATTTTTTTTTAAATTTAATTATACTAAATTTAAACGGGACCTCAAGCACGCGGTTTCCGAGCAAAGGGATCAGAGAAAAAATTCCAACAACTTCTAGACCAAGCCAACAAAATCACGAAGCACTAGCTAAACCGCCCATTGCTTTATTCCACGCGCTACAGGTTAGTCTTCTTAGGGCAGTCCTAATGGTGTATTGATAATGGTTTCTATCCTCATTAAATGACTTACCATGTAGGCAAAATACTGACATGGCAACGTAATTAATGATGAAAGAGAGCACAAATCCTAGAAACGGTTTCCTCATGAAGAAATCAGGTCTTCACTCCACCCAATGCACCAAGAAACTATGAAATCGCCATTGGGAGAAACCACCAGTTTCTAGAGGGCTCGTGGCACACTCTCATTGGAGGAAGAAGATAGAGTTGGGAGAGAGAAAGAGAAAATAATTATTACTCGAAGACATCTCTACTGTGGAAGATAGTTTCTATAGATGATTTCTTGTGCTATGAAAATCGTGTCAGTTTCTTCTATTGGGACTGCCCTTATTGAAGGACGATAATGGCATGGATGGACTAATAATCTAATATGTTTGCGCACACCACCTTGGACCATTCATCCCAATCGACAGTTCCACACGCTGAGGCCAACTTGAGAGACGCGAGTAGTAGCAGAGCAGCCATGGCGGATGTTGGGGGCATGCTTGCCTCTGCCGTCCTCAAGGTGGTAACCCAACAGATCGGTTCCGCCATCGGAGGCAAGATTAAGCTGCAGAAGGACTTCAATGATGACCTGCAGAAGATGAGGATGACGCTGGAGTCGGTGGAGGCGGTGCTCCAGGACGCCGAGAGGCGGTCAATCAAGGACGCGGCGGTGCGCCTGTGGCTGAAGCGGCTCAAGGAAGCCATGTATGACATCTCCGACATGATTGATGAGTTCGAAGCCTACGCTACAAAACAAGCGGCACGAAAGGTATGCGTGCGCCTCATAAACCAAATGCTCTGCCATGATGCTCTCCTGTCCGGCTATCGCCTGCAACATTTGTCTTCTCTTTAATTCTTAGTTCCTGCTACCTTTGCTTGCCATCAAACTGGTTTTGAGCTTAGTCATCTGGTGTAATAGTTTATCACTTGACCTTCCGATTTCTCCACTGAGAGATCTTATTTATGCTTGGGGTTATTAATAGTGGGCTTGCTAAATCTCTAAGTCATAGATCTTATTTATGCTTGGGGTTGTTAAGAGTGGGCTTGCTAAATCTCTAAGTCATGTCACGTTCAAAAAAAAACTTAATGTTATTCCACGAGTTTTGAACTACGAGAATTGTCCAAGTTTTCCAATGTACCGACAAATCAAATTAATTATCTTGCAGTGGGCAGTTAAGATCCCCCGTCTCACAATTGTTCGCAAGATTGCCATGGCTCGCAAGATGAAGATGATGAGAGATAAACTGAAGGAGATCACAGATCAGCATCAGAGTTTCAGATTCACAGCAGACAGTAGCTCCAATGAGAAGCAAGTCAATGATAAACGGGCAACATCGTCGTACTTGGAAGAACCACTCATCGTAGGGAGGACAAAAGATAAACAGAAATTATTGGAATCTTTATCTGAGGGCATCATAGAAGCGACCATGGTACAGGGCATCACAATCCTTCCGATATATGGCATTGGAGGCATAGGCAAGACAACCTTGGCAAAATTGGTTTTCAACCATACCCAATTCAAGGACTATTGTCAGGTCTGGATCTATGTGTCCCAGACATTTGACTTGAATAAAATTGGAAACTCCATAATTTCACAAGTATCAAATGAGGAAAGCCAGATAACTGACAGGCAGATGATACACAATTGCCTTCGAGAGCTACTTGCTCATAGGAAGATTCTGATCGTTTTAGATGACCTGTGGGAGAACGATGCATTTCTATTAGAAGACTTGAAGGCTATGCTTAAGGTTGGCAACGGCAGCATGATGATTGTCATAGTAACCACACGCGATGAAGGCATTGCAAAGAAAATCTGTACTGTTGAACCGTACAAGCTAGAGCCCTTGACAGATGACATGTGCTGGAATATCATAAAACAAACAAATGCCTTCGAACAAAGAGATGACACAGAACGGTTGGAGCAGATAGGAAGGGACATTGCAATAAAATGTGGAGGTGTGGCTTTAGCTGCTCAGTCACTTGGATACATGTTGCAATTCAAGAAGTTTGATGAATGGGTGTCACTGAGAAACAGTGATATCTGGAAGGAATCTACTTCGGGATATGGATCTTTGCCGCATCATAATGTGCATGCGTCCTTGCTGTTAAGCTACAGCAGTATGCCTTCATACTTGAAGTTATGCTTTTCCTATTGTGCGATCTTCCCAAAAGGTCACAAGATAGTTAAAGATGATCTAATTCACCAATGGATTGCTCTTGGTTTCATCGAGCCATCTAGCATATTCTCTACTAGGCAGCTCAGTGACAGTTATGTTAAGCAACTTTTGGGGATGTCCTTCCTTCAACATGCAAAGTCACCTTCGGTGAGTTGCTGCACACCTTCACAGTCGAGCAGTTTTATTTTTCGATTCTTGATTCACCCTATTGTCGAGCAATTTTGCCTTATATAAGTGCAAAAAAATGATTGGAATTGAGAAACCTGACGCAGCAAGGTTCTTTTGTTGCAGATCGCTGGACTGCATGACGAACATGTTATGTTCACCATGCACGACCTGGTGCATGATGTCGCAAGATCAGTCATGGTCGATGAAGTTTTAGATGCTATCAAAGACGACAATATTGGGGGAAGCAGCCGCCGCTATGCATTGCTGACTGATTGTAGCAAGCCATTAAAGTTGTTTGCAACTTTGCCTGCGAAGATTAGGGCTCTGCGTTTTCTGTACTGTGCCAAAATTAAGCTTGTTGGTGCCGCATTTTCATCTGCAAAGTGCTTGCGTGTCTTGGATTTAAGCGAATGCGTCATACAGAAGTTGCCATTTTCCATTGGTAAATTGAAGCAGTTGAGGTATCTTAATGCCCCAGGAGTTCAAGATCGAATTATTCCGAAGTGCATCACCAAGCTCTCAAAATTAAGCTACCTCAGCCTACGTGGATCTTCTGCAATCTCAGCATTACCGGAGTCAATTGGTGAAATGGAAGGTCTGATGTGCCTTGATTTATCAGGCTGTTCGGGAATAGGAAAACTCCCGGAATCATTTGGGGAGCTCAAAAATCTGGTGCGTCTGGATTTGTCAAATTGCTCTTGTGTTACAGGCGTATCGGAATCCTTACGTAGCCTCACTAGCCTCCAATATTTAAATTTATCATACTGTCGAAATATTGGAAAGCTACCAGGAGCTTTGGGTAGCCTCACGGAACTGCAATATTTGAACCTGTCATGCAGCTCATATCTTAGGAGGTCGGATGCAGAAATTTTGGGCACCCTCACCAAACTTGAATATTTGAACTTATCTTCAGATTTGAACTTATCTTCAGAACTCTCCGATCTCAGAAGGCTACCTGAAGCTTTGGGCAGTTTCACTGAACTCAACTATTTAAACTTATCAGGCTGTTCTGAAATAGAAGAATTGCCAAAATCATTTAGAAAGCTCAAGAAGTTGGTGCATCTCGATTTATCACACTGTCTTCGAGTCAAAGGTATACCGGAAGCTTTGGGTGGCCTTACCAAACTCGAATATTTGAATTTGTCACTTCATTATAGAGAGCCTCGTCTCAGAGGGCTGCCGGAAGTCATCGTCAGCCTAACCAAACTCCGCTACTTGAATCTATCGCGGAGCATGAATTGTATCTTTGGCGGCTCATCAACACAAGAATATGACAGTTTCATTGACCGTATCAGTACCCTTTCCAATCTAGAGCATCTGGATTTGTCTTATAATGATTATCTTGTTAGTATACCTGAAAGTATTGGTAGCCTCAAGAAGCTACGTACACTGGACCTCTCGGGCTGCATACGTCTAAGGAGGCTTCCAGAAAGTATGGCTAAAATAGATAGTCTGAAGGCTCTAAATGTGGAGTACTGCTATCGCTTGGATAAGCCCATGCTTTCACGATCCAACCTTTTTGCCTTGCTGCCACACTTCGTGGTGCACGCTGGTGATGGTGAATCTAGAAGCAATCTTGTCCTGCTTCAGCATGCAAATCCTGCTAAGCTGAAGATAAGTAGACTTGAAAATGTGAAGTCCACACAAGAGGCGCAGAGTATAAAACTGAAGGAAAAACAACGAATCGAAGAACTGGAATTTGAGTGGACTAGAAACGCTGAGAGGTCTGTGGAGGACATGGAAGTGTTGGGAGAGCTAGTGCTGCCAAGCACTTTAAAGCGGTTTAAGATACGAGGTTATAACAGTGTGAGCTTTCCAGCATGGCTAATGGATATTAGACATTTTCTCCCTAACCTTAACCTAATAGAGATGGTGGATTTGCCCAACTGCAAGTGCCTACCACCACCACTTAGTCAATTACCAAACCTACGAAAGCTGATCCTTGGGTATATGCACAGCATCACAAAAATTGATGAGGGCTTCTACGGTGGCGAAGGAGCATTTCCTCAACTAGAAGAGTTTGAATTACAAGGTATGAAGAGCCTGGAAGAGTGGAACACAACATACTACAGTGGTGAGGAAGGTTCAAACGAGCTCATGTTCCCCAAGCTTCAGACGTTGAGAATAATTGATTTGCCCAACTGCAAGTGCCTGCCACCACTTGGCCAATTACCAAACCTACGAAAGCTGTTACTTGTGGATATGCACGGCATCACAAAAATTGATGAGAGCTTCTACGGTGGCGAAGGAGCATTTCCTCGACTAGAAGAGTTTGAATTACAAGGTATGAAGAGCCTGGAAGAGTGGAACACAACATACTACAGTGGTGCAGAAGGTTCAAACGAGCTCATGTTCCCCAAGCTTCAAACGTTGAGAATAATTGATTTGCCCAACTGCAAGTGCCTGCCATCACTTGGCCAAATACCAAACCTACGAAAGCTGATTCTTGGGTATATGGACGGCATCACAAAATTTGATGAGGGCTTCTACGGTGGCGCAAGAGCATTTCCTCAACTGCGAGAGTTTGAATTACGTGGTATGAAGAGCCTGGAAGAGTGGAACACAACATACTACAGTGGTGAGGAAGGTTCAAACGAGCTCATGTTCCCCAAGCTTCAGACGTTGAGAATAATTGATTTGCCCAACTGCAAGTGCCTACCACCACTTGGCCAAATACCAAACCTACGAAAGCTGTTACTTGCGGATATGCACGGCATCACAAAAATTGATGAGGGCTTCTACGGTGGCGCAAGAGCATTTCCTCAACTGCGAGAGTTTGAATTACAAGGTATGAAGAGCCTGGAAGAGTGGAACACAACATACTCCCGTGGTGAGGAAGGTGCAAACGAGCTCATGTTCCCTAACCTTCAGACGTTGATAATACGTAGTTGCCCCATGTTGAGGATGAAACCACATCCGCCTAGAGCACTATATCTAACAGACATGGGCCAGACAGAACTGCAGAAATGGTTGGGTGAGCTCACGTCTCTTCAGCGGTTGTACATAACGAACTATCCGGAGCTGACGGATTTACATGTGAACATGAGGCAACTCACTTCGCTACAAGAACTAGGGCTGTCCCAATGCGGAAGCATGACATCTCTGCCGCCTTGGTTAGGAGAACTCACCTCCCTAAAGAAACTTGTCATCTCGAATTGCACGGGCTTCAAATCTTTGCCGGACAGCATACAACAACTCACCAACCTCCAGATTTTACAAATTTCCTGCTGCCCTGAATTACAGCAGTGGTGTGAATCAGATGAGAACAAGAAGAAGCTCTTTTACACGGGAAATTTGGTACGTGCCCTGCCGAGCTACCTGCCGTATTGCTCTTGTTTTTGCACTGATTACTGTTTTCATCATCTTACTATTAGAATCTATATTGCTTGGCATTTTTAGAGGATTCTTTCATGCAGAAACGTCTAGATTTTCATCTACTTTGCCTTGTATTTCTGTTTTTTCTTCTGATGTTAAAACATGCCCTTGTAATTTCAAAATATAAGCATAGCAAAAAAGGTTGAATCAGAGGGAACAAATTTAACAAGCACCTGCTCGCTGTCAACGACTTCGTTGCCAATATGTCAATTTGAGCGAAAATTTATACATATGCAATACAAAAAGGCTTGCCGTTTTATTTCATTTGTCTTCTGATTTATATGCTTGAGTTGTACCGCTGATTTGTGGAGTTTAGATTCGGTGGCTTTAGACTTTGCATCAGATAATTAGGCTAGGTTGGTTGTACAGTTGTGAGGTGTAAAATACATTCCAGATTCTGATTGCTTTCATTTCGATCACCATCAAGTTTCACTTTGCTTAATGCAGGTAATGAAATTTGACAATGCATTGACAGTTTTCGTGCCATCTGTGGCACATGAGTCATGACTGGTGATTCCATATACAAATGACCTGGTTGATGGATTGTCCATTTGCCATTTGCCTTTTCAGTATTCGACCATAATGGTGCAAAATAAACAGGTTTGGACTCATTTGGTTTAGTTAATGAACCATTAAGACCTTCCATGTTTGCTTCCATATGCTTCTGATCTTAGCTTAGCTAGCCTGCTGCGATGCCCAAACCCTCTTTCTTGCTGCATTTTTTCTTATCATTTCCTCATTCATAGGTGGGTTTAGTGGTTTGATCCTCATAGTTGTGATACCATTTTCTGAGCAGGACAATTTCCTTTGCCATGTCAATGATCTACTTTAGACGCACTCTGTTTTAATTATGAGGAATATGCTTGAGTGCGTGTAGTTCCTAATGAGAAAATTTATATATGTTTCTTGGTTCCCTCATCTATAGCTGTTGACATTCAATCCGTCTAGCTCACAAGATTTTAAGAAAGACTTGCTTTCAGTGGTGTGTCCTTTGTGTTATGAATAGCGCTTGTTTTCATATGAGGCCAATGGGCCAGTATATATACACAAGGTACAGGTGGTGAATATGCAAAGAACCCCTCATAACAATGGGGAATAACAAACTATACATATATCTCTAACACCCCCTCAAACTCATGGTGGATCAACAACACGAGTTTGGAGAGGTAGAAGCATCTTTGTGCTCGAGTCAGGGCCTTCGTGAAGAAATCCGCTATTTGAAGCTCAGAAGGCACATGCGAAGAGTAATCACCGATCATGCACACAAGTCCTCATGAAAGAAGCATCAACACCAATGTGCTTGGTGAGCTCATGCTTCACGGGATCACGAGCAATCACCGATAGCACTGTCTTGTCGACAAAAGAGGGTCGGTGTAGTGACGAAACACCAAAATCCTCAAGTAACCACCGTAGCCAAGTAATCTCTGCTCAAGAGAGCCATAGCTCGCAACTCAGCCTCTGCACTCGAGCGGGACACTGCGATCTGTTTCTTCGTCTTCCGGGCAATAAGAGAACCACCAAGAAAAACACGATGCGAGAGATAGACCGGCGATCGGAGGATCGTTGCCCAAGTAGCATCCGAATAGGCTGAAGGCGTAACGAGCTGGAACGTGGAAAGAAGAGACGGCGAGAGATAGTCCCACGAAGGTATCGCAGAACTCGAAGAAGGTGGCTGTAGTGAACCTGAGTGGGAGCTGAAACAAACTGACTCAGAATATGAACTGGATAAGTGATATCCGGACGAGTAACAGCAAGATAGACAAGACTCCCAACAAGATGACGATAGCGAGTCGGATCAGAAAGAGGCTCGCCATCAGAGGGTCGGAGGTGAGCATTGAGCTCCATGGGAGTCTCAACAGTACGCTGATCAGTGAGAGAGGCGCGATCAAGAAGATCCTGAATATATTTCTCTTGGGACATAAAGAAACCATCTGGAGTGGAAGTAACCTCAATCCCAAGGAAGTAATGAATAGGACCAAGATCCGACATAAGGAACTGCTCACTAAGACGAGCCTTGACAAAGGCAATGTACTCAGAATCATCTCCCGTAATGATCATATCATCAACATACAGGAGAAGAAGAGTCCGACCACGAGGCGAAGTGTGGACAAAGAGCGCGAGATCATGATCACTAGCTGAAAAACCAGCGGCGGTGACCACGAGGAGAAGCGCTCAAACCAAGCACGAGGGGCTTGCTTAAGGCCATAGAGAGAGCGACGAAGGCGACAGACCATGCCCTCAGGAACAGAATACCCAGGTGGCGGATGCATGTGGACCTCACGCAACTCGCCATTAAGAAAGGCATTCTTGACATCAAGCTGAAAGCAGACCGATGGCGAGCAGACGCCACCGAAAGAAGAGTGCGAACGGTGGTCATGTGGGCCACGGGAGCAAAAGTCTCGTCGTAGTCAACACCATGCTCTGCTGGAAATACGAGCAACAAGACGCGCCTTATAGCGCTCAAGAGAGCCATCGAGCGAGTCTTAATCTTATAGACCCACTTACATGTGATGGGATGAGAATGAGATGGCAAAGGAACAAGATCTCAAGTACCAGTACGCTCGAGGGCAGCAATCTCCTCGGCCATGGCAAGCTACCACTGGGGTGAGTAACAACATCCCGGTAGGAGACAGGCTCACGGTAGTCTGCGCAAAGAAAAAGAAAAAGCAGGCGGCCGAATCGATCGGGCGATCACGGAGGCGTAGCGAGAGAAGATGACCCATCAGGGGACGATGGAGCATCAGAAGAAGATGGAATATCAGAAGGAGAAGGCTCATCTGGAAGGTCCTCAATACGAGGTCGACGAGTGTAGACGATAAGGGGAGATGGAACTGTAGTGGGAGGAACCTGCGGAGTCGGAGGAGACGACACAGGTGGAGACAACGGTGAAGAGGCCACAGGGGGAATATGTGGAGACTCAGTGGGACAGGTGGACGAGGGCAAAACAGATATAGGTGTATCCGGAAAAGTCAAGAAAGACAGAGGCTCCACAGAGGAAGCCAAGGAGAGGCGGGGCGTGGGTAGAATGGGCGAGACTCGTCGAAAGTCACATCCCGAGAAACCCGCATCCGTCGACCAACAGGATCCCAGCACCGATAGCCCTTGTGCTCGGCACTATATCCCGAAAAACACACTCAACGGTGGCGGTCAGTTTGGTGCGTTCTCGAGGGCAAGGAGAGCGTAGCAAGCGCAGCCAAGCAGATGAAGGGTAGAGTAGTCGGAAGAAGACCACAGAGATGCTCAACAGGATCGCACCCTTAAGAGCGAGAAGAGGCTGGATGTTGGCGAGATAGGTGGCGATGGAAACGACCTCGGCCCAAAAGTGAGGTGGAATAGAGGCGGCGATCATCGAGCACGGCGGTCTCAAGGAGGTGACGATGCTTGCGCTCAGCGACACCATTCTGAGCATGAGCACCAGGACAAGAGAACTGAGCGAGAGTGCCCTGCTCAGCAAGGAAGCTGCGCAGGTGACGAGAGAGGTACTCGCCAGCAGAATCAGCACGAAAGACACGAATAGGAGTGGAGAACTGTGTGTGAATCATAGTGGCAAATTGTTTATAGATAGACAAGACCTCACTACGAGAAGACATGAAATATATCCAAGTATGGCGAGAAAAATCATCTATAAAAATGATATAATATCGATGACCCCCTTTCGAAACGAAGGGAGCCGGACCCCAAACATCTGAATGAACAAGATCAAAAGGGCGCTGAGACACAGACTCACTATGAGGATAAGGAAGCTGGATCTGTTTACCTAACTTACAGCCCTGACAATCTAAAGACACGTCTCCTGAGACAGACCCCAGAAGACCACGACGAACTAAGGACGACAGACGAGATCCACACAGATGACCAAGACGGTGATGCCACTGCTGGAAAGAGCCGGTAGACGAAGTGGCAGAAGCGGAGAGACTGGCGGCGATGGTGGCAGCGGAAGGAAGGTGAGGCAGTCAAGCTCCCGAGGCGCTGTGAGTCACGGCGCGAGGCCGAACCAACGAGCTCCGTGTGGCGATCCACGAACACAACAAGAGTCGAGTCGAGAATGACCCGATAACCAAGGTCAGTGTCTGCCCAGCAGAAAGAAGCTGCAAGGTAAGGCGAGGAACATGAGCAACAGAAGGAACATGAAAGGATGAGTTGCTAAGAGATCCTCGACCAGAGACAGAAAGAGATGTACCATCAGCAGTAAGAACACTGACAGGAGAATCAAGAGGTGTAATAGAAGACAGAGTGGAAGGATCAGGAGTCATGTGAAAAGATGCTCCAGAATCAAGAATCCACGGGGAGGTACCTGACTGTGTAGGAGGTGGTCTCTCGGTGCGGAAGAGTCGATGAGCGAACCCTGCAGAACACATCGAGGAGAACACAGGCGGCAAGTAGGCGTCGAAGTCGGCTATCTCTGCTCGGTGAGAGAAGCTGAAGAAGTCGAGGCGAGGCGTCGTCGTAGAAGCACTAGTGCTAGTAGAAGAACGGCGTGGCAGATGCCGCTTCTTCTTGTAGCACTGGGACTCAATGTGGCCATCCTTGTCGCAGATAGAACAGTGAGGACGGCCACCTCCGGACGGAGGACGGCCACCACCACTGTGGTAGCCGTGGAGGAGGCGATGTAGCGAGCGACGAGCGGCGAGCACGCAGGGGAGTGGCATCGGACCAGCACCACTCAAACGAGTCTCCTCTGCGCGTATCTCGGTAAGAGCCTCGGAAGAATGACACGAGGTGGCGTGCAGGAGCTGGGCACGCCTTTGCTCGAACTTCGGGGCGGCGCAGTAAGGAACTCGTAAACCCGCTGAAACTCCAGTCGGCACGTACATCGAGCAGCACGGACGAGTACGGCGGCGGCGGTGCGAAGTGAGTCAAGCGGCGCCAAGCAGCGAACTCGGCGTAAAGGCATCAACGGTAGCATCACCTGCTGAAGAGAGTGCTCTGGCGGACCACGGACAGTGCGGGGCATCACCGGAGGGCTCGTGGCGCCGCGAAGATGAGTCCACATCCGAAAGCGAAGAGTCCCACAACCTCGAAGAAAATCGAGGCCGGACATCGGCGATGAAGACAGCGATGGCCCGAGCGTCGTCATCGTACCACCGAGTGTAGACGGTCGACGATCCTTGTAGGAATCGAGCCTCTGGTAGGCGAGGCGCTTTATCATCAGCTTCATCATCGCCGGCGGCCTTATCGGTGTCGGAGGCAATGCAACAGCGGAGGCTCCGTCGGAGGAATAGGGCAAGGCGGGCGGTGACATCGCCGAGAGGACGCCCGAGAGCGAAGACCACGCATGTGAATGCGCATGAGACACGAAGTCGGTGTAATTAACACCATCAAAAATCACCGGCAGCGAGGAGAAGCGGTGCCCATTGGTAGGCGGCGCTGGGCGGCGCGGCGACCAAGGCAACGAAGTCTAACAGCGGCGGCCCGGGCGCGCGGCGGTTAGAACAACGTTTTTTTGCTTTTTTGCTTAGCTTCTTTCATGCTTCTCCTCAATCAATCGGTAGGCACAGCGGGCGGGTGCCGTAGGCTCAGCGGCGGCGCGCGGGCGAGCAGCGGTGGCGGCCGGACGGCGGCGGGCTCGGGTGGCGGGCGGCGCGCTCTGGGCGGTGGTAGCTAGCGATCGGATCGGGTGGCGGCGGAGAGCAGCGCCAATACGCAGCCGGCGGCGGAGGCCGCGGCGGCGGCGAGTTCGGGTGGCCGGCAGCGACGCGCTTGGAGCGGCGGTGCGCACCAAAGAGGCGGACGGAGACTGCGGCGGCATCCGGCAGCGGGAGAGCCGGCGGCGGCGAAGACGTCGTCTGCGGGAGAGCCGACAACGACGACGGCGTCTGCGGGAGAGCCGGCGGTGGCGGGAGAACCAGCGACAGCGGCAGGGGAGTCGACGGCGGCGACGACGACGGGGGAGTCGGCGGGGCCAACGGGGAGTCGACGGCGGCGGCGGCGAGGCGACAAGCGGAGGGACGGAAACCCTAGGTACGCTCTGATACCATGTTATGAATAACGCTTGTTTTCATATGAGGCCAATGGGCCAGTATATATGCACAAGGTACAGGTGGTGAATATGCAAAGAACCCCTCATAACAATGGGGAATAACAAACTATACATATATCTCTAACACTTTGGTCCTTTTTTCAGTTCAGTTTCTTTTGCTCCCTATCTTTGCATTGTGCTTCAGTATCTCAACAACCTTTTGTTTTCCGGAAACATCTTCAATACATTATCGTTTGTCTAGACAATAAGATGGTTATAGATGATATAGGATTGCCGTTTCACACTGGGAGAGATGCTTACCTCTAACAAGTATGGTTAGATCTTTGGTTGCTGTGTAACTTAGAGATACATATTCAAATTCTTCCGTAGGATGGGAAGTAAACTCAATGTTAGATTGCTTTTGAGTCAGTTACTACTATAATCTTTTATACAATTATACGTATCTAGAAAGTTATTTTTGCCAACTTGCTAGAGCTTCACTGCATGGGTCATCAAATTGCTGTTACTGTAGCCTCATCCATGACAAAGACAGATGTTCTTTTCTCTTGTGATGCGTGGATTAAAAAAAATGATGATAACATGCTATACATTTCTTTTGTGAAAGCTACCATATGGATTGGCAAATGAGGTTGGACAGAGAAGAACATTGGGCACCATCATACCATTTGTTGTCCGGAGAACCTTTTCCCCTGCAATCTACATTTTTATAGGGAACTTTCATTTATCTTAGTTTAGGCTAAATCATGATAGTGCGCCCACATATGTCCATGTAGGAGATGGCAGCTCCACATTTTTCTGGACTGACAGATTGTAGGATCGTAAGGGCTTTCTCACCCCAAAAGCTAGCCGATGAGATGAGGGACTCCTATACTTTTAAGTTAGGTCTTTTGCACTTCCACAACCAATATAGGATTATTCTAACAATCTCTCCTTTCACACATTTGTGTCTCTCAGCTCTTCACCGCCCCTTCACCATACACAGACAGTCCCTTAGGGTCCTTTTACCGTACACCGACAGTTCCTCAGTATCTTTTCACCGTACACCGATGGTCCCTCAGAGTCACAGTCCATCAGACGTTCACACATTAGTGTCCATTGGGCCAGAGATGTTAGAATCGGGCTCTGATACCACTTGTAGGATTGTAAGAGCCTTCTCACCCCAAAAGCTAGCCGATGAGGTAAGAGACTCCTCTACTTTTAAGTTAGGTCTTTTGCCCTTCAACAACCAATGTGGGATTATTCCAACATAGATGGTTGCAGGGACAAGGAATACGTGATCTAGCACCGTCACTTTGGATGAAGGTAAAGCTCCTGAAAAAGTCAAATCCATTTGCAAGATCATGTCAGGGACAACTTCATTTGTCGGTGGTCAACCAATGGCATCTACTCCCCCAAATTGGCTTACTCTGCACTATGTCAAGGTGCTACCTTCTTCCCTTGTGTCACCGAATTGTGGAAGAGTGCTGCCCCCTTGAAAGCCAAGATCTTCACTTGGTTAGCACTCAAATGCCAGATGTGGATGTTCGCTAGACTAACAAAGCACAACATACCCGCACTGGCATCTTGTCTGCTTTGTGATCAAGACCCTGAGATAGTCGACCACCTCCTCATCACCTGCTCAGTGGCCAAACAGATGTGGTTTCTGTAGGACTAAACAGGCAACAAAGGGGGAGGGTGAATGGTGCTTAAAAATCTCCCCAAGTATTCACACTACCCTTTTCTCCGATAGCTACTGAGCTATGAAGATTCGGGTAGAGAGCTCACAAGAAACACAAAGAAGCCAAACTGAGCAGAGCTAGAAAAGCAAGCTGGTCAAATAGAACAACGTAGTTGAGACTCGCACAGTGGTCGTAAATCTCAACTATGTGATCAATGGCTGTCCGACCATCTAACAGAAGACAATGTGGTCGGTATCCAAAGAAATCCAAGACCAGAACCACCGAGGAAGGCCCCAGAGAACAGACGCAGTCACAAACTAGTACTGCAGTTGTATTGCGATAGACAACAGCGTAGTAAAATTGACTAAGCGGTTGTCCATCTGTGTATAGAGTGGTCGAATGCCAACTAGTGGTTGATCAAACAACTCGGTAGCAGGCAGACAGCTCTCTAGTCGAAACCTAGTGGTCGTAAGCCAACAGGTGGTCAAACTACCGACGTGGTCGAAACCAGACTTTTGCTCGAGAAGATCTGCGTGGTCGAAGAACGTGGTCTTAGCGACTCCAAAAAAACAGAGGACGGTCGGGAGGCGCACACCCACACGACCTAGAACGCAGAGAACTTTCGACTTAGAGAACAAAAGACCAATAAACCATGCACACAGAAAGATGAAGATCTCAAGAAGTTGCACTGACAATTAATTGAAAGATTAGCAACAAACACGAGATCTCTGCTAGAAATAGCGGAGAAGGCCTACGACCATGTCTGAGAGAAAGAGGAATTGTCACCAGACCTTGCTCTCGGGAATAGACTAGCCAAGATGGCTTTGAAGATGATTCCCAGTTTAGAGCAGGTCAAATCCTAAGCAACCCAAAAGGAAACAAGCTCTCAGACATAAGAGAGGAGAAGAACACAAACAAAGAACAACAGAAACCAAAACAACCCAACATCAATCAGACACAAGAACTCAAATAGAAGCCAAAGATTGATGTATTGCATTCATGGAGGTTTCTACATCTACTCCATCCAGGAGGACCAGGAGCACAAGTGCTCCAACACAGAGAACAACTCACACAAGAACAGAAATAAAACCCCGAAGCTTCTCCACCAAAACTTCTCACCAGACTGGTAGACTACCATCCTATTTATAGCCTATGGAAGCGGGGGGGGGGGGGGGTAACCCATTAACCCCAATTAACACCTGGTTTACTCACACGACACACTCACGACAACCCGCTAACACAGTCAGATCATTTGTGTATTAACAGAAGCCGCTTCCTTTTGCAGGTCCTGAGCATTTTATCGAAATGCCCCTCCACCACCTTCCCGGAAGCTTCCTGTTTGGCTTGCAACCACCTGGCAGCCTAAGTCATCTTCGGCTTCTTCCGATCGCTCTGGACCTCAACACCACCTGTGTCTAGTCCTGACCATTCCAGCCTCACCATGACCTTCCTCCAAGGTCCTACAAGCATCACAGACAAACAAACATCACATAGCACCGCACTATAGCCAGAATTCATCAAGCTGCATTAGAAGAATGTACTCAGAAATCACTTCGGCTGGTCGTAAACCACATACGACCGGTCGAATGCACCAAACATGAAAAGCTCATAGCCTACGGCCGCACTGCAAGTTGATATGACCACCCAGAAGTCGGTACGACCGCTTACAAGAGGCTACGACCGCCTCCTGCTGCGTTACGACCACTCTGTCGGTCTTATGACCACACAGACAGTTGTTTCGACCATGTTATAGCTCCTCCGATCACTTCGACTTCATGGTCGTAAACCTTCTGCTGAAGTTTTGACCACGTACTCTACCACTGCGCTGCCCTTCCTTCGATCTTGCTTGAATTACCGTAGTCGTAGCTCCCTACAACCACGCAGTGATTCTACTGATCACTATTCACCGTGGTCGAAACACCCTTTTGACCACGTTCACTTCTTCACAGTGTGGTCGAAGCCCCTTCCGACCATGTTCAATGATTCACAATGTGGTCGAAGCCCCTTCCGACCACGTTCAACGTGGTTGAAGCACCTTTCAACCACGTTCAATGCTTCACAACGTGGTCAAAGCACCTTCCGACCACATTCAAAGCTTCACAACGTGGTCGAAACCCCTTCCGGCCACGTTCAACGTGGTCGAAACCCCTTCCGGCCACGTTCAACGTGGTCGAAGCTCCTTCCGACCACGTTCAATGCTTCACAACGTGGTCGTAACTCCTACCGACCACGTTCACATGCATTGCAGTGACGTAACACCCTTCGACCATGTCTTCTTCTAGTTTGCCGTGGTCGTAACGCCTTCCGACCACGTTCAAACCTTCTTTGTTGTGGTCGTAATGCCCTTCGACCACGTCTTCTTCTGGTTTGCCGTGGTCGTAACGCCTTCCGTCCACGTTTAAACCTTTTTTGCCGTGGTCGTAAGAGTTACAACGTGGTCGTAAGAGGCACCGCCGACCACGTGGTCATAACCTGGTGTTCCGACCACTCACTAGGGCTTACGACTTTGCAGAAACAGCATAAACCAAACTCAATCTTTCTAAAATAAGGGTCAATTACTCATCACAAACATGAGATCACCTCCACATGGTCTCTTAGTTTCTAATATTCTCCTGGTTGTCATTGCCGATCTCTCTCACCAACCAATCGCTGCTTGAGCACTGGACTTCAACTCGGAATATGGCACCTGGTTTCAAGCAAAGAGGAATAGACTGTCTAATTATTTTGGTGGTTTGGATGATTTGGAAGGAGAGGAATATGCTGTGTCATGGCCAAGGTACACCTAATATCCACGAGTTCACAAATCGCATCAAGCAAGAGTTCACCGATTGGTCGTCCATCCCGAAATCCAAGCTACCAGATCTCATCAGTTTCTCTGGGTCGCTTCGTCACCCGAATAATGTTCAATCTTAGCTGGCCTTTGCAATATCCATGTCGTTTAATTTATGTAATAGCAAACTAAAGTCCTCATTCATGGCTTGAAGTCCTCATTCATGGCTTTCTAGCCATATTTGTACTTATCTCTCCTTAATGAATGAAGCGCAACCCTACTACGTTTTCGAGAAAAAAATGATAGTGCGGCATGCATTGATTTGAGCAAGATAGGTGTAATATTAAGTTCGCAGCATGCAGGCTGAAGCAGTTTGATGCCTGCACATGTCTTGCCTTGTCGACAGATCACAAATTATCATTTGTTACTCAATGAAGTTTGCTTGGATCTATTTATTACTTTTTCGGGCCTCTGCTCATATGTCCGTTCACATGCTGTAATATTGGGGCTTAGACCTGTATAGTTAAGCATGTTTGTTGATCTTTTCATATATTAGCCCTTTACTTGTTGCTCTATGCTGTGTAGGCAGAAGCATGTCACACCCTTTGCTGTGCTCAAATGATCTGTTCAGCTCTTCCTTTGCCATGAAATTTATTATTCATTTGCCAATTGACACTAAATCACACTTTTATGTATGAAAACTTAGCTGATAGGTCGTGAGCTTTGAGTGCCTTCTAGGCTTGTGCGCTTCAAAGTGACTTAACTCATGCTCTCGGTCTGTGTGATGCAGTCATAAGAAGCCTTGTGAAATATTCTCCAGATAAAGCTGCTCCGGTGCCTCTGATTGATTGTCTTCTGTGCTAGAACAGAATCCTGTTTTGTTGTATGTCGATGTTCTATGATAGGGTAACATCTTCAACATGTACTGATGTACATATGCCTATACTGATCTTATCTTTCTGCTGTGCAAACAAAACCTACTGTGTTTTTCAAATCAAATGTTATATACACAGTCGCGCGCTGCGTAGCGCGTGTTCCTACCTAGTATGTTAAATAAAGCAAGACATTCAGTGAATGTGCACTAGCAGCAATATAAAGGCGCAGTAGCTAATTTTCATTTTTCTTGAATGTTTTATTTTCACCACCAATGCTAGCGAACTGGAATTCTAGTTAACGAAATCTTGACTGCATCTATTTTGCAGTATGATGGGTGCGGATCATTGGTAGTAAGCCAGACAATATCTACCGAACACAGCAAAATCAAGGGCCTGAATGAGCTTACAAGATTTTATTGTGGCTAATTGAGTTTCGTGGGTTGAAGAAGGATCATCAGGAGCAAGGAGATTTTTAGCTGTGGTCCGTACTCTGACTTGCACTGTTTGGCTTTGGCCAAGTTAGTTGCGTTGTAACAATGAGAGTAGAACATAGCGTATGCTTTTGTTTGATACTCTAGTATAGGTGATGATTCAAATGCACTGCTTAGCATTAGCAACACTCATTAGGATGTCTTCCGGATGATCTAGAGACTGAGCTATACTCAAATACTTCTCTTCAGTTCTATATTCCATTTTCACCAAAATAATATAACTATTCCCTTTTGCTGACTCATTGGTCATTCTGATTATTTACTTGAAGTATCTCGATTGATTATTTACTTGAAGCAGCTCTTGCATTTCCTCAACTGCAAGAGTTTGAATTACACGGTATGAATTGCCTGGAAGAGTGAAACACAACATACTCCAGCGGTGAGGAAGGTGGAAACGAGTTCATGTTCCCCAACCTTCAGATGTTGAGAACATTTAATTGCCCCATGTTGAGGATGAAACCGCGTCCGCAAGAGCTGTGCAATGGAGCATAGAGAGAAGTGATAATACGATATCATCGCGGGGAGAGACTGTGTCACACACCCGTGCCTCCTCCTCCTCTGCTACAATAACTAATCTGGAGGTCATATACTGCGAGGTGCCTCTGCATTGGTGGAGGTTGCTTAACCACCTTGAACAATCATAAAATGCAGTGATTTGACCAGCTCACCGGAGATCGTTCGACACTTCTCCTCCCTCTAATCACTGTCCCTAGAAGACTAGCTAGAGGACCAGGCAGAACTGCCGAAATGGTTGGGTGAGCTGACGTCTCTTCAGCAACTGGAGTTAGAAAGCTACCTGGAGCTGAAGGAATTACAAGGGAACTTGAGGCAACTCACTTTGCTACAATCACTAAATCTGCCAGGTTGCAGAAGCTTGACATCACTGCCAGTGGCTAGGAGAACTAACCTCTCTCAAGAGATTTATTATCAGGGAATGCAAGGGCATCAAATCTTTGCCGGACAGCAACTCACCAAGCTCGAAGAATTACAAATTTTAGGCTGCCCTGAATTGAAGCAGTAGTGTGAATTAGAGGAGAAAGGCAAGCTAGTTCACATCAAAGGTACGTGCCCTACCAAGCTATCTTGTTAGACCATGTGAACGATCATAAATATAGTGGTGATGAATAATTAATATTTAAGTTGCTTTGGAATTTGCATTTATGAAAGGTTCGGTCGATGACAGTCTTTGACCTTGATCGATAATTAGTAATTGTTAGACCTAGTCTTGTTGGTGCCATGGTTGATATGCTATAGTCGAAGTGCAGTTGTCAAGGCAGTGTGGTCAAAGTGCCATGGTCGAAAGAGCCATGTCGAAAACCCCGGAATCAGAGACTCTAAAAAACTACAGCAGTTGAAGATCTCAGAGTCAGAGAGCAGCTAGAGACTTCGCAGTCGAAAACCCCAGAGTCGGAGAGCAGATGGTCGTATGGACAAAACTATACTGTCGGAGCTATAGTAATTCGGTCAGTACTCAAAGGTGAACAGTGCTTGGAAGCGAACTGTACTCCGATGAACAGTGCTTGGAAGTGAACAGTACTCTGGTGAACAATACTCGAATGAACAGTGCTTGGAAGTCAGCAGTACTCGGATGAACAATGCTCAAAAGTGATCAGTACTCAGATGATTGGCACTCGGTAGTCAGAAGCAACAGTACCAGTTGGTGTTCGGTAGTCGAAGGGTTTTTGAGTGCTTGATCTCAAAGTTCGAGACAAAGCAAAACGGTCGGAAGCTTCGAGCGTGAAGTTAAAGCGTCCAAGTGGTATCGGTCGGAAGCATTGAGCAGAGCGGCCAAAGTCTTCGAGTACGTAGTGGTCAAAGATTTTGAGTACGCTGCGGCCGAGGAATTCAGATCATGGAGCAGTCGGAGTACGCGTTGGGCTAGTGGTCTAACCGACTGTGCTTGGCAGTCAAATTGATCATTCTGAGTGGTTGAAGAGTGATTTCTAAAAAAGTGGAAGGTGTGGTTGTGGATGACCTGATTGATGGATGAAGGTGTGATATGCGTGTATGGACTAATGTCGGTCAAGTTAGAAAGAACTTGTGCCGAGGAAAAATATTTTTTGGTCTTTACATATGCAGGTTGGGTGTGCAAATGGTCATGGTCGGTGACGAGGAGGACCGGGACTAGAATAAGAAAATCTGAGGTCCAGGTGACAGAGGATGTTACAAGATGGTCGAACTCACACTGGAGCACGTGGAGATCAAAGGTGTCTGGAGAAGATACGGGAGGTGCGGTCTTGAAGGCTTTGACACGTGATGAGTTAGGAGTTATGGAAAGAGGTCATAACTTGAAAGGTTTAGAGATTGTGTAAAACCCATGTTTGGAAGTGTTTTCGGTTCTTGATTTTTGGAACTGGTAGAGTTTATGTCTGTGTTTGATGTGGATACAGTTTGGAGCGTTAGCCTATAAAAGAAAAGAGAGGCTAAGGGTTAAGCATCGGGTTTTTGGGAGTAGTATTGAGAAAGTCCTGAGAGGGATTTTAGATGTGCTTTTGAGGGCACTTTGTAAACCCATAAAAATTCAACAATAAACATCACCTTGAAGAAATCTTGTTCTTGATTCGCAAAAGTTGTCAAGTCGGTGCCAGTGCATATTTTCTGGGCATTGATTTGTGCGTGCATCAGTGTCAACGCATTTGAGTGAAGAAAGATTTCGACTACGTGCAAAGAGGTCGAGCGAGCGGTTGAGCAAGCGATCGAGAAATTGAAATCTTCATCGAGTACTATGAGATTTCAAAAAGTGAAGGCAATCATTTACCCCCTCTGATTGCTATGATCGATCCTACAAGTGGTATCAGAGCTAGTTGCCATGGTATCAAAGATGTATGTGAATCGTCCCCATGCTAGATGGTACTAATTTTGCTTTTGGAAGTGTTGGGTGCAAGCGTACATAGAGGCTAATGGTAGTGATGTCTAGAATAAAGTTTCTAAATCGTATGAGGTTCCTACTACTGCTACGATTCTAAATAAATAAATGTTGATTTAAATGCTCAAGCTCATAACTCACTGTTTCAAGGAATTTATCGCAAAGAATTTGATTGTACATGTCATATTAATTCTGCTCATTTAATATAGAAAACTCTTTACGGTTATCATGAAGGAACCACTAAAATCAAGAAAGTGCGTAAAAATCTATATCAAAAAGAATATTTTGATTTTGCTATGAAGCCTAGTAAATCTATTGATGATAGTTTTGCTCGTTTTGAGAAAATATTAGGTAACTTGTGCGGTGCTGATGTTATTCCTTCTGATGAAGATAATGCAACTAAAATTTTGAGATCTTTAGGATCCGAGTGGTTGATGGTTGTCACAACTATTAATCAAATTGTCAACCTAGATAGTTTAACCATGGATAATCTGTATTCTAGATTGAAAACTTATGAGATGAAAGCTTTGCCATTTAAGATTGATAAATCTTCATCTTTAACACTTGTGACTAACCCCATGCAGGCTACTTCGTTGAGTGCGTTGTCTTATGTTTACTTTGTCTTCTTTTTAAGAGAAACAGTTCGAGCAGCTTCTTGAAGACAACTTTGTATTAATCTCCACATGATCATACAAGGCGCTCAACAACATGAGGATGAGGAAGCGAGGTGGCATGTCAAGTCTGTTCAAATGCTATGATTGTGGTGAGCCATGCCATATTAAGATGGATTGCCCCCAAACTCAAAGGGAAAGTGATCAAAAAGGATAAAAGCTATCATCTTCGATCATCCAAGAACAACATCAAAGGTGATAATTTTCATCGCAAGTTTGCTGAAAAAGTCCTATTGACTATTGAGTGTCTTGATTTGTGTGATGGGGACTTTAAGAGTTATGACGACCACCACCACAACGATGATGATATTAAAGGCAAGAAGAAGAATAATGACGACTTCATGGGCATGTTTTTCACGATGACTATAGTGATTCTGATGAGGTAAGACCGTCATATGATGAGCTTGAAGAAGAGTTAATTAAACTCACTATTGAATTAAAAAAGATCAAAAAGAAATTGAAAGAAACTGATCTTGTTGTTGAAAATCTTAATTTAGAAATTGCTATGTTAAGAGCTTTGGTTCCAGATGATGATTCATGTTCTTCATACACTAAATTGTTAATTAAACTTAATAATGTTAGATCTATTCATACAAGTTATATGGATAAATTTGACTCTCTTAATACTGAATGTGAGAAATTGCATACTTGCTTTGCTCTTGGTACAACTGTTCATGTTTATATTCTTAATGATTTTCTTGTTACCAAAAACAATTTGAAAAAGTTGAAAGTTGCTCTTATTGCTAGTTTGCTAGTTTAATCTTTTTTTGCTAAGAACCTTAAGTCTAGCAAACTCTCTCTAAGTAAAAGATGTGAATTACTACAAGCTAGACTTAATTCATCTCAAGAATCTATTCAACAAATGTTTTATCATGAAAATCTCTCTTGTTCTAACTGTCCCAAGTTAAATATTGAAATTGATGTCTTAACTAGGCAGTTGAATGAGTTTGTTGAAAAAGAAAGATTACTCAATCTCGGGCTTCTAAGAATCCTATGATAGAATATGTTAAGTGCACAACTTGTCCCTCATTGGCGAAAGAAAATGAGTATCTTAAGAATACTTTAGAGATATTTTCTTTTAGTAAGAAGAATTTGAATATGATCCTAGACAACTCAAAAACAAGTGTGAAAAGTCGTGGTCTAGGATTTAATTTTGTTGAGCATGCTAAGAATAATCCTCCTAAGATTGTTAAGCTTCTTGAACCTGTAAAATTTGAAGTAGAATCTGAACCAAAATAAATTGTTTTTAAATCTATTGGTATTGCAAAGGATTTCTTTACTGGATTGGGTGTTATGAAATCAATAGAATCAACTTCTCAGCAAGTTAAGTATCAGTGTACTCATTGTGGTAAAGATGGTCATTTGGTTAAAATTTGATTTCAAAAAGCAAAGGAAGAAAAGAAGGATCGGTTAAGAAAGCGTTCTCGAGTATAGTTTGCGCAAGCTCCCTCTAATCAATCTTATGCAGGTTCGAGCGCTTTAGCAACAGGACCGATCAGACTAGTTTTTTCCTGTGGTCGAACAAGCATGGTCAAACTAGAGTTTCGATCAATGTTCTCTACTCAATTAGACCGGTTGGCGGTCAAACCAGCCTTATAGAAGCAGTCAGATCATTTTTTATCAGTGTTTTCTACTCGATTAGATTGGTCGGTGGTCAAACCACCCTTGCTGAGGCATTCAGACCATCCCAGGGCCAGACCACCATCTCACTAACTGTTTGATCGATATCAAATAGCCGCTAATTCTTCACTTAGATGGGAGAACTCATGTTCTTTGATCGATATCAAACAAAGGCTAATTCTTCACTTAGATGGGAGAACTCACGTTCTTCCTAGACTTTCAGATCAAGCAATCAAAGATGGGTACTTTTGTTCATCAAACTAAGTATACTACGGATTTGCTCGTCGTTTCGGCATGGGGACAATCAAACCAATCTCTACACCTATGAGATCTACTGTTGTGTTGGATCCAGACAAAGATGAAAAGCCTGTTAATCAAAAGGAATACAGAAGCATGATTGGCTCACTTTTGTGTCTCACTTCTTCGAGACCAGACATACACTTTGTTGTGTATTTGTGTGCACGGTTTCAGGCTTCCCCACGTGCCTCACATCGTCAAGTGGTAAAATGAATTTTCAGGTATCTTTAGTAACTTTAGAATTTGGCTTATGGTATTCTTCTTTATCATCCCTTACCCTTAGAGCTTATTCAGATGCGAATTTTAGGTGTTGTAGAATTGATAGAAAAAGTATGTCTAGTTCATATCACTTTTAGGTACATCTCTTGTTTCATGGGCTTTTAGGAAACAGATGTCTGTTGCGCTTTCCACTTTTGAGGCTGAATATGTAGCTACTTCTTGTTGCTCGCAATTGCTTTGGATGACTTCTATGCTTAAGGATTTTGTTTTAGCATTGGATAGTGTTCCACTTTTCTGTGATAATACTAGTGCTATTAATATTGCTAAAAATCCTGTGCAACATTCAAGAAACAAACACATTGATATTCGCTATCATTTTCTTAGAGACCATATGGAAAAGGGATATGTTCTCTTGCATTTCATTGATTCCGATTCTCAAGTTGCTGATATTTTCATAAAACCACTTGATTCTTCTCATTTTGCTAGCTTGCAGAGTGAATTGGGTGTGTTGCATCCTATGATATTATTTTGAGGAAAAGCTTGTTGTTTGACATTTTCAGAAGTTTTGTTTATTATACTTGTCAAATAATTCATCAAGTCCAGGTCATTGAAATCAAATGAGTTGTAGATCTCTCTTTATCATATTTACTCATATGTTATGTAGCTTTAATCATAACTGGTTATAATTAATTTGCTAAATTTGACTAGATTGATTATAGATAGTACTTTGCGATATTCATCTAAAAGGATTAGCTTGATTGTGAGTCTTAAGTTAAATCTTGGTTATGAGGCTCGTACATTTCTTGTTGCAATTTTTTTACGTACTCTCAGTCAGGCATGTTATTAAAAATGATGAGAAAGAGACAAGTTGAAAAGATGTATGCTTCAAACATACTATGGTTAAACAAAAGAAAAGGCACAAAACTGCACAAATGAAAAAAAGTATGTTTCAAGCATGCCACCATAAAAAAAACTCCAAGCATGCCATCATGTTTGCTTCAAGCATGTTATCATGAAAAGAAGTATGCTATAAGCATGCCACATACGTAAAAACTGAGTGTGGAGCAATAGGTTGATATATGAGAGCGCTAGCTCGTTTAGACTTAAAGTTTGCTTCACTTTCAGGCTTTGATTTTTCGGTGTAATATCTCATTGTACACTTTATAATTGGTTTTGGTTATTGTTGAGATGCTTGTCATTTCTATAAATTATTGAATTATGCTAAAAGACTTGTTTTGATATTGTTATATGATATATGACTTTATATGATCTAGGTAGGTCTACTCAAACAAGATGGCTTGGTTAAATCAATGCAAAGTGACTTAGATACTTTACAAAGCTTCTAGATGTTTATTCTCACTGCTCCTTCTTAAAATTTTTCCTTTCTATAGAGTTCTTGATGATTACATTGCCAAAGGGGGAGAAAAATTGGAGAAACATTAGAGCAAAATGGGAGAAATTGAAATATTTGAGGAATTTACTCAAGTTGCTCTCTTGTGTTGAGGGGGAGTTTGTCTGAGCTTTCGAGTGCATTTGAGTTTGTCTCCTTGAGTTGTCTGAGCTTTCGAGTGCCTTCGAGTGATTTGCCTAAGCTTTCAAGTGCTTTCGTGTCTGTTCGAGTTTTCTTTGAGTGGTCTCTGTAGTTTTAAAACTTTCTTTTTGCAAATTGTATTTTTCTTTTCAAATTCAACTTATTTGAGATGGAGGTGTTGTCAATGCATTCATCAAGGGTGAGATTGTTAAACCATATGATGGTCATAAATATAGTGACGCTAAATAATTGGCATTTTGGTTGCTTTGGAATTTGCATTTGTGAAAGGTTCAGACGATGGCAATCTTTGATCTTGATCAGTAATTGGTAATTGTTGAACCTAGTATTCTTGGTTCCATGGTCGATATGCCGTGGTCGAAGTGCAGTTGTCGAGGCGGCGTGGTCAAAATACCGTGGTCGAAAGAGCCATGTCAAAAATCCCGGAGTCAGAGACTCCGAAAAACTATAGCAGTCGAAGACCTTGGGGTCAGAGGGCGGATGGAGACTTCACAGTTGGAAACCCCAGAGTCGAAAAGTAGACGGTCGGAGCTACAATGTTTTCGTACGGTCAAAACTGTACGGTCGGAGCTACAGTGATTTGGTTGGTACTCGAAGCGAACAATGCTCGGAAGTGAACAGTGCTCAGAAAGTGAGCAGTACTCGATTGAACAGTGCTCAAAAGTGAACAGTACTTGGATGAACAATGCTTGGAAGTGAACAGTACTCAGGAATGAATAGTACTTGGCAGTGAACGAAACTCGGATGAACAGTACTCAGAAGTGACTAGTACTCAGATGAGTGGCACTTGGTAATCGGAAGTGACAGTACCAGTCAGTGTTCGGTAGTCAAAGGTTTTTTTGTGCTCGATCTCAAAGTTCGAGTCAGTGCAAAACGGTTGGAAGCTTCGAGCGTGAAGTCGAAGCATTCGAGTGGTATCGGTCGGAAGCATCGAGCGGAGCGGTCGAAATCTCCTAGTATGCAACGATCGAAGATTCTGAGTATGTTGTGGTCGGAGAATTCAGAGCATGGAGCGGTTAAAGTACGTGTTGGGCCAACAGTCTGACCGGCTGTGCTTGGCGGTTAGACTGATCGTTCTGAGTGGTTGAAGAGTGATTTCTGAAAAACATGGAAGGTGTGGTCGTAGATGATCTGGTTGACAGATGAAGGTGTGATATGCGTGTAATGACTAATGTCGGTCAAGTTAGAAAGAACTTGTGCCGGAGAAAAACGTTCTTTGATCTTTGCATGTGTAGGTTGGGCATGAAGACGGTCATAGTTGGTGACGAGAAGAACTGGGACTAGGATAGAAAAATCTGATATAGGTGGTCAAGAATGTCACGAGGTGGTCAGGCTCATGCTGAAGCATGTGGAGATCAAAAGTGCCTAAAGAAGCTATGGGAGGTGCGGTCCTGAAGATTTCGACACGTGATGAGTTAGGAGTTATGGAAGAAGACCATAACTTGAAAGGTTTAGAGATCGTGTAAAATCCGTGTTTGGAAGGGTTTCGGATTCCTTGATTTTCGAAACTGGTAGAGTTTATGTCTGTGTTTGATGTGGGCACGATTTAAAGCGTTAGCCTATAAAAGTAGAGAGAGGCTAAGGGTTAAGTAGCGGGTTTTTGGGAGTATTATTTAGAAGGTCCTGAGAGGGATTTTAGAGATGCTTTTGAGAGCACTTTGTAAATCCATAAAAAATCTAGCAATAAACATCAAATAGACTTGCAGGGCATGCAGGTTCAGGTTGTTTCATAACCTAGATCCGTTGGATGCAGGCCAATGCTTCATTGTTGAAAGTATCATCATCGAATTGATTTGACTGCACATTGCACCAGTTTGCAGTTGCTGACCAATATATCGGGCTGGTCCCCAGCCGTTTTAGTCGCTATCAGCGAACTATTCTAAACCTTCCAAATAACGAACTTTTCTAAGATAAGTGTGTCGGCTGCTACGTAAGCATGCAGTACTTACTGGTCACTGACTGGCTTGAACTTCATTTTTCTAGTTGATAACGTTGTATATGTAGTATATTTCATCGTACATTTCATGTCAACTTGTTTAATTATCTGGCTTTCGTAACACACGTCTTCTAGTATCCTTTTACATCTTACAGGTTAATTAAAGATTCAAATTGGCGAGGCACCATTTTTTATTTGGTTGGACTTCAAATCCAATGGTTTGTTGTGTGGAGTTTGCGGACACAAGAATTTGATTCAGGTCATTTAACATCAGCGCTACTCTTCTTCTTAAGAACATCAACCGGCCATCAGGGTTTGTTACCAGCCTACAGATTTAAATCCAATCGACTACTTAACACGTCATTTTATTTACTACATTATGAAAACAGTGGAGCATAGGCGCCAGCCATGGGTTGCTCCTCGTCTCTGCCAACACCATGAAGAGACACCTTCCAGGAGCACGCGCATCACCTGCTCGGCGAAATGCCTCCGACAGCTGAGCTTGTGACCGGTACATGAATCTTGTCGGTTTCCACGGGCGGCCGCCCGACGGCGATGGCGGCGCACTCCTCGCCGGACGCCTCCACGCGCCGCACCACGTCCGAGATCAGCTTCGGCAGCATGACACTGATAAACATTGCTGGCCGTGGAACAAGAAGAAGGGCTGGAAAGGACCGCTACCCAAACCTAGATCATCACCACCAAGAACTCTGGGAGATTGTATTGCGCCCAAGATTAAAGAGGTAGCAATTCAACGATCTCAACCTCAGGGGCTTGTTCCTGGCCAAGATCCACTTTCACAGGTGATTCAAATTTCAAACAACGAAGTTGTTGGGCCATTGAGTGGTTTGCTGTCCGATGTGGGCCGCATAGCAAGATGGTCCAGACGTAACCCTGGTTTATACTTCTTGTGCCGGCGGCTGGCTCCTCGTCCCTTTGCGAACAGAGGACAATCTTACGCTCAAGCAGTCATGGCTGGAGGTTTGGCGGCGACGACGGGAGCAGGTGGTGGTGCTGGCGGCAATCAACGGAATGGCAAGAATTATGGTGGCCAATTCCGTGCTCCCCGCGGCAGAGGACGACCACCCAGACCATATGGTCGTGGCCGTGGTCGGTACCAACAGGGATGCCGAGGCCGAGAGTTGAGCGGCGAGGGGTTTGGAATCAACGTTGTTGCCGCCACAAGAGATGGTGACCATGCCTCTCATCCTGGAATTACTAAGGAGCGCAACAACAAAGGGAAGGAGATGGTCGAGGGCTCAAACTCCATGGCAGGGAAGCACAAGGGTTCACAGATGGGTGAACCTGCAGCCAAGAAAAAGCGCAATTTCGTCTTATGCTGTGAGATCTGTGAGGAAGAACATTTCACTCCACAATGCCCTTTGTTACATGGACCTAAACCAACAGCAACGTTCAGTGGTCTTGCAGGTGAGGGTTTAGGTTTCTTCCATATTCCTTATACCAAGGGGGCAAAGGCACCTCAAAAAGTTTCAGCTACTGCTCTAATTTCGATTATTGAGGGATCAGTTCCAGCGGAGCTTGTCAAAAAAGAGCTTGCTCGAGCAATTCCGATAAAGTGGGATTGGGAGGTTTGTGAACATGGAAACAACACATATATTGTACCGTTTCCCTGTCAGGTTGAACTTCAGAGGATGATAAGTATGAAGAGGCTAAGAACAGATAACAATGAGGGGGTGATGCTCTTTGAGGAATGGAACAATGAGATCAAGCCTAAGCAAAAGCTTCAGAACGTTTGGGTTCAAGTCTATGGTGTCCCTTATGAGATAAGTTCCTTTTTACCTCTTTGGGCTGTGGGTTCGATTCTGGGTGTCACTCAGAGAGTTGATATGAGATATCTGAAGAAAACTGGAGTGGTTCGGCTTATGGTTGCAGTCCTTGATGTTAATTGTATTCCAGATGATGCAGACATTGTTGTGGACAATAGCCTTTATGAAATCTTTTTCAAGGTCGACCACATTGTTCCAGGTAATGGTGGCTCTCCTGATGACTTCGATGAGGAAGATGATTTAGATCCAGAAAACCAAAATAAGGATACAGATCAAGAGATGGAAGACATGGATAACCAAAACAACAATGGATTTACCTCCTCTGGTCCGTCCAAAGATACAGCCGATCTTCAATCATTTTCTAAATCCACCCAAGCTCCAAAGGATGAAGATGAAGTGCAGGTAGCTGCAGGGGCAATTAACAAAGCTGTGCCGATTTTATTGGAGGATATCAGTGCTTCGGTAGTAGCTGAAATTGACAAAAGTTCAGATGTATACAGTGCAGCACATATGCCACTCGATGGACATATTTCTGGAGAGATTTTTGGACAGGACACCTTTTCTATTCAACTTTCAACTCCAGTTACAGGTGCACCTTCCTTTGCGCATGTTGCTGTTCTCACTCATACAGATATTGAGTTTGATTTGTCAAAGCATCTGAATTTTCCTGGCCACTTAAACTCTCTCGGGCAATCTGGAGAGGATGCAAATGGTTGCAATGGAGCGAATAATACAGTGATCGCAAGTAATGGTGGCCAGGGGGCAGATCTTCAGTCAGTGGTTTGTTCAGGGCAGCAGGACCTAGCAAGTACTTTCGAAGAGGTGGTTCCAGTCAGTGAGGATGGCCATGATTGTGGGGTGGTTGTTCCAGCAGTGATGGAGGAAATTACTCCTTCATCTGAACTGAATTTTCATGAGCTCCCACGTTTTGCACTACAAGCTCTTTGCAAAAAGAACGGCATTCGGGCTAATATCACAAATGTGGCAATGGCAAGTGCTCTTCAGTTTTTAGATGGGGTCGTCGGTGTTGAGGATCTGCGAGGATTTGGCGCGGTTGTAGACGTCCCCTCGGCAGACATTGCAGCAGCGAACAAAGCGGATGGCAAGAAGAACAATAATGCGGAAAAGATGCTACCGTCAGTCAGCAAAAAGATGGTACATCTAAGGCGCAGCCAAAGGAGTTCCGCGATGAGTGATGAACACACGCTCAAGAAGGTGGAACGCAGGGTGGCAGCTTGCAATCTTGAATTAACAGGTACCTCAACTTCTTTTCTCTCTTTTACAGATTCTCGCATTTCTTCAAATTTGAACAAATTAGGTGTTTCCTTGGGTAGGGATGATAAATCCATTACCAATTCGATTGTATCGATTAGAAACATAGAAATAGACAGATTAGTGGTCTCCCGTAAGAAGAGATCAGAGAACAAAAATAAAGCAGTTTACCATACCGTTGATGATGAGGAGGAAAGACTTGATGTAATCCTCGGCCACGTTTGTGGTAATTCAAATGAGGATATGCTGGGACGGGCAGATGATCACATATTAAGTGATCTTAATCCTATCCCACGTAAGAAAAAATCTACCTCTGTCAAAAATAATAAAACTGGCAGACCTCCAAAAAAACCAAAAACCCCATCCAAACTGTGTCTCCAATGAAAGGAGTTTTTTGGAATAGCAGAGGTCTTGCTGACTTGGCTAAACACAGATACTTGATGGAGATGGTTAGAGAGGAGCAAATCAATTTCGTTGCACTCTCAGAAACGGGTCGTGTTGATTTTCCCGATGCGGTCCTTAAGAACTTTAGTGGTGGTCGTGAATTCATTTGGCATAGCATGGCCCCATCTGGACGCTCAGGTGGAATGTTATTAGGTGTTGACTTGAGTAGCTACGATATTGGATCCATAGATGAGGGTGACTTTTATATTAAGTTCTGCCTTCGTAATAAATTTGATGATTTCAAATTTGCGCTGTATACGGTATATGGGCCAGCCCAACAGCAAAATAAAGAAGCGTTTCTTATAGAACTGGTCCATATTTGCTCTCGAGAAACACTCCCATATATTGTAGGGGGTGATTTCAATATTATGAGACACCCAGATGATAAGAGCAAAGGACATTTTGACACCAAATGGCCAAATATTTTCAATGCGGTCATTGAGTCTCTTGACCTTAAGGAAATCGTTATGTCAGGACGGCATTATACTTGGGCCGGGCCGGGAGACGATCCTACATATGAGAAATTAGATAGAGTGCTGGTAAGCACTGAATGGGAAAATAAATTTCCTCTCTCTACAGTACAGTCAAGAGATAGAAGCCAATCTGATCACACACCTCTTATCCTGAATACTGGATCTTCAACCCATAATAATAAGCAACAAACCTTTAAATTTGAAAGGGGATGGTTGATTCGGGATGGGTTCTTCGATATGGTGGCCAATTTATGGCAATCAGAAAATCGAGGAGATAATGCAATGGATAGATGGCAAAATAAAATAAGACATCTTCGCCGGTATCTGAGAGGATGGGCCAAACATACAGCAGGCTCATATAAAAAAGAGAAGAAAAAATTAATCTCATTGTTGGACGCCATGGATAAAAAGGCTGAAAACACTACTCTTTCTGATAATGAGATAAATATGAAACATTATCTCAAGGAAAGATTGGTTCTCTTATTACGAGAGGAAGAGATGAAGTGGTATGAAAGGGCGAAGGTTAAAATCCTTCTTGAAGGTGATGATAATACCCGTTTCTTTCATTTGGTGGCCAATGGCAAACATCGCAAACAACACATCTTCAAATTAGAACAAGAAGATGGTATAATTGTTGGCGACACCGAGTTGAAAAAGTACATCACCAATTATTACAAAGGCCTTTTCGGACAATCATAGGACAACAACCTCTCCCTTGTGGAAAGTCAGATAAATGATATACCACAAGTCACTGCTGTTGAAAATGATATGCTTACATCAACATTTACTGAAACAGAGGTCAAAGAGGCTTTGTTCCAAATGGATCATAACAAAGCTCCAGGTCCTGATGGCTTCCCTGCAGAATTCTATCAAGTATTCTGGGAAGCAATAAAGGAGGATTTAATGGCACTCTTCAATGATTTTTATGAAGAATGCTTACCGCTCTTTAGTCTAAATTTTGGGGTAATTACCCTTCTGCCTAAGACAAAAGATGCAAAACAGATTCAACAATACAGACCAATCTGTTTACTTAATGTCAGTTTTAAAATTTTCACAAAAGTAGCCACGAACAGAATCAACAAAGTAGCGCAGACAGTCGTGAGTCCATCTCAAACGGCTTTTATGCCGGGCAGAAACATAATGGAAGGCGTGGTCATATTGCATGAGACCATTCATGAATTACACACTAAAAAGCTTAGCGGGGTGATTTTCAAAATTGACTTTGAAAAGGCCTACGATAAAGTTAAATGGTCCTTTCTACAACAAACCTTGAGAATGAAAGGCTTCTCACCAAAATGGTGCAATTGGATTGAGAGCTTTGTCACTGGGGGTAGTGTTGGTATCAAAGTCAATGATGATATTGGACACTACTTCCAATCAAAAAAAGGTCTTCGTCAAGGTGACCCAATGTCACCTATTTTGTTCAATATCGTAGCAGATATGCTTGCAATCTTAATAAACAGAGCAAAGGCTGATGGTCAATTAAGGGGGTCATCCCACACCTGGTAGATGATGGCTTGTCAATCCTGCAATATGCAGACGATACCATTATCTTTATGGACCATGACCTAGATCAAGCAAAAAACATGAAACTTTTGTTGTGTGCCTTTGAACAATTGTCCGGTCTCAAAATCAACTTTCATAAGAGCGAAATCTTTTGTTATGGCAAAGCAAAAGATTTTGAGGACCACTACATTGAGCTCTTTGGATGTGATGCCGGTGAATATCCCTTCAGATATTTAGGTATACCGATGCATCATAAAAAACTCAATAATGTAGATTGGCGGAGCATCGAAGAGAGGTTTGACAAAAAATTGACTTGCTGGAAGGCGAAGCATTTATCTTATGGAGGTCGATTAGTCCTTCTAAATTCAGTACTTAGTAGTTTACCCATGTTCATGATGTCCTTTTTTGAAATTCCGAAAGGTGTTCTTAAAAAATTAGATTATTACAGATCTAGATTTTTTTGGCAAGGCGACAAAGATACAAAGAAGTATCGCCTTGCACAATGGGACATCTTATGCCGTCCTAAAGACCAAGGAGGCCTTGGGATCATTGATCTCCAAGTCCAGAATAAATGTCTTTTAAGCAAGTGGATTATAAATTTGCTTAACGAAGAAGGAACTTGGCAAACATTGCTTAGAAACAAGTATCTAAGCTCACATTCTCTTCCACAAGTCCTCGTCAAACCCAATGATTCTCATTTCTGGAAGGGTCTGATGAAAATAAAAGACCAGGTTTTGGCTTGTGGTTCCTTCAAAATTAATGATGGAGCACAAACAAGATTTTGGGAAGATACATGGGTAGGCAACCGCCCATTCAAAGACCTTTATCCCACACTGTATAATATTACAAATCGCCCGCATGATACAGTGGCCAACATTATGAGATCCATACCACTTAATATTTCTTTTCGGAGAGCTCTGGTGGGGGATAAACTTGCTGAATGGGAAGATTTAGTATCCAAAATCGCTCATATCCATTTAACTGACGAGAGAGATTTGTTTATTTGGAGTTTACATAACAATGGTCAATTTACGGTCCATTCTATGTATCTTCACATGATAAATCAGAATACGCCCTTTTCTCATAAAGTGATTTGGAAGTTAAAAATTCCTCTAAAAATCAAGATTTTCTTTTGGTATCTCCAGCGGGGGGTAATTTTAACTAAGGACAATCTAATTAAGAGGAATTGGAAAGGCAGTCAAAAGTGCTGTTTTTGTAATTGTAATGAAACCATTAAGCATCTTTTCTTTGATTGTCATCATGCCAAGACGATCTGGAGGACTGTCTATATAGCTACTGGGTTGACACCTCCCAGCTCTGTATCCCACATGTTAGGGAGTTGGTTATCAAATTTTGATTTAAAGGATAAGAAGTATATTTTGGTTGGGGTAGCCGCTCTATGTTGGGCAATTTGGCGATGTCGTAATGATCTAACCTTTGCAAATTGTAAATATACATCCTTTATGCAGGCTATTTTCAGGGGAACATACTGGCTGCGGTTTTGGGCCCTGCTGCAGTGTGATGATGAAACAAAGAAGTCTTTCCAGCAAGCGAGCAGGAAAATAGAGACCACTGCGTTGGAGCTGTTTGCTGCCCATGGATGGAAATTCAATAATAGACTTTGTCATGCATAATTTTTACAGTTCTTGTTTCCCTATTTCATCAGCAATGGTGCTGGAACTTTGTAATAATGTAGACGTTGTGTGCGGAAACGCAGAGGCGGGAAGTCTTTTCTTCCATTTTCTAAAAAAAATAGTATGGCATTTCTATTAACCACGCATCTTAGGGTAAGATAGAGATAGCTTCTGGTCAAATTATTACTAAGGGCACCGTAGCCGCACACCAAGCATTTCTTTTTGTTTTACAAATCTTACCAGACATACGAGCGGAAGGATTCCCGGCCGCGCAGCCCCTCCATGTCGCCCCCAGCGCTCCCTTGGCCGGCGCGTGGCGGGCGGTTTCGCGTACGGCCGGGGGAGGCATTTTCCCTGAGTTTTCCGAAAATTACGTAAAGGTCTTTTTTCCTCGCGAAAAGGTCCCTGCCAGTTTTTTTAAAAAAAAATTTGGATAGCGCCCCGCGGGTTTCTAAAATTACGTATAGGTCCTTATTTACTTACGTATAGGTCCTTACAAGTCCTCGGTTTTTTACGGAAAAGACCTTTGATTTTCCCGAAATTACGCATGTGTCCTCGGTTTTTTTTTATGAAACTCCCTGCGAATTATCGTCTCTTTTACTTTGGTCCACACGGTAGCTAGTGCGGCGTGCGCCGCGCTTATGCAGCTAGTGGCACCTACATCAGGCTGGATTGCAGCTTACAAGTACCGTTAACAATTAAGTCGCCGATTTTAAGAATTATGAGAAAAATTGCTAAATCACTCCGAAGGATTTAGGATAACAGTTGCAAAGATCATGCCTTACTGTTTTAGGGAGTAAACACCATTTTTTGCTTCTTTTTTTAATTCATCGATCGGAGCTTCTCTTTTATTCCGACTGAAATAATCCTTTTTTATTTTTAGAGTATCTATACGAAATCATAAGGACTTCTTTGACATTGGGATTGTGGTTCTTCTTGCCCTTCTATAATTTCTTGACTTTCTTTTCCTTCTCCAAGCCTAGCTGAGAAATCTTCTCTATTCGATTGGTGGCCTTATTCCACTGGGCCATTTCACTAGCGACAACATACTTATTAGCTATATCAAATAGCTCGATGATTGTCCATAGAGGATTCACTATCTCTGTAAACCGTGTATTTCTTAGTCTAGTCTTGAACACCTGGATAATAGAATAATCTGCCATCTCTGGGATAGGGTTACGAACCTGACTAAACCTTTTGATGTATTGCCACAAGATTTCATTGAGTTCTGGTCGGATCTGATGAAGGTCATCTTCCTTTCCAAGCCGATCGTACGTCCCTTGGAAGTTGGTGATCAGTAGGTCAAAGAGTTGTGCCCAATGTAGATTAATCCTATTAGTTAGTTGAGTAACCACGACTGAGCAGAACCCTTGAGAACTATTGGCAAAAAATTTGCCATCACATTGTCGTTGCCTCCCGCAGCACTAATTACATTTTGTAAATCTATAGAAATTCTAATGGATTTTATTTTTCATCGAATTTCTCAAGATTTACCAGTTGAAACCTCTCTGGCCAGTGTACTGCTTGAAGGCCTACCAAGAAAACCCAACAACCTGTGATTAGGTCATGGAACCTTCTCTGGAAATGGCCTGGATTGTAATCATCGGAGACCTATTCCTCCAATAGTCGTAGTGGGGGCTGGTGCCCCTATCTAGTCATGGACACTCAAATGGTGTCGTCGGCTAGTCACTTGGTTCAGATGATGATGTAGATCATTTGGACTGTATCCCCAATTTTGTCTCTCACGATAAGGGGGGAGTTGCTTCATTATCAAAGAGCCTTCTTTCCTTATAGCTTCCTTATCGAAACCTTTGAGTGGGTCTTATACCTGTTGAAGGATTATTGTCAGCTCAACCACATTGGCTTTTGTCATGCAAGGAATGCACAGATGAAGTCAATGTTTGGTTATGAGATTGTATTTGCTCCCGATAAATCTCTGTGCACTATGTGGTTTGCTGGAGGATCTTCGATATTTGACCTGCAACTTGAGTATATCCCGGGGTTTCTGCCAGAGCAGCGTTCAAGTTGTTAAGAATATCATACACATATTGTAGATTTTGAACAGTTACCGAAGGCCTTGGAGCGTTCTTATCAGAGGAAGGGGTATGATGAGTCGAGTTTTGCTCTGAGTTCTCTGCTCGCTCCACATGACTTAACAAGCATGAAGGGGTAGAAATAGGCAGATTAGATGGTCAATATTCACTAATTCCATTATTTTTGACTCCTCTAGGTGATGCAGGAATGTTCATATCATCCTGACTAATGGATCGTGAGGGCATCTGTCATGGAGAACCATGCATTACATCTATAGCAGTATCACCAATTGTGTTAACTTTGTGTTGACATCTGTAGCAATATCTTACGAATTATGAGAAAAATGCTTCTCTTATAAGGATTTAGAAGGAAAATGTGAATGGTCTTTATTGTTATGAACTGATTATAAAATGATCTCAATAAGAGATTACAAAAAGGGATGCTACTAGCCCTAGTCTCTGTAATCTTTTATCTGGTCAGGAGTTCTTGATTGATTCTCCAGGATTGATCTTTAGTATTGCTCTTCTTCGTGTTGTCTTGTTGTAGTTGTTTGTGTCTTCTCTCGCTAACCTTTAGATAACATTGAAAGGGTGTCTGTTATTCACGTGAGTAGGTGCCTTGTTGAATCGTCCCGTCGGTCAAGCGGATGGTTACTCTCAGTGAGAGACAGAGAGATAGAGAAAGATCTGATAATAACTAATCTTCGGTTATTGTCAGTGGAAGAGAATTATGGAGATAACTACAAAGAAGTTGTTGTTAAAGACATAAGGTTGAATCATCGTATGGTTGAGAGGGGGATAAAGCACATGCTTTATGCGTCGCACATGAGAGAATATGCCTAGAGGCAGGCCCTTATACCGGTTCATGAGATCTCTGAGTGGTTGTTGGTCTGGTAAAATATCCAATGGGCCTCCTACCAAGGGTACTCAGGTAAATATCTTTAAAAGCGTATGGCCATATGTATCTTAAGGTTTTAATTGAGTATTAAAACTGTATTTAATGGATTATTTCATCGTTGTAAGTCCAATACCAAACTACTGTTTGCATTAAACTAACATGTCGTGGCCTTACCCAGTGCCACGGCTAGATTGGCAAACTGTGGCTGATTGGATGGTTTAGCACCTAAACCCATCGAAACCCCACATGCAGATGGCAGCCAGCGCGCACTAAACCGGCCGGGGCAGAGAACCATGAGGCGCCTAGCGTTGCGTTGTTGTAGCGAGGCGACGCGCGAGCCACGCAAAACGACAGGACCGTGAGTCCGTGATGCTGTTGTTTTCCCTCCTGGTTTTTTCTCGGCCGCGGGTCCTGCGGTCCTGCCCCGGTTTTGGACTCGCCAAGTCAACGCTCTTGCGCGCCATCAGCGTTGACCAGTTGTTGTTACGTTCTCGAGAGGCTGATATATGTGGGTCCACTGGTCGTATCTAGAATTTGTGCATGCACCGCATAATAATACAAGTAAACTTGGCTGAAAGTATAGAAGAAGCATATGATGTGAACTTACAAGGTTCAGACTATTTCGAGTATGTGATCATAAGAGAGAACCAGATTTAAATGCTTTTAAGTAAATTCTACCCCACTTGATTTTTTTCAACAAAATTAGTCAAGATTTTCGACCATTAGACCTAGATGAAATGGCTATACTTATTCCCCTCCGCTACATTAAATTTTCATCCCTCACCAGTCCACCGCTCCCACCCCTCCCCCCGTACGCCACCGCACCCGTCTTACTAGAGCCCAAGCTGAAGCCCTGCAGGCTACCACACGTAGCCATCTCTGGATCTGTCACAGCCGTCCACCTCCGCTCACATCCTAAATGCTTGTCGGTTCTCGCTGCCCTCACCTTCACCGCTCATCCCTTTATAAATCGGGCACAGTGAACTTGGACTCTAATTAACCCAAGAATCCCGCTCTAACTCGTCACCACCAAAGAAGATGACAACCCTATCTCCTCGAGCACAAATCTTCATATAGATCGCAAGGTTAAAAATTCGACTGATCCTCAAAAATTTTTGTCAACTAATGATAATAAATCCGTTAAGTAAAACACAGCAAGCAAATGCCATATATATCACAAACCGGAAAAGATGACCATGGATATCGGGATCAAATCCTGGTATTCCGAATCAGTCTGAACTTGCAAGGCAAGTACTAACATCCCCCCTCCTGGATGAGCTTGCCTGCTATACAAGAAAATGGACCAAAAAGAAAGAAAAGAAATAATGAATGAAAAGGTGCCGTGATCTACGGCTGTGATCGTCCGATGGTGTCATGCAGTCATGCTGTATCCGTCCACCGGAAACCGGGAAACCACCCGTGGCTGGAAACCGACGGACGCGCACAGGAGAACGGAAAAGCAGCGGACGCACCACGGTTTCGGCGCTACTTGCTGCGTTCCAACACTAAAAAATTGGAGGATGCCTTCGTCTTCTTCCCCCACTTGCGCTGCAGGTGTACTTGCTCGCTAATCCCTCCTAGTAGCAGTGTGTGTGTGTGTGTATATACAGGGCTCCTCTCGCCTTTCTTCCTCACCAACATCGAGTACGAAGTAGCAACAACAACAAAAAGATCTCTTTTTTGAAAACTTTAGAGTGATCGATCTGTTCTTGTGGTGAGGAGTGGAATGGCGACCGCCGGGAAGGTGATCAAATGCAAAGGTTCATTCGCCATCTCTGCTTTTTCTTGAACAACCTTCTGGAACTTTCCGGTGGTTCTTGGAAATTGGAATAGTTGACCGAAGCTTGATCCTTGTGTAAAGAAGATCAGAATTTGATGGAGTAAGTGGCTAATCTGTTTGATTCTTGGGTGATTGCAGCCGCGGTGGCATGGGAGGCCGGCAAGCCGCTGTCGATCGAGGAGGTGGAGGTGGCGCCGCCGCAGGCCATGGAGGTGCGCGTCAAGATCCTCTACACCGCGCTCTGCCACACTGATGTCTACTTCTGGGAGGCCAAGGTATACGCAGTTCCACATCATACAAGTATCTCATAGTTTTATGTTTTTCGATTGGGAAATGGTGATGCAGACATGGATGATCAGTGGCTAACTTGGTGTGATTCTGCTTGAATTCGTGCAGGGGCAAACTCCGGTTTTCCCTAGGATCTTAGGCCACGAAGCTGGAGGGTATGCATCATCTTTCCTCTGTCTCTGCCTTGTTCTGTTACAGTTTCGTTCTTGTGTTCATCGTGTCGTTTTCATGGATTATTGTTGTGCTAGTGGAATACAAGTATACGCGTACGTCGTTATAGGCCCTGTTTGTTTCCACTTAAGATTATTATAATCTAGCTTATAGGTAGGGATTATATAAGCTAGCTTATAATAAGCTGGTGGGAAATAAGCTGTCAGGTGTTTGGCAGCTTGGATTATCAGAGTTATGGATTGTTGTATTCGAATGTTTAAAGACTACAATACCCTGGGAGAGAGAGGCACGGGAGTTGGGGGTTGGATGAATGGCAAAGGTGGGTAATATTCCTAAAGTTTTATGGTCATTAAGATAAAAGGTGGATCTATAAGCTGAAATAAGCTCCTTTTTTTAGCTTATTAGATTACAATAATCTGGGCTATTAGATTATAATAAGCTACCTTATAATCTAGGCTGTTTGTTTCCACTTATGATTTATAAGCTAGATTATAATAATCTTAAGTGGAAACAAACAGGGCCATAGTTTATTCACTTCGACTTCTAATTTTAGTTAGTAAATCCACCCTTATTCCTGATTTGTCAATGGCATTGTCATCGATAACTAAAGAAAGCAAGTGTCCATATTTTATTGGCATGGTATCAAACATATGAAGATTCATAGAACAACGTCATTCATGGCGCATTTTCCCACAATTGACTTCATAGGATGATAGGATGATATATTTTTTATTCCTTGCATGTTCTGGCGTGTGCAACTTTACTTTCTATGTTTCTGCTTTGGTTTTCTTAAACTGACAAGAACAAGCATATTATTCATTTTGTGTAGTGCTTTGGTTGACTTGTTGCATTTTTCATGAATGATATGTATACTCTTAAATCTTTACAGTCAAATTTATCTAATAAATCTATTCCCAAATTTGAATTTTCTCTCAGCATTGTGGAGAGCGTTGGAGAGGGTGTGACCGAGCTCGCACCGGGTGACCATGTCCTCCCGGTGTTCACCGGTGAGTGCAAGGAGTGTGCTCACTGCAAGTCAGAGGAGAGCAACATGTGTGACCTGCTCAGGATCAACGTCGACCGAGGTGTGATGATCGGCGACGGGCAGTCCCGCTTCACCATCAACGGGAAACCAATCTTCTACTTCGTCGGGACGTCCACCTTCAGCGAGTACACCGTCATCCATGTTGGGTGCCTCGCGAAGATCAACCCCGAGGCGCCTCTTGACAAAGTTTGTGTTCTTAGCTGTGGTATCTCAACTGGTGAGATGGCTCCTGGTGCCATTATTTCGCAAGGAGACACCCTTTTTAGGATGCATCTAGTTACTGAAATGTCATTTTTCTTCAGGTCTTGGTGCAACGCTCAATGTCGCGAAACCAACAAAGGGTTCGACAGTAGCCATTTTCGGTCTTGGAGCTGTAGGCCTTGCTGTAAGTGACAACTGACATTCTGACAACCCCCATGATTTTTTTCCTTGCACAGGATGTGCAACATGATGAGAATATGTGCAATAATCATGACTAATTGTTGTATATTTCTCACATGATTAGGCCATGGAAGGTGCCAGGCTGGCTGGGGCATCAAGGATCATTGGTGTCGACTTGAACCCTGCAAAATACGAACAAGGTACAAACTGCTGCCATCTTCCGAAAAAAAACGACATTTTGGTAAATGTTTTTGGATAGCACACTGAACTTAGCAACATGTTCATTTTCAGCTAAGAAATTTGGCTGCACTGAGTTTGTGAACCCCAAGGACTACAACAAGCCAGTGCAAGAGGTTTGTCTCTTTAACCCAGTGTACAGATGAGATGGCCCTTCGTTCATGACATGAGCATTCCTGAATCTAATGTCCACTGTTCAATGGTGCTGCAGGTACTCGCTGAGATGACTAATGGCGGTGTCGACCGGGCCATTGAGTGCACTGGGAACATCAATGCCATGATATCTGCCTTCGAATGTGTCCATGATGTATGTTTCTCAATACACCTAGCAATGCTCTCTTCTTCTTCAAATGGGATACTAAAAGTGGCACTCTGAATTCAGGGCTGGGGTGTTGCTGTGCTGGTCGGCGTGCCACACAAGGACGACGTCTTCAAGACCCACCCGATGAACTTCCTGAGCGAGAAGACTCTGAAGGGGACCTTCTTCGGTAACTACAAGCCGCGCACCGACCTGCCCAACGTCGTCGAAATGTACATGAGGAAGGTAGATTGGGGAAATCTAGCCTTTCTTGTTCTGTCAAGGCTTCATGGCTGTAAATTTGTGACATGTTTCTGACGGATCAACCTGTGATGTGTATCTTCTGTAGGAGCTGGAGGTGGAGAAGTTCATCACGCACAGCGTGCCCTTCTCGGAGATCAACACGGCGTTCGACCTCATGCTCAAGGGGGAGAGCCTGCGCTGCATCATGAGGATGGAGGACTAGAGCTTGTTGATCTCTCGCAGCTTTGGTGCATAAGAAACAACAACAAGAACAAAAATTTAAGGTCTTCCCTTAAGTAATGATGTGGTCTTTTGTTGTCAGTATGTGGTCAGCAGCTTCCAGTTAGCATGTAATCACCATTTTGCTTAATAATATTTGTGAAGTTTCTGTGTGAATATTGGCGGCCTCCATTGCTGCAAATTGCAATTCAGTAATTCCATTTTAGTGTGAAGATCCGGTAAAAGAGGTATTTATAGCTTTGTGATGAAGTGAAGTTGCAATCAGGATTGCGATTCCTGCTGGTGTGTGATTCCTGCTGTGTGATTCCAACTGTATCTTTGCGAAAGCCGCGGGCACACCGGCTTGTGAGCTCAAGTGAGAACAAAAATGGTGACAAGTTGCGGCCATCGGGACCGTCTGATCAAGTAATCTACGGACCATATGAATTGGTTTTTCTTGCGGTAAAACTAGAGGAATGGGAAGGCATCCTCGGCCATTTTGCGAACAAATTGTACGGCAAAGGCGAATGCAGTGCTTCGTTCAAGATTTATTAGGACTGGCGACCATAGCTGTTCTGATCCTAATCGTGATCGTAACTGTAAAGTAATCGTTGAGATTCTAAAATCTTTAGAGTAAAAGTATTATTTGGTAGGATCTTCTTACCATGTTCATACCACCCGATCCTACCAACACGGAAAAATTGATCAAATCTGAATCCCGGTCTCGGCAACATTGGTTAGCCTTTTGCTCTATTCATAATGTCGGATGAGTTCTTCGTAAGTTTCGCATTGGCTCAAACAACGCCTGGGCCGAACCGATTTACATGATTCCTCTCTGTCAGGTATGAGCGTGTACAATGGTATAGATGCATATTTGATGTTACAACGGTCAATATTAAACAATAATTGAGAGAAGTAGAAGATAACTATATGATAGAATATTATATTAAAATAGGTAACAGCAAAAAGATCGTACAAAAATGAGTAACAAAAGAGGGATCAATTAATAATTGGGTGTGTTATTGGAGGTTCAAGCAGAAAGTTATTGTAACATCTCGTCCATCCTTTAGGCATAAAATGCTATCACCATTGCATATTTTTACCATTTTCAACAGCTACTCTTACAATTTTAAACAACTACTGCTTTATTCATACTATAGCGACTCAACATATATTATATTATTTTGACTCTATCTACTATAGCATACCAGTAGAGTCTAAACACATTAACAATAAGATGATACATAAAGTGCTGCTGATACGTAAAATTATTCATATGTTACTCCCACCGGTGTATGACGTTCTTAATGATCACCCAAAAAACAAATAAATCAAAGGAGAGTCTGAAGACTCAGCAATCACATAATAGACTGATCAACACTACCATAAGCAACAATATTACCATGTCATTCTTGTTTCAACCTTAGCTCTACCTACCATAACATAACACGATTATTCTCCATATGTCTTAATATCACATCTCAATCACTCTTAACACAATGCAGTGCTTATGATCCAGACTCATTCTCTGCTATAGCTTATTCTGGAAAAATAAAGGGCACACCCATGAATGTTACCTTTTACACACACTTTGCAAATCGCCAAATCCTCCTTTCTGGATGCGACGAAAGAACGAAACTATGGTTACAATCACTACACGTCATTAGTCGTTAACTGGGATGGCTAACCACAGAATCAGAATAACATCGTCCTTCTTTCCACATGCGCGGCCTCGAGAAATTCCTGAAACATTGTATTATTCCCTCTACGCGGACCCGTGTCCGTGCATCGGCGGTTTCTTTAGCGGTCCAGCGCTGCGGCGGCTCCCACCAGCCGTAGATCACGCGGTGCGCGGCGCATCCGACGGCCACGATTCCACCAGGTGTGTTCCCCCCACCGAGAGAAAAACCACGGCGGAGTTCCAGGTGGAGGCAGGAGCCGCGGTTTGGGTGCCGCACCGCCCGTGTCCGTGGTTTGCTACCCAAGAGGACGACCAAGGAAGGAAGTGGCGAATCCAACTAGCGCACTATATATGGACGGGGTTCTGCGCTCCCGGTTCCTCACGGATTTGATTAGATTTGATCGGTGGTGAAGCGAGATTAATTCTTGGCTTTGGTTTGGTGCTGAGAGAGCGAGATTTCTTCTGCGGGGATCTTTTTTGGGAGAGGAATGGCGACTGCGGGGAAGGTGATCAAGTGCAAAGGTCCGTGTATTGTCTCTGCTCCAATTCTTCTTTGTTGTTCTTGTCATTGCGATTTAAGACATCAGTGGTGCTTCTCGGGCTGGGAGGGTTCTTGGATTATTCAATGAGAATACCTTTTTTTTTGGTTTTTTAGATGTAGTGTCGGTGTTCTTTGCCCTGTATGACCATCAGCGATCTCGCAAGAACTAGATTTGTCTTATTGCAGGAAAATTTTGTCTTTTTTATATCGTCAAATTTTGCATTTTGATGGGATACGGGTTGGTTATTGGCTGGTGGTTTTATTGGATCCGTGCTTGTTGCAGCCGCGGTGGCATGGGAGGCCGGCAAACCGCTGTCGATCGAGGAGGTGGAGGTGGCGCCGCCGCAGGCCATGGAGGTGCGCGTCAAGATCCTCTTCACCTCCCTCTGCCACACCGACGTCTATTTCTGGGAGGCCAAGGTATATACTCACACATCAAAATTATCTCGTCAAATTCACTGTGCGGCCATTTGTGGCTGACTTGCGCCTCCGTGGCTTCGATTGTCATAGGGGCAGACTCCCGTGTTCCCCCGGATCTTCGGCCATGAAGCTGGAGGGTACGTGCAACTTCCTTGATTTACCTAGTTATGTTGGTTATGTTGCATGTTGTTAATACATTTGTTTCTGTGTTTCGTGGTTAAATGTCTAGTAGTCATTGGTGGTCACTGTTTATTGACTCGCTACAAGTAGACTAATCAGTTGATGTGATCTGGAAAACATTTTTTTTTAAGAAAAGAACTGAGGATCTGGAAAACATGTCAAAGAAACATGATAAATTGTGTTGATTGTGTCAAAACATTTTAAATGAATGTTACTTCTGCCGTTGGACCTTGATAGACCAAGGATTAAGGAGCAACACCAGGTAGCAATTTCTTCAATTAGTTGGTATGTTCAGTTGACATGGGCATGCACTTTAGGTTTTTTGTTTTGTACACGTACCTCCAGTACTCTTTTCTGTATTTCTTGAAGTACACATATGTGAAGTCTTTTCATATCTCCGAGTCAAATTTGTTTATTACAACTCGTGAAATGTATTTATGTTTTTTTATAGTTGGTGTGGAGACCCCTTTAGTTGACTTATCCAAAGATCTTTTTTTTTCAGAAGTATTCTGGTGTGAAGCCTTCTATTATTTTCTGAATTAAATTTCTTTATCCTATCTCCTGAAATGTATCTGTGTTTGCAGCATTGTGGAGAGTGTTGGAGAGGGCGTGACTGACCTTGCCCTGGCGACCATGTCCTCCCTGTGTTCACTGGGAGTGCAAGGAATGTCCGCATTGCAAGTCGGCAGAGAGCAACATGTGTGACCTACTCAGGATCAACACTGACAGGGTGTGATGATTGGCGATGGCAAGTCACGGTTTTCTATCAACGGAAGCCGATTTACCATTTCGTTGGGACTTCCACCTTCAGCGAGTACACTGTCATGCATGTTGGTTGCGTCGCAAAGATCAACCCGGAGGCTCCCCTTGATAAAGTTTGCGTTCTTAGCTGTGGTATTTCTACTGGTAAGTTGATTTATACTGTTTCAGTATGCTTGTTAGGATATATCTTTAGATGCTGAGTTATCATTTCTCTGTGTAGGTCTTGGTGCAACAATCAATGTTGCGAAACCCCCAAAGGGTTCAACAGTGGCGATATTTGGTCTAGGAGCTGTAGGCCTTGCTGTAAGTGTCCAAATTATTCTCTTGTGTGTACTTCAATTGCAATGAGAATGCGCGTTGGGATTGCATTTAGTTACCCTACATAATTACATTATTAGGCTGCGGAAGGTGCAAGGATTGCAGGAGCGTCGAGGATCATTGGTGTTGACCTGAACCCCAGCAGATTTGAAGAAGGTAAATCCTCTTGATTTTACCAAACCATCAGTTTATTTGATGGTTTTCGTTACTCGGTAAGCTTATCTATTCTGTAATTGTCCAGCTAAAAAATTTGGCTGCACCGAGTTTGTGAACCCAAAAGACCACAGCAAGCCAGTGCAGGAGGTTTGTATCTTCATCTCAAGCAAAAGCATTACTTACGCCTAATGCCCATATGTCACTGAATTGTAATATCCAATGTTATGCTGCTTTAGGTACTGGCTGAGATGACCAATGGTGGGGTTGACCGCAGTGTTGAATGCACTGGCAATATTAACGCTATGATCCAAGCATTTGAATGTGTTCATGATGTACGATCTTATTATACTTATGGTCCATTTAAACGATCGTTTGCATAGTTGCTTCTATTTGGTTGGAATCCTAAAATTCCTACACTATATATCCAGGGCTGGGGTGTTGCTGTGCTGGTCGGTGTGCCACACAAGGATGCCGAGTTCAAGACCCATCCGATGAACTTCCTGAACGAGAGGACTCTCAAGGGAACCTTCTTTGGTAACTACAAGCCGCGCAGCGATCTGCCCAATGTCGTGGAGTTGTACATGAAGAAGGTAAACGGAAAAGCTAGTTCCTTTAGCTTTGTTAAGTGAGGTATATTGAAATGTAAGTCCCCAATAACTTGGTGTTCATGCTTCATCTTTGCTTGTGTGCGTAGGAGCTGGAGGTGGAGAAGTTCATCACCCACAGCGTGCCCTTCTCGGAGATCAACACGGCGTTCGACCTCATGCTCAAGGAGGGCATCCGCTGCATCATCCGCATGGAGAACTAGGTTTTCTCATCTGGTTTGGGAGGGCATCCGCTGCATCATCCGCATGGAGAACTAGGTTTTCTCATCTGGTTTCTGGTCTTGAGTAATAAGGTGGCAGTCTGAACCTGCCTTGGTGATGAGATACGCTTCTGTGCAATAATACCCAATTTCGTGTTGCTGATCCGTAGTAGAGTTTCCAAGTGTGTAATTGTAGAGTTTCCAAGTGTGTAATTGTCTTCCGGCAAAACAGTTACATGAACTATCCTTTTGCATGATATATGCTGCTACTACGAGTTTCAGACGGATCGTTTTATTGTCGTTCTCATATTTCCATGTCTGGTGACTGATCAGCGGCTTAAGGTTTCGGCTATTGGCTATTTGTTGAAATTATATTATAGCTGTTGTTAACTTTTTTAATAAAAAATAGGAAAAATAGAAATATTTGAGAAGAAACGTTATATAGTTACGAACAATGTAAAGAAATAGAAAAAAAACTAAATAGCTAAAATAAATTAAAATTAGAAATTGATGTGTTTTAAATGGTTTTTGTTTTAAATCTTTACTATTATAAAATGTGAGTTGGTGGTTGTTGGTCTATTCTTTCTCCTCTTTTCTCAGCTATCAGATCAAAGATCAGCTGTCTAGATTTGTATATAAGTAGTTCTTCCGCTCCTCATAGAAAAAGTCGGGCCGACGTGTGAGTCATGCTTCTCTTCTTCTCTCCCTTCGTATTCTCCGCCTCTAACTTACTTGACATATTTAAAAAATTTTAGAACGTGTTTGTATACATATTTTAAAATTTTTTATCTCATGTGAGTTTTAAAATATGTAGTATAATAAATTTTAAAATTTTATAGTAATATACGGATATTCGACTAGTAAATTAAAAATTAGAAGCTAAAGCCGTTCGGAGTGAGATCTGGGCTGCGTTTGAAGTGCTAGCTGCTGCCCATGTGCAGGTCATCAAAAAATGTATCGAGTTGTTGGACCATCTGAGTCAATGGATGCATATAAAATCATATATATTGACGAAAACCTGGAAAAGTTGCTCATACAACACCTTACTATTGCAAGTGGCCCTATATGTCAGCCGACTACTAACCGGTAATCTCACCCATGGCTAGCATAATAGGCCTGTTCAATTTGATTTTTTTTTCTAATAGCTTTTGTCTTTTGGCTACAATAATACTGCAATAGTTGTCTGTTATAGCTTTTAAAACATTTAATTAAAGAAACATAAGAAAAAATAAAAACACAGTCATATTTTCATAAACAATACAAAAATGTAAAAAAAGCCAATGTATTTTTAGTAGTTTTGACTTTTAAAAATTAGAAGTTAAAAATTAAAAGCTATTTAGAATAAGATCCATGTCTAGCACATATCTGCCTCATGTTCAGGTTAAAAATAATCATATTTTCATGAACAATGCAAAAACATGTAAAAAGCCAATGTATTCTTAGTAGTTTTTATTTTTAGAATTTATTTTAAAATTAAACATCAAAACTAAAAGCTGTTTAGAATGAGACGCATGTCTAGCACATATCTGCCTCTTGTTCAGGTTGTACGTATTACGTGAAGAATGCATCAGTTGGGTGCACGTACGAGTTCAATTAGGCCGGTGACAAGTTTTGCGTGAGCCAACGATCGATCCATCCATCTATGCACGTGTACGGTTGGGACTAACGAACACGTGTGCTTGATGCATCCGTCAGTGTCTCTGGAAAGCGACCGGGCAGAGATATTTTACGGAGCCTACGTACTTTGACTCTTTCTGAGGCTCGGAGTCACAGGTGGTTAATTAGTAGGTGTTATAGGAGGATAGCTCTTGTGAGCATTATCAGTAGGGCTGAAAACGGTCGGAAATGATCGGTAGGAGGTCAAATCACTTTCAGTTTCACATTATTTTTTCGAAAACGAAATCGACACGATATTGTCGGAAACGAGAACGACATCGATATTCCGGTAAATTCGGAAACAAAACTATTCGATCAAAAGTGCATCGATAACGATCGAAAATCATGAAAGCGATAGCTAAAATACGATATTCTCCACATCTAAGGAAGTCAAAACATGCAACCATAATCAATTCTAAGCCATGAACTCATATCATCATTGACATGCGTCATATTTGCATATATTTAATCATCATTTTACCCTCTAATTTTTCGCATTTCTAGATCATTTATCATCATTTACACGCTTTTCTATAATTAATTGCTCAATTTGGATCATTTTGCATTTTTTATGCTTTTGTCGATACGATATTTTCACATCATAGCCTCGTATCAACTATGAAAGAAATCAAAATCTCAATGCATGATCAACATGACAATTCCAACATGTCACAAAAAATTGCAAATCCAAAGTTCTCGCATTATTTTTGCTATCGTTCATAAATAATGTTTGACTTAAAATCAACTTACAAGATTCAATTTCTTAAACACTGAACTCAGATCACCAGCAATTATTGCATGACATCAAACAGGAGATACTTTGACAGCAACGAAAATGTAATTGCAGAACAACTAATGTCTGTATTCATCTCAAATCCATAAATTAAACCACATGACAGAGTTGACGAAAACCTTAAACACCTTTCACAAAGTTTCTATTCATCTCAAATCCACCTATAAATGACCATGTGCTTAGTTCAAGGTGGGTAACTTGCAAAACCTCCTGTACACGCACTGTTACTGACAAATCCTACTAAAATAGGACACTGACGAACCTATAGAATCAAATTGCTCGATCCTCAAAAGTGCACCATATAAAGGAGCTGAAATATGAGCAGAACACCGGATCTCAAATATGATGCCCCAGCACATTTTATTCGCATCATTGCCCAACTACTTCCAATGCTTAAATCTCATTACTAATTCAAGCGAATTAATACTGAACATGCTGTCCAAATCTCGTATTTTTACCTCCAAGTCAAATCCACAGTAAAAATTATACTAACTTCCCACCAAGATCAGAGTGATTCCAGCCATCACTCGCGGACAAATTGTAACGAACACAATGGACCAGTAACAACAGAGCCAACCAAATGGAATCTCGAGTGATTCGTCCAAACCCCTCAAATTTAAACCCTTGCCCATTGCCGCCCCAAAACCTATCAAATCCGAAGAAAACAAAACCACGAGATCTCCTAAGATCCCTACAAAAAGCTGACGCCAGAGCTCGAATCCAACAAAAGCCCGCAAACTTCCTCACAACTCGCTACACAACCACGCAGCGATGCCTCGAAATCAAACCAAACTCGCGCCGAGGAGGCCATTCCCCAATCGAATTCAGACGAGACGCCGCAAGCAGGCAGGCAACCTACACCCACCCAAGACCCAGAAACCCCACTGAATCCCAAACAAGCGCGCGATCCCCGCGAGCCACCGCGCGATCCCGCAAGCCGCGGCACCGCCGCACCACCGGCGCGGAGAGATCAGCAGATCCGCCGCGCCGGGAGCACCCCCCACGATCTCAGCGCCTCAGCGGGCTTGGTCGATGGGCCTGGGGTGCTCTGCTCAGCGGAGATGAGGGGGTGGGCCGGTGGGCCAATGCCATCCTGGTATTTTCGGTAATTATCGACGGTAAATTATCGGTTAAATACGGTATTTTCAAAACGATCGGAAGAGAGCTAAATCGTTTTCGTTTCGTTACGGATGTTTTACCGTTCGTTTCCGTTTTATCGGTTATCGCCACCGCTTTCCGTTTAGAGGAAAAATCGGTAATATCTCGAAAACGATTTTCGGTAACCGAAAATTATCGTTTTCGTTTTCAGCCCTAATTATCAGATCCAAGAGGGACAGGTAGATGCATAGTCGAGGATCGTCCGGTGATGGTTCCGTTTATTTGGGTTTGAACTTTTAGTTTTTTTATTTATTTTTAGATTTTATTTATTTTAGCTTTTAACTTTTTTATTAATTCTTTTTCATATTGATTTGTATTATCTATGATAGGTTAATCTATTTTTTCTATTTTAAAATTTTTTAAATTTAGTTAGAGCAACTTCAGCAGGGCCCCTACTTGAGCTCTCATCCTACTTTTGAGGCTGAGGTGCAAAAAACTCACTCCAGCAGGGTCCCTACTTGAGCCCTCAAAAGTAGGGGGCCCTCAAATTTCCCCCTCGAGCCCTCATTCCTGAGGGGTCTGGAGAAGCCCTACTTTTGAGGGCTCAGTAGGGGCCTCTTGAAGTGAGTTTTTGCCCTTGGCCCTAAAAAGTAGGATGAGGATGAGGGTGGGTCCTATGTGTCATCCTCTAAGAATGAATTTGAGGTCCTGTTTGAGGGCTCTGCTGAGTGTAGCTCAAAACAGAGCCTCAAAGAGGAGAGCCCTCAAATAAAAAGTAGAGACCCTGTTTTGAGGGCTAGTCATCATTAGTTACAGTGTAATTTTAACCAGTTACAATATAATTTTTGTTATAGGTTAGTTTATTTTAGTCCAACCAAGTGGTACAGATAAACGAGTAGATTAGTTAAATCTGTGACATTCTTGACGTTTTGGGATCATCATCTTCTCGCGCGAGAAAGTCCTCGACCGCTAGCTCGCTCCCCCCTCCTTGCAGTCACTGTTTAAAATGATACTAATTCCAGGAACTCACGTGCCCGTCTGACGAGGCTACTTTTGGCTACGATTTCTCTAAAAACTGAAATAAATGATATAATTTCTTCAAATGGTTCCTAAAAAATATTCTTCTTAACAGTTTTTCGAGTCGTAAGCATATACATCGTCATGCCATCTCAAAAAATATAGCAAAAATTTATCAACCTTAGAAAAAAAAAAAGCAGCCCAGTAGAACAGGATCTGAGTTATGTAAGCAACTATTAGCAATCCTCAAACCAAGAATATTAACATCGGCGACCAAGGCAGCAGCAATAAGTCGAGCATATTTTTGGGGGTCATTTTCATTTTACAGCGTCGTTTTCGTCTTTTCGCGCAGGAAATTTCCTCCCTCCTAGCATGCATCCGTTGCCGTAAGAAACCCCCTTTGAAACCACATGTCGATTTGACTAGATAGCAGCAAGATTTTCCTCAGGTAAGTAAGCAGGTACAGAAGAACCTTGGTGACCGAGGTAGCATCAGCAGCAAGTCAACAAACCAACCCCCGTGCTTCAAGTCGCCATCTTCGATCGTCTTGGAGGAAGCTTCAAGCCTCCTCCTCCTCCCCAGACACCCAGCAGCAGCGTAACTCCCCTATAAATAGCCAGCACGAGCTACATGATATGATCATCTCAGCACAAAGTAACACAAAGTGAGATCGAGTCAAGAACAAGTAGAGATAGAGAGGGAGAGAATCTAGGAACTAAGGAAGGAAGAAGATGGTGATGGGCTTGGGATGCTTTGCTGTTCCTGGAGCTCGAAGGAAGGTGTCGCCTGCAAATAAGCAGCAACCGGGAGGAGGAGGAGATCGAGCTGAGGAAGCAAAGAAGCAGCAAGGAGCAGGAGAGGACGCACCAAGTGATTTTGGTGAGAAGAAGAAGCAGATGGGAGGCGAGGTCATCAAGGTTGCGAGGAAGGAGATGAAGAAGAAGAGTGGAGCTCCTCCCATCGTCGTGCATCAGTTCCCCTTCCATTCTCGCCCCGGATTGCTCTGATTCTTCTCCGATTGGTCATTTTTGGAATAGGGGGGTTTGAAGCCTGTCAGTGTGTTTTCACCAGAGTTTACCTGTCTGCAGAGGGCCAGTTCTTGATTGTTTCTTGATGCCTTCGATGGCATGTGTAATTCTTTACTTCTTTGATCTGATTGTTCTGTAGCAATGGAAACAATATACTATAAAGGTTTATTTGCGAATATATTTGCCCCTGAAACTTCATCTGTTCGTGCTTATTGAAAAAAAGATGGTTGATTGATTGATGCTACAGAAATGCAGTCAAACACTATCAACAAAGAAAAAATGACCGCAAAAAATACCAAAGCCGAATGATAGTGAGGCGCATAATTTAGCAAAATATGCTTGTAATCTAGAACCTGGTCGTCATTTATGGCTGGATGTGCCTCCTATTTTTCTTGATGTAACTCTGAATATGGAGAATGAATAAAATCCCTGTCTTCCTCTTAGAATAATATTTAAGTGGTGATCAGTTGGGCTTTTTTGTGGCTTATAGCTGAAAACACTGTAGCTGGCTGAAAAAAACATCATGGTGATGAGAGCTTATTTAGCATAATTAAATTTAAAAAAATTAAAAAAATATAAAAAAATATGTTAGCCCATTACGTACAATACAAACACATACGGAAAAAAAAGAACCGGTAAAAAAGCTCAACAAAAAGCCAAAAGTTCAGAAAAAGACGAAATTTATAAATAGTGAAAAATAAGCCAGAAGCTGAAGCCCAACCGATCGGGGCATAAAATTCGCTAAAGAGAAAAAAAAAGGCTGTACAATTTTCTATGGGCCGGCCCAAGCCTCTTTGATCCCTTGGTCCATGGACCTTTTCTCTCCATGTTTTTCACTTGCCCAAAGAAATTGAAGACCATGGGCCAAGATCACCGTTAATTCTTTTCTATGAGCCCATCTTGAATTTTATGACCCATTTATTGGTCCAGAACGCCAGAAGTGATCAAGTATGACGGCCCATCGATTGTTTGTGGAATAAACTCACGTTCTTTTGTCTCCAAAGATGGGATGTCCAAACCATCTAACAGCTATTCCATTCCCATTGTCTATTGAACGTCCTCGTGTCATTCTGTTTGTCCGTGTGCAAAAGTCTAATGCCTGTTTATATAGGTTTCTGATTTTAGCTTATGACTATTAATAGCGTATAGAGAAACTTATAGAGAGATATTTATATATAATTTTATCTAATATAAATAAAGTCATTGCAGTGTGTACTATAATCGATTAGTAGACCCTAATTTAAAAAGACACTTCGTTTAAAAGCTAAGTACTATAGAAAAGCTATTTACTATTGAAAAGTAGATTTTAGAAACCAAAACGAATAGGGTTTAAAACATCACACTTCTCCGTACGTGCTCTAAACATATAGAGGCATTTTATAACGGACATAATCAATAGCGGATTCAGGATTAGATCACGTCTTGGGCTAAATTTTAATCAAATAACAATCTAACATACTACGATTCTAGAAGCGTATTAGGATGTAACAAAAGTACGTCACAAATGCATCATTGATATGAAATTTTTGCTTAATGCTACTATTTCGAGTTTCAGATGGATCATTTTGTTGTCGTTCTCATATTTCCATGTCCGATGACTGATCAGCCGCTTGGCTATTGGCCATTAATGAAATTGCAATATAGTTCTTTGCAACTTTTCTAATAAAAATAGAAAAAATAGAAAAATTTGAGAAATGTTTTTAAAAAATGTTATATTGTTACGGTCAATGCAATGGAATAAAAAAAGAAAAGACAAAAAAACTCAAATAATTAAAATAGACTAAAATTAGAAATCGATATTTTTAAATGATTTTTAGTTCAAATAAATTAAAAGCTAAAAAAATAAAAGTTGAAGTCCTTTGGTGCGAGGTCTGAGCTGCATCTGAAGTGCTAGCTGCTGCTTATCTGCAGGTCATCAAAAAAATGTTTCGAGTTGTTGGACCATGTGAGTCAATGGATGCATATAAAGCGTGTATATTGACGGAAAAACTGGAAAAGTTACTCATACAACACCTTACTATTGCAAGTGGCCCTATATGTCAGCCAACTACTAACCGGTAATCTCATCCGTGGCTAGCATAATGAGGCTTCATTTAATTCGATTTTTTCTAATAGCTTTTATCTTTTATTTCTGAGACATTCAATTGAAGAAACATAAGAAAAAATAAAAACACAATCATATTTTCATGAACAATACAAAAACATGTAAAAGCCAATGTATTCTTAGTAGTTTTTATTTTTAGAATTTATTTTAAAAATTAAACATCAAAAACTAAAAGCTGTTTAGAATGAGACGCATGTCTAGCACATATCTGCCTCTTGTTCAGGTTGTACGTATTACGTGAAGAATGCATCAGTTGGGTGCACGTCCGAGTTCAATTAGGGCCGGTGACAAGTTTTGCGTGAGCCAACATCGATCCATCCATCTCTGGAATTTTTGTACGGATAATTATTTTTTATTCGAAATTACATAAATATACCTATGAGAAAATTTTTTACAAGAATAGGCTCCAGTCGCCCAATGGTTGGGCGACCGAGCCTTCATAACCGATGGCACGATGGGTCCTGTCGCTCTACCCTCGCGATCGCATCGATCGTCCTCCCATTGGCGACTTTCATGCAGTCGCCCAATGGTTGGGCGACTGCACTCAAGTCCCCCGTGAATGTTTTAATTTTTTTCAATTTTGTAGTTTTAAATTGGTAAAAAATCTGCTGAAATTGTAATAAAAGTTTATATTCATTGTATGTTGTAGGTGTGTAAAAAATTTTGAGAAATTTTTTTAGGAACGATTGACCGTAGAACGATCGGTACATACAATGATAAGTGATATTTTGATGTTACTGAGAATTTGTGTCTCTGGGCTAGGATTGGGTTGAGGAGGATCGACGGGCTCAGCGATCAGATTATCACAAACGGTTCTACATACAAACCGTCTGTAATACTCTCTATCACAAGTTTTATATACCGATACAATATAAACAACTAGTCTGAAAAGATGAAATAGCAAAGTTGTATATGGCTTATATATACTCATTTGAAAGGTTTTGATGAGATCTACAACTTTTCAGTTAAAGAAAAAATCTAAATTCCAAAAGGAAGACCAAGAAAAAGGGCAAAAACAGAAACCAAAAACTTGTGACGCAGGTTTAGATCCAAAGATAGCCGATTTTTGGGGTCTTGAAGGGCGACTAGCGCAAGCGGGTCATTTTTATTGGATCGGGCTCATCGTTAGCTTTTCAACGAGTACAAGAACGTCGAAAACGGACACCGTATGCAAAAGTTATGCCCGTTTTACTGAAGGTGTGTTGGAAACAGACTTAAACTGCTATAACTTTTGATCCCGTAGCCGAAATTGCTCAAATTTTTTTCTAGAGGCTGTTGGATGTATGAAGAACAACTCCACCAATTTTCACTATTTTTGGCGAAGGTTTAATGTACTTTCCAAATTCTCAGTAACATCAAAATATCGCTTACCATCGTATGTACCGATTATTCTATAGTCATTTGTTCCTAAAAAAAGTTTCCCAAAATTTTTTACACACCTATAACATACAATGAATATAAACTTTTATTACAACTTCAGCAGATTTTTTACCAGTTTAAAACTACAAAATTGACAAAATTTAAAACATTCACGGGGTCCGGAGTGCAGTCGCCCAACATTGGGCGACTGCATGAAAGTCGTCCAATGGTTGAGCGACTGGATGCAGTCGCCCGATGGTAGAGCGACAGGGACCTTGTCGGCCTCTGGTTGGGCGAAAAGCTCCAGTCGCCAAACCATTAGGCGAAAGGCTCCAGTCGCCAAACCTGGAGTCTAGTTTTGTAAAAAAATTTCCTGCCGTATATTCTTGTAATTTTGAATAAAGAATAGATTGTCCGTACAAAAAATTCTCCATCTCTGCACGTATACGGTTGGGACAAACGAACACGTGTGCTTGATGTATCCGTCAGTGTCTCTGGAACGCGACGGGGCAGAGATATTTTATGCTGCCTACGTGCTTTGACTCTTTCTGAGGCTCGGAGTCACAGGTGGTTAATTAGCAGGTGTTATAGGAGTACAAGATGTTTTCTTTTTAATAATTATTTAGATTTAAAATTATTAGATTAAAAATTTAACAGTCTTTTTTTTATAGAGGAGAGGAGATTTTTTTAAGAGGGTGGGGAGAGAACTCGTAACCATTAGATCTCTAATCCAAAAATCATGAATCTAAATGATAGTTAAAAAATATCCAGATGGTGTTTATTAACATCCAAACTTTATTGGGATTAATTAGACGAGGATCGTCCGATGATAAACGAGTAGATTAGTTAAATCTGTGACATTTTTACGTTTTGGGATCATCATCTTCTCGCGCGAGAAAGTTCCTCGAACGCTAGCTGGCTCTCTTCTTGCAGTCACTGTTTAAAATGATACTAATTCGAGCAACTCACGTGTCCATCTGACCGTGCGCTCTGTTTTTACTTCGATTTCTCTAAAAATTAAAATAAATAGTGTGATTTCTTTAAGTAATTTCTTAAAGTTATTTCCCTTGACAGTTTTTCGAGTTATAAGCAAGTACACCGTTCACGCCATCTTAAAAAATACAGCAAAATTCATCAACCCTAGAAAAAAAAGCAGTCCAGTAGAACAGGATCTGAGTAATGTAAGCAATTATTAGCACTCCTCAAACCAAGAATATTAACCTCAGCGACCAAGGCAGCAGCAATAAGTCGAGCATATTTTTGGGGGTCGTTTTCATTTTACAGCGCCGTCTTCGTCTTTTCGCGCAGGAAATTTCCTCCCTCCTAGCATGCATCCGTTGCCATTAGAAACCCCCCTTTGAAACCACATGTCGATTTGACTAGTAGCAGCAAGATTCCTCAGGTAAGTAAGCAGGTACAGAAGAACCTTGGCGACCAAGGTAGCATCAGCAGCAAGTCAACAAACCAACACCAGTGCTTCACGTCGTCATCTTCGAGGAAGCTTCAAGCCTCCTCCTCCTGCCCAGCAACCCAGCAGCAGCGCAACTCCCCTATAAATAGCTAGCACGAGCTACATGGTATGATCATCGCAGCACAGACACAAAGTGAGATCGAGAGTCAAGAACAAGTAGGGAGAGAATCTAGGAACTAAGGAAGGAAGAAGATGGTGATGGGCTTGGGATGCTTTGCTATTCCTGGAGCTCGAAGAAAGGTGTCGCCTGCAAATAAGCAGCAACCAGGAGGAGGAGGAGGAGATCAAGCAGAGGAAGCGAAGAAGCAGCAAGGAGCAGGAGAGGACGCATCAAGTGATTTTGGTGAGAAGAAAAAGCAGATGGGAGGCGAGGTGGTCAAGGTTGCGAGGAAGGAGATGAAGAAGAAGAGTGGAGCTCCTCCCATCGTCGTGCATCAGTTCCCCTTCCATTCTCGCCCCGGATTGCTCTGATTCTTCTCCGATTGGTCATTTTTGGAATAGGGGGATTTGACGCCTGTCAGTGTGTTTGCACCAGAGTTTACCTGTCTGCAGAGGGCCAGTTCTTGATTGTTTCTTGATGCCTTCGATGGCATGTGTAATTCTTTACTTCTTTGATCTGATTGTTCTGTAGCAATGAAAACAATATACTGTAAATGTTTCTTTGCGAATATATTTGCCCCTGAAACTTCATCTCTTCGTGCTTATCGAAAAAAAAAAGATGGTTGATTGATTGATGCTACAGAAATGCAGTCAAACACTATCAACGAAGGAAAAAATGACCGCAAAAATACCAAAGCCGAATGACAGTGAGGCGCATAATTTAGCAAAATATGCTTGTAATCTAGAATTTGGTCGTCATTTATGGCTGGATGTGCCTCCTATTTTTCTTGATGTAACTCTGAATATGGTGAATGAATAAAATCCCTGCCTTCCTCTCAGAATAATATTTAGTTCGATAAAAAGAAAAAAGGGCTGTACAAGTTTCTATGAGCCGGCCCAACCCTCTTTAATCTCTTGGTCCATGGACCTTTTCTCCCCCACGTTTTTCACTTGCCCAAAGGAATTGAAGACCGTGGACCAAGATCACCATTAATTCTTTTCTACGGGCCCATCTTGAATTTTATGGCCCGTTCATTGGCCAGAATGCTAGAAGTGATCAAGCTTGACGGCCCATCGATTGTTTGCGGCATAAACTCACGTCCTTCTGTCTCCAATGATGGGATATCCTAATCATCTAACAGCTATTCCATTCCCATTGTCTATTGAACGTCCTCGTGTAATTCTGTTTGTCCGTGTGCAAAAGTCTAGCGCCCGTTTACATAGGTTTTTGATTTTAGTTTATGACTAGTAATAACATGTAGCGAAATTTATAAAGAGATATTTACATATAATTTTATCTAATATAAATAAAGTCACTGTAGTGTGTGGAACAATTGACTAGTAGACCTTAATTTAAAAAGACACTTTATTTAAAAGCTAAGTACTGTAGAAAAACTATTTATTGTAGAAAAGCAGATTTTAGAAAACGATACAAATAGAATTTAAAACATCACACTTCTCCGTACGTGCTCTAAACGTATAGAGGCATTTTACAACGGACATAACATAATTGCATTAAGCTGAAGCTCGGCAAAGTGTACGGCTAGAGCTATCATTTTTTTTTATTTATGGTTTTTAGTTTTCTCTGAAAAAAATAAAACAACTTCTTCGTTGTCTTTTTAAATTGACTTATCAGAACAATCTTTTCGAATCGACTTATCGATGTTTAATTTATTTACATAAACACTCAAACCAAAACTATCAACTTCAACCATAAACTATTAGCCACGTAAAAAAACCCCCACCTAATTGTCCCATTTCTCCCATCGAATACCTAACCGTGCCGCGCGCATTAACGAGCAAGGCCGGCCAGCCAGCCAACCGCTCCTGCTCGGCCGCACCCACAAGAAAGTTACAAACCGACAACGACCATGCCTGTGCCTGTACATGTGTACATGTACATCTATCTATCTACCTGTATATACGTATAGCTGCAGTACCGAAAGTTGTAGATAGCATACGTACAAATTAGAGCAAGTATTATAAGAGTACATGTAAGTTTGTCAGATCTTTGAGGTGGAGGAGAGAGAAGAGGAGAGAGAAGAGAGGTGGATCAGTAAAGCTACAGTAATTTGAATCACAAGAACCAAAAACTTTGTGAGAGGAAGGGTGGGTCATACAATTTCAAATGGCTGTAACTATTATATGAGTAGACTGATAAGTGGGTGTTGTAAAGTATCTATCTGATCGGTGAAGGCTGTATTATAAGACTTGCTCTTAAGGGGGCATGCTAGCGTGTACTGTACGTACATTGTACACGTACACCGTGTGTCATCTCCGTCCCACTGTGTACATACAGGCTGACGATCAGTTGGAAACAACCCTTTCCATGCAAACTCCATAAAAATCATGTGTAAAAGTTTTCAAATTTTTTTTGAAAATTATCATATTTCGAGGACAGATATTATATAGCGCTGCAAAATTACAAGATCAGGTCAATCACATTTGTAGGACAAGCTTCTCTTCGTCTTTTGTTACATGTAGATGACAACAATGCTTTTAGAAGCTTTAATTTTGGGATGCGTTGCGGAGGAACTGGAAAGGGATGGCTTAATTTGTTTCGTTTCTCTTTATCTGATGTCGCATTCAACATGATCCATGATCAAACCGATCGAGTCCAAAATAGCAGATTTGGACACATAACTACACATGTTTATGGAGATTTTGATGGACACGATCGCGAAATATAGTCGAGCTTCATGCGCGTTGGGGAAAGATTAAATCTTATACTTAAGGGAATGTTATATTTACCTTTCGATGTAACAGGCAATCCACAATAACTATTCACACAAATAGTTCTGTAACTACTTTTTTCAAATTTAACATCTAAACATCCATTTTTACAAATCTAACTTCTATCGAGCTAAGAGAGCTCGGTACATACCTACCAAGCTACCTATCTCGGCAAGACGCCAACCCTGCAATTGATTAGTGCTAATTACATTTAATTAGTACTAATTATGAGCCTAATTACCTACCGAATTGACATGAGCAACTTTAGCTCGGGCAGCACCTGTCGCGCTCTAGGTGATATATGTAGTATATTGTGGCTATTGAGTTTAGGACGTCCAAAACCAAATATGAAAAAAAAACGGTTACAAATAGTAAATACTATTATTTGTATGAACAGTTTCGGCCCTGATCAACTCGGCTCCGGCTTCTGGTTTATTTTTCACTATTCATAAGTTTCGTCTTTTTCTCAACTTTTGGCTTTTCGTTGAGCTTTTTGCGGTTCTTTTTTCGTATTTGTTTGTATTATACGTAATGGGCTAACATATTTTTATTTTTAAATTTTTAAATTTAATTATGCTAAATAAGCCTCACAACATTCTGCTTTTTTTGAACCAGATCATGATGTTTTCAGCCATAAGCCATGAGCTTTTCAGCCGAACCGAGAGATCAGTGCTGGGTATCCCTAGCTAGCCCGCTGGATGTGATGGGGAAGTTCAGGATTTCCTTTCTTATAGCTCTTCGGTGAGTTCTAAACGTTGAAGCAGCTCTAACGTACATGATATGAGAGCTTATTCTTGGCTGGATCGGTGCCTATGTATGGCGAACCAAAACATGTCAGTAGTCAGAGGAAAAGAACGCAAACACAATTTCCATAGTAGCAGCAAGCAAAATGGAAGCAAACTAAACCATGAAAAAGGAATGTGGGAGAGCAATATAATGCAAGCTGTGCTGCTAGACGAAACGGTCGTCACACCCAAGATGGAAGTCCGGTAGCCGAGATCACAAAATAACATGAGTTCATCTTAAGGCTCCGCTTGGTTAGGTTGAAAATCTATGACTTATGATTAAAATTATACTATAACGACTAAAATTTTACTGTAGCTAAAGATGACTTATTTGACGTAATTAAATCTAAAACAATTTAAAAATAGAAAAAAAAATATGCTAGCTCATTACGGACAACGCAAATGAATACAGAAAAAAAGAATCGGTAAAAAAGCTCAAAAAAGCCAAAAGTTCAGAAAAAAACAAAATTTATAAATAGTGAAAAATAAATCAGAAATTAGAAGTTGAAACTGAAATGAGCGGACCTAAGAAAAGAAGTTGATCTGCTTGATGGTGAGCAGAGCTGCCCATCCAAGTCATCGGTGCATTAAAAGTTAACCCAAAAAAAGTTAAATTGAACAACACAAAAACATAGTACAAGCATATGGACGCGTTCGTACTGATGGGCATCAGGTGCAAGAGCATGTGCGTTGCTCGACCAAAGTAATGAATAAACTGCACTTGTTCACCAATGAAGTCAAATTCTTGGTGAGGGAATTACTCCAAGCTGAGTAGTATGGCTATGGTACGATACACATGTCTAACTATCAGCATTAACTGGATCGATCCATCTATCGACATGTGCAGATCAAGAAACGGCTACCCAACGATCCAGCTAGGATGTTGAAGGGTACAAAAATGAATATTTGTTCATGCGGGAGGACGCTAGCTGAGCCGTCCGATCAGAGCGATGAGTGGCTTAGATCAGGGAGCGTTGGTAATTAATAAGCAGGAGCTTAGTAGGCCTGGCTAATCAATCTGAGCCGTTCATTTACGACCTTCCCACGGAGTAAGCATGGGGAGTTACTCATCCACTTTGCATCTGTGGGGGACACTAGCTAGCTAGGGAGTAGGGGACCCACCGGCAAAGTTTGCTTAGGTACCCCAAATGTGTGAAAAATTTTATTGTATAACGGCTTAATGAGCCAACCAGGAGGCGACATGTGGCATGTATGGACTGTAGCAAAAAACATTGTAGGAAAAATTTTCTGGCTGATTCCGTTGTGTTTTCCTGTTGCTGCAGTACTATTACAGTTCTTAGCGGTGTTTGCTATAGTGATCCATGCCATATGTCATTACCTGATTAACTCGTTAAATAAACTAAGCTGTGCAACCGTTATAGAAAAAAAAATTCCAAATGTGTCGGCGTGACCATTTGATAGATGATTAAACTATTCAAGAAAAGTTTGGTATGGTCCTTAATTGTAGTGGGTGGAGCCTTTTGGCTTCTAGTTTTTTCTGACTTTTAATTTTTTAAGCTAGAAACTACTTAAAGTATATCGATTTTTAATTTTGGTTTTTAGCTTTTTTGGTATTTTTACTTTTGTTTTTCCTTTTCCTTTGCATTGCCAAATATAATGGTGTTTTTATTTTTATTTATTTTTCTTTAATTGAACGATTCAGAAAAATTACAAATGTTACAATGTAATTTCAGCCAACAATTAGAAGTTGGTTGGAGCGCCCTTTAATTTACTCCACTTAACCTGCCTGACTTGTGATCGGTGGTAATCAGACTCTAGTTATCAAGTAGAGAGATAAGATATCACACCGCTACATCACGGTATAGTTGACATTTACTTCACTTACTAATAATCTCGATTTTGACCATTGTATACATTTCTTGTTAATATATTTTTAAAAACTACAAAAGTTTAAAATATATTGTGACAAGTATTATTTTTACAAATAATCTAATTGGTACCATTTCCATAATTGAGATACTTTTGTATATCTTATTGGGCAAACTTTGACTGAGAAATATTTGCATTTAGATATTGAAGTATCCCTTAATTAGCTCATGGGTGGACCTAAGTAGCATGGCTAAATTAGTATATTGGTCTGCTAACTTAGTGCATCTTGGGTCTTAGGAAAAACAGATTTGGTTAAAAGTATTTGGAGCCTAATTCTCAAAATACTTGTTCTATGAAAAACCCACGCTCCCACCGATTTTTAAAAGGTAAAATTGGCCACAAGGCATCGTAAAATGTTTGCATTTGCCCTATGACACTTTAAATCGTGGTTTGGCTAAAACACACTCTAAATTGTGGACATTTGCCACAATACACTGCAACCACTAAAATAATAATATATTATCTCAACAAATAGGAGAGAGAAGGTGCATGGAAATGTCTAATTTGCCCTTGGCAAAAAATTATTAAAAAAGAAACCTCACTCCCTCCTCCCTGTTCCCAAACTTTATTTTTGGATAAATTAATTTTGAATGTCATTTTCTGTCATTTTGAGGATTTTCTACAATTATTGTGGATCTTTGAAAGCCTTTTCCAATTCTCTGAATTTAATAAGTACTCATTGTGACCAATCAGAGGTTAATCACGAACTAAAATTTTGAATTCAAACAGTGTTATCTGGAATCTCTAGGGTTTTTTTTTAATTTTTGGAGTTAATTTGATATTTTCCAGATTAAGAACAAAACGGGCAATTGGTCATATGTATGATATTCTCTTTCTGAAACACATGAAAATATTATTTAGATTAGTTCAGCGTGTTATGGCAAATGGCCACCATCTTAGAGTGTCTTAAGGCTAAACCACTATTTTAGGTGTGATCATTTTGGCTTATTGTGAGTGGCTTATGGTTGAAAAGCATCTGTAGTTGGTGAAAAAATACTATAGCCGATGAGAGGCTTATTTAGCATAATTAAATTTAAAAAAATTTAAAAAATATGTTAGCCCATTACGTATAATACAAACAAATACGGGGAAAAAAGAATCGGCAAAAAAGCTCAACGAAAAGTCAAAAGTTCAGAAAAAGACGAAATTTATGAATAGTGAAAAATAAGCCGGAAGCTAAAAGCTGAAGCCGAAATGATCACCGTGTCTCCGAGCAAAATAATGCCAATATTTTGTTGTGCCCTGTAACCAGTTTTGTCTATAAATAACTCAAAATATAAAAGTAGAACAGCTTAATACCAATTCTTTTACCAAATAGTACCATTTTCAGCCAAATCATACTTCCACTTGATGTACCCTAACAAAATAATAATGAATTTAAAACCCGTATTACTAAAACTTACACAAATATGAAATTCTCAAAATATAACAAAATCTATGATTCAAACAACCACTTAAAACTAAACTTTAATGATTAAAGCGAGAAAACAGATCCAACAAATCCAAGAAAAACCTACTCTTTCTAAAACAAAACTTAAACTCTACATCAAATTGTCGTTTTGTCCATTTCCTAACTATCACTAGCAATAATCATGTAACCATACTGGCTTACGATCCATCCGATTAATTTGTTTTGCAAGAAAGGTGTAGCCATGGGATACTATTCTCTCTTGCTGATCGATGCTTGGAGACATTGCAACGTGGGCAATAAATGAAATGGCCGTTCAACCGGTGAAAGTAGCTAGGAACAACGCATGAGCTACTTGTGCACGCATGCACAAATACAATGGCACAGTGATCAAGTGTATGCTTAAGTAGTTCGTTCCAAGACCCAACTCAAACTAGCGCACACAGCTAGCGAATACTCCAATCTTGAACACAATAAATGTACATGTCTGTCGATGCCTAGTCGCAATCATCACAGCTTAATACGATTGGATAATTGGATGTACAGTCATGACAGTCCTTTAATTTTTGGTTGATCTTTTTTTATTCAGTTTGTTCATTGTTTTCATTTTCTTGGTCATAAATGTTTCTTGTTTGTGAGCTCAAGATGCCTATTTTTCACAGTCTTAGTTGCTCCGAACACTTGGGCCTTTTAGTTTAGTGGGAGCTTAAACTAAAAAAGGAAGCAGTACTCACTGCTATTACTACTAGTAATTGTTTTCTTGTAAATTGATGGACTTTTTATTGACACTATATTCCTAGTGGTGAGGACATATGCACTAAATTGCATAATTTTAGCACTTTCTTGTCACTGAATTGAAGAATTATCTTATTTAGTGCCTACTAACCGAATTGAAATTCAATAATTACCTGGACAGTAACTGAACCGGTTTAAATTATGTAGAGCCAAATCAGGCATGTGCCTTCTTGGAAATAAAATGAAACAAAATAAAAACCAAGCATGCGTCAGGGAGAGACAACTCTTAACTGTAAAACCAGGCCATTACTACTCTCTGCCTCCCTGACATGATTTCCATGCAAGCTTTTTCCAGGAGTAAAATGATTGGAATGCACAGGAAGTAACACTGCTATTTCTTTCGCTTTCTGAATGAGAAAACACATACTTTCATACTTCAGGCAATGCACTGGTGAGTTGTGACCACTTTCACTGCAGTAAATCAAAGCATATGAATTCAGGACACACCTTGATGCGTCCCAACCCATTGGATTTTCAGGCTGGACTTGTAGCAGTTCTGAGCATCTCCAACAGTATGAGCTAGTTACTAGCTCTAAGACAACTTCTCCAATAGTACTAACTTTTAGCACATAGCTCATAACATAAATAGCCTCACATGACACTCTCACATAATCTTGGAATGTGTGTATGAGACTAGCCCTTGATCAAGAGATAGTTTTTCTCTCTCTTCTATTAAAATATGAAATAATATACTTAGAGCTAGCTCATAAGTCACTATTAGAGATGCTCTAACCTAGTGCTGCCCTCCTAGGCCATTCACTCTTCTTAGCCATTGTGCCAACCACATTTAGGACCACCTCTCCCTTTGCTGCATGCCCTTTTGCCGTGACAATCGGTGCAAAAAGACTCATAAATTGTGTAGAGCATTCATGATGGTACCCAAGGTTGAATTGAGAATCAAAGAGGACAGCTAGTAGATGCAGCTCCAGCATATATATATACTTCATAATGTTTTCGGTTAGAAAAAATCCAAAAGGACGCATAAGAAATCTAAGCAATGGAGGCCACAGATTAACTCGCGGCGTCAATGGGAAGAATCCTAGTAAAATTCACGCCGTTTTCATGTTCAACAAAATATTTACCGGTTTTTGTTGTCCATAAAAGTAGCCTTTTTGAATTGAGAGTGACTATTGCACAGGTGATTGAATTTTTTTTTATTTCTCAGTCACCTGAAGTTGCACTCTTAATCAACTGAAGTTGCAGATGATTTTTTTAGAGGGAGGCTGCAACTTCAGTTAATTAAGAGTGTAACTTCAGGTGATTGAGAGATAAAATAATTTTATTTGCCTATGTAATACTCCAAATTATACACACAGTGGTCCTGTTCTTTCAGACTACAACTGATGGCTTTTGATTTTGACCGATGGTTTTGGCTCCGCTTTACGAGATGGCAGTAGACGGCGTTGACATGATACGGACGGCGAACATAGTTTTGGTCTCAAAAAGCTATTTGGAGAATCCGGTTCAAAAAAACAACTCTATTTGTTTCGACTTTTAGAAAAGCAAAAAAGCAAAAGCTCAAAATAACAGTGCCTATAATTAGCTTTCACCTTCTAGTTCCTGCTAAAATAGAGGCACTCCAGACAAGAATATACTATATGCATGCTATCCTCTGCAGTTTGCGCCACTAAATGCTTAGACACCTCTCTGTGGTGAAGTAAAACCAAGCACACCCCACACGTGTTAGAAGTTGGAACATTGGCACCATTGTTGTAACGCCCCCGTTTCCAGGGGCGCGTACGGACACGGCACTCCGCAACTATTCACGCATGAACAGTTATGGAATGTCGCGCAAGAGTATACCATTACATGCTTACCACAAAAGACCAGCATATATTTTACATAGGGATTAACATCCATTTTTCAACAGCGGGGCGTGCAAGCCCAAAGTATAATTACATTACAGAAGCTCCAGAATCCGCTTGAGCGCGGCGAAGACCTAAAGCCACGGATCCTCGTCGAAGAAGCGACCTTCCGGGACTTCCTCAACGGGGAGGCAAACACCTTCGTCTTGATCCTCTAAAGAAGGGCAAAAGCAAGCCGTGAGCCAATCAACCGGCTCAGCAAGTCCCAAAGGGACCCTAGCTTATTATATGCACGGAACATCAAAGGAAGGGAGTATACTTGGTTTATTACTTTGAGTGGATGCAGTTTTATTTGCAATCATTTAAAAAAAAAGGGACCCAAAACTACTCCTCAAGCACTCAGGGGTTTTCAACAAGAGTTCATTAACCAACCTAAACAAGTTAAACATTTACAAAACTACTTAAGCTTTACGGCTGGAATCACCCAAGTGACACAGCTCCATTAACCGGGAGCACGGCGTATTCGAATACCATTTATTAGACTCTGCGAGTTTGCTCGGCCTTACCCACACGATCCCTTAACCTCATGATCGAGTTAAGGAAGCCAGGTCGTTTCACTGCTCAACTCTTTATATAGGCTCTACCCGGTAGAATTCACTCGGGTCTGGCCCACACACACACACACACACACACACACACACACACAAAAGAAAACAGTGGCCGCTTCGAGTGAACTCTACCGTTGTTAGGCAACCGTAACCCGCCTGGCCTAACCTCACTGCTAATCCTCCTGTAGAGTTTCAATTGAGTTGAGCAGCTACTAGACCAGTGTTGACAAGTCAACTCCTGTGGTTGAGCGATCACTGTGACATTTGCTCAGCGTAAGGGTTTCAGTCCTTATATTTTCACATGGTCCGCAACCTCGCCAGGCACGCGACCCAACCTAGGGTAAGCGGTGGGCGAAGGCCGTCTCGCGACTCCCCACAACTCCCTTACCCTACTCCAAACCTAAGGTAAGAGATTGGGCAAGGACCGTCTTGCGGTTTCCCCACGCACCCTTACCTTACCTTGTGCACGCCGGCACTCTCCGCTCTAAGATACGGTGTCCCATACCACCCTACCTTAGAGTCGGGTTTTCTAAAATTCTATTGGCCCACAGCCACAACCTTATCAGTGTAACATTTTGCATGATGATAATAATATCCTACAATTGTCTAGATTATCAAGTAATTAATTCTAGGGTTACAAAGGCATGGCTACAAATTAAACATGGCATTTAACGGTGGTAGGATTAACTACATAATAAGTCATTCTAAACATTTTATTTTATTTCAAACTAACATTTCACAATTAGCATAATGCAAATAGCATAATAACATAAATAGACAACATGGGTTGCAACATGATCAAGGATTTGAGACTTGCCGACAATCTGGATGATCTCAGCTGGCTCGAGCGTAGAAGCTTCGGATCTGCGATCGCACTTGAGCTTCTGGAAACTCCGACACTAGCGCAAACACTGAAAATAACATAAATCCGGCTTGAGCCTAATCAAGCGAGGAAAAATAAACTATTTAAAAAGAAATAAATTGCATAAACACCCCAAATGGAATTTTAGGAATTTTTCTAGGATGAATCTGTGGAAAAGGAGTTCACCACTGGGTCAGGAATATTATTTGGAGTAAAGTGGTGAAATTTGGGAATTTTTGGGATTTTCTGTGATTTTCTAGGATTTATTTGAGTTTTCTGGGATTTTTGAAATTGGTAAATCATCGGAAAATCTAATGAACAGTGCTAGGCGGCCCAAAGCCACAGCGCAGCCCAGCACATGCAGCCAGCGCGCCGAGCGGCGGCGCGGCCTGCATGGCGCGCGCGCGCTCGGGACGGCAGACGGCGGGAGGCGGCCACGCTCGCGCGCGCGCCACGCCGTCTGGATGCGCGGCAGCGTGGAGTCGCGCGACGGGAAGATGGCGGCGGGCGGCGATGCGAGCACGATCCAACGGAGGCGGAGCGGTGCGGTTATGCGGTCGGACGGTGAGGTTCAAGGAGGCGGTTGAAAGCGAGTGCGGGCTGATCGGAGGGCCATGGTTAAGCGGCAACGGGTGCGATGGAGGATTGAGCCACGTCTCCGTCTTCTTCCTCCAGACGCTACTGATGCTCCCGCGGCGGGGATACGGCGGCGGTGGCGGTCCGGACGCCAGGGGCTTGCCGGCGGTGGCGGAGGTGTCAAGCGGGTAGGTCTCGCCACGGTGAGTCCATTTTTGGGCTTAGAGGCGAGGATCAACGAAATGGCGGGAGGAGATGGGGTGGTTTCGGCTCTCCGGCGAGAAGGGGTCACCGAGGCCGTTTGGGTCCAAGTGGCGGCGATTTCACGGGAGGAGCCGGGATTACGATGGCGGTGGCGGCGTCGGTGGGAGCTCCCAACGAGCTGCCACGGGAGAGTGGTTGGAGTCGACGGCGAGCCTCGGTGGCCGTGCTCCACGGGCGCGACTGGCGAACAAGGTACCAATGGCATTAGCAAGTGGAGGAGATGCTGCGGACGCGGGAATCAAGTGATGAGGAGTGGGGTGAAGATCCTCTTTCGGGGTGCCGGCCGGGGAGGATGGCGGCGGCGTTCGAGCGATGCGGCGCCGATTAGCGGCTCGAGACACCGGGAGTGGTGGGAGGAGAACGGGGCAGTGGAGAAGCTCGGGGATCAAAGGAGACCGAGGAGCAAGGGGCGGGTTTTATACCCGCAGCGGAGAGGCGGAGGCCGGGCGAAGGCGCACGGCGCGGCTCGGGGTCAACATATGGTGAGGCGTCTCCTCCGCGCCGTGGATGACCGAGGTGACGCCGCGGCCTGCGCAGTGTGAAGGCGACGCGACGGGAGAGGGAGCAGTGAGCTCGGGCATGGGCTGCGTCGCGTGAAGGAGAGCTGCCGCGCCGGGTGGGGTCGGGCGCGAGAAGGCTGCGGCGCGTGGCGCGAGTCTCTGCCGGCCGGACCAGCCGGCGTCGCGCGGCGGCGCGGTCCAAAGCGGTGGGCGCGGCGCGAGGCGCGGGGCGAGCGCGCGAGCGCGGCGCACGCGCGAGGCGAGCGGCGGCGGCGCGCCAACGCGGGAGGAAGAGCGGAAGGCGCCGGGAGGAGGGGAAAACGGAAACGGCGAGGGCGCCAACGAAGCGGGGAAAACGGAACGGCCGAAAAAGGAAAGCGTGTTCGCGAAACTTTCCCGAAAAGGAAAGTTTTCAAAATTCACTCAAAAATCCAGCAAAAAGCACAGAAATTTTTGGTTTGAAATTTTGGGGACTTTTCAATTGTATTGCCTGCACGGCAAAAACCCAACGGGGGAGAGCCTGCCGTGCCCCTCTCCATCCATCGTTTGATCTAGTTTTTGATCCAAACGATTCGTTGATCTATAGTGGATGGGACCTCACGTGAGGGCCTCGCCCAAGGAATTTGCTTCCTGTACTTCCCCCTCCAAGAGAGAGCCTATAAAAGCTCATTAACGCAGTGCACACAGGACTTGCTCCTCTCCACCTCCAGCTAGCCAGCTCGCCATCTCTCTCTCTCTCTCTCTCCCTCTCTCTCTCTCTAAATTGTCCCTGTAAGATGGGCAGTAGTAGTACCAGTGTCACAGGCTTTGCCGTGGCCTTGCTGCTGCTCGTAGGCGTCTCCAATGGCCAGCTTCAGGTGGGGTTCTACTCCAAGTCCTGCCCCAGCGCCGAGTCCACCGTCGCCACCGTTGTCCAACAGGCCGCCGCCTCCGACTCCACCATCCTCCCTGCCCTCCTCCGCCTCCAGTTCCACGACTGCTTCGTCAGGGTGCGTAACTATACATTGATCTCTATATGTATGAGAAATTTACTTGGGCTTTGGCGTTCTAAGATGGGCAGTAGCAGTACTGAACTGGTTGAATAGCGACCGGTTGGTCGGCGATAGTGACAAATTAATGGAGTAACTGATTGGTTGTCTGTTTGGATGGATGGGCTAGGGGTGTGAGGCGTCGGTGCTGATCAAGGGCGGGAAAAACAACGCGGAGGTGGACAACAACAAGCACCAGGGGCTGCGCGGGATGGACGTCGTCGACAACGCCAAGGCGCAGCTCGAGTCGGAGTGCCCCGGCGTCGTCTCCTGCGCCGACATCCTCACCCTGGCCGCCCGCGACGCCGTCGCCTTCGTACGTACAAAAAAGCCCGGCGTGGCCCTCACGCACGCCGCATGCATGGTGCATTGATTGAGCCTGGAGGTGGGAATTAAATTGATTTTCGTGGCCGGAGTTGCAGACGGGCGGGCCGTCGTTCGACGTGCCGACGGGGCGGCGCGATGGGAGGGTGTCGAACCTGCGGGACGCCGACGTGCTGCCGGACGTGCACGACTCCGTCGACGTGCTCCGGTCCAAGTTCGCCGCCGCAGGCCTCGACGACAAGGACCTCGTCCTCCTCAGCTGTAAGCAAACAGACGTCTTCTTTTTCTTGCCACGAGGCCCACGATCGACCATGGTAGCTAACCAATGAGCGCACGTACATGGGCGCAGCGGCGCACACGGTGGGCACGACGGCGTGTTTCTTCATCCAGGACCGGCTGTACAACTTCCCGCTCCCCGGCGGCGGGCGGGGCTCGGACCCATCCATCCCAGACGGCTTCCTCGCGGAGCTCAAGTCCCAGTGCGCGCCGGGGGACCTCAACACGCGCCTCTCCATTGACCGCGGCAGCGAGAGCATCTTCGACACCTCCATCCTCCGCAACATCCGCAACGGCTTCGCCGTCATCGCCTCGGACGCCGCGCTCTACAACGACACCTCCACCGTCGACGTCGTCGACTCCTACTCCAGCCTCCTCAGCACCTTCTTCGGGCCATACTTCCGGCAGGACTTCGCCGACGCCATGGTCAAGATGGGCAGCATCGGGGTGCTCACCGGCCGCAAGGGTGAGGTGAGGAAGGTCTGCTCCAAGTTCAACTGATCCATCCATCGATCCTTGGTGGAATCCATTCATTGCATGCACTGTTGGCCCATGCCTCTCATGGATGGTTTGGTTGCATGGTGCTTTCATGGCATTTGTTCTTTGATTACTCAACTGTGTAGATCTCACCAGGAAAAGGAAAGTTGTGCAAGGTTCTAAATCAACGGTCGAGTGACTGCAAATGGTTTAGGACCTGTGCATGCAGTTTTCTTTTTGCTGCTGCTCGAAGTGAAATTTACAGGGTGTAAGGTATATTTGGTCTTTATGTTTATATATATGTATACAATATGTATGAGTGGAGATGTCAATCATTTTGTTCTTGGGTTTGGGTATTTACTTGTGTCGAGTGCAACTGTAAAGAAGTGTTAGAGTTCATTCCAAGCGGTGCCAAATGTTGTAACAATTCATCCCTAGCTTAATTTATTGGGCCTGTTCTTTTTTGCTACGGCTTGTGGCTTTTGGCTGTGACTTGTAGCTTTTGGGTTGTTGTACGAGAGATTATAAAAATAACAGAAACTCACGTGAGATTTTTACCGATATAAATGAAGTCAGTAAAATATGTACTACAATTAACTAGTAGACTCTATCTAAAAAAATATTTTGTTTAAAAACTAATTACTGTAAAAAAAAGTCAAAAAATAGCTTTTAAAAGCTGAAAAGAATAGGACCATTCTTTTGTTGGAAGATATACCGTTGGCTTGTCATTGAGCTCTACGGTGCAATTATATTGTTAGGCCATACTTGGAGGGAACTTATATGCATGGTCCAACCGATCCTTACGGATTTGTTTTGATAGAGTACAATTGCTAAGTAATCCAAATTAAACCAATTGTACTGATTTTTAGGTTTATTCTGATTTTTCAAACAAGATTAATTGTATTCTTTTCATGAATATAAATCTTTTGATGAGGAAACATTCATTGATCATGCAACTGCAAGGAAGGTTTTGTATTCATGTACATTCCAAGTTATATGAGTGTTGAATGTGTGTGCTGCAAAATGCAAACAGCTTATGCATATATCAAACTCAGAGTTATAAAACGCATGGTAAAATGGAAGATAATCAAATAAGTAGGAGACGTGAATTTAACGTAGAAAACTCTTACGGAAAAAAACCACATAAGTACAAAGGTGGAATTCACTATATGAGGAGATATTACAAGCACAAGAAATTTCGGTGCATCTAAACTATGCGACTGCAGGGCTGTGGTACATATATAGTTTGGAAAACAAGGGTTCCTAAGAGAGAAACCGAATTAAAGTCAATTGCACCGAACATTGCCACATCTGTTATGGCTTGGCGAACGTGTCCGGTATGGACACGAATCTGAATTCGGATCACACTTTAACAATCTTCACCTTGAAACGAATTCGTTCCTGTAGCCAAAATATGATAATCTCCTCAAAGCAAGTCTTCTTCAATGGACCTTGTACCTCCAAAGTTCATCTAACCAATCTTCAGCAAGAAAGATTGAAATAATCTTATCTAAATGCTTCTCGTGAAGCAAAATTGAATAAATTACCAGTACATTCAAACACACAACTATCAACAAAGTAAACAAATATATCTGGATCTTCAACAACTCATAACCCTAGCAAAGTCCTAGTTTGTGCAACTAACCTTCTGAAAAAAATGCTTAATTATCGAATGGTGTAAGCCAAAACATTACCTGTGGCACTAGATAGACAGCGAAGAACTCATATCTTGGAATCTGGTATATTCCACCTGGAACACAAAACTCAGCAAACAATGCTCATCGAAAGAGCAACTTGTACGTGTGTGGCTATCACATATATCAAACTATCAGCTTCAAAGGTAACTAAATTCTATGACATAGTTGAAACTACTCCTGTAAAATTATCCAGATGAAAGAAACTCTTGTGCCATCAATAGAGTATAAACTGTAGTGGACCCCTCGTATCGAGTTGTGACAACTGGACAAACGTTGTGTATCCACGCAAAAAACAAACTTCTTCTTGCACTTCAAATCTTACATCTCGAACTGGAATTGAAACAAAATATTCACTTTCAAACAGCAAAACTCTGGAGAGTATTATGCTAACTACCATCAGGGTGTCATCAACCTTCTGAAATTGAATATTGCCAAGGCCTCCATAATAGTCATGCAAGTGATCCAAATTACAACATATACGAACGATGAATAAAACATTAAATTCAATTATCTCTACAACTGACATTGAATTTTATGAAGTCTCCTCGATCAAGCGTAACTCAAATTAACTCATTGTGCTGAAAACCTCCACCTTAGACTCCACATCTACGGATCTTGCCGTAGTAACTTGTAGAAGATGATGGATCATCGAATAAATCATCAATGATTAATCCTGCATGAATTTCATCAATGATAGGCACAATGCCTAAATTGCAATGAACTCCACCTCCATAAAAAAAACATGCAGAATTGACGACACATCTTCTTGATGGAAGATGATGGTCGACTGAGGCAGAAGATCATCGACGGAGATGGTGCAGGACGACGTCAGGACATTGCTTCGGGCGGCGCAGGCGATGATGCTGGCGAACTTGACGCTAGAATTGTTGCCAAGGTAGAACACCGGTTGACGCTCGATTTGGCGCAGGTTGGCATCAAGTCAGAGTCAAGATGTGGAACAAAGTCAAGACGAGTCAAAAACCGCCGAGTTAAGGTTGCTGAAATCTCCTGATATGTATCTTTGTATACCTAGCAAGGGTTTGCAAAATCCATAGTACAATTCTGTGTACTCGAAGCAAAAGATGATCTGGACTTCCTGGTACGCTTTTTATGTGCATGTAGCAAAGTTCCTCGGGAAGAGAAAAATCACGGACAGAACCTGAGCTCTGTGCTTGTCGATGACTTCCTCAATTTTGATGCATCTGCAACTAAACTGTACCACTCTGTTTACAGAAAGGCCGTTCAGAAATGTTCTAGCATTTCTTTTGATTCCATGCCCCATTGTGGGTAGTTGGCAGGGAAGTAGGCAGCGTTCGTTGGCTTGTTTTAATTTTATTGAGAACGAGAAGTTTGCAACCGCAAGGTGTTGCATTGATTGGGCTGTCCCCGGACAGTGTAAATTTAACTGTTATGAGAAAGAGAGAAGCGTGCTTGTACATGTGATTCTGTCAACCTGTCCTATGCAATACAACCTAGATCTTAGTTTTTCGAGCTTACAGAACCCGTTTATTTCAGCTTCAGCTTCTGATTTATTTTTTATTATTCATAAATTTTTTAAACTTTTGACTTTTTTAACTTTTTTACCGGTTCTTTTTTCCCGTATTCATTCGCGTTGTCCATAATGAGCTAACATATTTTTCCTTTTTAATTTTTTTAAATTTAATTACGTTAAATAAGTCATCTTCATTCTGATAAAATTTGATCGCTCTGATGCAATTTCGATTATAAGCCACGACTTTTCATTGAACCGAGTGGGGCCCATCTTGTGATTGAATCGATCGTTGCATGTTGTTTTTGTCAAGATTTGCACGAGGTGCTTTGCGTAGAGGTGGGGTGGGCGGCGTCACAGCACGCCCAAGCCCACCGTGCTTCGGCCGCTTCGTCGCGTGCGATTCGGCCCGATTATCCCATCGTCGCGCGTCGCGTCTTGCCCGCCTGCGTCTTCGGCCAGGCCCAAGCACGGCCCAAAACCCACCGTCTTGGCGTTACGTGCGTGCGTGCACCAAGCCAGCCAAAATAACTATACACGACAAAAGCGATGGCGACAATGGTAGCGGTGGCGCTATCTTCCTTTTCTTGTATCGCCTTATTAAAACCTACTTAAAATTCAATTTTATTGTCTCATGCCATTCCACCTTCGAACTTGGTCATCTAGTCCAATGGAATGCATATCTTGGTGCAAATTAGACTATGTAAATGCGTGGACATTGCCCGACAATCTAGCATAGGGCTACCCAACTAGTCAAATAGAAAAGTTCAAGGAGAGTCATGAGTACGTCTTACTATAGTTAAGAAATCAATTTTAAATAGTTTACGCCAACCGTGCTCTTCGTGCGTCTTGAGCCGAGCACGCCATCCGCCGTGCGTCCGCGTCGCCCACCGTGCGGATTTTGAAGCCCAGCCGCCCACCGTTCGTGCCCGTGCGCACGCGCCATGCGTGTCGTGCGGGCGTGCTTAGGCCGGCCGTCTGCGCCATGCCGGGTGGCCCAAAAAGCCGACCCAAATCCCACCTCTACTTTTGCGTAGTACATCACAAGGTAGGGGCTTCACAATGCTGCTGTAAGGGACTCATGTTTATCTGTTTTACTGAAGTAAATAAGGCACGGTTTTACAAATTTAAGGCCCGTTTGGATGGTACAGGATTTGGAAACCACAGTATACGGAACTAGGGTGGATTGGATCCGGCTTACTGCTTAAGGCTTTTCGTTTTTATTATAGGAAGTAGCTTTTAAGAGTGCGTGTTTTTTAGACGTGGTCTACAAATTGATTGTAATACACACTGTACCAATTTCAACTATGCCAATCAAATTATATGTGATTGTCTCTCTTTTTGTACTCTCTCTCGAATAGTCAGAAATTAAAAATCATAAGTCAAAAGTTATAAACCCGAATATAAAAGAACCCACCCATGGTGTTTTTTAATTACGAAACATCAAATACCACAGTTATGGATACCACAGGTTTTTGTAGTATTTAGAAAAACCATGATGCGATTTGGTATTTACAGTATTCAATATACTAATTATTTTGTTAACTAGAAACTATACAGAATTAAACAAGCAGGACTCATGTATATAAATCTTCGATGTGCATTTTTATTGTAACATGCACGGGATATTTCACATACGGACGATCAACTATGCAATGCATACACCTAACGACTGGGGATTTTTTTGGTATTTTTGGCTCGTTTTCAACTCGTATTTGTAAAAATAGTTGCATGTGTGCGGAATTAGCAGAAATAGCACTTTGCTACCCTGTCATTGGGCGGCAGCGCCCTAGGGGCCTGCAGATGACACTTGGGCCATCGGAGCCCGGCCATCAGGCGGTAGGGGCCTGCTGTCCCGCCACTGGGCGACCACTCATCTGCGCCTAGCCACCATGTGGCGCTTTTCCTACCGCCATGTCACGGGATGGTAGGTGATTAAACTGGCTAATTAGCCTCAAAATGTATCAAATGAGCTCAAAAATTATAAAATTTTATGTGTAGCCTCCAACATAACGAACTTTATTGTGTAATTTTTTAACAATTTTATCAGCTATAAATGCTGCTTAAAAATTTATACGATAATGATATTTTTAGTAGTTATGACATATAGTAAATGAGATTAAAAAAATACGAAATTTTATGTGCAACCTCCCGACACAGTCGACAAAATTGTCAAAATTTTTTGGAAATTTTATGTCCTATGAATTATTCATGATATTTCATGTTAATTTAATCGAAATTAGCGATATGAGATGCTCATTTAATTAGCAATTAAAATCGCCTGCCGAACGGCCACCACACAGCAGACATCTTTTGCAGTACATGACCTCTCCTTCACACATATGTCAGCCTGTTGCTGCTATCCCCCTTTCCCGTTGCCTCCTTTGTACAAGTGTCACTTGTCCGGCGGTCCCCCTCGCACGCTCCCTCGTCTGCACATATGTGGTCGTAGGAGAACTTACGATTACGTGGTCGTAGAAGAGCTTACGACTGCCCTGTTCTTCCTTATCGATAAGGGGTATACTAAGAAAGAATAATGACGTAACAATTCTAAGATTATTCTATCCTCATCATCCAGCCCTCAACTTCAAGTGAAAGTAACTTACTTTAGAAATAAAGGTCGTAGATGAAGGATGATCGAAAGCAAGGCCTTTTCGATTCTTATCGACTAGAAAAGAGCTTGGTCAATAAATTTATTTCGTTTGAGTTGTAAAGACAGACGAACTTCAAAACAGAGGAAGTCAAATCGATTTTCGGCGCCATGTCCACCGAAGCAGTTCCCAAGATAACCATTCAGTTCCCGAGATGGGTAATCGACACGCTAGGTTATAAAAACTTAGCATGAGGTAACTTTTGGACTCCTACTTTCCCTATCTACTTTGATACGCTTCGAGCCTTCCGCCGCTAACCAATTCTTCCTCTTATCTTAATTTCGCCCAAATCCACTCTAACCGCTTGAAAGAATGGCGAAATATTCATCCACCTGAGCAATGTCAGAGATGGATAATGCCAAACTAAAGGCATTGGAGGATGAAGAGAAAATTCCACTGTGGTGATTCGTAAGATGGATTGAATCCACCAGGCAACATTGGCTGTTGGGGCAAATTGGAGAGCTCCCAGTGTTCCAGGCCTATTGTGAGTGCGGCCTTTGCCTTCTTGCTCACCCCTTCCTTACTGCTGTTCTTGAGTATTTTGGAGTTGATTTGGTGAACTTAGTTCCCAATTCGATCACGATGCTTGGCATCTCCATGTATTTGTGTGAGGTGTATTTAGGCATTCTAGTGGATCTGGAGCTCTTTCGGTATTATTACGAGATGAGCTAGCAGATTAGAATCGCGGGAAGTTGTGGTCTGAAACTCCATAACGAAAAGACGGAGCTATACATCCCAATGTACACTCGGTCCTCATGGCCAAGCCGGAAGAAGAGGTGGTTTTATTGGGAGACAACTAGCGACGACAACTTTTCTTTCGTGGGAAAGCTACGAAGAAGAACAGTCTTTGGAATTCGGCCCCAAAGATCTTACCTGAATAGCTCCTTACATCTCATCTATGAAAGAGCTAAGGGACAAAGGCCTTACGGGTTGGCACATGGTGAAGGACTACATCACACACTGGATCAGTCCTCTGAAGTGACGAGCACACCCCATGTGGATGTACTCAGATGCTTTGGATTCGACCAAGGACTACGAGAATGGTAAGTGTCTCTTGTACTCATGTTCATAATTTGTTTTAGATTTTGAGTACAATTTTTTGACTACTATACCTGTATGTTCATACCTTGATTTGGAGGAAGTCAATTCCTAAGTCAAGGCTGTCTACAAAAAGGCTCCATCGCTTGAGGTGGAAGCTCCTCGTATTCTAGTGGACTTGTGCACTGAAGAAAGAGAGGAAGGCCTAAAGGTAATTAAGGAATCGATTTCATCCTTAGGATAATGTAGTCTTAGGGAATGACTAATTAGTGTCTTTTTTCATTTTTAGAGTGTAGGTATGGATTATCGTTAGGACGACCAAAGAGTCAAACTGATGGTAATCAGAGGAGAGGTGGAGAAAATCAAGGCACCTCTAGCCAAGAGACATCGACTAGTTAAGACAGTCGATAAGGATAAGGGGAGCACAAGCACTGCCATTCCCCTTACCATTATTTCCCCTGCTGCTCCGAGTGCTCCCATTCAACAGTTGTTTGTGGACCTAAGTTTCGCAAGTGAAATAGGGGTGGCCGTACTAGAGCAATCGACTCTTAAGATCAAGGTACTCTTCTACTATGATACCAAAACTCATTCAGTAGACGCATCTCGAGGCTTTATCAAGCGACTCGAAAAGGAAAACTGGAAGAATTTCATATCTTTTGTGAAGGAGACTGTCATGATAGTAGATCCTGTGATCAAGAAGGACACTGCCCTAATGGTCGAAACTGGAATCGACCATTAGGTGGGGCAAGAGAGAGAAGGAATAACAACTCTTGCTCCAAACCTTCGATCAAACATGGTCGAGGGTGCACAAGATCTTCAACCAGTCATGGTCGAGAAAGTTGAAGACTCTCGACTGAACGTGGTCAAAGAAGTCCTCATTTCTCCACGACCAGACGTGGTCGAAGGGAAGAAAACAAAGAAACTATTTAGCTAGAAAGTTTCTTCTAAATTTACACCCAAGCTATAATAGTAAGGTATGTAAATGGAGATAGAAAACATAGCACTTTACTCACATGTCTTCTTTATTACTGACCTTGTTTGTATTGTCTTAGTTCGGCCTCTTCACTGCCTAAGGATGGTTTTGTCGAGAAGTCCCCTGTGACTTCGCCCGTATTTAAAAAAGACGATGGACATGGTGGTCAAAGAGAAGACTATTGCAACGACAGAGGCTATAGCTGAAGCTACAAAGACTACGACCATGTAAATGGTAGTAGCAAAAGAAGTTCAAGTGACAAAAGACAGGGTAGAAATACCTGGTCAAGAAGTTAGAAATCCTTCCAACCATCACATCGAGGAGGAAGACTTCGATGAGATTTTTCATGGAACTTACTTTAGAGTATCTTATAATCACTATTAAAATATACTTAAAATAATAAAGAGGTATAACAACCTCATTCAAGCAGTATATAAGTAGGAGTACGAACTCTCAGGAGTATGGAATCATATATATATGAAGTCTTTTCCGTACTCTCAAGGGTAGATGTTATATGTATATGTGTATGTATATATGTAATTACTATTCTGCGCATAGGAGTAGAATGCGCGCCAAAAAGTTACTACCGTGCATGAATGAAACTACTGCCAAAAATATGTAGAGTTACTATCAATTGTAACACTACAAACTACTACAAACTAGTAGTAACTCTACATATATTTGACAGTAACTTCACACACGCACAGTGCAGAACTTCTCAGCACGTATAGTGCGTCTGACCACAGAATAGCGTAGTATATACACACACATGTATACACATATATATACATACATATATACACACACACATACACACACACACATATATATATATATATACATACATATATATATATATATATATATATATATATATATATATATATATATATATATATATATATATATATATATATATATATATATATATATATATATATATATATATATATATATATGTATGTATATGTGTGTGTATAACAGTAAATGGCCTATTCAATGGTAACATGCAAACACGAACCAAACCTATTGGATCTACAATCTACGGCTCAGATTCATGCGGTGAAACCCTCAATCACTTATGTGTTTTCCCTCGCTCCGCCTTCCGCGCCTCCCCACTTGCCTCAGCGCCGCCCCTCCTCCCGGCCTCCCCCGACGCTGCCCCTTGACCTCCCTTGGTGCCGCCCTCCCTAGCCTCCCCGGTGCGTCGTGTACCATCGGAGACCACCAGTGGAGGCTGGTCAGGGACGCCCTCGTGGTGTAGCTTGACTCCCACATCTTCGTCTTGAGCGCCCTCCCGGCCACCCCGGTGCCCCGACTCCCTCCCTAGCTTCCCCAACGTTGCCCTACCCAGCCCCCCGCAGTCCCCCCGGTGCCCTTCCCAGCCCATGACAGTGCCCCCCGGCCTCCCCCCCTCGAACATCGACGCTACGCCCCGGCTCCCCGACGTTGAGATTTTCTTATTGTTGCTTCAATAAAAAAAATGTTCTTAGTTCATGCTTAAATCAAATGTTCATGCAATTTGTTGGGTCCGAAAATGTTCAAAAGGAGATAAATCCGAAAGCCGAAACAGAAAAAGTCTTGGTTCATGCCATTTCATTAAGCTAAAAATCTTGAAGAACATTTTAATCTGATAATCTTGAAGAACATTTATTGGCTCATGTAATTCGACAAGAACAACAGACAAAATTAAGCTTGGAATCTCTAGTAGAGATCGAGAAATAAAGCCAATAAACCATGGGTTTGTAGGAATTTGCATAGCAGACAGAGGTAAGTGATGATGCCTTTGGTCAGCACTGCAGCTCCCTCCCATTGCTCTCATGAAGAACTACTATAGCTGTTCTACAACAGCATAGTTGAAAGATCAATCTCCATTTAAGTTGGTCTTACCGATAATAACATATACTATTATGAGGTTTTGGTGATAATGATAAATACATTTGTGAGACTAACTTTATTTATTGATTATGATATTAGTTAGTCTCATATAGATGGAAAAGGTGAAATCATTGAGGTATGCATTCGATATCGTTTTATAATCTTGTTGCATTCCTCACATCCAAATATATGATTAAATGACAAATCTATATATGAGACTGATATGTTTGTCTAAGTATATTATTGCTTAGTCTCGTTTGGATGAAAAGGTGAAATCAAGGAGGTATGCATGCAAAATCACATTCCGATATATTAGTGCATTCTTTTGATCCAAAATATAGAATGAACTCCACAAATAGTCCAAAATGAATATGTGCATATGTCTTCATTACACATACTTGTATGAACACATTTAGGAGGAGTTCACTCTATGTTTTGAGGTTTCATAAGTATTGATCCATGTTTTTTTAATGAATCTTTACTTTGAAGCACATCCTTTGAGTATGTATAGCCTGTGTAGTTTATATACACTCATTTGTAACCGGGTTGTCATCTAACTTCTTCATTATGTGTTAATGGTTAGATGATTAATGACAACCAGATAAGTAAGCTTTTGCTTAAAGCTTATCTTACAGTATACAAGTGTTGTGTACATGTTGTATACTCGCAAATGCAATCTTTATCTTATTATTTATTAAGATTGTCATGAATTACCAAAAAGAGAAGATTGTAGAATCTAGTTCCTCCATTATGTGTTAATGGTAAAGTTTGGTAATTGATGGTAATTAATTTGTAGAGTAACATTTTCCATGAGTTGGATGAATAGGTTAGGTTCCACAAATGAGGATGATTTGGGATAGTTTTATGTGTTGAAGATCATCAAGTCAAGTGAAGGATGCATCATGAGTTGATGCATGTCCAAAAGGAGATGATCATGTGTTGATCATCAAGTCAAGTGAAGACCCACCATGTGTTAATGGAGTTCAAGTGACAAGGACCTGGGCTTGAAGTGAAGGTGTGTATCATCATGCTTTAAGAAGATGCTAAGGCAAAGGTATAACTAGCTTGGACTAAAGATGTGTTCCTAGCCTTTTACCGGTCTTAGAGTTTAGTTGCAAAACCGGATTGCTAGTATAAGTTGCATACTATTAAGAGAGGTCATGTCTAGTAGCTTGAGTCTCATCATGTGTTGATAGATCAACCTCACTTGCTCTAGCTCTCTTTAGCATGATGTTTATATTTGCGAATATGTTTTGCAAATAGTTGAAGCTCATGTGTTTGAATCCTTGTAAAACAGGACTATATATTACAAATATATCTTACAAGTGTTTGAAGACCATGTTTCCTACTCTTTCTTGTATGAGACTTATATTTGAAAATGTATTTTGCAACTAGTTTAAGCTCATATACAATCCTTGTAGTATGTGACTTTGGTTTGCAAATGTATTTTGCAAACGCGTTAAGTCCATGTACCTATTCCTTGTGTCATGATTTCAAAAGTGTGCAAATGTGTTTTGCAACTTGTTGGGGGCCATGAATGGTATTTGTGTGCATGATACTATAGCTTGCAAATCTGTTTTGCAAAATCTGTTGAAGTATCTGCACTTGTCAGGAAAATTGAAACTGTCGTTGTGTCTGTAGCGGTACTATCAGAGGTTGGAAGTACCAGCTTTGTGTGAACGGTACTACCGGACATCAGAAGTATCGGCACGTGTTACGTAGTACTACTGGATGCAAGTGATCAGATCGGCTATGTGTGAGCAGTCCATCCGTGGCCAATCGGCTCTATGTGGCGGTACTACTGGAAGCGTATACCGCGTGTGTTGCGCCGTACTACTAGACTTCAAAAGTTCTGGATTTTCCTGTTTTACAATTTTTTCAGAGAGACACCTGTGTAGTGGTCTTCTCCTCCCCGGGAAAGCGGTAGTTTTGTATGTGTGGAGTGGTACTTTCGATGATCGGAAGTACCTGAAAATCAACAGCGGAACTTCTGATTTTGACTGTCATGGCTAGTTTTCTGACCGTTGTAAAGGGAGCAGAAGTACCAGCCGTATAATGGTGGTACTTTTGATTTCCCTGTTTTTTCAGGGATTTGCTCCAACGGCTAATTTTCTTGTGTGGGGTATAAATACCCCCTTTGTGGCCGGTTGGAATGGCAGTTGCTTGACCCAATTCTATTCCTTTGAGCTAGTATGAGGTCCTCCTCTCAATTGTGCATGTGTTACACCTTATGAGTAAAGAGAGTGATCTAGAGTGCATGAGTTTCATTTAGAGTTGGACTTAGTGTTCATTTGAGCTTGTGCAATTGTTACACATGATGAGAGTCAAGCGAAGGGCTTGACTTATTACTCTTGAAGTTTGTCGACTCCTAGATGGCGTTGTAGGCATCGTGCGCAGTGAGCATCTCAAAGAAGATTATGAGAAGTCCTAGAGAATTGTGAGTGGTGTGGTGCTCACCATCTCCGGAGTAGAGGAAGAGCAATCTTAGTGGATTGAGGTGTTTCGACTTAATTCGTGGAGCCGATCCAATTCGTTTGGGCTAACGTCAATGTGTACTAGGGGAGAACGGCTAGTCTTCGGACACCACGGTAAAAAGTAATCATGTCAATTGTGATTTATTTTCTTATGCTCAATTTACATTCAAGCAATCTGCATTCAAAGAATTAAATTGATTGCTTGTCTTTCTAGAATTACAAACGTTTGACATAGACTTAAGTTGTTGATGCAACTAGATGAACCTAGTTGATTTGGGCTTTATTTGTGCTAAACCAAATTGATTTAAGTTTTCGCATTATATTCTTGATTTTAGCTAAATATCTTAAATAGAATTAATTTAATTGCAATTTTTAGAAATGACTATTCACCCCCTCGAGTCTGCCCCCTCGATCTTACAAGTGGTATCAGAGTGTGGTCTCTCATATATTAGGCTTTACCGTCTAGAGAGTAAAGGATGACGACTAGTGGAATAGTGTACCTAGATGATATACCTCTATTTGATGGTACAAATTATGCAAATTGGACAATGCACATGATATGTTATAAGGCTATGAGCCCAAAAATATAGCAGATTGTAGATGTGGGTCTTTCTCCTCCTAAGGATCCTCTTGCTCCAACAATTGAGGATGAGAAATACTCACATTTCGATGCTTAAGTAACTAACACTTTATTTAGTGCTTTGAGTGTAGAGGTGTTCGACACAATATGCAATCTTGAGAGCGCTCATAATATGTGGACGACAATTGCATATAAGAGTGGATGTTAAGAGAAGAATGCTCAACCTCTAGCTCTGACGATGAAGAATCCACCATTCTCTCCACATCAACCCGATGCTTCATGACTGAAGGTAATAAGAAGGTAAATAATGATAATGGCAATGATGCACCTTCTTATGATGAGTTGATAGATATGCTAGAAGAGCTTAATGAATTTCTTGGAAAGGAGAAAGTTAAATTCAAAGTTTTGAGGAAAGAGTATATCTCTCTTCAAAATAATTATGATGTGCTAAAAGAAGAACGTGAGTCTCTTCTCTTCATGGAATATTCTATGTCTAATGTGGATATAGGCACTAGTTGCAATTTAATAGATGATATGCCATGTATAGATCCTAATCCTTGCACAACATCTAAAGTTAGTGTATCCATATCTTGTGAGGATTTAATTGATATACCTTGTTGCTCACAAATAAATACTTCTACTTCCTCTATGTCTTGTGATACTAACCTTGTAGAGGAAAACAAAGAGCTCAAGGCTCAAGTCACAACTTTGAAAAATGACTTATAAAATATCTACAAAGGAAAGATTTCTCTTGACAAAATATTGGAAAGTCGAAGAAAATCAAATGACAAGAGAGGTATCGGTTTCACCTCCATAAAAAAGTTGAAGAGCATCCCAAAGCTATTTGAAAAACAATTCAACAATGCCAAATACTTTGAATGCAACAAGAAGAGTCACTTCGCCTCTAAATGCCCCAACAAGATTAATGACAAGCAAAAGTTATCAATGAAGAGGCAAGCCGGCAATGGGCAAGAAAAAGATAAGAAGAGGCAACAATTATCAAACTGGCTACAATTGCCGGGAGAAGGGACATTTTAGTAAGGATTGTCCCAAAGATATCATTCCTAAGCCATCTCTATTTAATGAATATTATTTACTTAGGAAGAATATAAATGGTAACGTGTTTGTTAGAGATGTTATTTACAAAAAACTAATGTTAGGGTCATTTGGGTGCCTAAATTTATTATGACTAAGATTCTCGGACTCAACCAAGTTTAGGTTCTAAAATGCACTTAAAAACTTAATAGCTACATTATTGGAGGCTTAGCTTAAACATGAAGAGGTGAATTCCATCATATGCATAATGAGAGCCAAGTTTGAGAATGATCATGCCACATCATGAACCAATGTCATCTCGGTAACAAGTATCTATATTTGATATTTTTAGCTCCTAACCTTGTATAGGTTGCATTGCATGAATATCTTTTAAAGGGGTGCTCTTACTCTTATTCTAAAATTTCCTTATTGTAATCATGATCGAGATGTAAGTGGCACATTAAGGGGAGTACTAAATCATATTCATGTATATCACATCCCTAATTGTACCCAAATTAATTAAGTGCTAGTATTGTTTTTCAAAATTGAGTCATTTAGCCAAAAGTCAAAAACTTGAAATTATTAGTATATCTTTGAAAAACTAGTTGGACAATATATATAAATGCATTTTAAAGGTTTTCAAAAGGTTTTGGCTTTAGAAAAACTTATTTCAAATAAAATTGGGTTTCCAACCAAAACTGGCAATATAGTATCAAGGGTTTCGATAAAAAAAATTTCAACCAAATCACATTGGAGTATCTTAGAATTAGTATTTAAATATACTAAAAGTGATAAAAAGATATAAAATATTTATTTCAGTGGTGTACTGGAAGTGGGAGTACGTAATATACGTATACATACATATGTACATATACGTATACATATATATATATATATATAGTGTGTGTGTGTGCGGTTGCGCTAATGAGCACGTGCGCACATGCTATGTGCAGGTCGCTGGCTGAATCTCTGGTGTGGTTGGTGCATAACTTGGTGATAACTTTTTGTTCTGGAGATAACTTTGCAAATGTAAGTAACTTGATGAATTACTGAGGATAACTTTATGTTCTGGAGATAGTAACTTTCTATAACATTGCAATGTGAAGTTATGACGTGACAACTGTAAGTAACTTCGTGAATTATTGATGATAACTTTATGTTCAGGAGATGGTAACTTAACTATATGCATGCATGCAGCAGGAGAAAGAAGAGAATAAATACACTTGACTTGTGATTTTTTTATCTTGTTTATAAGCTAAAAACACAGTAACAGTACACTTGACTTGTGATTTTTTATTTTGTTTATAAGCTAAAAAATATAATAACTCTTTCACCAAAAATCCAATTTGCGATACGTTTTCACCATTATGTTCGAAATTACAAGCTTTACAAAACAAGATACATGTTGAATATATTTTGATGCTATGAAATTCATATCATATAAAGTTATTATCGTGTATGAGTGAAGTTACAGTCAATTACATGTAGAATTACTGCCAATTTTATAGTGTTACAAACGGACGGTAACTTTACATGTGTTTGATAATAACTTCATTCGTATACGATAGTAACTTTCCGTTCGAGTTATTTGCTATTGACATGCATGGTTCTCTCTCCTCTCAATGCATGCATGTTGGCAATAACATCACTCACACACAACAGTAACTTCATGAATTGTGGATGATAACTGTAAGTAACTTCATGCATTATAGATGATAACTTGATGTATATTCGATAGTAACTTTACCATAATTAACAAAAACTAGTAACTTAGCATGGGGCACGCGTTTATTTTACTCATGCGCACTGGTTAGTAATTCTATATGTATGTATGTATGTATGTATGTATGTATGTATGTATGTATGTATGTATGTATGTATGTATGTATGTATGTATGTATGTATGTATGTATGTATGTATGTATGTATGTATGTATGCATGTGTAGAAAAAATACATTTTACTCCCAGGTGTAATTATATCCACCTCTAATATACCACCTAAACAAACTTGAAATACTCCTTTATCACTTTAGGTATACTCATATACTAATTATAAGATACTCCAATGTGAACCACACAAAAAAATTGCAAATGTGTCCATGGTTTTTAGCTTATTTTGTAAATACCTTCATATACACACATAAAAAGGCGTATGTCAAAACAAATATACATACCACCTTTGGAAAATCATTCATACCACTTAGATGGTCTTAAATACTCATATACAACATGTATATACCCTCCGTTACGTGAGATATTCTCTACGTTGTGAGATACGATATAGCGTGTAATTACACCTGAGAGTAGAAGAGAGGCTTCCTATATAGGAAATATGTATGTATGTATGTATGTATGTATGTATGTATGTATGTATGTATGTATGTATGTATGTATGTATGTATGTATGTATGTATGTATGTATGTATGTATGTATGATATGAATGATACCATTGTCGCTATGTTAAGATAGTTGTGAAATTATGTGCTCTCCATCTAGGTGGTTTCATTTTTCACTTTAATTTTACCACAATTGGTCTGGACCATATGTTCAAATGTCTTTTCAGAGTACATGAAGAACGTATACCGTACATGTACTCTACTCACACCACACACACGCACGCGTCCATTTCGCACGCTGAAATACTCAGGTTGTTGGAGCTGTCATTTGTATAGGTGTATTATATTATAATCTATGATAATACTAACTAAAAATTCCACCAAACAATGAGTACACACACAACTACAACTAGCATCAAAGCTTTCAATCTCACAAATGTGAGATAAGTGCAGTACAGGTTGATTGTCAAAATGAACTGACGTCCACGTTACAAACGTGAACTATTGGATTGGTTTGAAAAATAACCTTGAACATCAAAATCATTTGAATATCAATCCTGAACTATCGATACTGGATCACGTGACCCTCTCAAACAAACCCACCTAGGTTTTAAGATAACCTGTCATCAGCAAAATTTGACCATGTCGGCTCCTCGCTAGACCCCACAATGTGCGCTATAAATCCCTCGATTCACTGGACACAATGTATGAAAGTGTCCCTCGGTCATCCTCTTGGTGAGGGTGTTTTTGGACCAAGTCATCTTTGCGGTGAGGAGCCGATGTGCCAGTCATCCTAAAATCAAGGTGGGTTTTCTCGAAGAGGTCACGTGACTTGGTATCGATGAGTTCAAGATTGATATTCAAATAATTATAAAGTTTAAAGTTATTTTTTAGACCAACCAAATAGTTTAGAGTTGCAAACGTGGACTTCTTCGTTGGAAAAACAAGCACAAATACGATCTGCAGCATTTCCTTTCGGAAACGTACTCGGTTGAAGTACGTGCTGACCAGGCACATCCTTTCTCACAGTCCAGATTGGAAGGCCTGTTAAAAGTGGATTACACACAATAATTGGGCTGAACTGAACTGTGAAGCCCATATACGCAGATGCAGCCCACTAATGACTTCCACAAACCCGATTTCTTCAGAGACAGAAATCAACTAATCTAAAAAAAATCCTCTAAAAATATAATTAAAAAAATTAATCAACTATTCAATTTATGTTTATGACCATGAAATGCTACTTGTAAAAAAAATCTGTTTCATTTTAGTTACAATTTCTTCTCACAACTACTAGCGCGGGTGTCATCTATGCAATTCATTTAGGGCCTCTTTAGATCATAGGTATTTTTTATTCTAAAAAATGTAGGAATTTGACAGTTGTAGAAATGTCACATAGAAGAGTTCAACTCAAAAGAAATGTGGAAAAATCCGATGTTCCAAATAGGCCTTTAAAGTGCTTCACGAAAAGAATTTTTGGAAATTCACGTACAGAGTCGATGAGTTCTGATTTCCTAGGATGGGTCGATAAATTTTAATATGTTATTATGATATATTTTAATTTATGCACTTTAGATTAATTTTTATCAACCAATTTTATAATGTTTCTACTCTTTTTTAATTAAACATATAAACGAATATGGTGCATGCATGGTTCTAAAACTAGGTCTACTCAGCCGAGTACTCGGACTAGGTCCCCTCACCGAGTACAAGCAGGCAAAAACGAGTAGCTAACTGGTTTAACCTATATAACCGGGCGAGTACTTGGAGTAATCGGCTAACATGTCATGTACTTGCCAAGTGGCCAGTCCAGGGAACTGAAGCCCACAGTCAAGTAAGCAACTCATAGCCCAGCAACACAACGCAATTACCCCTACCCCTCCTGCTTCGATCGGATCAGATCTCCCCACACACCCGAGGCTGTTTGGACTCCAGAGGGCGCCGTTGCCGTGACGAGCGTGGGAAACCTAGGTCAGGACTCGGGAAGGCGGCAGCGGCAGCTGTAGCTGCCGCATCTCCTCAGGTGCTACGTCTCCTCCCTCTGACGGTGGCTTCCCCTGCCGCAGCTACTCCCTCCGGCGTCGGCCTCCTTGGCTATGTTTCCTCCCTCTAGCAGCAGCCTCCCCCATTGCGGTTCCTCCCTCCACTGGTTATTAGAAGCTAGAGTCGCTGGTTGTTAGCGTTGCTGGCTGCCTACCTAGTTTGTCCTTGGATAGGTGAGAATAATGTGAATTCCTGCTGTTTGTCCTTGGGCATTTTGTAGAGCTTATAAATTAAGTCATGATCTGGAAATCATTTTAGTAAATGTTTTCATGGTATGATGGTATCGGTGGATCATTTAGATTTTAGACCGCTCTTAGCAGTTTTTGACTTCTCTATCTGTTCTTGGAACAATGATTTATTATTGGCTAGCTTTGGCTTGTATAGAGTCTGTTTTGAAAGCAAGACGCAGAAGGTTGTCTAGGGTCATGCTACGAGATCACCGCAAAAGATGTTGAACGAGAGGAATTAGCCCAAGTTTTGTTTGTAAACTACTGATCTTGTCATATCCCATAAAAAGATTCAACATTATCATTTGCCTTGTATGTGGCAAATGGCAACTATGTATGTATGTATGTATGTATGTATGTATGTATGTATGTATGTATGTATGTATGTATGTATGTATGTATGTATGTATGTATGTATGTATGTATGTATGTATGTAACGTTCAAATTGGACACCAAGCCTCTCTGTCTTTGGATTGTTTTTAGATGCGTGCAAGTGCAATGATATATAATATATCAGCAAACCCGTTAACATTCGTCAATTCAAAAGGCATCGATTTGGAAAGGAATTCATTGATTTAGTATCTTTGAATCATCATACTATATATATATATATATATATATATATATATATATATATATATATATATATATATATATATATATATATATATATATATATATATATATATATATATATATATATATACTCAATTCAAAGATTTGAATGAATTTTGATCACATGCTTTACTGATTTATATATAATCAGCACATACCTACAATCAAACTATCAATAAAAAGGCAACTATAGTTTAGATTTCAGTTCGTACTTATTTGAACTAGTTAGTAAACTAGTTAAACTTAATATCCAAAAATTTTCAAAAATTTTCGCACATGATACATAGGGAAATACCTATTCTAGACCATTGTACCCCTGTTAATTATACTATCTATATATATATATATATATATATATATATATATATGTGTGTGTGTGTGTGTGTGTGTGTGTGTGTGTGTGTGTGTGTGTGTGTACTCCACAGAGTACACCAGGGCCGAAACCGCACCGTGCGATTTTTTTATACTCCGTAGAGTTGCCCGGGACGCCCGTGGTTCCCAGCGCTTTATACTCCACAGAGTACGTCGGGGCCGAAGCCGCACCGTGCGATTTTTTTATATTTCGTAGAGTTGCCTGGGACGCCCGTGGTTCCCGGTGCTTTATACTCTGCAGAGTACGTTGGGGCCGAAGCCACACCGTGCGATTTTTTATACTCCGTAGAGTTGCCCAGGACGCTCATAGTTCCCGGTGCTTTATACTCCACAGACTACGCCGGGGTTGAAGCCGCACCGTGCGAATTTTTGATACTTCGTAGAATTGCCCAGGACGTTTGTGGTTCCTGGCACTTTATACTCTGCAGAGTACGCCGGGGCCAAAGCTGCACCATGCGTTTTTTAATACTCCGTAGAGTTGCCCGGGATGCCCGTGGTTCCCGGCGCTTTATACTTCGTAGAGCACGCCAGGGCCGAAGCCGCACCGTGCAATTTTTTATACTCCGTAGAGTACTCCGCAGAGTACACCAGGGCTAAAGCCACACCGTGCAATTTTTTATACTCTGTAGAATTGCCCAGGATGCCCATGGTTCCTGACACTTTATACTCCGACTAGGACACGGTCAGGCGAAGTCACAACCACAGGGTGGTTGGACAGTGCCGACGACGTTAGCGGCTGGATAATGTCCTAAAGCGTGCGATCCATCCCCTACCCTTTGGACTGGCGTCAACGAAGCCGATGATGGGATGAAGGCCTGATGCGCACGCGGCCCATACTCTACCCTTTGGACTAGACGTCGACGAAGCCGGCGGAGTCTCGACCACGAAGTGGTCAGACGAAGCCATGACCGCGAGGCGGTCGGGCGCAACGTCAACGACCACAAAGTGGTTTCCATGACCACTATGTGGTCAAACTTAGTCACAACCGTGGGGCGGTCACACAAATCATCGACGACCACAAGGTGGTCAGACAGAATCACGATCGTGAGGCAGTCGGATGAGCGATGGTGACCACGAGATGGTCGAACGGAGCCACGACCGCGAGGTGACCAAACGAAGCATCCAAGACCACGAGGTGGTTGGGCGACATCACAACCGCGAGGTCTACTCGGAGACAAATGTCGAGAACACCGTCGTGGAGGCGAGGCCATCATCGCCATCCTAGACGTGTCATTCTTTGCCACACATTGAGTCCCAGGACCGGGGTCTGTCTTTTCTCGCGCAGAGGCTGACTACCTGGTGTCTACCGATGACGGCGCAAGAGCACGACATGGTCCATGCACACCTTCTAGGTCACTAGCGAAGCTTTGAGTGACCGGCAAGGTCGAGGTCACTAGCGCGGAGGTGTGCTGGTGGAGCCTGAAATAGAGGCGAAGGCAAGCAAGGGGGTTGCATGAGCACCCGGAGGGTGCTCGGCTCCCCGGCGGCCAGCAACCACGTCCCTGAATCCGAGTCCTTGGAAAGCCATCAGTCGTGGAGACCCGCAAAGTTCGGCCCCCCAACGACACGTCCCAAAAAATCTAGCAGATCCCCTCATGATGGCAACTCCTTGCAGTCTCCACGGATGGCGCTAACTATTGTAACATAGCTATAACAGTGGGAGACAACCAGGAGAACTATGGAGAGAGAGCTAGTGATAAAATGGGTGGATCCCCCCTCCTCATACCCCTCTTAGGGTTTTTATATACATAAGTGGGGTAGGATAAAAATTTCTCATCCTACCCCTTAATAATTATAAAAGTAAAGATACATTGGTACATTCCTCTATATTATTGGGCCTATTGCATATTGGGTCAATTGCAAAGCTCAGTCACGAAGGGTTAGGCCACCCTACAACATATGTATATGTATATGTATGATTCTGAATGGGGTACCATGATGCCTAGGCACCATGATTTCAAATGCGCAAATTCAACAAAACTCGGTATATTTTTTTAAAAATATCAGTTTTAGGGTATATACCCATCTATAACAATTCAAATAAAACATATACCTTTGAAAAATATACTCAAATTCAAAGTTTTGAACAATTTAGATCACATGCTTTGCTATATATATATATATATATATATATATATATATATATATATATATATATATATATATATATATATATATATATATATATATATATATATATATGGGAACGTATCTCGTGCTAATGGGCTTTTGGGTGCTAACATGCTAATGCTACTCTGAATCGTTAGATCTGTCCCCTACGGTCTAGATCCTTAAAGGTGGAAGCACCCAATCCACTTATGCAGTCGTTCCGCCTCCCAATCTTTTTTTCCCCGCCTCAACTCCCATCTCCCCGCAGAGGAAATCAAGGAGACGGCGAGGAGGTGAAGGACGACACGTTGCGCAGACGGCTCGGCGTCGGCCGGAAGCTCCACCTCCTCAGCGCCCCAGCGCCACGGCGCGCAGCGTGGTGGCGGCGGCAGCGCCGCCGCACCAGCTCCCCTTCCCGTCGGCTCCCGCGCCGACACCGCCGCCGCGACGTCTGCCGCCTCGGCGTCGCCCGCAACCCACCAGCTGAACTCCGCTCGCCCTGACGCGCTCCCACCGCTTCCCCGGCAGCCCACCACGCGCGCGCGCGTGCCGCTCGCCACTACCACCGCCGCGCAAGAACTCGTCGCACGTTGGTGCCACGATCGCCGCGGCTCTACTCCCGTTCTCCTCTCGTCGTTATGTTGCTGAAAAATGCAGATGATGAAGACATTAAGGCGGAGGAGAGCAAGGCACAGGAGGCTCCAGCAGAAGTCTGCGGATGAAGCGGCCGTGAAAACCCGAACACTATCCATGACTTCTTTGTACTGAGCACCAGGTCTTTAGCTAGATGCTCCTTAGACTTTTGGTGTATAAACTGGAGGATGGATCACTGCCCATGAAGTAAAGAAATTGTTGTGATGTTGTAGTTTTTGACTGTACCATCCTGTATTAAACGCTGTTCTGTTATTTGTGGTCAGCATATTTGCATCCAGCATAGAAAATATCCTGTCGTTTAACATGTCGCCGTGTTGTGTATGTTAGCCCTTTGTATCATGTATCTTTTGTTGTGTCAGTCTTAGTTTGAAATGGTCTTGCACAAACAAACAATATACTCAGCAGCTATAATATTCCGATATCCTGTCCCTTGTTTTCTTTTCTTCAATGCCTTAGATATGTAACTTTGCTCTTTAATGATCATTCTGGGCTTGACTGATCTGGGTGCCTTTGTGGGAGCATAATGTTTCTTATGTTGCTGCCTTCCCCCCTGTTAACATGCTTGACTGATCTGCATGCCTTGGAAAATTTGCAGGAAGGCATAGGTGGGTAGAGTATGCGGAGAAGGGCCGCTAAAATGCATCCCAAGTGCCTCCTGAATGGCATGGATGGCTGCACCACATTACAGACAGCACTGGGGATATTATTTCCTGCATATTTTTCAAGCTTCGATCTTCCAACAAACCTACAAGTAATAACAAGGCTTTCTCTGTTTTTTTCACTACCTTAGTTGTGCAAAATAAACTAACAACTAAGCAGCTGTATGAGGCTGTGAATTAATTTGGATGATGAAACTTTGGTTTTGAAACATTCGTTGCTCAGTATTTGTTCTGTGCAATAGGGTGATGAGAGACATTGTCACATTTTAAGCTATTGTTTTCTCATATATATATATAGTATAAATAACAGGGGCACCTAGGTGTCTGGACACCTAGTCTCCCTACCTTTGGATTGCTTTTAGATGCGTGCTAGTGTGATTGAGACTTTCCATCCATGATTAAGACTTTCCTTCCATGATTGATTTAGCATGCCTAATATATTACATACCATACATACCATTGCTCTAGCACGTATCTAAAAGCAATCTAACGGCAGGGAGCCTAGGTGTCTGGGCACCTAGGTGTCCCATTTCAGCGTCCTATATATATATATATATATATATATATATATATATATATATATATATATATATATATATATAGGACGAGTGTTTCATGCACCTTGGTGCCTAGGCACCCATATCAATACCCGTTGATTTGCTTTGAGATTCGCAACGTTTGATGTGGGTATCTTCATATACCCATAAAAAAGTATATTTGAGATGTCAAACTCCGAAAAAAATTAAATTCAACTTCAGTTTAATTAGTTTGAACTATTTTTATGGTATATACTCACTGTAGTCGCATTGAATTCAAAAGTAGTTCAAACTAGTTTGAACTGAGTTCAAAACTTACTTACCATAAATATATTAAGGGTATAAAACATTTTCATACCCAAACTCAAAAAAATTATCAATCATACACGTGTATCGGATGTGGGTGCCTAGGCACCATGGTGCCTTACGTAATTTTCCTATATATATATATATATATAATCAGCACATACCTACAATCAAACTATCAATAAAAAAGGTAACTGCAGTTCAAATTTCAGTTCGAACTTATTTGAACTAGTCAAACTTGACATAAAAAAATTCAAAATTTTTGTACATGATACATAGGGGAAATACCTATTCTAGACCATGGTGCTTATGCACCATGGTGCCCCTATTAATTATACTGTATGTGTATGTGTATGTGTATGTGTGTATAGGAAGCCTCTTTTCTACTCTCGGGAATATTTACTCCCTATATCGTATCTCACAATGTAGAAAATATCTCACGTAACAAGGAGTATGTATGTGTAGTATACGAGTATATAAGACCATCTTGGTGGTATATATATGTTTTAGAGGTGGTATGTATATTTTTTAGACATACTTATATGAAGGTATTTATACAATACGCTAGAAGCTATGGACACCCTTGTAATTTTTTCATGTGGTTCACATTGGAGTATCTCATAATTAATATATGAGTATATCCTAACCGGTTGGGCTCTCTCTCTCTCTCTCTCTGGCGATGGGCCTGTTTTTTTTGTTGCAGGTTATGGTTTTTTAGCTGTTCATAAGAGAGAGTGAGGAGTAACAGAAACTCGCGTGTGGTTTTGGCTAATATAAATGAAGTCGCTATAATATATACTACAATTAACTTGTAGACTCTATCTTAAAAATATTTTATTTAAAAGTTAATTACTATAAAAAATTATAAATAACTTTTAAAAACTGAAAAGAAAAGCATATATGTCACGCACATGGACACGGCGTATAGGATTTCTTTCTCCTAGCTGAGAGCTTGAGATCACCTCAATCGGTCAACCACGGGTTGAGCGTGGGTTAATTTTTAGTTATAAATTTTTGGGATTCGAATATATGACCTACACCCTTTAAAATAAGGGGGCTAAGCGTTCGTGCCCTCGTTTTCAAGCGAAATGGTAATTTTACCCTTATTTTTTAAACTTTGTGATTTTACCCCTGTGTTTTTGAACTGAAGGAGAGTCGCCTATTCATTAAAGCCGCTTAACGGTGTTAACTTTTGCACGAATAGACAAGTTTGCCCATGTGATTTTACCCCTGTTTTGTTAGAGAACTTTGTGATTTTACCCCTATTTCGAAATTAAAGTTTTGACATATTTGGTAGGGATGTTGTCAACAGAATTAGACACAAATTTATGCATTCGTTTTATTAATATAAATCTGGACAAAATTTGTCAAATTTTGCAAACATCACATTCAACCATTAAATGTAGAACCATTAAATGTTCTTTTTTAATTGAAAAGGCTACATTTTGGTGGTTCGTGCATACAGATGATCGCTCCAAAACCGGATAGGCAACCCAGAGAGTATCCATATGTCGTTAGTGGAAAAGCAGCAGGGACCATAGTACCTATACATGTGCCATCTTGAATTTAGAACTTGTCTAACTTGAGAGCTGCACGCATTGACCAAAAATACGAAGAAGATGGGTACACGAACTTCAATGACTAGCCCGCTGAATCGACAAAAATACTTACGTATAATCAAATTGACAATTTCACAAGTCACCATTGCTACCATTACCAACGAGCTCGTTATTGCTACTTGATTGCATAACCATTGCTACCATCAGCCGCGGCTCGATCCGGAGGACGATGGCGGCGGGCGGCGGCTTCGCCGGGCACCGCTGCCGTCGGCGGGAGCAGAGAGAGGAGGCCAGCCGCGCGGCGCGGACTTCACGCGCGAGCCGCGGCCGGAGGGGCACGCGGCGCGCGCGATGGCGAGCGCGAAGGGCGGGCGAAGATGGAGGCGCGCGCGTCCGGTGCAGGTGGAGCGGCGAGGCGCGAGGGCGAGGCGGATGAAGGAGGAGAAGGAGGTCGGCGGACGGGTGGGGCGGAGGAGGAGGCGGACGGCCGGGTGGGGCGGAGGAGGAGGAAGAGGAGGCGGCTGGTGGGGGCGGAGGAGGAGGAAGAGGAGGCGGCGGATCTGGGGGCGGAGGAGGAGGTCGGCGGCCTGGTGGGGGCGGAGGAGGAGGAAGAGGAGGCGGCGGATCTGGGGGCGGAGGAGGAGGCCGGTGGCTCGCGTGGGGCGGAGGAGGAGGCCGGCACTGTGGGGACGGAGGCGGGCGAAGAAGGAGGCGGCATCCCAGTCAGGGTGGAGCGCGGAGGGGCGAGGGGCGGAGACGGCCGGGAGTGGAAGGCGAGAGGCGAGAGGAGTGGAGATGCGAGAGGAGTGCGGGCGGAGAGGCGAGAGGGAGTGGATGGAGTGGGGGCATTCTTGTCTTTTCGTGTGGGCATCTTTTTTTTTACCATTTAATCCTCCAGTCTTAACGGTCTCACAAAACAGGGGTAAACGGAGTCTTCATTTCAAAATCGCGAGGGCAAAATCACAAAGTTAAAAAGTAAGGGTAAAATCATATTTGCAATGAGAACAAAGGTAAACACCAAATTCCTTAAAATAACGTACGGTATTAGTCCATTGTTCCGCATTTATTTACAAAAACTATACCAACGATGAGCCATCGGAAAAAAATGAGATGGTTACACATAGCCAATAACCACTCCTAAGTTAGGTGAGTACAAATATATATTGCGCAAGTTAATATATACCGTTGGGGGAATCAGCTATTGGTGGAAATTGTAAGCATATAATTCCATCTACCAAGATTCAAATCTTGATAGCCGCCTTTATATATACACAAAATACGTCTCAATAGAAAATTTATGAGGTCACAAATTTATTTATTCCTCTATATTTTTAAGCGTGTGTTTAGGAGTGTACTCATGTGTATAGGTGTGGTGCGTGTGCGTGTACACCATCTCTGTAAGCGGAATAAAAAGTAACTATCGTTGGATACTGTAAGTTGTGGGAACATGAATGGGATTTGGATTGATTAACAAATTTTGACAACATAATTAAACAGGTGGGAGCTTCAAATGATTTGCGTATACTATTAGGGATTATTTGCGGGGAGTGTATAGACATTATCCGAATGTTTTCTTTCTAATTATCATTCAAATTTGTGACCTTTGGATTAGAGATCAAGCAGCCCTTATTTTTAACAGTTTTGCTATTGCACAGCGACTGAAATTTTTTATGTTTCAGTCACCTGAAATTGCACTCTCAATAAACTAAAATTGCAGCCCCCCTCCAAAAAACAGCTGCAACTTTAGGTGATTCAGAGTGCAACTTCAGGTGACCTGAAATTGCACTCTCAATCAATTAAAATTGCAGTCCCCCTCCAAAAAAAATATGTGCAACTTCAGGTGATTCAAAGTGCAACTTTAGGTGACTGAAAGATAAAAAATTTTAGTCGTCAGTGCAATAGTCTATCCCTATTTTTAAAGGGGGGAGATTTTTTTCAAAGAGGAAGGGGTAGAATTCAAGGGGAGGAGGGAGAATTCATGGACATTGAATTTCTAATCTAATAGTTCTAAATCTGGATGATAGTTAGGAAGAAAACATCTAGATGATATTTAACAAAACCCTTATTTGCGAAATATTCATCCTTGTAGCAGTCAAGCCCCTTCAAATCTGCCCGTCTGTCCATCAACTCAAATAACAGCCGGCGGATCCGGCTGTTTACCGTGACGAAATTTCATGGTGATGCAATTACCCGAATTCGACCAAATGGAAGTCTGGAAAACACCTACTGCGACTTGGATCGAGTAAAACTTAGAAAACTCTTGCAGCTGATGCAACACCGTCCACAATCTATTCACCAACTCAGCACAGCAATTGGCAGCCCGTTAAACGGCTGCAAGTTGGCAACCATGACAAGCAAAATTGCATTGACCAATCCCCAAAAGTCATCCCATCTGATCTCACTTGGTTTACCTCTTTAATTATTTGTTTGATAGTACATTGATTCTGATTGTGAGCATAAACTTGGACAATGACACATGAAGCAAGCTGCATAAAATGCAGATAGCCATGCCCATGCAAAGATTAGATAAGCCCACAAGACAAAGAAGCAACATATAGTATATATACACGCCTTGTATAGCTAGCATTTTGTAAGCAGTTGCATACAAGCAACTAGACTAGGCATGCCATTTCTTCAAGCAGCCATGGACGGCGCCGGCCACGGCGAGGCCAAGGCCACCACCAAGGGTGTATCGACGACGACGGCGGCGAAGACCACCACCACCCTGCTGAGCCTGCTCCGCGTGAAGTCGGAGCGGAGAGCCGAGGCGGAGGAGAAGGTGGACTGGGTGCGGTCGCAGCTCGTCGGCCGCGACGCCGAGTTCGACACGCCATTCGGCCGCCGCGCCCTCGTCTACGCCGACCACACCGCCTCCGGTCGCAGCCTCCGCTACATCGAGGACTACCTCCTCAAGCACGTCCTCCCCTTCTACGGTCAGTATCTCAATGATCCATGCATGGACGCACACAAGAACATGCAAGGAGCACGTACGCAAGATGATGACACGATCGACTCGAGTGTGATGTGTAGGGAACACGCACACAGAGGATAGCTACGTCGGGAGCACGACAACGAAGATGGTGAGGAGGGCGACGAGCTACATCAAGCAGTGCATGGGGGCCGGCGCCGACGACGCGCTGCTCTTCTGCGGGTCCGGGACGACGGCGGCGGTGAAGCGGCTGCAGGAGGTGATGGGGGTGGCGGCGCCGCTGGGCCCGCTGCGGGCGCGGGTGGCGGCGCAGCTGCGCGCGGAGGAGCGGTGGGTGGTGTTCGTGGGACCGTACGAGCACCACTCCAACCTGCTGTCGTGGCGGCGGAGCCTGGCCGACGTCGTCGAGGTCGGCGCAGGGGACGACGGGCTCGTCGACCTCGACGCGCTCCGGCGCGAGCTGGGCTCGCCCGAGTACGCGAACCGGCCCATGCTGGGGTCCTTCTCGGCGTGCAGCAACGTCACCGGCATCCTCACCGACACGCGCGCCGTCGCGCGCGTCCTGCACCAGCACGGCGCCTTCGCCTGCTTCGACTTCGCCGCGAGGTACGTAGCCAATCGATCACAATGCATATAGTTAAATGATTTGAAGAGTGATTATTGATCGACTAACCTCACCATTATGTAACATCTTACGTATTCTCCAAATTAAATAAGCACATTGATGTCAAGCAAAGCTGAATTTACAACAGATAGCATGTATGCTATCTGTACTGTTTCCCGACACACATCACAATTAGAGTGACACACAAAGTACGCAACACATAACCTAACCATAGGGACGGAGACAGCGGGACTTTATATTTGTTTCATGTAGTTGTTCATACGGCACTTATATTTTCCATGTAAAATAGCGAAAACTTTACATTGCTAACTAATTGATTTTTTTTAGAAAATAGAAAAATTCCGGCCTCTGCAACCGCACACAACCGAGTCTTACAACGTTATCGCTTATTTGCTGACAAAAATAAAGAAAAAGATTGTACTCAAATAGAAGAAAATCATATGCAAAGTCTATGATTACTTTGCCACCCATTATTGGCTAACTAATTGATTTGAAGAGTGCTTATTGATTGACCACACCATTATCTAGCATCTTAATAAGTTCTCCAAATGAGTTAGTTTTTCCGTGAGAAACAGCTGCATTACAGCGGGTGTCTGTTCTTTTCTCAACGGTTGAATTATAGTAGGAGGTACTTTTGATAATAAATCTACTAATATAATTTTTATGTGATAAATTTAAATACTTATATATATATAAGTATATATATCCATGGTTAAAGTTTAAAAGACGGTGATCGCATTAATTATAGGACGGCAGATAAGAAGAACAAAGGGCTCATTAGGTTTCAACATTAGTTAATGCTAATGCATATCCATCAGCTCAAGTACCAAGAATTAATGTCGATCGTGTTGCCTCTACAGATTTTTTTTTTTTGTTGTTAACTACTACGCGTGATAAAGTATGAATACAGTGACACGTACAAGTCCCAAATGCCAAGAAAGTCATAGTTTGGAGCGTTCCAAGTGCTGCAAGGAACTCTCATTTTCGTAGAAAAATTGTGCCATGCATGATGCATCAGCTTGGCTTAATTTGATTGTTGACGCTCTCATTAGTATGAACCAACTGGTGATCAAACCCATAGTGTTTTAATTTGTTGGTCAGAATTAGGGAGCAATTTAGCAGCATTGTCTGAATACTTAACATAGCTAGGGAGAGGGGGAGAGAGCGTGTTTCTTGATAAGATTTCCTAGCTCGTAAGAAACAGCTAGCTAGCTAGTTCTTCCACTGATCTTGACATCTAACTTTGAGAAATTTCTGCATTGCACTCCACCTGCCATCTCCTGGACGTCTAATTAATCAAGCATGCTGCATGATATACCTTCACTAGTTCACTTTGACTTGATGCGATTACTCGTATTACTTATATCACGCAATGGTATACCGAAACAACACATTACGTGACTTGAAAATGCATTACTCATTAAACTAGAAATATGTCGGTCCTTGTAGACCTTGCTTTCTCATGGTTGAAGCAATCTCAATTCCCATGCGCCACTAATTTTCTATGTAGCAAATTAAATTCAGTCTCTTATTGAAGAACACAGGAAGTCTAGTTGGTAGCTCATCTTGACAGCGAAAGGCATTGACCTAACTACTAGTCATAATCCATCTGATTATCTGAACTTCTGAAGAAGAAATCAAAAACTTGTGAGACTTTGATTTTGCAGTTCCACATAAAAGACTCTGAATTGAATTTTCCTGGATGGCCAGAGACGAAGCTTCGGTGCGATTGCCTTATCACTTCCTACGCATACGTGTACAGAGCCAGAAATTTCAATACACGTAGATCTAGCCTTCAAAAAAAATACACGTAGATATACGGAAAAAATAATAATTTATGCATGGTTCATGACTTCGTGCATGCCCTAGCTAGCTTGTCTGACATTGTGATGTGACGCTGACATTTGTACGTATGCAGTGGGCCCTACGTGGAGATCGACATGAGGTCGGGGGAGATGGATGGCTACGACGCGGTGTTCCTCAGCCCACACAAGTTCGTCGGCGGGCCGGGCACGCCGGGCATCCTGCTGATGAACCGGGCGCTCTACCGGCTGGGAGCGGAGCCGCCGTCCACGTGCGGCGGCGGCACGGTCGCCTACGTGAACGGCTTCAGCGAGGAGGACACCGTGTACTACGACGACGTCGAGGAGCGGGAGGACGCCGGCACGCCGCCGATCGTGCAGAAAGTCCGCGCGTCGCTGGCTTTCTGGGTCAAGGAGCACGTCGGCCAGGGCGCCATCGCTCTCCGGGAGCGCGTCTACGTCGACGCGGCGACGCGGCGGCTCCTCAGCAACCCAGGCGTCGAGGTGCTCGGCAACGTCGCCGCGCGCCGCCTCCCCATCTTCTCCTTCCTCGTCTACCCTAGCGGCGGATACGACGACGACGATGTGCCCGGCGACGCGACACCGATGACGACAAGGAGGAGGAGGCGGCTGCCCCTCCACGGGCGGTTCGTCGCGAGGCTCCTGAACGATCTGTTCGGCATCCAGGCCAGGGGCGGCTGCGCCTGCGCCGGGCCGTACGGGCACCACCTCCTCGGCGTTGACAAGGAGCTCTCCCTTCGCATCCGCTCAGCCATCGTCAAGGGGTACCACGGTGTGAAGCCAGGATGGACGAGGGTGAGCTTCGCCTACTACCTCTCCCGGGAGGAGTTCCGGTTCATCCTCGCCGCCATCGACTTCGTCGCGGCGCACGGCCACCGCTTCCTCCCGCTCTACAGCTTCGACTGGGCCACCGGCAACTGGACCTTCCGGCGCCGGGCGTGGAGGCACCACGTCATGAGGGAGGAGCTCCTGCATCCGGGCATGTTCAACACCATTAACGCCGTCGCTGCTGCAGCAGGCGACAAGGTCCAGACGAAGAAGAAGACGACATCGACGACGACTGCGGATCAGGCGGCTGACGCCAGCGGCAAGTTTGAGAGCTACTTGGAGAGTGCCACCAAGATTGCGCTCTCGTTGCCGGATGTGTATGATCGGCAGGTCGTCAGTGTGCCCGAGGGAATAGACCCTGACATTGTACTTTTTCTGGTGTGATCAATCAATACCGTACGTGCTGATAATTAAGAGCTTTGTAACAGTGGCGAATCTAGTATAAAAATAGAGAATAGACTCAAAAAGTATTAAGCAAAATTGACACAAGTATAGTCTTTTTACTTTTGTACGATCCAAATTATATGTGAAATAGTTATACAAGGTTCATTCCTCCATTATTGCAAGTATATCAAGAAATTATAAAATTTATCACTACATAAAATACAACTAAATAGTTTAGATTTTACTGTCTAATTGTCTATGCAAATATACAATATGACATTAACACAAATAAAAAATAATTGATAGTCTAATTACTCTGTTGTATCTTGGTTCCTCTTCAGCTCTTCCTCACTTCCTCGATTCCTCCTTGGCCGGTCCCCTCCTCCTCCTCAGTCCCCAGCTCGATAGGCAACAGCTCCCCTCTAGGCTCCAGGTGCTCCAGCCTCTAGGCCCACTGCTCGCTCCACTAGCCCTCCTCCTTCGTCCTCCCCCTAATCTCCCACACCCTAATCCCCCATGTTGCCGTCGGCCTGTCGCTATTTGCTGAACCACTTAGGCTCTACCGCCTCATATTCCCCCATGCAACCGCCAGCCATCGGCCTGCTCAGGTGCGCCACACTCCTGACTCCGCTCTCCTCGAGCTCAATTTGGATTTTGGACTTGATATTTTGGAATTCTAGATGTAAGATAGGGTGGGATGGATTAGATTTGGATGCAATGATCTAGGGTTGTGGGCCAGCCCATCTCTATCTCTTCCTCTTCAGCTCATTTTGGACATGAGGTTTTGGAATTCTAGATGTAAGATAGGGTGGGATGGATTGGATTTGGATGCAAGGATTTAGGGTTGTGGGCCAGCCCATCTCCATCTCTTCCTCTTCAGCTCCATGTCTCCATAATCCATCCATGGCGCACGACAGAGAGGGGTGGCCGGGGGGGGCTCCGCCCGGCGGTGAAGAGTAGGCTAGAGCCTGACGAAGTTCTTCGATTGGATTTGCCCCTACTTTGTACTAATGTAGTAGAGTTTCGGTGAACATAGATGGAAAGAGCTACTATAACTAGCATTTTCGACCAATTTCTTATGATAGATACGCAGTGTTGTATGGGAGTCTCAGACTCAGAGCGGTACAATTGAGAGTTAGGTGATCACTGAAAGTTTTTGTGACCGGAACAAACAAGGATGCAGAATACGTAAATGCGTGTGTATATGTATATGTATGTGTGTGTATATATATATATGTGTGTGTGTATGTATGTGTGTCTGTATATATGTGTGTGTGTGTGCATATATGTATGTATGTATATGTGTGTGTGTATATGTGTGTGTATGTATGTGTGTATATGTGTATATACATGTATATATGTATATGTATATATAGTCCCTCCGATAAAATTAAGTCGTTTTAAAAGGTCTGCAGTACTCTACATTGAAGTATTTAGATAGGTCCCATGAAAATGATATCACAGTCAAAAGAGCAGGTACTGATAACTGAGCTACATACCACGGTAGTCTGAGCGAGCGAGAAATAGCTGTGTCACATACGATTTATTTGGACTGCTAGCTCCTTGAAGAAAATGTCGACAGTACACTCTCGCATTAATCTCCCAGCTTGATTTGCTAGCAAGTTTCCACTGTCTTTGCTTCCTGGATCAGGACCATGTAGCTGTAATAATTGCCAAGTGAATTGCCGACAAGAAATGGTTTGCTTGTTGCCATCAATACGTGACAGCCAAGGCCATGCCATGTGGAAAAGGCAACTGGACTCCATTTCCTGCATGACCTCAGAAGCTTTGAATTTTTCAGAACGGCCATGTCAAACAAGCAATGCCACTGCCATGCTTTGCTGCTTGCATACGCACCGGCTCTCTCTAGCTTACTTGCAAGTCAAACCGTCTGCTAGCTTGCATGTGCTAATTCAAAGTTGCTGTAGCCTCATAGCATGATTCAAGTCAACCTGACCATTCCTGAAAGCTTGAGATGCTCGACTAAAATGATACAATTAGAGTGAGAATCAAGAGAGAAGAAAGAAGCAAGGCTAGATGGTAATTGTTGCGTAAAAAGTAAAAACCGCGATGTCATATTTGCAGCATAGGAATTTCAATGAATTTCATAGAAAACAGTACAAAATTATTCGAACGTCCTCTGCGAATCCTCCCATTCAAACGGGCCTAAGAATCTGAAGAACTTTCCATCATGCATATTACGTTGTTTGATCAAGGCTTAAAAGTCTAAATGAGCACCGCCGGTGTTCAGGTCGCTGCCTGTCCGGTGAGCAATGTCAACCTTGGCAAGTAGTAGATGAAACAGCAGGCATTCTTCACGTTGACTTGGTTCCTCTGCTGGCAACACGTAGATGCCGTATTTTTATTTCACGTTGACTTGGGATGATGCAATGGACAGTAAGTACGCTTAGCCAGGAACAGAAGAAACAGTCGATCGATCGAGTCACCTGATTAATTGGGCGTCATTTTTCAGGCGCCTGCCGGCTTCCGCCAATTGGCGCTCACTGGAATAGGATTATGACAGAAAAGAAAGCAGGTAAGTGAGATTGCCTACGGAGGGCATACCCAGTGAAAACCATGGTTTAGGACAACTGTAGGTGTAGACATGCAAACCATCTTGATTTAAGCATTGAATGAGCACGAAATATTCAAAAAAATTTTTGAAGAGGTACTTATATCCAAACTTGCAATACCCAAACTAGCAGTGCTCATTTTGGTATAAATTTGTAGCTTTTACCTTCTTTTTACTATTTGAGATTTTTTCACTGTTGCTGCTCGTAGCTTTTTCAGTGTAATTAAATTTTAAAATATAAAAAATAGATTATCCTATCATGGATAATGCAAAGGAATAAAACAAAAAGAAAAAAACCAAAAAGTCAAAAGCCAGAAAAATACAAAATTAAAACATTATAAACTAGAAGCTATAAGCATAAACTAAAATGAACAGGGTCTAAAAGTTTATTGCAATAGACATTGTATCGAATTCATCTATATCGGTCAAAATCACACATGAATATCTCTGTCTTGTGAACAATCAGAATTAAAATTTTAAGTTTAAAGCTATAAGTCACAACCCAAAAGAACACATCCTAAATAGGTTAAAAAAAACGATAGTTTGCAAAGCATGCTTCAATTAGCATTTCTTTTTTTTTTCCCTCGCATTAAAAACGACATTTTCTTCACAAACACTGAACAGTCTTTTTTTTTTTGGGGAGAACAAACACTGAACACTCTGAATTGGGCCGGAATAAAGCCCAAAGAAAGGAGAGCTGGTGGGCAGTAAATGGGTGGGCCCAACTCTCGCACCGCCGTCGTTATGGATGTCTACCGGGCTCGGCTGAAGGCACTGGCCACACCCTAGCCCGTAGCCCAGTCTAAACCCAAATTGTTTTTTTTTTTGGCGAGGGATTTCTATGGTGCCTTCCGGCATGAGGAATTTTCGATTAGGGACTAAACGTGTAGATCAACTCATCTGATCAGGAAGCACAATAAGAGCTAAAGTCCAGGAGACTACTCGTATAAATTCCAAAAAAATCTCCAAAAAAAAAAAACCCCCCTCCTGCAAACACTCCCAAAAAAGATCTACCTTAAAATCCAGAAACATCAAACTCAAGTTCTTCAATCTGATGATTTATATACTCTTCACGCAATCCTTCCATGGTTCAATTTTCATTTTTCTCTCCTTTCTAAAAAGAAAGAAGTCTAGTTTACCTTTCTAAACTATTGGATCGATCTACTTTACCATATAAGCAACCCACTAAACTTGGTACTACTATTTACTTACCCTCCTAACCTGGTTTTGGTAGGTGGTTTTGCATCGTGGCATGACATGCTGGTCGGTTTTACACCAAGGTGCTGAGTGAGTGAGAGAGATGATTTGGGTGAACCAGCTAGTGCATGAAACTCAATATGGTATTAGAGCCAAGAGATCTCGAGTTCAAGACCTGGCTGACGCAATTAAAAAAAATTAATTGCAATCCACTTCTATTCCACGTATTAGGCCTAAGAGAGCCTACACGTGAGGGGGAGTGTTGAAGTATAAGTGAATTACCATCTTTCCTCATCAACTTAAGCTTTTAGGTGAACTGACTGGTGCATGAAACTCAATAAATTCATCTCCGTTCCACTCGAGCCAAAGCAACTCCTCTCTCCTCCTTTTCGACATCAACAAGGAGGTGATGATCGTGCGAAGATTTCGTTGATCACATTGTACGGTGGTGCGTAAGTGAGCTCCCTGCCCTCATTTAAGTGCTTTTTTGCCCAAATTTTTCGCCTTTATTATTCGAGGGTTCAGGTGGTAGAGATGGGAACTAATTTAGGGGTTTTTTTTCGATGGGATGTTGTTAGGAAAGGTTTAAGTTTGTGAAATTTGTGTTCAATCTTCGATATTATTAGGAGGATTGAAAATTTCCTCTATTTTCGTGTAAGGTTAAATTTATGAATTTGTGTTCAATCTTTGATATTATTAGGAGGAGATGAGGAAAGATTGAAATTTCCTCTATTTTCGTGTAACCCTAAGGTTCTATTCAATTGTTTAGATAGGTGATTCCTGGATAGGTAATCGTTATAAAAGGTTATTATTTTGCACACATTGTGGATTATCGACTCAATTTTGGTTTGGCCAAACAAATTTTAGAATTTTGTTCGGGTCAATTTTTTAGAACTGTAAGTCTTTATTCGGTACTTTCGAATTGTGATGAGTTAGATAATCTTGCAGAACCTCAGACCTTTCTTTGAGTTGATGTTGAGGAAGCTAAGATTTCAATTTTGCTATGCAGGAATTCTCATGCAAAAATGGACATATCACATCATCTTGTGGTGAGCTTCCATTTCATGGGGAATTCTCCATGCCAGCAGAGCTGCATCACATGGGTGGGGAGGTCGGTACGTCCTATATCGAGCGAGATTAGTTTATTTGCTTGAGATAAATGACACATTGGCAACCACATCACAGTGACCCGCTCGGTTGGGCTGAAAAGTCATGACTTATGGTGAAAGTGCATCAGAGCGGCTGAAATTTAATCAGAAGTAAGGTGACTTATTTGGCGTAATTAAATTTAAAAATAGAAAAAATGCTAGCTTATAACGGACAATACAAACGAATACAGGAAAAAAGAACCAGAAAAACTCAAAAAAACCAAAAGTTCAAAAAAAGATGAAATTTATGAATAATGAAAAATAAGTTAGAAGACAGTAATTTGAAATGAGCGGGGCAATATAGCTTCATTGGCAGTTAGTTACCTGGGAAGGAATTGAAGTGTGGGCTATGCTTGTTGTTTGATGGTAAGTCCTGCCAACATATGTATGAATGCATAACTAAAGGTGGAATGGTAGATAGATATGCTGAGTAGATAGTAGATGAGGTTTTCTGACAAGAGTGATCAAGATAGTGACTGGGGAAAGGAAATTTCAGACAATGCAGAGGATGAGGCAGATGTTTAGAGGTTGAGGCAGATGTACGTGTTGAGGATCATGGTGGTGAGGAACGTATGACAAAGATCGAGCAAGTCCTAATCGTCAAGTCACCATCAAAAGAGCAGAATCAAAGGGATATTCAATTTGTGAAAGAATTAAAGGAAGATGTGTACTCATTATGTAATATCATAAGTTCTTTATCAAACAAAGTGAAACCTCTTTGAAATAAGCTCACCTGATAATTTAAGTAATGCATACGAGCTTTTGTAAGTGATGCATAGGAGCTTTTGTAATTGAAACAACAAGTATATCAAATATGGTTGTATCCATAGGGTACTTATTCTCATCACCTGCTCTAGCCTAAAGGTGGCTAAATGGATCGTGCCAGCCGGGTCTGAAGCACGACACTATTGATCTGACCTAGGCACGATTTAGCCCATTTATGTCGCACGACCCATGACATAGATGGGTTGTGCTAGCACGGCCCAATGCACTAGACCATGTTTGGGTCATCACCCTAGCCCAGCGTACTGGTCTGACACGACACGGTCTAGGCATGATCCAGCCCGGCACGTCCCCGTTAGGTCGTTTATTTTTAATATTTATATGATTTTATTTTGTAGTTTTTAAATTTTATATAGTTCATTTTATAAGCATAAAATAATTTTATTTTGTATTTGTATTTTTATATATTTTTAGGTTTTTTACATTTGTTTTAAAATTCCATGCTAAATAGATAAATCTTGGCTGGGTCTACCCAATAGGTTAATCGTGCTGGACCGTCCCAGCACGTTCCATAGGGCTATCAGGTCATGTTTAGATTGATGCGTCAGCCCATGGGCCGTACGACCCGACCTAAGCAACGGGCCAAATAGGCCAGTGTCCAAATGGGTCCCTGCCATACCGGATCCCACCTATTCGGTCACCTCTGCTCCGGCCTCCGCGCTCCCCGATTCAGGCACCCGCCACCATGGGCACCGCCGCACCACGCCGGAGAAGAAAACCCAAAGAAAAGAAAGAAGAAAAAGAGATTTCAAACCAAAGTCCACCAGAGAACAGCGACGAAAACGCCGCGACATTTCGGATCGAATCAAACACACCCCCGAATCCTCTCCCCCCAATTCGGATCCCTCCCCACGCTTCCCCCGATCCGAGCCCCCATGTGCCGCGCTGCAAATCTCGCGGCCTCCACGGTTCGATCCCGGAGCTAGGGTTTGCGAGGCTTCCAATCGAGCCGCCGCCGCCGCCGGGATCGCGGCGGCTAGGGTTTGGATTGGAAGGGCGGTAGGTGCTCGCGGTCCTGGATCGAGCTGCTCCGTGGGTTGCGTTGCGATGGTGGTGAGTGGAGGCGGACGTGAATGACGGTTGGTTGGGGAGGAGCGCCCGCCGGCCATGGTGCGGTTTCGCGGCCTGCGGAGCCTGAGCTTCCGGCCGGACGAGTCGCCGCGGGAGATCACGGCGGCCGGCGGTCGGGAGCAGCGGATGACTCGTTAAATTTGCTACTTCAAGGTATCTGACTAATAATCTGTTATTCTCCCTTGGCTGCTGGGACTTCTCCAATTTCTGTTGCCTTATTTAGCTACATTAATTTGAACTGTTCAGGTGCTATGCATTCATGGGTTTCTTACTTGTCGGAAGCATGCAGAGCGTATTATACTTCTTGCAGAAATGTTGCAGGTAACAATCCCTATCTGAAATTATAGAGGTTTATCTAGATGACTTGATACAATATATGAGCTGTTGCCTATCAGATGACATTCATCTTACAACTCAGGTTTATGCATGCACGCCTCACAATTTTGTCAATATTTTTTTAATATACATCGACTTTATAAAATTTTGGAGCAGATCCTTCTTCACAGGCACTTTATATTGACCAAAGTTATCCATAGTATCGTCATCCAAATACGAAGTTCACTTATTTTATTTTCCAACTCTCTTCCTCCTGCCCTTTTATACCTTTTAGCACACCCTGCTACAAAGAAGTTGACCATGCTTTCTGTTGCATTCAAACTTACATTTTCTTCCTTGTATTGACGAATATTAGCTTTTTTTTTGGATGGTATATATACCTCTAGTGTTATGTTAATCCTATTTCACTTTTCCTGTGATTAGCAAGGCAATGTAAAAGCCATCATGACAGAAATCATCTTATGTGTGAACACCGTTCTTTGATCAGGATTCTGGCTTCCTATGCTTTAAAGGTGGCCCTCGCACCATACAGAACTTGAGGAAGAGGTTCCACTTGAGTCTCATGGAAGGGGTTAGTCAACTGTATTTGATAGTCATCATTTCCAGAGGGTTCTTATGATCTTATGATGGTTGCAGCAATGTGTGTGTCTGGTGCTCTCATTGATCAGTAGCAGCATGGATGCCTGGCGCACTCGGCAGTATGATTACTACAAGAGTATTGAATGGGATTTTATGATGTACTCCTTCAGGAGCAAGGAGCACCTGATTCTTTCAAAAACCAATTTGCTTGTGTCCTTGGGCAAATCTTGGGAAAGCATAGGTCAGTTTGGGGCTGATCTAGCCTGGTACTAGGGCTGTGCACATTTGGACCGAATTGAAAACCGGACCGTGTCGGTTAACTTGGTTTGACCGATTTTCTTGTGTGCAGATTTTGGGTTTTTTGGGTTTGGTTTTTCTGATAAAAACCGGCTGAAAACCCAAAAAACCGAGTACTTGTGAGTAACTGGGTCCAGGCGCAGGGCTGCAGCCCTTCGGCCAATCCATCCCATTCGATCGGCCCATCCTCATTGACTCATTACTAGCCATTAGATTTAGGGCATTAGGTCAGGACAATGTTATTAAGTCATCGACTAATCAGCGACTAATCTATGGCTAGTCATCCAATCGGTACATGGTGGACGACTAGCGAGACCGACTAGTCGGTACGACGGATGACTTGTCGATGACAAATCACGACTAGTTAGGCTTGTCTAGCTGGCCGGCTGGAGGGTGGAGGGCCAGCAGTAAAAGACTGAGGACGACTTGGCTGGCACACAGCTCACTAGAACACTGAGTGAAGAAAGTAAAACACGGAAGGCAGCAGTCAGTAACACTGAAGACTCGAGTCCATTGACCATGCTTCTAGGGTTACTGACTGCAGTCTTCAGTGTTTTATAGTCTTCACTCACTGTTCTAGTGGGCTGTGGGCCGGCCAAGTCATCCTCAATCTTTTATTGCCGGCTGCTGCCCTCTACCCTCTAGTCGCCGCTTAGACAAGCCTAACTAGTCGTGATTTGTCGTCGACCAGTCGTCCATCGCATCGACTAGTCGCTCCATTCGAGTTGGTCTCGTTAGTCATCGACCATGTACCGACTGGATGGCTAGCTGTAGATTAATCATCGATTAGTCGACGACTTAATAACATTGGTGACTACTAAGTACTGTCTCCGTGTGACTCTGCGAGACCAATCAAATTCAGACCATGAGTGACTCATGAATCAATAATCATGATGAGTCCATGATGGGCTGATGGTAACAGGCCAAGTGACCAGACAACAGTTCATGGTCACTATATTGTTGCAGCTTGCAGTTGATGGTCGCCATGGTGGTAACAGACTACCAGTTGCAGACTTACTAGTCGTTATACTGTTCGTAATTTACATCAATTTTGGTAAATATGATATTTATTGATACCGCATCGAAATAAATTAGGATTTACCGATATTGATCTATATTTTCAAAAATACCATATATTACCGAATTTATAATACCATATTTACCGTATATACTAACTGTACCGAACCGAATATACCGTTCATACGGAATGCACAGCCCTAACGCCCACCATGATTCCTACGAGCGAACCAGGTAACTGAGCATTGTGTTTTTGCATGACGCATACTGGGAGTCTCCTATGGAAGGCACAGCAATGCCTGCATTGTACTTGCGTATTATTCCCCCAATTGTATATTCATCGGCAGTTATCTAGTTAGAGCTTCATACTAGGAGGTTTGCTACTGGTGAAGCTGTTCAGTATATTGAAATTTGGACCCTGAGCTGCATTGCTGTACAGACAGTTGATCGACGTAGCCTGGACAGGATGTAGGTGACGACCGAGCCATACATGAAGCGAAGTGTAATTATAGATATGGAAGCTAGAGTAACCCGGGACACCAAAGGTTGTGTTTGCGCGGTTGTTGCTGTCTTGAATCTTGATATCCTGTGACATCCCAATAGCATCAAGTAGACGAGGGGTGGGTTCTTTTGGACTGTGGCTTTGATTTTTGATTTATGGTTTTTGAATTCCGACTGTTCGTGACAACAGACAGTACGTAAAAGAAAATAGTTATATATGATTTTGGTCGGTATAGCTGAACTCGGTACATTGTGTACTATAATTTATCTGTAGACCTCGTCTTGAAAAGACGCATTGTTTAAAAAGTTAGTTACTGTTGTAAAAAGCCAATAAGCATGAGCCAAAACCCATTCAAAGGCACCCAATGATGGTTGAAGTTGGATTCCAATTTGTACCATATCTATGTAGGATGCTGCATCGTCTTATGCCAGACGTGATATGTGTTAGGGCCATGCATAGATTGTATCAGATGTAGTGTTAACTTGTAGCAACCGACTCTGATTTGGTTTCCTTTTCATATTGGGATTGTTGCCCTTTCAATAAGCGTTTTTGCCGAGTTTTGTGTTTCAGGTGGAGCATACCATATTCCATGGTATGAGTTCTTCGCTATCTAGCGTCATAGATGATATTTTGGCTTATGCTGTTTGATGAGTGAGCATTTGTTTCAGGAGGTCAGTTACATAGACTTAGACTTTTGCTAGGTTATGAATTGTTGAATACCTTATATTTGTTCGTCTACTTTGTTGATAGCTGTGTGTTTAGATTTGCTGGTGGTTTGCTCAATTTTACTTCGCGAAAAGCATTTGGATAAGATTGTTCTAATCTTTCTTGTTGAATATTAGTATGATGGACTTTCAACGTACAATATATTCATCTTGATTTAATTGGAGGAATTTATTACATTTTTCGACTACTGGAGGGAATTTGGCTCAATGTGGATATTGTTGAAGTTTGATTTGAATTTGTACCGTATTCGTGTAGGACACTGCATCGCCTCATGTCAGATATGGCATGACCAGTGCCAGGGCCATACGCAGGTTGTATCAGATGTGGTGTCAACTTGTAACGACCGACTTTGATTCAGTTCTCTCTGTGGAATTTGTTTCTCTCATTCTATATATGTACCCAGTAGTCCATAGCAAGAGTAAAGAGTCTTATTGTAATATCTTCTCATATAGTGATTTCCATCTTCGTGCGTCCGTGGTTTTTTCCACGAGGGTTTTCATGTTAAATCCTTATCTATTGTTCTTTTAATCGTTTACTTTTGCCATGCGTTTTATAACAATAATGTGCTACGTTTGTAAATTACCATTACTGTACAGTCCCATACTATAGGAGCTTGTTATCTTCCCGATTTTAGGCAGTGCTCCAAAGGGCTTAAAAATTCAGTCTTCTGGCTTTTTTCACTGTAATGATGAAAATGTACTGTATCTACTGTTAACTTTTTCTGTGTAATTAAATTTAAAAATAAAAAATTAAAAAAAAACTATATCATCATAAGTAATGCAAAAGAATAAAAAAAAGAAAACACAAAAAACTCAAAAATATAAAAAACGAAATTAAAAAATCAAAAGCTAAAAGCTTAAGCTCGTTGAGCAGCCAAGCCTTTTCATTTCCTTGAGTAGTACTCGTGTTGTCGTCGGTGTCAGAAATTGCTTCTCTGCGATAGCATGCCTAGTAGTAAGAACAGTGTACTTGAGAAACTTTTTTTTTTCCAGCTTTCGCAACATTGCTCTGCCCGAATTACATATTGCGATACAGTTCACCACGTTTCTTTTCTCTCGTTTTATATATGTACCTCAGTAGTTCATAGAAAGAGTAAAGAGTCTTATTATAATATCTTCTCATATAGTAATTTTCGTTTTCATGCGTCCGTGGTTTTTTCCACAAGGGTTTTTCATGTTAAATTACACCACGTTTTTTTTTCTTATTCTATATATGTACCTCAGTAATTCATAGGAAGAGTAAAGAGTCTTATTGTAATATTTTCTCATATAGTGATTTTCGTTTTCATGCGTCCGTGGTTTTTTCCACGAGAGTTTTTCATGTTAAATTCTTATCTATCATTCTTTTAATTGTTTACATTTGCTGTGCGTTTTATAACAATGATGTGCTACGATTGTAAATTACCATTACTGTACAGTCCCATACTATAGGAGTTTGTTGTCTTCCCGATTTTAGGCAGTGCTCTAAATAGCTTAAAAATCTATTTTTCTGGCTTTTTTTTCACTGTAATGGTGAAAATGTATTGTATTTGTTGTTAGTTTTTTCTGTGTAATTAAATTTAAAATTAAAAATTATATCATCGTAGACAATGCAAAAGAATAAGAAGAAAATAAAAACAAAAACTCAAAAATATAAAAGATAAAATTAAAAACCAAAACTAAAAGCATAAGCTCTTTGGAGAAACTAGAAGCATACGCTCGTTGAGCAGCCCCAAGCCTTTTCATTTCCTTGAGTAGTGCTCGTGTTGTCGTCGGTGTCAGAAATTGCTTCTACGCGATAGCATGCCTACTAGTAAGAACAGTGTATTTGAGAAACTTTTTTTCCCAGCTTTGGCAGCATTGCTCTGCCCGAATTACATATTGCGATACAGTTCACCGCAGTATGCGTTGGTGAAGAAGACACTTCAGTGGCGCGTATGTGGACACTTGTTTCAGGAGTTGCTGAACTCATGCCCCCATGTGATGAATCCATCTTTTGCAAGTCAAATCCTCGTGTGATTTAGTACACTTGTTTTTCTTATGCTCCTCCTTGAAAAGGATGCCTCTGGCAGTCTGGTGAGACCAAGCTGAAGTGAGCAGTGGCCTCACACGCGCCTGGTTCCCTGGTCGCTGCATGCAGTTACAAGCAATTAGTGACATGACATGAGATGGGAGACAGTGAGTTGTGGATCCAAACTAGACTGGCAGGAAGCAGAACGGTTACAGCAGCATAGGAACATACTTTCAGATCATCATAGATTTTTTTGCTGTATTTTTAAGACGATGGAGAATAATAGAGGTGTTAGCAGAGATGGCGTATACATCAGGAGGCTCCGAAAGCCGTTCAGAGAAACATCTTGAAAAAATTACTTTGTTTATTTTAGTTTCTGGAGGAACACCAACGCTAAAAGTTAAAAAAAAAAAACGTGGCCATATAGCTTTCTAATGACGAGGTCGGTTTAGCCACTGCATGCGAAGAAAGGCCGGAGAAAACACCACGTTTGTTGCCTTCCGAGCTCTCGTTTTACTTGGACGACAGTCTCCAGCGCGTAGTTTGCAACAGCGTCGACTGGTGCGTTTGGACGCACGTTCTGGTGGTTTTTCGTTTATGAGGTAAAGATGATGAAGCAATTAAACCAGTGAAATCTCTTGCAATTTTGGACAGCATCAAGGCTTGTCCACCAGTGCACTAGCCTGCTGCTTTCCCTTCCGTGTCTTCTCGCGGCTCACCGCCGCTAGATTTGCCTCCCATCCGTCGCCCTCTGATTGGATATTCTAAATGCCACCATGGTCTACCTTGACACAAATGCTGGCATGCTTTGCTAGCATCTTGCCCCGTGTTGTATGGAACTTTTGAGTATAGGCGAAAATGGATCGGATACCATCAAATAGTCTCAAATACGAATTCATATTTTTAAAAGAATATGAATATGAATTCGAATATTCTCATATACGGATACGAATATTCTCGAATACGAATACAGATTTTTTCGAATACGGATTTTATCAGATACAAATATCGGATAAAATAGATTTCTAACGATTTTGCCGATTTTTTACCGGTTTTTGACCGGTTACCGGTTTTAAACCGCCTAGATTCAAATTTTGAATCACAAAATTCGTACGAATTTTTCATGGGTTCTAGAAATGGATCGAATACGAATCGAATAATCTCGAATACGAATACGGATACGAATATTCTCAAATATGAATACGAATATTTTCGAATCACGGATTTTGATTACCATATTCGTGTTTTCTCGGATGCGAATATCGGATAAAACGAATTATCCGTTACCGTTTTCCACCCCTACTTTTGAGTTTGTGCTTCCAGCAAAGACTATAGTAGCAGCAAATATCTGTAGTAGTTCATTAAATTCAATTATAAGCGATATTGATAAACTCGAAGGTACCACTATGGTTTTTTAGATACTACTGACATGACAATCATTTGTACATCACATAACACCACATGACACAGCCAAATCCACATGGTCGAGCGTTTTTTTAGAAAAAGGTTTACTTGATAAATTAATGGATAATATCATGATAAATCCCAACATAAAACGACACAGTTGAACTTTCTACTGCAATTTTCGTGGGCTACCTAGCTGGGAAGTCCAAAGAAAAGTAGGATTTTGTAGAAAAATGGTAGAGGCTAAAGAAATATATATTTTTACCCTAAGGATAAAGGAGTCATACACTAGAATAGGTGGTGCTTATTTAAGTTTAAAAACCCTGACTTGTGATTTATTTTGTACTGTAATGGTTAAAAATATACTATAACGCTGATAACTTTTTTAGAGTAATTAAATTTTAAAAATTAAAAAAAATAAAATAAAAAGTTATATCACTAAGTACAATGAAAAGGAATAAGAGAAAATAAAGAATGGCAAAAGGCTAAAAAAACTATATCGCTAAAAAAAGACAAAAAGTAAGAAATTAGAAATAGAAGCTGTAACGAGTAGAGTGTAAGAAACACAAAGACTAAAGATGACAATTCTCCCTACAGGGACGGAGACCCATGAGGAATTTCCCTAAAATGGTCGAGGGCGGGGGGAGCAGGGTAGAGGCGGAGAACAAACCCTCTCCAAGGCTCCAATCCCTGAGCCCCGCGGTGTGCCGGTGTTCCGGTAAGATATTAAAATATTTTATTTTCGCGTTGCCATGTACGTAGGAGACGACGTCATCCACCGCACGAACCTTCTTCCCGCTCCCTATTTATGGCCACCCGCCTCCCCTCGCCTCCGCTGCCACGCCGACGCAGCCCAGCCACAAACAGACCCCCCACCCCCTCCGCCGCCGTCCGAGGGGAGGCGAGGAGGGCGGCCCTCCCTTGGACAGCATCCAGCAGCCCGGCGCCGCACGGCTGCCGGGGGCAGCCCCTCCGACCTCCTCGATCTTCCTCGCCGGCGGCGGCCGCCCTCTGATTGAGCGCCGCGGCGACCGCTAACCCACTAACAACGTCCGCACACACCACTAATCCGAGTCCAAGAAACAGGGCGATAGGAGAGGAGGAGGAGGGGATGGAGATGAAGCTGACGATAAGGAGGGTGCCGACGGTGGTGTCCAACTACCAGGAGGAAGGAGGCGGGGAGAGGCAGCCGCGCGTCGGCTGCGGCAGGAAATGCCTCGGGGATTGCTGCCTGCCTGGTGCGTTCCTAGCTTCTTGGAATTTTCAATTTTCGTAGTACGTCTTCTCATGCGGAATTTTCATCTCGTTTTCGTCTTGGGCAATTTCCTTCGTACGATGGTGATGTTTTCAAGGGAGTTACAACTCATTTACCCCTTAAATTTGCTGCTATGGGTGGAAAATTTGTAAATGAAATGTTTAGTTAGTCTAATTTGAGATTTATTTAGTTTCCTTGTGGCGAAATTTCTTCTTTTTTCTTACTACCATCAACATTGGATTCTAAAAACAAGTAACAAGGTTTGGAGCCTACTCTACTCGATCATATTATGTGTGTAATTGATTCATGCCATCTTGTCGGACGGCCCATTCTTAAACGATTATACCCGTCTTTTACGTTATTTGGTACCATTTCTGCACAATGAGAATAGACGCTTCTTCTGCTCCATTGATCTATTTTTGGGATGAATTTTGTTGTCTCAGGAATATAATCGAAGTCTTTCTTTTGAAGATAAAACAAAGTTCTGAACCTTTCGCTTTTGTTGCCACAAACTTGCAGGTTTAAGCATCTTTGATTAATTAGTCATTTGTTTGCATTACCACTTGTAGCCTCCAAGCTTCCCCTCTATGCTTTCAAGGCCAACCCAAAGAAGCCTGCACAGGAGGATGGGCTCCATGCCGAGTTCTTCCTCAACTCTCTCCTCCTCAGCCAGGTAAGGAAAATACTAGCCAAACTTGGCATATTTAGTCTTAACAAAGGTCATGTTGATGTAAGAATTCGCACACTTCACAGTTCTACTGCTAGAAGTAGTACTAGGATAGTTTTTTTGGTTCATGTTTCATTCCTGTGAAGATCAAAAAAGTTTGTTATAACTTTCTGCTGTAACAGTAATGATAGGACTAGAGTTCATTCTCGTACATGATTATGATGAACATACTAAAAGATCATAGGTAGTTAAAATAGCTTAATTGTATTTTGGACATATGCATAATTTGGTTAGTGTCTTAATTTGCGGCTTGCTAACTTGGACAGGGGTAGTTAAATACCTCAATTTGGTACAGTATTGTGCTCATGCTATTTTATAAGAATTATGGACTTTTAGCTTGATTACCAATCTCTTTAGAAGAAAGTAGAAACTTTGATTTTAGTGTATCAACTTGAATTTGTGGGTAAATATAAAACTTGTCATAATTTAGAAGCATGAAAATTCAATTTAGTGTTTTTGTTTTTATCTTTGTCAAAACATTGTAGTCCTTTCAGTCAAAAAAGAAAAAAAACATTGGTAGTCCTTTCAGTCAAAAAAGAAAAAAAAACAGTGTAGTCTAGTATGGTTTCTTATAATTATGTCAATTCTTGGTAAGAAAACATGCAAAAAGAACATTTGTCAGGGTTGAGTGCTGTATTTAGGACTGCTTTTGAACTTGATACTTTTATTTGTGCCGTTGGTTCAAAGCTAACAAAATTTTTCATGGAAAATTTGCAGAAAACATGTCTAAGAAAAGACATGTGGCTTTCTCCCTTCTATAGTTTTATTTGATTATTGAATTTATTAATTTGTCTTTTCCGTTGTTCTTATAGTGGGAGGACAGGATGGCCCGAGGCCTATTCCGGTACGATGTCACAGCCTGTGAGACCAAGGTGATCCCTGGCAAGCTTGGGTTTGTTGCACAGCTCAACGAAGGTCGTCACCTCAAGAAGCGTCCGACTGAGTTCCGTGTCGACTGTGTGCTCCAGCCATTTGACTCTGCCAAGTTCAACTTCACCAAGGTTGGCCAGGAGGAGGTGCTGTTCCGATTTGAGAATGGTGGTGGTGACGACAGCTATTTCCTTGCTAATGTCCCAACCACCGAGGGTGACCACGCTCCCAGTGTTGTTGCAATCAATGTACATATCTTTTAGCCAGACAGTTTACTTCAATTCAAGATTATGTATCTGAATTCCAACACTAGTACTTCCAACGGATTGCAGGTGAGCCCTATCGAGTATGGTCATGTGCTTCTCATTCCTCGTGTGCTTGACCGCCTGCCTCAGCGAATTGATCCTGAAAGCTTCCTGCTTGCACTGCACATGGCGGCTGAGGCTGCAAGTCCGTACTTTAGGCTTGGTTACAACAGCTTGGGTGCCTTTGCCACAATCAATCACCTCCACTTCCAGGTACTTTTCATCATTGAGTCAGAAAATACTTCCCATTGGCCATTGCCGTAACGATGCAGTGAAGACGATGAATTTCCACTCTATTGGTTTTTACTTATAGGCAAGTCAGTAAATTTGCAGTCTAAAGATCTACACTGTTGCATGTGCACAGAGATGTTGCAGCTGTAGTCTTGCAGCAATAGGAAATTGTTTTAGATTTGGAGAGGGAAAGGAAGATATTTCATCAGAAAAAAAATTAGCATTTCCAATAGATCGTCGTTTTGGTCTGAATAACTAATCAAAACTTGGTCATTTTATACAAAGACGTTTCTTCTATGCTGTAAACACAGTTAATAATTGTGGTGATAACACAAAGGACCGTCTTTTTTCTCTGCAGGCATACTACTTATCGGTACCTTTTCCTGTTGAGAAGGCGCCTACCATGAAGATTCCCCTTGCCAAGGGTGTGCTGAAGAGTGGAGTGAAGGTGTCAAAGCTGACGAATTTCCCTGTGAGAGGGCTGATGTTTGAGGGAGGGAACACACTGAAGGATCTGGCTGATGTGGTTTCCAACGCTTGCATTTGGCTTCAGGACAACAATGTTCCTTACAATATCCTCATCTCTGATTCTGCTCGGAGGGTCTTCCTCTTTCCTCAGGTATATTCTCGCTGCAAGGTCGCAGAATTCTTTCACTCTTGACCATGAACATAGGGTGTGTTTGGTTCGTGGATGGAGGTTGTATCGTATATCCTGACTGAGTGGATGCAGGCTGAGTGGAATCGTATTTCAGAAAAAGAAGATGTTTGGTGATGTTGCATGAGCGGATGCAAAAAAACTGAGATGCTGTTTGGTTGCCTGTATGAGCGGATGCGGTCTACCAAACTTGAGAGGCTGACACGTGGGACCGCATAAGATACACTGCATCAACCCATCCAGGATGGCCAGTGAAGCTCATTTTGAGCGTTGGGCGTATTTTTGCATCCGCTCATGCAGGCTGCATCCACTCATACAGACAACCAAACAGGCTCTTTCTCAGATTATACGGATCCACCCAGCCAGGACGAAGGAGATTTAGGCAACCAAACACACCCATAATGAGTCGCCTGGTACCGTTCACAGCTGACAGATCCATAATTTATCCAGCAAGAAATGCATGTCTCGGTTGAGTCCCCACAAACATGATAATTTTTTTAATATAGTTTTACATTTGGCGAAACACATATAGTCTTAGTCTCTTACATTAAATTAGACCACTGCCATATGTATTGAACAATGATGTTGGATGTTGCTCTCCAATGAATGGTGTTTTTCCACCCTGAACTTCCCTAAATTTTCCTGTTGCAAATGCGCAGTGCTATGCGGAGAAGCAGGCCCTCGGTGAAGTGAGCCAGGAGCTGCTGGACACGCAGGTGAACCCCGCAGTATGGGAGATCAGTGGCCACATTGTTCTGAAACGGAGGAAGGACTTTGAGGAGGCGTCAGGAAGCTTCAGCCTGGAGGCTTCTCGCCGAGGTCTCCCTGTCGGAGGAACGGTTTGAGGAGGTGAGGTCCTGCATCTTTGAGGCCACTGGACTCACTGGATCGGATGAAGAGGAGGAAGCCAATGCGGAGGCTTCTCACGCGTCGTCCTCTGTCCCGGTCGCACCTCGCATACCGCCGGAAGCCTGCCTCGTCGTCCAGTGAGGCCGCGACCTGATCGCCGGTTACTAGGTCTGCACTGGCTGTGGTTGCTGGTGTTAGTGAAGATCCCAGTGATTGTACTGTGGTTACTGCTGCTCTGGCCTGTAGCTGTTGTGGTTTCTGGTTGTCATTCGCACAATGACCACTGCAAACGAAATCAACCACAGCTGATAGAGGATAGAGGCGGTTTGAGACTGATAAATCTATGTCCAGAACCCAATACATATAGTCTCCAACGGACATAAAAAAATTGATTACACAAAAACCCAACCAGCCGATTTGGAAATATTCCACCAGTTGTTGTGCTTTCTGTTCGGCAACATCAGGCAGGCATATTATGCAGCTGCTAGGACAATGACCAATTAGGATCAAAGGGGGCAAAGGCTATAGGCAGTAAGGACACATCGTTCGGACAAAAGGAAGTGCAGATTTCAGCTTGCTTCGAGGTTTTCACACGATGATAAATTATCAAACAGCACAACACAACAACAAATGATGTTTATTGTTGAATCTTAACTCTGAATTAATGTTCTCTGCTCAACAGTTACTTGGGTAGTTCTGTATCTGCCTACATGGCTGTAGCACTAAATTAACTTTACCAAATAATATAATTAGTTGTAAAAAAAGACTCGCTCCGGTCACAGAAGAATATCCTTTTGGACATGACAGGGTTTTGAAAATACTACTTTTGATAACTAATTTTTGTAGCAATATATTTTTAAAACCTAATAAAATTACAATATTTTAAAATTACTTTTCGAAATAAATCTACACATAATTTTTTTTCATGTATCCAATCCAAATATTTAGAAAGATATTGAATTTTGGAAAGTTATTCTTTTGTGACTAGAGGCAAGTTATTCGGCAGATTTGGTCCTAACTCTTTACTAACATACTTTCAACGAAATAATAAAAATGGTGAGACAAAATTTACTGCCTGGCCAACTTCACACATCAAACATTGGAGAGCAAGTGACAGAGATAGAAGTGTGGCCAGAGAGGGGGGCGGTTGTATCTTGAGAGAGAGAGGAGGAGAGAGACGAATAGTCCAGATCAAATCGGATGGCTAAGAAGAGAGGAGGGAGAATGGACCAACCACCAACTCACACTTTAACATATACTAGCTGAATGCCTGTGCGTTGCTACAGATTTAAAAACTTTTAGAACATGTTTGTAGCATATTCTTAAATTTTTTACTACCCGTGAGTTTCAGAACGTAGTATCACTTACTTTTCCTCTTGCTAGTTCATTGAACTTTGAACATCTCTTGTTCAACCACAGGTCTAACCTGAAAGGAT